>JAINUG010000028.1:3957095-4557095 GCA_029706075.1 Aldrovandia affinis | reverse complement strand
AAGTATTTTAATGTCAGGCCTAGAAATTTGATATATCTTTTGAAGGAATCAACATGCTTTGATGGGAAATTGAATCAATGTAGACGTATCCCAAATGTTTCCCCTTAAAATTGCTTGCCATGCATCACAGATTTCCATATTATATCAAATATTAAAATCATAGTGTGCATGTTTGTCTTTGCATGTGTGTTTGTATATTTATGTCCATGTCTGTGTATGCGTGTGTTTATATGTGTGTGTGTGTTTGTGTGATTTGTTTCACAGTTTTCAAAAGAAAGAACATTGAGATGGTTGAATTATTAACAAGGTTTGTTGGTGTATGTATACATCTTTTTCACTGCAGCACTACATGAGCTTTAAAATGCATTCAAATGTAAGACTTCATCAACAGAATAGTTGATATGTTTTTTAAAGAATGTCAGCAAAATTACATAGGATAATTATATTTTAAATTATCCTTTACATGTTTAGTATAATTTAAAGTTTTGTGCTAAACGTTGTTAAAGTTAAAGTTGTGCTAAAATGACTTGTCACAACATCCAGTTTCATTTTCTCCATTTTTATTTGTGTATTTATCTTCAATGTAATCAAGTAAGCATGTTAACAATAACTGACAGCGTGATTTACAATATCTAGTAAGATAGCAAACTCCAGGGGAAAATACAGCAGTCAAATTACTGATCTTAATATTACTGATTTCTAATATAATTCATTAGGCATGCAGACAAATATGTAAATATATTCAGAGCTGGGAAGGCATGTATTCACAGTTGGTTAGCTTGCTAGTTAGGTACCAAAAATAAAAATGCCACCTGATACCAGGAAAATATTTCAAGAAGGAATAAGTTTATGAAATATATACTGCAGAGTGCATTCATAAATTGTTTGGAGTGCTTCTTTTCCATTATGTAAGACTTCATATCTGGACTGAAAGCTCCTAAAATGCACTTCTAATTTGTGATACACACCTTTTTTCTTGAAGAACCTTAAGTGGTCACATTTTTATTGTTTCAATCATGGCAAAAGCCCATGATAAAGGATAAAAAACGAATTTTAATATTCTGGTGGCTAAAGTGCTGAGATAGATTATTTGAAGATATTCAACAACCTTTTAAGGATTGTATTTGAAAATACAGTACACTTGACATGCATTTGACCATTCAGTCAAATAGTTTTATATGAGTTCAGTTAATCAACTAAGAAAATTCATTAATTTAATGAATACAATTAATTTGGTATCCATGTGGATTAAGAAAGCAGATTACCAATGCAACTCTCTTTTCTCATGGCGTAGGACAATGAATTTGAGCATTTCACAGGTTATTGGTTGTACATTTGTAACGGAGCTGGTTCTGCCTGCAGCGAGTTTCGAACCAAGGATCTCAACGCAACAAGAGAGACGAACTAATCATACTCTTATCGACGTCACACTTTAACTCACGCCTTCTGAGCTCCGCTACACATCATTGATTAAATTGGCCTTAATTTTGGGGCATGGTACGAACACAAGGTTTTGTGATGGTTTGACAACTGAAATCAGGAACGGAAAACCATGTACTCAAACTGGGTACACTGTTGTTACACACTTGAGCAAGGATTATGCCCTTAAGAATGTGTGAATGTTGACTCAATACTACATTTTATCTTTTATTTTATTTATCCTTTATTTAGACAGGGAAATCAGCTGAGAACAGAGCCCTCATTCACAGCGATGCCCTGGGTACAATGCACAAGAACAATTACAAAAAATACATAATATAAATACACAATACAAGCAAAGAAAGTCTAGGCTAAATCAAAGCATGAAGCGAGGCAGTTACATTTCTGTAAGAATAAATAATTTATCTGTATTTTAAAACAATCCAGTGATACAAGTTCATTTAAAACCAATGAACTTGGCATATCATTCCATCTGTATGGAGCATAATAACTGAACACTGCCTTCCCTAGTTCTGAGCTGGCACGGGGAACAATCAGCATCAGGTAATCCTGTGAGCATGTACCAAGATTCATAGTTTTAGCATTTAACAGAGATGTCAAATAAACAGGCAGTTTATCCAGTAAACCTTTGTAAATAAACAGTAAGCTATGTTGATCCCTTCATACTGCAAGTGAAGGCGGTTATTAAAACATAATCACTGTGGGGCCTCGGATAGTGTAGCAGTCTAACACACTCGCATTGACTGGTGCTTTGCTAGTGTGAGCTGTCTATTGCACTCGCGGTTCGAAACCCGACTATGCCAGACCAGCCCTGGCCGGGAGCCCCGATCGGGGGCGGCATCCAAAATGAGTTGGCACTTGAGCTGGCACAAAGTCGCCAGCAGGCGGATCATCGCTGACCTCAGGGAATTAGCTTGACCCGGAGGGTGGTGACTTCATGGGGGAGGGCGAATCGGAATAAATAGAGGGTTTAATTGGCTACTAAATTGAGAATCTGAAATCTGAAAGAGAAAAAAAACATAATCACTGTAAGAAATCTTGAGTAAGTGTGTCTGTCACATGCAGACCCAGGCTCGGAGGAAGGGCATCACAACAGGGCATCAGCTGTTAGATCAGTGATGATGTCATCATCAGATGACATTCGGATCAGTAAGCCCCATTCCGATTATTTCACCCACTAATTCCACAAAAAACAAAGTTTTTAAAAAGCAAGCAGTTCGGTCTGTCAGTAGCCTGGACCATTTTTCCTCCTCATTTAATGCTGACACCATTCCCTCTTTGGGGTGTGCAGTGCGTTAACATGTGAATGGGACAAGTGGGCCTCACACCTGAGGTAGTTAACCCTCTCTTTTCTCCATAAACGGCAAAACAATTTCATATTAACCCTTTCAGGACCTGCTGCATCATAGACACTGGCTTACTGCAGTGATGTCAGAGGGTCAGTAGTTTATATCTTTGGTTGAGCATTATGGTTTGGGTGAAACACTTAGGCTTAAGTTTTCTCCTATAAATGAAATGTTGTAACATTAAATAGGTTACAAGTGGTGAGATAAGTGCTGATTACTGGACTGTTTCCTGGACCCATCGTTTCTGAATGTGATGCAATAATGCAGGGTAGCATGCACTGCTGTCACCAGAGCACTGGACTGGAAATTATGATATGGACTGTGGGTTTTAAACCCAGGTGGTGCACGGCAGTTGCGTCCTTGAAGGTATTTCTCCTTGTTTCTGTAGCATATTTTCAGTAAAAATGTTCTACGTTGAGGAACACTCAAATTGGGAGGCACTGCAGATTGCCCTGGATAAGGTTGTCAGAATATCAACTGAAAAAATGTGATGTAATATTGCAGATTCAGGATCCACTGGGCCATGCTGCAGAAACTGAGCTCCATGGTTTAGTGGATGTGAGTTTTGCTTTGGGTCCTTAGGGGAGGGAGATTTAATTGCCGCTGTCACTCCATCTCTGACTCAGTTTTGCTTCAGCTGACGGGGCAGACAATCAGCCAATCAGTAAGCCCTAAACACATTCCAACAATTAAATTAATTCAAGAGGTTGCGCTCGTTAGCTCAGAGTGCTAACTTCTTACTGGCCAAGACTTCCGCCTTTTGGGGTTTCCTCCGGCTTTCAAGTGTTTCCAGGATGCTGCATGACACGTTCCTACCCGCCAGCCAACAACCATATTGCAACCATTGCTTGAGGAACGGTAGAAAAAAATGCTGTCAGGGCGTACACACATTACTCTGAATGCTGACGGTGCCCTCTGTCTCAGACAGTAGCTTAGAATCCATGGAGATTCAGGCTTTGACGATAAATCACACTGCAGATTCGTTCTCTGTTCATTTGATTGACATTACCGTGGTAGCTTCTGGAAAGTAGAACAGAAGACAATGCCTCATGCCAATTGATAAAACATAGACCCTCATCCTCCTTTCTGTCTCAGGTGGATTAAAAAAAAACTTTGTTTAACTGTTTCGTAACCAGGTGGCTTACAACAGCATCTTTGTCCTTGAGTTGTTTCGATAACAGTCCCCATACAAGACCTAAGATTTAAGCAATATTTTGTGTATAATAATATTATGTATTATATTATACATTTAGTGTATAATTATTTAATCTCTCTGTTTAAGATGAGCTATATAGTATGGCCCCTGGCATTGAAAAGATTCAATAAAATGTTTAAAAAATACTTATTTGTGGCCTCCCGCGTCCGACACTGGCCACGGAGACAGGGGATTAATTCCCCGTCTCGCCAGAGTCGGCTCTGGCCAGGAGTGCCACCAGACGCGGCGATTGGCTGTCTGCCCCAGGGAGGGGGTAGGGAGGAGGGAAGCCAACATGACGTTCGCTGCACATAAGAGTGGCCCTGTAGTACCAGGTTACGGTGGACGGCTTGGCGAGTGTCGTCTCGGAGGAGGCGTTACTTTGCCTTCGTCACTACTGGTCGCAGGACTATGGCAGCGAACTCACATTACTAGGGGGGGATTGACATAAAAATAGCGGGTCTAATTGGCTACCAAATTGGGAGAAAATGGGAGAAAATCAGAAACAAAGAAAAACAAAGAAATACCTATTTGCAACACATCCAGTACATACAGTCATAAAACCTGTTATATTGACTAGGCCAATTATAAACTGGTACGACTAGTACTGAAATGTGCAAAAACTTAAAGGGCCTACTCAAAGGAAGTTATCCTCTCCTATATGTCCTAGAAGGATGGCTGCAACTCACACCCGCAATACAATTGCAAGCCACCTCTCCAATCTGATCCACCCTCCTAGATCCACCGGTGTAGACTTCATTGTAGCAGGAGGGCTATGGAACTGCCTGCTGTCTGGAAAGCTGACATAATCTCAGCCCAGGCCTCCCTAGTCTCCCTGCGGTTCCTAGCATGCACTGAGACTTGGATCACTCCTCAGAACACAGCCACTCCTGCTGCTCTCTCCACTGCCTACATCTTCTCTCACACTCCACGACCTACAGGTAGAGGTGGAGGGAAAGGTATAATAATCTCCTCCATGTGGGGATTTGGCATTGTTCCTCCTCCTCATTTCTCACCCTCCTCCTTTGAATATCATGCTGTCACCGTCACTGTCCCATATAAACTGCACATTATTGTTCGTCTACCAGGTCCACTGGGGAGCTTTCTAGATGAGATGGATGCCCAACTCAGCTCCTTCCCTGAGGAAGGCACTCCCGTCTTACTCCTCGGTGACTTCATCCTGCTGCTGAACACCCCTCAGCCCTCCGGATTTCTCCGCCTGCTTCAGTCCTTCAGCTTCACCATAGCTGAATCCCCATCCACCCACAACCGGTGGTAACCAACTGGACTTAGTCTTCACCAGGAACTGCACCTCACCCAACATTGCGGTATCTCCTCTGCATGTGTCTGACCACTGCTTTCTGTCTTTTTCCCTCCCCCTCCCCTCTGTGCCTAAACCATCTTCACCTGCCCCCACTGTCTTTGTCCATCGCAACCTCTGCCATCTCTCCCCCGCAGCCCTGTCAGCTACTGTTCTATCATCACTTCTCCCTACTGATGCCTTCTCTCAGCTACCTGCTGAGGAAGCCTCATCCACCTTACTGTCCTCTCTCCACTAAACCTGCTCCTCTCCAACCCCCCACCCCCTGGCTAACTGACCCCATTGGGGCCGACCGACTCAAACTATGAATGGCAGAAAGGAAATGGAGAAAATCCAAATCCCCTGTGGCCCTGACTGACTTTCACACACTCCTGGCTACCTTTTCCTCTAAACCTCTCCTCTGCTAAATCTGCATTTTTTCCTTTCCAAGATTCAATCTTCTGCTTCTAATCCTCGCAAACTCTACTCTACGTTTTCCTCTCTCCTCACCCCTCCTCCTCCCCCACCCCCTCCTCTCTAACCGCGGATGACTTTGCATCCTTCTTTCGCAAGAAGGTCGATGACATTCGCCACTCCTTCCCCCCATCCTCTCCCTCACCTAACCCTCCCTCACCCATCTCGTTACCTAAACCTCTCACCCCTCTGTCCTCCTTCTCACCCCTCCCTGACTCGGACATCTTTCAACTTGTTCACTCCCACCGTCCCACCACCTGCCCTCTCGATCCCATTCCTTCCCCCTTCTTCCAGTCCATTGCTATGCTCCCCTTTGTCTCCAATGTTATCAACTCCTCTCTTTCCTCTCGCTCTGTCCCCTCTCCCCTCAAAAGCACCCATGTCGTCCCCCTCCTCAAAAAACCCTCTGTGAATCCTGCTGTCATTTCGAACTACCGACCTGTCTCTCTCCTCCCATTCCTCTCCAAAACACTAGAGCAGGCTGTCTATAACCAACTGTCTGCTCATCTCCTACAGAATGACCTGCTTTATCCTAACCACTCCACAGAGACTGCTCTGCTTGCGGTCACTGAGGCTCTACAAATGGCTAAGTCCCAAAACCCTTAACTCTGTCCTCCTCCTCCTCGACCTGTCAGCTGCATTTCATACCGTGGACCACCAGATCCTGCTCTCATCTCTCATTGAGATGGGAATCTCTGGATCTGCACTGACATGGTCCAAGTCCTACCTGGCTGACCAGTCATACCAGGTGGCCTGGAAAGGATCCCTCTCCTCTCCCCACACCCTCTCCATCGGACTCCCGCAGGGCTCGGTGCTAGGCCCCGTCCTATTCTATCCTGTTTACTATTTATATAAATGACCTGTGTAAAGGTATTCATGGTGCAAAGGCACATCTATATGCAGATGATACCATCATTTATAGCACTGCTCCCACTCTGGATGATGCTTTCCGCAAGCTGCAAACAGCTTTTAACGTTGTCCAGGAAAACCTTTCTCAGCTTAAATTGGTCCTAAATGCAGACAAAACAAAACTAATGGTGTTTTCCAGATCAAAGAAAGAAAGTCTTACACTGCCTCAGATAGTTACATTGCAAAAGAAGCCAATAGAGGTAGTGCCATCATACAAATATTTAGGGTTTCATCTTGATGAAACATTGTCTTTTAACTCCCACATCCAACAGCTTACTAAAAAGCTTAAACTTAAGCTGGGCTTCTTTTTTAGAAATAAAGCGTGTTTTTCATTCCAGGCCAGGAAAAGCCTAGTTGCAGTTACTTTTTTACCTTTACTGGACTATGGCGATATCCTGTATATGCACGTCTCAAAGTCTTATCTGCATCCACTAGACACAGTGTACCATGGAGCTCTAAGGTTTGTGACTAACACAAGATCCCTTACACATCACTGTACCCTGTATCAGTTAGCAGCATGGCCATCGTTAACTGTAAGGAGACAAATTCATTTTTACATATTTGTATATAAGGCGATCTTGGGTCAGCTACCAACATATCTAAGCATATTACTCACCTTACCAAACCTAGGAAATTATAGGTTAAGATCACAAAATGTTATATCATACACTGTTCCAAATACAAGAACAGAGTTTGGTAAAAGGGCTTTTAGTTATGCTGCTCCATCAGCCTGGAAAATACTGCAAAAGGACCTGAAACTTGACCATTTTATATCAATTGGTTGTTTTAAAACCCGGATTGGAGAATTGTTTGGGGAAGCAGAATGCACATGTTTTATTTTATTTTTATTTTGTATAGACCAATGATTGGGAAGCCTGTTATTTTAAGTTCTCTGATGCTTTTTTTGCACTGTTTTAATTTGCTGACTCATTGTATCTATGTGTTGTGTTGTTTTTATTGTATGTGCTGTATTGTTTTGTAAATTGGATTTGCTGCCTTCTTGGCCAGGGCTCACTTGAAAAAGAGATGCAAATCTCAATGTCGACTCCCTGGTTAAATAAAGGATAAATAAAATAAATAAATACAATTCTCCCTGTACACCAAGTCACTTGGTTCTGTTATCTCTGCTCATGGTTTTTCTTATCACTGTTATGCCAACGACACCCAACTCTTTCTCTCCTTCTCTCCGTCTGAGACCCAGGTCCCAGTGCGGATCTCTGCATGCCTGGCTGACATCCCCTGCCTGGATATCCACCCACCACCTAAAGCTAAACCTGGGGAAGACTGAGCTGCTCTTCCTCCCAGCTGGACTACTGCAATTCCTTGCTGGCAGGCCTAACGGCTTGTGCTATCAAGCCACTGCAACTAGTCCAGAATACTGCTGCACATCTGGTGTTCAATCAACCTAAGTTCACCCATGTCTACACCCCCTCTATACTCCTCTCTGCACTGGCTCCCCATCGCAGCACGCATCAGATTCAAATCACTGCAGCTAGAGGAACTGCTCCCCCTTACCTCCAGATGCTCATCACACCCTACACCCCAGCCAGACCCCTCCGCTCCGCTTCCTCTGGAAAACTGACTGTCCCATCCCTCCAGGCACCCGGCAGCCGCTCCTTGCGGTCTTGCCTCTTCTCTGTCCTAATCCGTCAGTGGTGGAATGACCTTCGGTCGATCAGGACCACGGAATCACTTGCGATCTTCTGCAAGAGACTCAAAACCCACCTTTTCAGACTCCACTACCACTGAATTCTGTACATCTAGCCAATTGTCATCACCACTGCTTACTTGCTCAATACTTATTGTATATGTATCCCTGCTTATTCCTCATTTAAATAAATACAATAATAATGATAAACCTTTTCTTTCCCAGTGTTACAGGTATGGTATGCAGCTGCCTACAACGATGTCTATCGCTGCATTACTACACTGATCTCTTGCGCGAACTATGATTGTTCCTACCATGTATTAATGCACATCTTGTAAGTAGCTCTGGATAAGAACGTCTGCTAAATGCTTAAAATGTAAAAATGGAACTTAATTACTATATTCCCAGTTTAAGTGTTGATCCCCAGTGTGTGTTATCTACGTATATACGGTGCGTGTGTAGCGGATGGGCTCAGTGAGCACCCGCTGCCGAGTGACGTGGATAAGAGTACGATTAGTTCCCGGAGTTAGGGACTTGAGTCTTTAGCTCGGCGAGCTTAATCGCTCTCTTGTCACGTCGGAGATCCCCTCGGTTCGAAACTCGTTGCGGGCAGAACCAACACCGTCACATTGGTGCCGTGACTCGGATAAGACAACTGATGGCAATCGGTTGGGCCGTGGTTGCTGCCGCATGAGTTTCGAGGGGGAGAGTGTAGCGGATGGGCTCAGTGAGCACCCGCTGCCGAGTGACGTGGATAAGAGTACGATTAGTTCCCGGAGTTAGGGACTTGAGTCTTTGGCTCCGCGAGCTTAATTGCTCTCTTGTCGCGTCGGAGATCCCCTCGGTTCGAAACTCACTGCGGGCAGAACCAACACCGTCACACGTGCACTCCGTATTTTTGATTCTGAGTTTTAACATGTCCAGATAGTCCTTCAAGTAGATTTCGCTACGAAAGTGAAAACACGGACAGGACAACCAGGAAAACATGGAATAAACTAAAGCACCTAATTACGGGGAACACGAACATGAGACGTGACATGTTTGCATGTGTTTTGCATTTGGAGAGAGACAAGCTTAGTTTGGTACCATTTCCTTCCATTTCATTTCTTTTGTGATTGTTACATTTAATTATATGTCTAGAATTTAGTATTTGTTAAGCCGGAATATCCAATTGAATGTTTATTTCCATGTGGGTGATAATTGTTGGGGCTATCCAGTTTGGAATTTACATCTTTCAGATCGTGGCCAGATGAGAGCGGAAATTGACGTGGTTAGAGCAAGCTTGTGAAATGGTAGTGATAAATGTTCCATATGTGAGGAGACAGAACTAAACCCTACATATTGGATGTTCCGATTGAGTATTTGTTAAGGTAGTTGAACCTACGTCTCTAGATTGGACGTTGAATGTTTTGTCTAACTGTTGTGACTAAATAAACCAGCTGTTAATTTTAATTGAATTGTGAGTTGTATATTTTGTATATTTAGGCTCTGCCTAACAACGAATTCAGAGATTTAATTGATAATTGGTATCCTGTGTAGCGATTATTATATTAAATCAAATAAATATATTTTACATGTAGGATAAGTGAGGGGTTTTAATGCGTAATACCAATTGTGTTCAGTATTCAGAGTGCTGAACTTTAAACAAGGGCATTTCACTGTTAAGGCTACTGGATTTAGAGAATAGACCATTTTTATTTTAACTTCACTGTTCCGACACTATGTAGGGAACTTTAAATGTTTAATACGGTCTCTATAATGAGGTGCAACGCAGTTGTCCTTTATTCATTCTATAGCATTTCGCTGTGTACGTAACTTTAGATGTCTAATATATTTTCTATAGCAAAGTGCAGGGTAGGTTTCGTTGATTAATTTCACTGTATGCCGCCCTTAGATTCGGTGTCTCAACGTGTCCAGATCATAGATTCTGTTTTAACGTGTCCAGATTATTGGCCTTAGAGAGCATGCCTACTAGCTGAAGCCATTGAAACAGCCCCCTGTGTCCCTCCCTCCCTCAACTATCCAGCTGAAAAGGAGGTCAACCAGTCTCTAGTCCCTCACCAAGCCACCAGAGCACTGTGAGTTGCTTTTGTTTGGAGATGAATAGTTTGCAATAGAGTACAATCCACCTCAAAACTTAGTGCTTCCTGTGTTTTTTTTGTGTGTTTAGTCTTTTACAGGTGACATTCTGGGATTATCAAGGATTTATACTATTTGTTGAATAAACATGCATTTTATGATGAATAAATGCCTAAAGTTTGGACTTATTTACTTATTATTTGTTATTTAATTTTATCTCTCCCGTCCTCCCCAATTTTTGAACTCACCAGCTGCCACTGGTACATAATGTATTTATAAAGCATACATACCACTTCGTGAGCTGGCATTTACTATTTTATAAAGCATTCATAAACAACTGTGCTTTAAGATGTTAGATAATGGAATGCTATACATGGTATGGAAAAAATTATAGCGTGCATGTTAATACATGTAGTATAGGACCCTATATCAGACATCATAAAGCACAGCATTTTCTCTTAGCTGCTTCATAAAATATAATGCCATGGTCATGAGGGTGTTATTTATGTTTTATGAAGGCCTTAAGTTACACTTAATAAATGTGTGGCCCTGATTCATAATACTATAGTATTTAATTGAATGTGTTGCATTGACCAAACCAGATTGCAGCAGAACCATAAAAACATAAAAGAGCTGCTGTTTTCAAAAAGCAGAGATGATTCACACAACATAGCTTGCAAAAGCCAGTACATGAAAAGGCCTGTGTTTGTCATTATGTGCATAAGTGCAGCACAGCTGCAGGAGGTGGTAGTCGTACATCGTTGTCCATCTCTGGCTCTCTCACCGCCACTGCTGCCACTGCTTGTTGTAGTTGCACTTTTTTCCATCAAGTTACCACTGTCCTTAAGTGACAGAACCTGCTGATGAAGTTGTTCCTGAATAAAGAGAGACTCCCCATAATGAATGCCTCTAGCCAAAAAGCCTCATTAGGGCCCGTAACGACCTCCCTGAGTCAGGATCAGTCCATCAGCTAGCCCATTCCCAGTGCGGATTGAAATAAAAATCAGGGGAGAAAGTGGAAGAGCAGCTCCGTCTTCTCTCCATGTCCCACCAGAGGATATTTAGTCCTCTGATTTTTTTTCATCCACTAGAGAGAATACCAAGCATGTCATCAGCAGTCTGGCAGCCTTCATTTATACATTGGCCTGGATTCAGTCAACATTTGTCCTTTACTATTCCTTTCTCAAAGGCAACTGTAGCAACATCTTTCCTCAATTTTGTTGTTCTCTGAACCAAAATGTTCATATTCATATCTGTTTCTCGTGTTTACAAGGGACTTATAAAGTGAAATGACCATAATTGGGTACTGAAATCAGTCATGGTTAGAATGATAATACAATCAGTGAACAGAAAATGGAACCACAAAGTCACTTAATAAGATATTAGGCAACCACAAGTGGTCAGGGCAGCCTGTATGCATCATGCATCTACTAGTGTCTGGAAGGAGGAATACTACACCACTCTTCCATGAGGAAATCAAGTGGAAAACCCTATCCAGGTGTTGTTCCAGAATATTACATAAATGCTGATATCTGGTGTTTATATCAGGTTTATATCTGGTGACTGAGAAGGTTAAGACATACAGTACGGATAATGTAAGTGGCATGCTCCTCAAACGATTGGGTGACTACTCATGCTCTGTAGACGGGGGCATTGTCATCTTGAAAAATATATCTCTCTGCAGGAAGGAAAGGCTTTAACATGGGGTGGAGATGAGCACTTTTTTATTAAGTAATGGTTGACATGGACCCTGTCTTCTACAGGTATGAGTGCACCCAAACCATGCAAGGAAAACATGCCCCACACCATTACGGAGCTATCAGAACCCTTCACTATTAGAACACTGTGGTATTTTTTTGTGCACTGTCTGTAGTTGTAGCTCTCCCTCTCTCTCTCTCTTTCCCATTCACACACACAAACACACACACACTCATTCACATACACACTTACCACACCCCATGCAAGCAATATGGGAAAGCAAGGAATAAAAAGCAAGCATGGAATTAAAACAATAGCCAAAAAGTTGCTATACTAAACATAAACAGTAGATCACTTCTGTAACCAATAAAGTGGGACCAAGCGATCCTTCAATGTGTGGTGATGCATCAATAATAGACCATTATCATTTAACTTGAACTGTATACCTTACAGGTATACAGATTTACTTGAAATCATCTTTTTGTTTATTGAAAAAGTTGATAGGTGTTTTAAAATGAACCCCAGTATTTATATGGACGTATTTACCAAGCCCATACAAAATCAATAGCCCTAACAATCGGTCACCAGATATAACAAGGTGGATTTGTAAACGTTTTACACATCCAACCAAGAATTTTATCTGGCCTCTCTTTTCTCATTGACCCACACTAGTGGCCTGCTAAGCAGGGTGCTTCTAAAATTAGAAATCAGGTTGATATGATGGAAATAGAGGAAATGAAAGATTGTTAATTCATGTTCCTGATGAATAAGTGATTATTTGAAGCTGAGAGGCGTACAGCATATGGAAAATAGGGGTGCACAGATGCTCTCCGGGGGCCATTGGGCTGAGGAGGAAGGGGGGGGGAGAGCGAGAGAGAAATTCAGAAAGTGGAATAGCCCTTCATGAGAGCCTATTTTCCCCCAAAGAAGGACGCCACTCAACCATGCTCAAATACAACAGACAGCTAATCTCTCCTCACCACACAAACATCTGTCATTCCTCCACTAATTCAAAACTCCAGCCCTCCTCCCCCAACTCCCCCAACACCCTAAAACCTAAATCACAATTCGCACCACAGTCAGTCCAACTACCCACAAATGAACCACAGACAGACCATTTTTCCACAAAACTCCACACCACGCCAATTTCCCAGTATTCACCATGGATACTCAAACTTTCTTCCCAAATACACAGACTGCCTCGGAATGGTCCATTTGCCCTAAAATGATGCAAGCAGTCTGCCCGATCATCTCCAAAGACACATTTTCAGACGTATGTGATTATCCCTGATCTCCTTTTGGACTTCATGTTCTCAAGTTGAATTTCAGATAAAATATATATGGAAGTTCTTCTACCACACAGCATCACACAGATATAAAGATAAACGTACCACACACAGAAACACCAGCAAGATATATATTTCTTTCATTTTCGGGCTGGGAAAGCATTTATTTTCTCTTTGAATGAGTGGGGGGTTTATTTTTTTCTGTCTCTTTTAACACCAGGAGGATTATCTGGAGAGGGCACAAAGAAAGAGCACTGGATTCATTTCCAGGAGCCATGTTTATATCTTCTGGCAGGAAATAAGAGCAAGTAGGGAGGGGAGGCTCCGAGTGTCCTGAAAGGGGCAAAAACTGCCTTTTTTCTGCTATCAACGTGTACAGCTGTTCAGAAAATGTAAAAACATATAACCTTATAAACAACAACAAAACAAATTGAGCTGGAAACCCGCTGCTAAGCAAATGCAAGCTGATCATTTGTTTCCAAGCAATCTGATTCAGAGAAAGCTGTGCATAGACTATTTTCTTAGCCTCCTGCAATTTCTACTTCCATTGGCTACACTGCAACCCAAAGGCTTAAATTCCTAACAGAAACAATTTAATTTAATTTCCTTTGACAGTTAAAACTGTCAAGGCTGTGGAAAGCTTCTATTTCAAATATACAAAGCATAGGAATGAACAGGTTGCAGATGCAGGTATTTTTTATGCTTATATTCTATATATATATATACGGGCCAAGCAGGCAAAAAAAATGGAAATCTTGAATATGTAAAGGTAAATTCTGAATATATAAAAGTCCATCCTGAATATATAAATGTAACTTTGTGCTCAGGCATAGCAAAAGACTGCTGCTTTATAATTTATTTTGATGGAACGATTGGCCATGTAAATCTGCCATGTTGAGCAAATAAATGTATCAAATTATTTCTACTACATTTTTCTAATAGATTGCTTTGATTGTGTACCACCACTTACAATTACCCTAGCTATCACAGACTGGCTAAATTAACCAGCAGATGGGAAGGACAATATGGGAAGGATATTTAATACAAATATATCTTTTTTTTTTTTTTTGTTTACAAGGAAACTGTTACATGAGAAAATAAAGCAAAAGTGTCTTGTTGTACATGGCAAGAATGTACGCCCATCAAAACAAATGATACAAGACAAGGTTCCTTCAATGTATACAATGTACTCACTTGTGTACAATGCAGATGATGATTATTGTATTGTTGTATTTAATTCCATTGCTATGGATTACAGTTGGGGCTACTGAAGTAAAGCCAACACAGCCAGTCTTTGGTTAACACAATTCCATACACAAAAAAACATACTCCAACACTCTCTTTCCAAACCCTGGCTGGTCAAAAGACTTCACAGGTACTCACTCTCCAAAAGCACGCACGCACGCACGCAGGCACACAGGCACGCACGCAGGCACGCACGCACGCACGCACGCACGCACGCACGCACGCACGCACGCACGCACGCACGCACGCACTCACTTTCAACTCCTTCCCAAACACGTTCCTGCTCCTCTCAATGTGTGTCACAGAATCAGCCCTTTAAATAGGCCTCGAAATGGCTTTCAGCTGGTCGTTAGTCCCCATTGCTTGACTCGGCTCAGGTGTAACTGTGGCCTGCTGGGAAATGTAGTGTTTCCTGACTCCCATGTGTTGTAGGCCAGGCAGCCATTTCCTTGTGCAGCCCCTTGGGCTGCCACAATACACACACACAGACACAATCACATAGACCCACATGTATGCTCAGACAAACACAGACACACGCACACACACACACAGAAACATTCACACACACAGCCACACACAGAGACATGCACAGACACACACACAGACACACATGCAGATACACACACACAGATACAGACATACAACACTCGATCCACGCTCGCCTGTGTGAAACTAGTCATGAGGAACAGTGCTCTGCAGCATAGATTTGATTGTCAATAAGATTGTTCACAGCAATTACAGGATTTTTTAAATGTATTTTAAAATGTTTGTGAATGGTGCTAGTCCAAAGTTATAGCAAACTATAGCAAACCACAGTAAAATATTTCTCCACTCTGTATTAATTTAGTCACTTCTAAACCCCCACCAGAAGTTTCTCACAAGTTTTCTCACACCACAAGATTGGCTTTAGACCTCTTCCCTTCCACACTGGTCCAGGCCTCTAATATGCAGTGCCAGGACCCAAGACACATAAACCTGTCCACTGAATTATTATTTCAATATACACCTTCCCCAGATGGCGTGAATCTGCAGAGAGTTGTTGTTGTTGCTTTGCTTTTATAATCAGATGCCCAGCCCAGTTGTAAATCTCTGGTGTTTATCACTGTGAAGGGCTGAACAGAGCCTGTGACTAAGGGCATGCATTTTTCACCACCTCTGTCAACAACCTGCAGTTCCATCCTCCAACACCAAGAGGTTGATGGGGGACTTTCTGAAGCTACTTCAAGCAATAAATGTTGGCATTACAATCTCAAGTAATCATTAAATTACCAGTCACCTTCCAGATCACACACCAAGCTAATTGGCCTCCACCTGTGTTCAATTGTAGTGATTCTGATTACTTCAGAATTAAATCAGCTGTTCCTAGAGAATTACATTGCTGGGTAGTGCATTTCAGAGTGCAAAATCCACTGTGAGCTTTCAAAATAACTCTGGGATAAAGTGGAAATGCACATATCAGGAAATAGGTATAGAAAGATTTAAAAGGCCTTAAATATCCCTTGGAGCAGGGTCAAGACCATAATTAAGAAGTGGAAGGTGCATGGCACCACCAGGGCTGTGTTCGAAACCGCTCCCTATTCACTATATAGTACACTATATAGTGTGTACGCCATTTTGTAGTGTGCGACGAATTCTAAACTGTTAATTTCGTTCACTATATAGTGAACGAGAAAATACCCACAATTCACCGTGATTTGTAGTGAACAGCGAATGTACCCTACAATTTATCCCGTGTACCACAATGCAATGCGGTCGTGTCATACCGTCATACATACACTTCCGTTTATGCCTCAAGAACAAAAATTGAGCCAACAGCAGTAAAACAGAAACATGAATCATGGTGGTAACGTTAGCTAACTGCTTTAGCCACCGATAGCTACCGTTATTATCGCTATGGGAGTTGGTGCTAGTCGTGAGCTCGTGAGTTATCCTAACGTTATTTTCCCCACACGGGCTAGTTAGCTCACGACTTCCATAACGGTAGCTATTGGTGGCTAAAGCAGTGGCTAGCAGACAGCACCACAGTTGACAAAACCACACTTGCACATCATTAGAATTTCAACAATTTATTTGGGATTTAACATTCAAAACTGAACATGCAAACCCGATACCACCTGAGTACATTTCAACCTGCTGCCATGAGTGCTCGGTTTGCGTCACCTGAATATCCGGCACTTTTTTTTTGACGCAAATGACGTTCAGTTATAGTATCCGAAAACTGTTTTCTCGTTCGCTACATAGTACACTATATAGTAAATACTATATAGGGAATAGGGAACGAGTGAACAAGTGAGCGGTTTCGAATACAGCCCAGGACTTTGCTTAGATCAGGCCATCTGTCCAAGCTGGTTGACCGAGCAAGTAGGAGACTGATCAGAGAGGCCACCAAGAGGCTAATGGCAACTATGGAGCTACAGGACTTTATGGCAAAGAGTGGTCAATGTGTGCATGTGTCAACAATACAGGAAGCTGTCCACAATTCTGGTCTGTATGGTAGGGAGGCAAGAAGGAAGCCACTACTCAAAAATCCACATTCAGTCCCATTTGAGGTATGCAAAAAAACACTGAAGATTCTGAAGCCATGTGGCAAAAAGTGTTGTTGTCAGATGAAACCAAGATAGAAAGTTTTGGCCTAAATGAAAAACGTTACGTTTGGGGAAAACCCAATACAGCACATCACCCAAAGAACATAATCCCAACTGTAAAGTATTATGATTGCAGCATTCTGTTATGGGGGTGTTTCTCGTCAGCAGGGACTGGGGCACTTGTCAGGACAGAAGGGAAAATGGATGGAGCAAAATACCTAAAAATTCTTGAGAGAAACCGTGCTGCCCTCTGCAAGAAAGTTGAAATTGGGAAGGAGCTTCGCCTTTCAGCATGACAATGACCCAAAGCACACAGCTGGAGTGGCTAAAAAACAAAAAGTCCTCAAGTGGCCGAGTCAGAGCCCTGACCTAAATCCTATTGAAAACCTGTGGAATGACTTTAAGAGCTCGGTCCATCAATGGTCCCCACGCAATCTGACTGAGCTTGAATAGTTCTGTAAGCAAGAATGGGCAGACATGGAACTTCACTTGGAAGTTTAAAGTAAAAGTAAAATGTGGAAATAAAAGTGGAAACAGTCTGATTTAATCTGTTTTAATTTCAGGCTGTAAGGTAACAAAAGGTGAAATGTTTGAGACAGGGTGTAGACTTTAAAGGGACACTGTACACATAGACATAAACATATTTTTTCCTGACACCAACAGCAACAACAATCAAGGCCAAAGGCCAAATGTAGCAGAGATTACTTCACACAAAACCTGTGTATACAGCACAGAATGGCTTGGTTGTTGTAGAAGAGATCAGTGGAATTTTTTAAGAATTGGGGTGAAGAGTAAGATCATTGCAGTTAGAGAGAGAGAGAGAGAGAGAGAGAGAGAGAGAGAGAGAGAGAGAGAGAGAGAGAGAGAGAGAGAGAGAGAGAGAGAGAGAGAGAGAGAGAGAGAGAGAGAGAGAGAGAGAGAGAGAGAGAGAGAGAGAGAGAGAGAGAGAGAGAGAGAGAGAGAGAGCGCGAGAGAAAGTTTGGAGAAGTGATTTTTTGATTGTTTTTTGTGTTTGACCCGGATTGTTTTGAGGACCCCCTTTGTGTACCGACTTTTGGACTGTGTGAGGAATTGACCTGGATTACGACATTGGATTACGGGCATTGACAAAGCTAAGGATTGTGGACTTTATGTGTTTGTATTCCCCCCGAAGACCCCGCCCTTTGTTTTGTGTTGTCAAGATTAGTTTAATAAATTATCATTTTGTTTGTATTACTGCCTCCTCCATGTTCTTTAACTTGCCTACGCCCTCTGCAAGGTCCGTGAGTGTCGCCCAACCCCTAGGGACACCACAGCACATACACTCAGAAAATAAGTAACATTTGGAGAAAAAAACTGTTCATTTAATTTAGTATATTCATGTAATATAACAGAATTAGATTGAAGTGGGGTAAATGCGGCTAGCTTTCTCTGAAAACAAGCAGAGCACATTTGAATTTATGCTGGTAAACATACAAATCTTCAAAACATCGTTTTGTCTTTCGTTTTGTTGCTGTAATTGTAAAATCCATTGATAAACATTATATCTAAGCCCAACCTTTTAATTTGCCAAATTTACAGTTACAATTGTAAAGATTTCCAAAAATTGTTTTTGCATTTAGCCTACCCAATACAGCCTACCCAACACTGTTTAAATGTCAAAGTCAGTACTTCTGTTTTCATACATGCGTTCGTTTGACTGAGGTGTTCGTAACTGTGGGGTTCAGATCTTTGAGGTTCCACTGTAATAACAATAGCCTAATAAAAATAAGTTGTAAAGAAAAGCAAGTCAGCTAAAAGTTAAGGTGTCATTAAGAGAACCGTTAAGCACCGGCACTGATAAGAAGAACCGGTATCGATAAACCGGTACTGGTATCATTAAAATTCAAACAATACCCAACCCTAGATGGGGGGACATGTCTTCTCCAATATTCAAAACAATCCTATCTGTCCCCCCAAGTCACCAAGTGGAGACTTAAATCATCCATTTAAAAACACAAACCTACAGATTTTTTAAGTATTAAGGAAAATGAAATAGACTTTTTGCCTGCCACGTTTGCCGTTTTTAAATGAGTCGTAAAATCCCATTGTTTTTCACCCATGCTAAAGTGTCAGAGGACTGTGAAGTACGGTTGAATTTGTGTATTTGGCTTGAAGATTTAGAACTCTAGGCATGTCAGCTATATTGTTGAATTACACACCAGAAAATAGATTGATGCTCAGCCATTTTTGTGGAATATGTTTCACTTTTTGGCTATTGTGAAGAATGGGACAGGAGAAATGAATGCCAAGGATATTGTCTGGGAGTCGATACCTGTGGGGAAAAAAATCCCTCCTCCCTCGTATAAGTTGAAGATAAACCCAGTGCTCTATCTCCACTTTTTATTTCAGACTTATTTACTTAGGCGCGATATATGATATGCAATCAGCCTGTCTCGTAGCCTCTCGTGTATCACAATACCTCTACATTTGGTGTATGTGTGTGTGTGTGTGAGAGAGAGAAAGAGGGAGAGAGACAGAGAGAGTGCTATTTTATTATTTTAGCCCCGCAGCCCTGCAGGCTGAACCCAATAGTGAGTGTGTTTGTGTGTGTTTGTTTGGGGGATAATGAAAACACTGATGGGAATTGGTTCTAACTGGAGCATCGCACTTTGGCCCAGATTCAATCTAACCACAGTGAGCTTTACCCTTCATTTGAAGTCATGAATTTAAGCAAATGTGTATTTCCCCCCCTTCCCCAGTTTTATGAGTTTAGCAGTCACTGAAATTAATTCTAATTCAAAGAAAGAAATTAAGAAAAAAAAAAGAAAAAAACACTTGCTTTAAATTTGTATTTAAAGTTTAGCACAAAGTGCATAGCGCTTATATTGAATCTGGACCTTTGAGCAGACATTTTTACTCAGTTACTTCTTTGTATCTAAAACATCCCCTTCAGCACTGAATAAGAGATGGAGGCCTTCTGACAGGAAGATGAATCCATGTAATACTCTGTAGGTTGGACGCACCATGTGCCCATCGAGGGGTAATTTGGCTCCAGGTTGTCTCCATCTCACTGAAAACATGTAGAACATTACATTCGGTTTAATTAATTGTGGGCCCTGGCTCCAGACATATTTCTACTTTGTACATAGAGATATGCATAGGCTATATTATTTACATAGCTGTGTATTTGTATGATTTACAAATATGGATTTGTTTATTTATTTGGAAGGCACTCATCCAGAGATCATTATCCTTACAGTATGGCATGACAGTTAATATGGCATGATATTGAAAACATATAACTACAGCAGAAAGGACAACAACAATAGCCAGTATGAAGCAAACAGTCAGAATTACAGTACATGCACATCAAGATGAACAACACAGGAGCAAAACATACACTACCGGTCAAAAGTTTTAGAACACCCCCATTTTCCAGTTTTTACAGAAATGTAAGCAGTTCAAGTCCAATGAATAACCTGAAATGGTAGAAAGGTAAGCGGTAAACTGCCAGAGGTTAAAAAAAAAAAGTTTAGGTTACCAAAAACGGAAAAATAATGTACATTTCAGAGTTATAAAAAAAGGCCCTTTTCAGGGAACAAGTAATGGGTTAACGTGGGTTAACAGTCACAGAGTGTGCAAGTTGCCGACTCTGGATTCAGCAAAAGAGCCCCAGACCATCACGCTTCCTCCTCCATGTTTGACAGTTGGTGTCACACACTGAGGAACCATCCTTTCGCCTACGGCCTACAAAAACCTTTAAAAATGTCAAGATTTCAATTTTTGATTAATCGGTCCATAAGACCATCTTCCAGTCTTCAATAATCCACTGGCGGTGCTTCATGGCCCAGGCAAGTCTCTTTTTCTTATTTTGCCATCTTAGCAATGGCTTTCTTACTGCCACTCGACCTGTCAAACCTGCAGCTCGAAGTCTTCTCTTCATAGTTGAAATTGAGACTTCCTTACTTCGACCAGTGTTAAACTGTGTTTGAAGCTGTTGTCCTGTGAGCCGCCTATCTGAGAGCTGTTGACTCTCAGAAACTTGTCTTCTGATTTTGTTGTGGCTTTGGGTCTGTCAGACCTCTTGCTGTCAGAGTTTCCTCCAGTTTCCAAGTGCCTTTTGATGATGTAGGAAACTACTCACTGCCAAAAAATTAACATTATTTTTCAGTTTTTGGTAACCTAAACTATTTTTTTTACCTCTGGCAATTTACCGCTTACCTTTGTACCATTTCAAGTTATTGACTGGACTTGAACTGCTTAAATTTCAGTAAAAACTGGAAAATGGGGGTGTTCTAAAACTACTTTTTGTAGTCCCTAACAATGATCTGTAAAAGCAACTTTACCTTAAAACGTGATGTTTAAAAATTATCCATAGAAGCAAGGTTAACTGAAATGGAGATATTATAGAAGGGTCCTAACTTTTTCACATGATTATTGATCTAACTCTTAGGTTTGAGAAAGATGTCCTAGACATCTGTGATTGTCCTGATTTGCCTTATCATCATACTTTACATGGCAGACGGCCGAGTGAGGTACGGGGAGTGATAGTAGAAGGGAGGTGCCTGACGACATGCTGGTTCCATCCCTGAGCCTTAAATGGAGTTCCAGATTAAATGAGACACAGCTGTAAATCCTTAGCCACTGAAGGCTTGGGGTTAAAAGACAAGGTGGATAATCTATCTGGTCGAAAAGTACCGCGAGGGAAACACGTGTGCAGTGAGAAAGAGTAAAGTGAGAGAAAAGCATTATTATTGGAGTTATCTAGTGATGGCGAAATTTAGCTTTCTGAAGCATTGCCTGTTGCTTGAAAAAGGGTTCAGTACTCGGAACTTCATATGGGAGAATGCACATTGCCATCTGCTGGTGAAATGAATATTGCGCAACAAACCTGACTTAATATATACCAACTTGTATATAATATATATGAACGCACTATTTGATGTGTGGTGTGTATAGCGAAGGAAGTAAGATCTTGCCTTTGTAGACGGTACACTCGGGTTCAATTCCCCCTGTGTCAACAACTCATACTTATTCATTAACTTCTGTTTTTTAACATGATTCAAACTTGATAATAAAATAATGAGTGTGAGAGTGAATATTTTTTGATAGTAAATGCAAGGACAGAAGAACAAAAGGGATAAAGAAAGACAACCAAAGTGATAAAGTGGAAGAGTAAGGTACATAGAGTATATGTCATTGGGCCATTAGGCAGAGGTAATTCAGTGATTCGGTGATATGTTGTGAAATACAGTACTGTGCAAAAGTTTTAGGCAGGTGTGAAGAAATGCTGTAAAGTAAGAATGCTTTCAAAAATATACATTTTAATTGTTTATTTTGATCAATTTACAAAATGCAAAGTGGGCGAACAGAAGAAAAATCTAAATCAATATTTGGTGTGACTACCCCTTTCAAACCAGCATCAAATCTTATAGGTACATTTGCACAAAGTCAGGGATTTTGTAGGATTATAGTCAGGTGTATGATTAACCAATTATACCAAACAGGTGCTAATGATCATCAATTTCATATGTAGGTTGAAACACAGTCATTAACTGAAACAGAAACAGCTGTGTAGGAGGCTTAAAACTGGGTGAGGAACAGTCAAACTCTGCTACTAAGGTGAGGTTGTGGAAGACAGTTTCATGTCACAGGTCATACACCATGGCAAGACTGAGCACAGCAACAAGACACAAGGTAGTTATACTGCATCAGCAAGGTCTCTCCCAGGCAAAGATTTCAAAGCAGACTGGGGTTTCAAGATGTGCTGTTCAAGCTCTTTTGAAGAAGCACAAAGAAACGGGCAACGTTGAGGACCGTAGACGCAGTGGTCGGCCAAGGAAACTTAATGCAGCAGATGAAAGACACATCATGCTTACTTCCCTTTGAAATCGGAAGATGTCCAGCAGTGCCATCAGCTCAGAACTGGCAGAAACCAGTGGGACCCAGGTACACCCATCTACTGTCCGGAGAAGTCTGGCCAGAAGTGGTCTTCATGGAAGAATTGCGGCCAAAAAGCCATACCTCCGACGTGGAAACAAGGCTAAGCGACTCAACTATGCACGAAAACATAGGAACTGGGGTGCAGAAAAATGGCAGCAGGTGCTCTGGACTGATGAGTCAAATATTTGGCTGTAGCAGAAGGCAGTTTGTTCGCCGAAGGGCTGAAGAGCGGTGCAATAATGAGTGTCTGCAGGCAACAGTGAAACATGGTGGAGGTTCCTTGCAAGTGTGGGGCTGCATTTCTGCAAATGGAGTTGGGGATTTGGTCAGGATTAATGGTGTCCTCAATGCTGAGAAATACAGGCAGATACTTATCCATCATGCAATACCATCAGGGAGGCGTCTGATTGGCCCCAAATTTATTCTGCAGCAGGACAACAACCCCAAACATACAGCCATTGTCATTAAGAACTATCTTCAGCGTAAAGAAGAACAAGGAGCCCTGGAAGTGATGGTTTGGGCCCCACAGAGCCCTGATCTCAACATCATCGAGTCTGTCTGGGATTACATGAAGAGACAGAAGGATTTGAGGCAGCCTACATCCACAGAAGATCTGTGGTTAGTTCTCCAAGATGTTTGGAACAACCTACCTGCTGAGTTCCTTCAAAAACTGTGTGCAAGTGTACCTAGAAGAATTGATGCTGTTTTGAAGGCAAAGGGTGGTCACACCAAATATTGATTTGATTTAGATGTCTCTTCTGTTCATTCACTTTGCATTTTGTTAATTGATAAAAATAAACTATTAACGCTTCTATTTTTGAAACTTTTGCACAGTACTGTATATTATGCTATTATATTGAATGTGCTGTACAAATAGATTGATTTGGTTGGCTTCTTAAGAAACAATATTTTTTGTACATCTATGGTGTATCTGATGGTCACCGGCAACAAACAACCGATAAGCAGAAATATGTACGTAGGACTAACTTCATGTAAGCTGAGTTTTGAAGATCCCAACGCAACAAAAGACACGATTACCTCGGCGAGCTAAATTCTCGAATCCCCAGCCAAATTAACTAATCATACTCTTATTGACGTCATGTTCTGTAGTGGGCGCTCACATGTTAATGTACAGTCAGGTCCATAAATATTTGGACATTGACAAAGTTATTGTTTTTTCAGCTGTCTACCACAGCATATTGGAGTTGAAATTAAACAATATGAGCCCAAAGTGCAGACTTTCAGCTATAATGTGAGGGTATTGACATCCAAATTGGGTGAACATACTTTTTTAAGGCAAAGAAGTGGAATGTTCTGCAATAGCCAAGTCAATCACCTGACCTGAATCCATTTCACTTGCTGAAGGCAAAACTGAAGTCAAAACGCCTCAAGAACAAGCAGGAACTGAAGACATCGGCAGTAAAGGCCTGGCAGAGCATCACCAGGGAAGAAGCCCAGTGTCTGGTGATGTCTATGGGTTGCAGACTTCAGGCAGTCATTGACTGCAAAGGATTTGCAACCCAGTATTAAAAATGACAATTTAATTTATGATTATGTTAGTTTGTCCAATTAGTTATGAGCCCCTAAAATTGGGGAGGCTATTTATAAAAATGGTTGTAATTCCTACACGATAATTGTATATCCTACAAAATATATAATTCCACATTTTTGACAAAACCTTAAATTAAAGCTGAAAGTCTACACTTAAAGCACATCTTGATTGTTTCATTTCAAATCCATTGTGCTGGTGTACAGAGCCAAAATGATGAAAATTGTGTCACTGTCCAAATACTTATGGACCTGACTGTATGTATCGGAGCTCCACCGCTACACTTATTCGGAGATATCAATTAAAAGTTTTCCCATACTTGAGAACAGCAGCTCCACTAAAATATAAACGCAATCTAATCCACTCTTTACAACAATGACTATGCACACATCTACTACCAAAACCCACGATTTGTTCGTTTTTAGAGTTCATTATATACGGAAGCCCGCTAATGTTTCAAACCTGTCAAACCCGTATGCAGCAAATCAAACCAGTCACATTTGATTCACTGAGGGAACGAAGCAGTGTTTGCTTCGGGCATCATATTTCCCGTGATCATTTCCTTAACAAAGCAAGCTCCGAAGCAGTAGTACATTTAAAATGACTGGCGATCTCGAAGCAGGCATCGAAGCTTCGGTGTCAGATGTAACATCACTAGATTTATTGTTTTGACCTGGACTGCCTGACTAACTTGATTGTTTACCCAATTATTTTGTATGAGAGCGTGGATGTGTATTACATCTTGGAAAACGGATTACGAATACGGATTGCAGATTTGGATTGTTTGCCTTATTTAGCCTTTTTTTTTCCTCTCCCGCATTGTGAATTTTCGCCAATAAACTCCTATTTATTCCAGTTGAACGTCTTGTGTTGTGTTTTGTTATCAAACTTAGTTACGTGGAAACCCCACAACCCTGTTCCTGCTACATATGGTGGAGAATGCGGGCACATTCGCATTGCATGTGAAAAACTAAGTTCAATAACCAAACAGACAAGGAGAACAATGGAAGCCCTAATTAAACAACTCGTAGAGGCGAATTTAGCACAACAAGCCATGCATCGAGAGCTGATGGAGGAGCAACGTCAGCAGACCGCACTGATGCGAGCTGAACTCAGCCACCACCATTTCTGGCAGGAACCGCATAGAAAGCTTACCAGGATTTGACCCTGGAGCAATTACGCACTGAGGTCCTTAACCCCCTGAGGTCCGTGCTTAGCTCAGAGAAGCTTTGTGATTTTGCTGTGGTCTGATATTTATCTCAATTTCATCAACTTAACACACACTTACTCCAAAGTGTTTGATATGTTTATTTGAAGGACAATCACAGCTACATTTATATGCCATCAATAGTTTGGTCAGTATCATATGCAGCTTGTAAATAGATCTACAAACACACAAGTTATAAAGAGTAAATTTCTCTGCTGTCACAAAAGTTGTGAAAGCACACACTAAACTGGTCAAATTTATTTCAGGCTGTGGCAGGGCTAAATGCTAATTTCCGGAATATTCATGATCCACACCTGAGGGTTGTCCACACCTGTAAGATCTGTCAGATGGGCCATCTCTCTCTCAAAGGCCATCAGACAAAGACAAAAGAGTAAGCAATAGTCAGTGAGCCATGCAGAAGACAGAAAAAAAAAAAGTTTTTTTCAAAACACAAACTATATACAAAAAAATCCAAATGAAAACATGGTGAGACATTTTGTTCTTTCACAGTCTTTGATGCCACTTCCCAAAACAGTTTCTGGTCAACTGTAGACACAAGGGAACGTCACAAACCCTGCACTCCCATGGAGTGCACCGTTGTTTCCCCGACATCTTGCAGAGTAGCCTACGCATTTCTTGCGACCAACAGAAGCCAGTTTGCCAACATCCAGAGTCTGTTTGTCAGTGGGCACAGACACATGATCAAAAGTAGCCCGTTTTCTGGGTTTAAGATATTTATTTATCTTTAAACATCTGTAGGAAAACGAAAGCAAAATCCGAAAGCAAAAACACGAACAAACAAGTTCTCGAGAGGCAAGAAACATTACTCACAATAGGTACTATCAAGCTACGCTAGATAATGTCCAAGCGCCGAAACAGAGAATGCCGGCTGATTAAATATCCTCCCGTTAATTATTCGCAGCAGTTCGCAATGATTCTGATTATTTCCGTATAGCGTCACAAGACGCGGAATTCATATATTTTCAAGAGTATTTAAAAACATGGGAAATAAAATAAATATCAGCATACTGCTGGCAGATCGCAACCGTAAACACAGAGAAGATGCAATATAATGTCGGGACATTGTAGGCTATGTGTTGTTTACACGGCAATTTCACACATGGCCCCACGCCCCTCCCCGAGACTAGGACCTAGTTACCATGTCAATAGAAGGGGGATGGTACTTCCAGGTAAAACAGAGGAAAAGGCAAGGTTTACTTTTGGTCTAATTAACCTAATTTTAAAAATCTCATATTATTTGCCAGTGCTCAAATCGGAAAGACACGATTCTAAGGTTTCTGTCAATGTTTTTGCTGCGTGTGCATGATAAAATCTTGCGACGTTATAAATAGTAATATACTTTTATTGCTGCTCGGATCGTCGGCAATCCAGTCGACCTCAGGGGGTTAAGAAGGAAATATTGCGGCGATATGGTTAATTCACCAGGCACATTGATTTCATGAGTGAACTGTGGGATCCCCCAGGTCACAGATGTTGGATATGTTCCGACTGGCCAAGCTGGTCAAACAAATTGTCATAGATACATTTTTCTGCTCTCTCCCCTTCGAAGCCAAAGAACTGTCGAGTCAAGCCAATCTGCTAAGTGTGGATCAGCTTATTGAACTGGTTGAGGGACACCAGGCAGCGGTGGAGGTTTTACACAGCGGACAACCACTGAAAACAGAAACCATCACACGCCCGAAGGAAAGAAAGAAGACTGATGACACTCCATGGAACACGGCTAAGGACGGAGGGAACCCTCACCCTAATTCACCGAAGTAACATCCCTTTTTTAACTTAGACAGCCGGAAGTGTTTTGAGTGTGGCGAACAAGGACACATTGCCTGGAGCTGCCCTCTGCGCAATGTCCCGATGCCTTTGAAGTTCTCCAGTGAAGTGGCTACACACTGGTGAAAGCAAATGGGAAAGACACCATGGCTCTCCTGGACTCGAGCAGCATGGTGACGCTGATAAGACTGGAATTTGCCAGAGATCAGACCACAACCGACACCGTGGACATCACCTGCATTCACCGGGAAAACAAAAAGTACAGGACCACTCTTTTAGACCTGCAGACGATGAAGGGACAACACATGGGGTGAGCTGGGGTTGTAGCAAACCTACCGGTTCCTGTTCTGATAGGGAAAGACTCCCCGATGTTCACCCGACTGTTGTCCAGTATGTCGGGGGAAATAGAAAGACAAAATAACCAAAAGGGAAAGGGAGCCAGAAGACACGTGAGGGTCACCAGCGAAAGGGAAACCAAACTGTGTGGGTGTCAGGATGTGGACACCAATGCATATACAGAACCCCTATCTGAAGGGGATCCAATCGAAGAGCATCTGAGGGATTCTGAAAAGAATTTGGTGGGCTTGTTTCTGATGGACTATGAGGGGGAGCCCGAGCCCACCTTCTTATTAAGCTGATTCGGGACAGCTGAAATGGAGAACCCTAACCCGACCAGCACTCTCCAGCAGGTGAAGGTCATCGACGGGAAACCCCTCCAGGGGGTAAATCAAATCATACACCCACAACTCACGATAAAAAAGCTATTATTATATCAAGTAATCAAAAGGAATAACAAATGTATTGAATTGCTGTTGGTGCCCAAACCGTTTGTACAGTCTGTCCTTCATTTAGCGCATGCTCATCTTCTTGGGGCCCATCTGGGGGTAGAAAAGACGTTAGAGAGGATGCAAGGTCGTTTCCACTGGCATGGAGTGAAGAGAGCAGTGAAGACTTCTGCCATAGTTGTCCTGAGTGCCAGCAGGTGGCGCCAGACCACATTTCCACAGTCCGTTAATTCCCCTACCCATAATCTCAGTTCCTTTTAGCAGGATTGCAATGGATCTGGTCGGCCCACTACCCAAGAGCACCTGAGGGCACCAGTACATCTTGGTTTTTGTGGATTACGCCACCAGGTACTCGGAAGCCATTCCACTGCACACAAGCGATTGATGGAGTGCTGCAGAGATGTTTGTCCTTCTACCAGGTTCTCCCATCGCTGCAGAGGAACTCTTAAGCTCTCTTAGAGTGGCCATTGGGTTCTTGGTCACCTCCCTGACCATGGCCCTTCTTGCCCGGTTACTGAGTTTGGCCAGACGGCCAGCTCTAAGAAGAGTTGTGGTGGTTCCAAACTTCTTCCATTTCACAATGATGGAGCCCACTGTTCTCCTGGGTGCTTTCAATGCTTTAGCAATGTTTTTATACCCTTCCCCAGATCTATGCCTCAACACAATTCTATCTCGGAGGTCTATGGAGAGTTCCTAGGACTTCATGGCTTGGTTTTTACTCTGACATGCACTGTCAACTGTGGGACCTTATATAGACAGGTGTGTGCTTTTCCAAATCATGTCCAATCAATTGAATTTACCACAGGTGGACTCCAATGAAGTTCTAGAAACATCTCAAGGATGATCAGTGGAAACAGGATGCACCTGAGCTCAATTTTGAGTGTCATAGCAAACGGCGTGAATACTTATGTACATGTGATATTTGAGTTTTTTATTTTTAATACATTTGCCAAAATTTCTAAAAAACGTTTTTCACTTTGTCATTATGGGGTATTGTGTGTAGAATTCTGAGAAAAGAATTAATTTAATCAATTTTGGAATAAGGCTGTAACATAACAAAATGTGGAAAAAGTGAAGCGATGTGAATACTTTCCGGATGCACTGTAGTAGAAGGGAGGTACCTGACGACATGTTGGTTCCACCCCCGAGCTGCTGGCGAGCTGGGGTTGTTGGGTTCTTCTTTTTCTTCCATAACCCACTTCCGAGTGTGGGTGTCCATATACAGGTAACTGCTAAAATAAAGGAAAAACTTGAGTAAATGAAGGTTTCTGGCAGCTCTGTTATGGTGTAGGGTGCATTTTCCTGCCATGATGTATGTCCACTCAACCCCCTTAGTAGGCACGGTAAATGGCAATAAATACAAAGCCATTCTAGTGATCACCTTCATCCTATGGTGGAGCATTTCTATCCTGATGGGAGTGGTCTCTTTCAGGATGACAATACCCGGGTCCACAGGACACGAGTGGTCACTGAATGGTTTGATGACCATGAAAATGATGTAAACCATATGCCATGGAATTTCTTGTGGAAGGATGGTGTTTCATCCCTCCAATAGAGTTCCAGGAATTTGTAGAATCTATGCCAAGGTGCATTGATGCTGTTCTGGCAGCTCATGGTGGCCCAACACCTTATTAAGACACTATATGTTAGTTTAGTTAGTTTAACTTCTGAGAGTCCAACACACCTGTTTCTTGGACTTTAAGCACTTTTTTTTTTGGTTGCAAATTCTGTTCCTAGTCAGAAATAAATTCCCTCTTATCTATGGGCTCAATGTTTTATGTTTCAACCATCAGATATGTAAAATAAGATTAATAATATTATTTTGTCATATAAGCACCGTAAAATACTGAAACCTACTGAAGCGTAAAGTTTGCTTTAAAAATTCATGCCAGCTCTTTTAATTTTTTATCTATTTTCTTGCTCAAAATACTCAATTATGTGTAAATTAAAACTATTGTAGCAAGCTTAATTACTTCCTGGTTTGTGGCATTGTGGGTAAATGACCTTTTTCAGTATTTATGTCGAGTTCACACAAACTGATGTGCCCATTTATTTATTAATAACTAACTGTTTGTTATTAAGGCAAATATAAAATAAGTTTATTGTAACCATTGTATGTATCATTGTGGAGTGACACGATAATACATTTTCCCTCTCCTATCCTATAAGTGTTTAATGCGATTGCTAAACAGTACCTCTTGAGTATACCCGTGGCACTGCAGTGGCAAGAGCCTTGCAGTGTCACTTGGTCAGCACACTGGTTTTAAGCTTAAATAGAGTGGATTGTTTGCACTCACAAGTTGAACGCTTCTTGCAGTACGGGGTAACTACAGCACCATCTTGTGGCTTTAGTTACAGTAGCAGTCGGGGGAGACCACTAAGATTACACCCAAGATGAATTATGGAAATAATAACTACTTGACAGCACGTATGCTTAACGGTTGATTGGGCGTGAGCTGAAATACAGGGTACTGACAGCTATGTGGCCTCATTTAGTTTCACAGGGCCGGTAGCACACAGCTTAATCCTAACAGCTTTGCACTGAATATCACTGCAGGACCGGAGTTTCTGTTGGCTCTAAAGCATAACTGTATTAACTGTGGGGCAGCAATAGCAACTATTAAATGATCCAGATTGGTAACACGTTTAATGATTAATAGGTGTTAACATAATAGTGATGGTTATCACTGTATTTATTGAAAAACAATAGCTTTTAGTTAAATCTGAATTTAAATTAATTAAACAACAATCTGGGTTCAAGGCAGGCCACTCCACAGAGACTGCTCTCCTTGCGGTCACTGAGGCTATTCAAACGGCTATTCCAAAGTCCCAATCCCTTAGCTCCGTCCTCCTCCTCCTCCTCCTCGACCTGTCAGCTGCATTTGATACCGTGGACCACCAGATCCTGCTCTCATCTCTCGTCAAGATGGGAATCTCTGGATCTGCACTGACATGGTTCAAGTCCTACCGAGCTGACTGGTCCTACCAGGTGGCCTGGAGAGGATCCCTCTCCTCTCCCCACACCCTCTCTACCGGAGTCCCGCAGGGCTCAGTGCTAGGCCCCGTCCTATTTTCCCTGTACACCCTTGGTTCTGTTATCTCTGCTTAATGATTTTTCTTATCACTGTTATACTGACGACACTCAACTCTTTCTCTCCTTCTCTCCATGTCCCGGCACGGATCTCTGCATGCCTAGCTGATGTCTCTGCCGGGATGTCCACCCACCACTTGAAGCTGAACCTGGGGAAGACTGAGCTGCTCTTCCTCCCAGCGAAGGGCTCCCCGATGATTGATGCTTCAATCACCATGGAAGGCTCCATAGTGTCTCCGTCCCTAGGAGTCTTGGAGTGGCCCTGGATGACCAGCTGTGCTTCTCGGGCTACATCGCAGCGATCACCCGGACCTGCCAATTCTCCCTCCACAACATCTGGAGGATCCGACCGTTCCTCACCCAAGAGGCCACACAATTCCTGGTCCAGGCTCTGGTGATCTCATGTCTGGACTACTGCAATTCCTTGCTAGCAAGCCTACCAGCCTGTGCCATCAAGCCATGGCAACTAGTCCAGAATGCTGCCGCACGTCTGGTGTTCAATCAACCGAAGTTCACCCACGTCACCCCTCTACTCTCCTCTCTGCACTGGCTCCCCATCGCAGCACGCATCAGATTCTGACCCTTCGGTGATGGAACGACCTTCCGCAATCAGTCAGGACCGCGGAATCACTTGCGATCTTCCGCAAGAGACTCAAAGCCCACCTTTTCTACCCAATTGTCATCACCACTGCTCACTACTTGCTCAACACTTCTTGTATAGGTATCCCTGCCTACTCATTTAATAAAATAAAAAAAATGTACTAACCTTTTCCTTCCCAGTGTTACAGGTATGGTATGCAGCTGCCTACAACAATGTCTATCGCTGTATTACTGCACTGATCTCTTGCGCAAACTGATTGTTCCTACCATGTATTAATGCACATCTTGTAAGTCGCTAAATGCTTAAAATGTAAATGTAATGCAATCACCACGATTCACTTGTTTGTAAGCACAATTTGGGTTCTGCTCTGTGGCAGGCTTGGTCTTGGAATTGTTTCATTCTGGTGTCTAGAATTTGAATTCGAAATTATGCCAAATGTTTTTGGTATTAATATCACACTAGTATGAATAAAGTGCCAACAATACTAATCCTCACACAAGGCACCAACAATGTAGAGGCTATCCCTCAATAAATTAGGATTCTAATACGGTTGTGGTTTGCTGGCAGTTAGTGGTACCACACTCTTCAGTCAACTGTTTTCAAGACTATTCACGGGCTACCAGGTTGTGGGCATTTTGGACAAAGACCCTAAGATGAGAGAAGTTCAAGAGAAGTTATATTGGGGGTGTAGTCAGAGGGATGTTGAGCAACATTGTAGGAGCATGCTCTGCCAAGAAAGAGCTAACCGGCCAGTCCCATGCCCCGCTCCAACAGTATCAAGTAGGGGCATGAGACTGTATCAAGTAGGGGCATAATGGAATGAGTGGGAGTGGATGTTTTGGGTCTTTCCAGTCTGGGGAGCAAGTGTGGGTTTACAACCCCCAGAGAGCAAAGGGGCGATCCCCCAAAACTTGATAGCTATTAGGAGGGGCCCTGCACAGTTCTGGATCAGACTTCTCAGGCAGCACGCAAGCACCCTACAAGGGCTCTGGCGGCAGCAGAAGGACTTGGTAGCCCACAGCAGGGACCCGCCAACTACATGGGCATGCCTGAAGTGAATTCTCCATTGTGTGATGGCTCTCCTACCAAACAAGGTTACAGCAGGTGAAATTGCAGACCCCCACAGCAATTCAAGGACTTTGTATTGGGTCTGGGCAAATGTTTTTTAAATCTGACATCTAGGAGGGGGCAGTGTAGCAAACAGCAAGCTCGCTAACTTCCTGGTTTGGGGTATTGTGGGTAAATGACCTTTTTACCCAGTGTTTATGTTGTTTTATTAGTTCTTTGTGCACTTTGCTCACACAAACTGATGTCCCTATTCACTTATTAATAACTAACTGTTTGTTATTAAGGCAAATATAAAATACGTTTATTGTAACAGTCAGGGTGAAATGCGTTACTGTTTATGGTGTTCACATTGTGCTTTACAACTAGTAAGACAGTGTTTTGAGATCTGTTTTTATCATCAATGCTTTCCATGTAACTTGGAACCGGGGGGAAGGAGAAGGAAGTGGGGGCACCACGAGACGCAACTATGAGGCATGCTACTGGACCAGCGATTACCGGACAGGCCGGTGGAGGAAAGAACAACGGCACTGCGCCCAACCCAACCACCCCCAAGATGAGTGACCAGCATGACCCCCCCAGGGTTTAGTAAGGTGGTTCTCCAGCTAACGACATTTTTCTTTTTTTACATTTTAAGCATTTAGCAGACGTTCTTATCCAGAGCGACTTACAAGATGTGCATTAATACATGGTATGATGAATCATTGTTCGCGCAAGAGAGTGCAATAATACAGCAATAGATATCATTGTTGGCAGCTGCATATCATACCTGTAACACCAGGAAAGAAAAGGGTAGTCAACAATAAATTAACTGTACAGATTTCAGTGGTAGTGGAGTCTAAGAGGTGGATTTTTGAGTCTCTTGCGGAAGATGGCCAGTGATTCCGTAGTCCTGACCGAGTGCGGAAGATCGTTTACTTTCAATGTCAGCTTTAGAAACACTAATGTCTTAGAGGAGACATTCTGGAACCTCTAAAGAGAGGGGAAGGATAAGAGTCCCCTGACTAACTTTGACATTGAGCCCCTCTGACACCAAAAGCAAGGTAGTCACTGTGCAGTTTTATAACAAAGCTGTACAGGACTATGACATTGTCACATGTTTGGGCAGGTATGGCTCCATCAAGTTGGAGGCAAGGAGGGCCCTGGACAAGGATGGGTTTGGACCGGGGCCAGGAAATGGCTGGCCCAACTTCAACTTGATCCGACCTCAGTAGGCGGGGTGAGATACATCCCCAGCATGATCACGCTGGGGAACAACCAGGGTGTGATGTACTATCACGGCATGCCAAAACTTTGCAGACAATGCAGTGAGTTAAGCCACTTAGCCACAGCCTGCACAGTGGTCAAGTGTAAAAGTTGCAGAGGAGACCACAGGACCCTGTAACCTCTGTGGGCTAAGGGGGCATCTTTTCCGGCATTGCCCCATCTCATACATCAACAGGGCTAGGGGCACTGTGCCCCCATCTTATGGTAGAAGAGCCTGCCTCCTCCTCAGACACCACTGACTCCAACACCCTCAATTAGACAGAGGCCATAGGACCCACCCAACCCTGTCCCATAGGTTACTGGCCAATTCTTGGCCCCAAGTCCACCCCATCCAGGAACATTCCTGTTCATTCTGTGAACCAAATTTGTAAAGATATACAACATAACCAATAAAACCAACTATTTTTTCTCACAAACATGATTCTCACAATTACAACACTCAACATCTGTAGTATTAAAGCCTCTAACAAAAGACACACAGCGTTCTCCATCCTACAACAGCCCCCTTCAGACGTCATCCTACTACAGGAGTGTGAAATCCCTTTCCGTTCCATGGATGATAGTCTGAGGGAGGGATGGAGAATGGGAGACTCTCTCTGGTCTGGCTCTAATATAGCCCGAGCCGATGGAGTCAGCACGTTGATCAAGAACCCCTATGTCAGAATCACATCATTTGACATAGTGGGCGAATCCTAGTCACCGATCTCGACGTTGGGGGTTCCCCACTCTGAGTAATCAATATGTACGGCCCAACCAATATGGCCGAGAGGATCTCCCTCCTCCCAAAACTCAGACCACTAATCACCCCCAATATAACGGTGGTCGTGGGGGGTGATTTCAACTATACCCTTAGGGACGAGGACCACAGTAGACCAAGGAGATATCAGTCCAGTGGGGAGCTGCAGTCCATCATAAAGGATTTCTCCCTCCACGATGCTGGGGGCGCCTCTCATTTTACATTACATTTTACATTTACATTTCCTCTCCTCTCCAATTCACGTGGCTGAGCAATTTTCAGGGAGGGGCGGCTGGGTGACTCACTGCGACAGTAGCTCTTGTCCCAAAGAAGGGGTAGTTTGTGTTTTTTTCCCCTGAGAACCCATGTGTATCATTGTTTGTGACTGTATTTAACATTTGAATATGCTGTTCTGTGCCCCTGTCCTTGTGACCTTTTTGTTTAGATGAATGTCTTTTTTTCTTTTCGTTTGAACATTTTTAATTTAAAAAAAAGTATATTTTCGAAAGATTTTAAACTGTGAATAAGAACCCAAAAAAACAATAAGACATTGTGTGACACTGGGAGAGGTGGAGGGAGGAGTGGAGAGGGTTGCGCCTCCCCTTTTGGCTGCTGTCAGGTCTTCCTGTTCCCTCCCACAGCCTGGAGAGTACTACAGGACCTTGGACAGCAGCGGCCTCACCTACAGGCAGGCTCATCTGAGTCTAATGAGCAATCAACTCAGCTGTGAGCCATTGCCTTCATTAGGCCATTATAAAAGCACAGCCTGTCATGCCTTGCCTGTCATGTTTTTTGGGACATGGAGGAAGAGGTGCTGTTTTTTCGTTGGTTCCCTCGAATATAGTTTTGGTTTAACTTTGTTTCGTGTTTTGTTTCTTTTTTTGGTGATTAGATAAAAGTAATAAATTGGCTGCTGGCCAACTGGAACACTGCTTTTTGGTTTGTATTTCTATCCACTCACCACATGGCATGGTGGCAACCCCTGCCATCCTGCGACACAATGCTTTTGCCTAGAGTAATAAAGATAACTGGAGCTTATTGACTGCCTGATTCTCCATTATTGCATCCATGCTGCACTATGGTAGTTATTTCACATATTTGTATGCATTATTTTGCGCAAAACAAAGTTAAGTATGCAGAATGATTGTTTTCTTCTGTTGAAATATTATTTAAGCGACTAGACAGAAAATATTCTGAAATTAAAGTCTTCCATCAGTAAAATTTACAAACATAAATCACATAGTCAAAAAAGTTCAAAATGAATATTTGCTTGATAAAGAGTTTTTCTGCTGTTCTGCTCAAAACTTGTGATTAATAATCATGATAGTCCATTTCCTGGCGTTGTAGGCAGATTGTGTTGCCATGGAGTTACAGTCCTCATTTGCATATTCATGATTTTATTGCTCCTCGTTTAACTCTAGGATTCTAAAATATCAATACAGGAGGCTTCATTTCTGTGACGAGAAATCGCTTGTCAAGATTCATGGAAATATTCTGTGAGAAAAGATGAATGGAGGGAAGTTCATATAAAAGGAATGTAAGAACAATTTTTTTAATGAAAAAAAAACATTGTGAAATGACCTGTTTGTTTGTACACTTTGAGGGACTGGTTACAGGTCTGTCCAGTCAGATAACCTCCTCTTTTCATCAGGGATTCTTTGGAATTGTCACAGGTTCTTCTCTTCAGGCTCTTTCCGTTGGCATGGTGAATCCGGCTCTAATGACACCCTGTCCCTCACTCAGTTATACACCTGTTCTGTGAGGGCTTGTAGGGGTGAGGCCCAAGTGCGACCAATGGGTAATAAGGATCAGAAACACTCCTGAACAATCAGGATGTCACTAAAACACAATAGGCAAGGGGCGTTAACCTGCGAGAATCGCTACAGAAAATAAAACAAAACTCCCAGCGTAAGACGAAATAATAACTACCCCTAAAAAGGGCGAATAAAAGCGGTCCGCGAACGGTACCGAACAATAGTAAAACCAAACAGAAAATTCTAGCGTGTAGCCCAACACCACACGCAGAGGAAAAAAGAAATAAAATAATTTGAGTCGCAACACAAACAAAAAAAACAAAGCTGGAATAGAACCCAGACGCCTAAGACACAGCTTAGGAAAACGAACAGCGAAAATAAGTGCCCTGGGTCTGCTGGTAAGTAACCCCGAAACACAGACCAAACAAAATAAGGAAAGCTATACTTCCGTAGAAGTGGCGAGAAAGCTAAAGTGAAATACTTTACTAAATACTTTCTTTTTTAGGCCTGACACCGTACCGGCTTCAACGCCAAATGAATAGACACTGAAGCACGGAGTAGTGAAAGCAGCGAACTGAAGTAGGCAGTGAACACATGAAAACAATCCGCTGATTAGATATGGAGATGAGCAGGAACGTACTCACAAGGATAGAAAAGGAGTATGCCCACACAGGGCTAAACAGGCACTCAAACCATGACATGTTACATTTTACATTTACATTTTAAGCATTTAGCAGACGCTCTTATCCAGAGCGACTTACAAGATGTGCATTAATACATGGTAGGAACAATCATAGTTAGCGCACAAGATCAGTGCAGGAATACAGCAATAGACATCATTGCAGGCATCTGCGTACCATACCTGTAACACGGGAAGGAAAAGGTTAGTGAATTTTTTTTTTTTTTTTTTTTTTTTTTGGGAGTATAGTGTTGAACAAGTAAACAGTGGTGAAGACAATTTAGCTAGATGGACAGAGTTCAGTGGTAGTGGAGTCTGAAGAGGTGGGTTTTGAGTCTCTTGCGGAAGATCGTAAGTGATTCCGCGGTCCTGACCGATTGCGGAAGGTCGTTCCTCCAGCGAGGGATCAGGACAGAGAAGAGGCGAGACCGCGAGGAGCGGCTGCCAGGCGCCCGGAGGGAAGGGACAGTCAGTTTACCAGAGGAGGCGGAGCGGAGGGGTCTGGGAGGTGTGTAGGGAGTGATGAGTGACTGGAGGTATGGGGGAGCAGCACCTCTGGCCGCTTGAAAAGCAAGCACCAGTGACTTGAATCTGATGCGTGCTGTGATGGGGAGCCAGTGCAGAGAGGAGAGTAGAGGGGTGATGTGGGTGAACTTCGGCTGGTTGAATACCAGACGAGCGGCAGCGTTCTGGACTAGTTGCAGTGGCTTGATGGCGCAGGCCGGAAGGCCTGCCAGCAAGGAATTGAAGTAGTCCAGACGTGAGATCACCAGGGCCTGGACCAGGAGTTGAGTGGCCTCTTGGGTGAGGAACGGTCGGATCCTCCGGATGTTGTGGAGGGAGAAACGGCAGGTCCGAGTGATCGCTGCAATATGGCTCGAGAAGCACAGCTGGTTGTCCAGGGTCACCCTAAGACTCCTGGCAGACTGGGACGGAGACACTATGGAGCCTTCCACGGTGATTGACGCATCAATCATCGGGGAACCCTTCGCTGGGAGGAAGAGCAGCTCTGTCTTCCCCAGGTTCAGCTTCAGGTGGTGGGTGGACATCCATGCGGAGATGTCAGCCAGGCATGCAGAGATCCGTGCCGGGACCTGGGTATCAGATGGAGAGAAGGAGAGAAAGAGTTGTGTCATCGGCATAACAGTGATAGGAAAAACCGTGAGCAGAGATAACAGAACCAAGTGACTTGGTGTACAGGGAGAATAGGACGGGGCCTAGCACCGAGCCCTGCGGGACTCCGATGGAGAGGGTGTGGGGAGAGGAGAGGGATCCTCTCCAGGCCACCTGGTAGGACCGGTCAGCCAGGTAGGACTTGAACCATGTCAATGCAGATCCAGAGATTCCCATCTCAACGAGAGATGAGAGCAGGATCTGGTGGTCCAGGACGGAGCTACGGGATTGGGACATAGCCATGTGAAGAGCCTCAGTGACCGCAAGGAGAGCAGTCTCTGTGGAGTGGGCTGCTTTGAACCCAGATTGGTTAGGATCAAGCAGGTCATTCTGTTGGTTATAGACAGCCCGCTCTAGTGTTTTTTTTTCAATTTCTTTTGTTTTAATCACAAGTAGCTAGCTAGCTAATTTGATAAATCTACATAGCTCAGTTATGGTATATAATTATAAACACATTGTTATTGTAATATAGGTGCTAGCTAGCTTAGCTGCGCTGGTATTATACGACATCCAAAATATTACGCATCTTCTGTCCGCCTACCTACATATGCGACAGAAAAAATGTCTGACAGCGAGAGCAGCCACAGTCCGCACTCCTCCCCTCGTCCTGATGTTTTTATCGACAAGAGTGGCAATGCCCAAATGGAGATCGCAACAGTGATCCAACCATTTAGGTTTGAGCCTGAAGCATGGGCAGTTAGCAGTGCTAGCAGCTAGCTCCAGATCGTGTTCTATCTATTATGTTACATAAATTGCATTGTGGGTAGATTTACGAAGATTTGGCAGATTCTTGAGTTAAGTTTTTAAGCTTCAAATATGCATATGTGTTTTCAAATAAATATGATCACAAACTTACTATGACATAGTTAGGGGGTATTTGAGAGACATGTGTCATCACTTTTGCAAGGTAAATTTGCTGATGCCTACACTTTAAGGTCGCCATTGATATGCTCCTCTCATGTTGAGAGTCGTGGTGATACCAAAATCAAGAGGGCCTGGGGAAGACAGGTTGGTTTATACAGAGATGTTGGTTGAGCTGGTTGAGAGACATAATATGCTCAGGCAAATAAAATTGCTACCAGGTGACAATGCTAATCATACCATGTTGACGTCCACTTTCAATCTGGTGGGCCATAACTCTTTTCTCCATGATCCATAATTTCCAGCTCATAGGTAGAATCTCCCTATTCTGGGGAGTCCATCTAATGTTAGCTACTTAGCTAACATTAGCTAGCCAGCTTACATTTGTAAATAAATATACATGTTTTAATCAAGCTAGCTAGTTAACCCATCATTCACTACTTTTGTAGCTGTGTTCACCAGTGTGATGTTTCTCCTCCTGAGCAGGGATGCTGCCACTGTGGTCAGTTTCCATGTCAGTGCTGGTATCAAGGGGTGCACCTAAGTAATAGACTAAAGCAGTATATTTAGATGAGCGTTGTTGTTGAAATAACCTTGACCTATTTTAATTAGTCTGTCAGGAAACTTTTAAGATCGCTAATTGTTAACTAGCTAACGTTATTTAAGGAGTTTAACTTGCCCGAAATAAGGTTATAACAACAAGGACCACAATAGAAATAAGTCCTAGGAATTTTCTGTGTCATCCTTGATATGTCTTTTTAAAATGTACATGTACAGTACATCGGTATGTAACAATGTATTGCCTTTTTTAAGTGAAATGTCAAATAAACTAATGGGAGTGTTTAGCATACACCAGCTAAAATGTATTTTAATGCTTAGTAGAAATGTATTTATGTATCAAAGTGTTGTTGCAGTACATTATTTAGAGTTTACGTTTATGCATTTCGTTTTTTGTGAATTTCGTTGTTTTCTTTCAGTTTTCTTTGCCAATAGTGAATATGACTAAATAGATGTTAGGGGAAGTGGCTTTATAAGTACTGCAGTTAGGCCACCCATTGGAGTCTGGGTTTGAACGTTTAGGTGAGCAGGTGGCTATTTTGTTGCACAGGGTCAGGACTGACATTGCCTGGGCATTGGGACTGTTAAGCAGTGCATAGCCATAATTATTGTTTTGTTTTCTGTTTTGTCCAGTTCTTTGTTTACTGCTTTGTTTATGTGGCACTAAGTATTCTGCATTGGATTTCTGGCACTCCTTATAATAAAAGCATCACAGGATTTATATATCGGTTGTCTGTGTTACTCCTTCCACCATTGGCCTATTCCTAACAGTTTGTTTCATCAAATTAATATTGCTAGCTAGTGTGATGTTTACATTTAAATGATGAAACATATTTAATAACTTCTAGCTTGTGCTAGCTCTTTGTTAAATTTTGCGAGGTTGTTGTTACATCAGTCATCGAGTTCCACTACTCTGGTAGATTGTGTAGTTAGACAATTATAGACTGACAACTTGTGGACTGATATGGTAAATACATATCACAACAGCTAGGTTGCTATTAAATATGCTATTTAGCTATTTATCAGACTTGCTATTTTATTAACATAGTTATCCAGATGATTTATAAGCTACCAAATATCTTAATATATGCTGGTCCTCCATTTTTCTGTTTTGTGGGGATTTTCTATCAATGTGACTAGCATTCTATCATTTTGCGATTAGCTAGATGTCCCTTTTTTGATGCTAGTCCAAGCTTCAAATTAAGCAACACAACACAAACCAACACCTGGGCTCCATTGAAAAACAATGGCTTCTGGCACATGCTGCAATTGACTGAAGGACCATGTGAACGCATCTTTTGCAAGTGCAGTCCTCAGTTGGTGGACTACAGAATGAAACAAAGTGACTACACTCTGCAGGACATGTGTGCCCATCTGTGCTGTGAAGAGATTGCAGCTGTGAAATGGGTTCACAAATAGGACTTGGCATTCCAAATTGGGAGAAAAGTACAAATAAGGAATAAAAAGTTGTAAAAAAAAAGTTTTCCTGATCCCTCATTATAGCAAGAAAATTGATGGTTTTCTGTCAAGTAAGAAAGACTGCATTGCCAGAGCCATGGTCACAGTTCTGATTTGACCTGTCAGGTCAGGTTTAACGTCTTGTTTATTGTGTTGACAGTCCCAGAAGCACCAGGATACTGAAAAGACCTGACAGTAAAACTAATGTAATAAAAAAAAGTAAAGATCCCTGCACTGCAGTGGTAAGGTAAACTATAGAATGAGTCCCTTCTGGTGTGTGTGTGTGCCTGTGACAGCTTTACAAGTCTGAGACTACATTAAATCAAGAGTTAGGGCACCATGCTATAGTACAACAGAGCAGTTATTTATTCTGGCCAGGCCAACACAATAATTCTCGTGCAGTCTCTTCTGGTGGGCTTAACTACCCCTTCTTTTTAGGCCTTAATAGAAAAGGCAATATCTGCACAAATCAAGGCTGGGTTAATTGGTAAATATTTGGGTGGGGGCGATGTGTTAAATAGCCACTTGTGGGGTGAGGTGCTTGCTAATGACTCAGCTGTCTATGATGAGGCAGAGGCGCAGGTAAAAAAGGAGTGGAGTCTCCACCATTGTGGACAGGTATGCATAATCTACTACACTACAGATCTACTACACTACAATGGTGTCATCTACAGAGAGCTACCTTGGAGCTTGAGGCCTACCTGTATAATGTTGCTCCCTAGAAATGCCACGTGGCTCCAATACAGATGATGTGCTTTGATTCGTTCATGGTGAATGGATTGCAATACCAATACATGTTTGGAATATTTGTGTTGACTGTGGTTAAACTTTTCACTACAATTTACTTTGGGAGCTTGCCTAAAAAACCCAGCAAAAAATAATGTGTTGATTTTTTAAATGCTTTTTTAAGAAGCAGCAGGGGCCTCCCGCGTGGTCCAGTGGTTACAACGTCCGACGCTGGCCACGGAGACCGGGGTTCAATTCCCCGTCTCGCCAAGTGTCGGCTCTGGCCGGGAGTGCCACCAGGGGGCGGCGATTGGCTGTCCGCCCCAGGGAGGGGGGAGGGGAGCCGACATGACGTTCGCTGCGTATAGTGGCCCTGTAGTACCGGGTTACGGTCGACGGCCTGCGGGTGCCGTCTCGTAAGAGGCGTCACTTCGCTTCGTCACTACTGGTCACAGGACTACGGCAGCGAACTCACATTACTAGGGGGGGATTGACGTAAAAATAGCGGGTCTAATTGGCTACCAAATTGGGAGAAAATGGGATAAAATCAGAAACACATTTAAAAAAAAAAAAAAAAAAAAAAAAAAAAGAAGCAGCAGTTTACAACCACATCTATAAAATGCCACCTGACAGTAACACAGCTATATGTTCTTTTTGGTCAAAAAATTAAAAAACTGGATTGTGCAAACCGATAGTTTTTTCCTTTGGTGCCTTCCTTTTCTTAAAGTGATAGTTGACCCAAATCAATGTAAATATCATTTTTCTCCTTTCAATATGATCTATTACGCATCCAAATATTTTTTTGAGAATTTGGTGTGTACTTGAACAGGGTTGTGTACATGAACAGGGAATCCACCAATGGCTAGCACCTGTACCATTGATGTCTGAAAATAGTCAGCTCGTTAACATGCTCGAAATTGCATGCCAAAATGACCTCCCAATAACTTTTAACCAATTCGGTAAAACTCTTTGGATGTGTAGAACCACGTTGAAAGGCAAAAAATTATACTTACATCGATTTTGGGTGAACTATCAATTTACCACAAGGGGATACTGATGAGACTTGCTTTGAGGGGTGCATAATTGGAAACAAGGAAAGCCCGTGGATGAGTGGGGGCATCGCCCCTATGAAGCAGCGCCCAGCTGGCATGTCAGGCACAGTTGTCAGACACATTTGTCTTGTAAAGATCCATTTAGTGCCTGGTTTTCCTGTGCCCTGGGGGGCGTTGCGCTGCTAATGTAATATGTAGACAAGGTCTCACCTCCCAGGGACATTCGCTAATGCTTCATTACCCACAATTCTTCTGTCACTTCCCAGCAGTTTGGACACCTGACACAGGCATTCTGCATTTGCCTCAATCAGTGTATTTTCTCTATGCAGGAGTGTCCAGGGCCATGTACCTGTCACTCATACAAAGCCAAGACAGAGAGGGATTGCCACCAGTCATGTAATTTCCCATAAATATTCATTGACATTTTGCACTCAGCTGGAATAGCCAAATTTTTTTATAAAAGGAGGTGGGAAAATATCAGTTAAATTATGCAATGACGCAAGGCACCTTGAACACCTTGTTGTCGGGGGTCAAAATATTTACCGGATTGTTCCCGAGTGTGACTCCTCCACCAAAAACATTGGTGATCCTTAAATAGAGTGAGTGCGGTATGGTTGTTCTCTCAGAGGGAGGTGAATAAAGGACACATTTTCACTGCAATTGCTCCCCAGTCAAACATGAAAACATCGTCAACGTTCCCCACTGCTTTGCTGCTCAGGATCCAGAGAGGAGCCTTGACCGTCTGACGGCACAATACAGCGAGATGCACAGGTCCGGACAAGCCACTTTACCCTCGCAGAAAAAGAGAGAGAGAGAGAGAGAAAGAGACAGAGGGAGAGAGAGAGCAAGAGTGCTATTTTATCATTTTAGTCCTTGAGCCCAGCAAGCTGCTGGCAGTAGTGAAGAATGGGCCCACAACAAAATGGTTTTCACCATGTAAACTATTCAGGCAAGGTTTCTTAAACAAACAAAATGACAACAACAACAAAGAAATGGTTATCTGTCTTGTTTCTTTGTTTTGCTGTAGGGCTTGTGACACAGCAAATAATCATGAGGTAGGCCTTTCCACCTCTTGAACAAAGACAAAGTTAACTGATTTGTATACAGGAAATAGGAAGCAAAAGTTTACCTTTATTATGTTAGGAACCAGTGAGGTACACATTTGGTGAAGAATTTGTATCATGATGGAAGTGGTCTCTTCCAGGATGACAATGCCCCCATCCACAGGGCACAAGTGGTCACTGAATGGTTTGATGAGCATGACAATGATGTAAACCATATGCCTCCAATAGAGTTCCAGACACTTGTAGAATCTATGCCAAAGTGCAATGAAGCTGTTCTGGTGGCTTGTGGTGGTCCAACGCTCTACATCATAGTATATATTGTGGCAAATGGCCAGGGGAGGTGCGGGGAATGATGATAGAGGGTAGATACGTACCGACGTGCTGGCTCCACCCCGAGAAATGTATATGGAGGTATGGAGGTAATTTCCTGTCCGGGGAAACCCTTGACAGTTGACTTCTTGGGAATAAAAGAGGGGGCGTGGCCCCTAGCCAGTTGCTAAGTACCATTTGGGAAACGCGTGGAGTGTGGGTTTGAGATAAGAGAGTTTTTTCTTTTTTGGGATTGGATTTGTGTATGACCTGGATTGGTTTGACTTACTGAATTGTTATCGACTGGAGTGCCTGAGAACGATGTATTGGATAAAGACCTGGGAAACTAACAATGGATGATGGATTTGGACTGTTTGCCTTATTTCCCCCCTTATTGTGAGTTTACCCCCAATAAACCTTGTTATACTTCCATTGACCATCTTGTGTGGTGTTTCATTATCTAACTTAGTTGAGTGGAAACCCCACACCCCTGTTTTCGGTACAATATGTACAGTATATGCGGGTGTATGTATACACATATGTATCCATGTGTAAATGTGTATGCAAGTGTATGCAAGTGTACTGTATATACAGTATATATATATATATATGATGAGATGATGAGATGAGATGAGATAATACTTTATTGTCTGCTAACACAGAAAATTGTTTTGCATATTGTTTCAACATTTCAATGTAACAACATTGCTATCTGCGCTATTTGTAGATGCACTAAAACAGTCTCCTGAGTAAAAATGTTTTGTTAGTTTTAGAATGACGAAAACAAACAGATATTGGTAGTGGTAGTGGATATTAGTATGTGACACTGGGAAAGGTGGAGGGAGGAGTAGAGAGGGCTGCGCCTCCCTTTTGGCTGCTGTCAGGTGTTCCTGTTCCCCCCCACAGCCTGGAGAGGACTACAGGACCTTGGACAGCAGCGGCCTCACTTACAGACATGCTCACCTGAGGCTAATGAGCAATCAACTCAGCTGTGAGCCATTGCCTTCATTAGGCCATTATAAAAGCACAGCCTGCCATGTCTGATTGGAGAGTTTTGGGGCATGGAGGAAGAGGTGCTGGTTTTTGGTTGCTGTTTCCCTCTAATGAATATTTGGTTTAACTTAGTTTTTTTGGTTTGGGTTTAAGTTGATACAAGGATTATTAGAATAAACTGGTCACTAGGCTATTGGAACCCTAATTTTTGTTTGGTGCTACACACCACTACAAAAAGTCTGTAGCTACTAGGGGTTTGACGATACACCAGTATGATGGTATACCATGATATTAAAATATGAATAGTACTATCATAAACTTAACATAATACCATGTTTGTAAATCACGTGGCAAAAGCTATTTTCAACCATTACCCAAGTAAAATGTCTAAATAAGCCATATTAAATAATATAATACTGGACCTGGGGTGTTTGCTAATGTAATTTAATTCCACCACCTCTTTGGCTGTTCTTGCATTTTGTTTTGTTTACATAGCAATTGCACACATGCAGACAGTTCCCTCGCATTTCACAACTCTGGTAGGTAGCTGTTATTAGCTAGCTAGCTACACAGCATAAATCTCAGTTTGCAGTCCCTTATAAAATATGTCCAACACTGATTCCGATGCCGAGGCGGTCTGTAATGACGAATGATATCCCCCCAAAAAGGGAACTCCTTCATCCGTGTGGACTTACTTTGGATTCAGAAAAAAAGATGGTGTTGTTGTTGAGAATGAATCTCCCATCTGTAGAGAATGTGGGAAACATGCAATGGCCAGAGAAGGGAACACGTCAAACTGTGCATTCCATCTGTGTGACATTATGCCACAATGGAAAAAGTGAGTAGCTAAAAATAGTACTAGATCCGATAAGCTGATAACGCAATAAAGTTAAATGTTGCTTAATTCGCAAAGTGAATGATTTAAATAGATTTTAAATGAACATACAATTATAAGGAGTGGACTACATTCAGTTGCATTTTTTGTTTTATTTTTCAATTAAAATGGTATATAAATCTGCAAAGAGCCATACAATAAACAGATCAAGTTGTAAACTTTCTGTGATACTTTGTTTTAGCTTAAAAACTGATACCGTGATATATCAAAAACCGTGATATTGAGTAGTACAATTGTCATACCGCCACAGCCCTAGCACTGATTTAAATACTTTTCCCTATCCCTTGTAAGGCAAGCTGATCAGAGATCAGGGCAACACGTTACAAATGGCTTCTTCCTACCAAGACATAGAGTCCATGCTTCCAACAATAGTTTCCCATCTCTTTTTCAAGCCAACCTCAACCTGGGCAAATACTGAGGAAAATAAAAAATTCCCGAACTGGATCTGACAGTTTCATCTGTTTGTTTAGTAATTGTGCATTTTAATGCAAGCTTCACTAGCACTTCATTCTTTTGAATGTGTGCATGCTGATATTTTTGATTGTATTTAAATATTGTGTTCTGTACCCACTGTGGTATCAAAATGTGCTAAAATAAAGGTACACAGTATTTTTGTTATATGGACAAGTTACTGAAAGCTCCGGACAAACAAGAAATCCTTTTGCTGACTCAGGTTGCTTAATGTCAATCCCTGGACTGCCTCCTGGCATCAGCCTGCAGACTCTTTTTTCTACACATTCATTCACATCCTGCTTCACTAGTGTAAGGTTATGCTCACCTCTACCACAGAACTTGGGTACGGATGTGTAGGGGCTGGGCATAACAATGCGATTGTTGACAAGGCATGTTTACAGAGTATGTTACATACATGATACATGTTCTTATGTTTCTATGACTATCTTCTTGTTGTATGCGTAGTTTGTGAAAATGTCCTTTTAGTTAAAATTGAGGTAGAAATATTTAGTAACACTTCTTAGAGTCTTATGTAGCACCCGTAAATCCTCAATAAGTGCTACATAATCATAGCAATTGTCTTAGGCTTATATGAATATTGTAACCAGCTTAAGAGAAGGGTTGTGGCCATTATTGTGAGCTGACAAAGGTGTTATGAAGGCCGACTTCAAGCAGTGGTCTTCAGTCTTAAATCTGTCTTAAGGGTCAGTGATGTTATACCAAAATAATGGTATCCCACTTATCCAACGGAGTCAGTGAGCAGAACAAATACCCAGCCTGCAGCTCTGTCATACTCATCTCCAGCTCTACTCTGGTTGTCTTTGTGTATTTGGCAAGACAGGTGAGTTATTATTAGTTGAGCTATTATTTTGCCTTTGATCCCTTCCTCACTTTGAAGGTCAGTCTCGAGGTGTTGACTGCAGCCAGGTTGTGTCAGTGGGACGTTTTTTGGGAAGAGTGTCAGAGGGGACTCAGTCCAGTGCTGTGAAGAGTTGCAAAAGGAAACGTTATATAACAGATCTGACCTCCAATTACTGTAAATCAAGGCAATTCAAATTGCTTGCATTTTTGTCAGACACCCCTCTCTGTCTATTGATGGCTAGCTTGGCTCAAGCACCCAAATTATTTTGCCACACCTAACTGACTTTCCCAAAACGAGCTGCATTTACCACTCCTAACTTTACCACATCCATCTAAGTTTACCTCTCGTAACTACCTTTACCACACCCATGTGACTTTACTAAACCCATCTAACCATACCATACCCACCTGACATTACCACACCCATTGACCTATACCACTCCCAGATGATTTACCAGACCCATCTGACTTGACCACTCCCAACTGACTTCACAACTCCAAACTGACTTCAACAGTACTGACTTTACTCTGAGCTGAGACCTCCCCCAATGCCCCATGCAATAAAGACAGAAGTTGAATTCCAAGTGTTTAAAATGCAATTTCATTCTGTTCACTCCCCAGGTCAACAAAAAACAGGTGTTCATGAATATAGAAGGAATTAAAGATGTATGAAGTTGTTAATTACAAGTTTGAGATTCCAACAAGGTTATGCTGCATTTGGGTTCCCATTTGACATGCCCGTCACAGCGTCACACACTCCTTCACCTCGGGTGATCTGCATGCCTGGATCTGCAGACATGGTGTAGTTTCATTCTCTGTTATTTCCCCCCTAGAATGGATGAGCTGTGCTGATATCTCTGCCCCAAACATGACTCCTCCTGAGACTCCTTTGGTACTTTATTTGCGTACAAAAAAGGTTTCATTTCTTCATAGAAGTCCCTGTATATTCACCATGAGCCACTGGAAACATTTCAGTGATAAAAAAGCAATGAAGGTGTTTATTTATATTGTCAAAATGTAAGCTGCCATTGTAATCAATATCAAACAGACTCTTGAATTCAGGAAATGTATTTTAATAGATACTGTGTGTGTGTACTGTATGATACTGATACTGTCCTTTTACTTTAAGACTAAAATGGTGCAAATGAGGACTCTGGATTTGAATAAAAGCGGCATGAAGGTTTTTTTTTTTTAAAGATCAATCTGTAGTGTGGGTCGAGGATGGAAGAGCCACCCGCAGATGACACGAATATCTAAAAGCTAACCACGAGTAGTCAGCCACTAAGTCTGCGAACAGATAAGGGAGCAGGGGAAAAAATGGATGGACAAAGAAAAGAAAACTCCGGGCATAAAAGTCCACGGAAAATAATAATAAACAGAAAACAACCCAAAGGGCAAAAACTCTTCGACGAAGAGGTAAGAAACTCAAATGATTTTAGAGACTTTAGCTCTGGGAGTTTTAAACCCAAAAACAAATAATTAATCTCGAAAAGGAAACGCCACCGGAGTGACGAGCAATAAACCTATAGCTAGGAAGGAAATAATCCTCCTAAAAAGGCAACCACAGAGTGGCAACACTAACCCTTTTAAATGAGATGATAAATAGTACCTTCTCTCTTTAACTGAGAGACCACAGGGTGGAAAACTAATACCTAGTTCTTAGTACCGGCTAGAGCGTAACAATGGTTTACACAGAAGCGTTTGTATGAGGAAAACGCAGACCTTAAATAGTAGGCGGAATAAACACTGATAATCCACAGCTGGCCGTGATCGGAAAATACACCGACAAAAGACCATATAAGGAAAATGGAAAAGACAATGATTCCTCACACAAAACAAAAGAAAACAGACCATCACATGGTCAAGCGCCCTCCAGCGGCTGAACAAGGTAAAACCGTGACACAATCAAAATGTAATTAGTAATCCTGAGACTCCGTTTCTGGTGGGTGAATTGGCTGTGAATGCTCTGTCATTGGGGAGCATTCAACATGTTCCATACAACCACAAACAATATTGTATATCTCTCCCCAAAATCACAACTTAATGTTAAGAAGCTATGAGGAGTGTATTGTGGTTGAGGCGTTCCCCTACACCCTTTGAGTGAACGTTATTGGCTGGATAGGGTATTTGTTTGTTTTCAAATACTGCATTTTTATTTATATTTTAAAAAATTGCTTGGTGAATGCTCTCATTCAGGGTGACTTACACTGCTACCATTTTACTTTGTGCCAATTTATATAGCTGCACCTTTTTTGAAAGTACTCGGGTTAAGTACCTGGCTCAAGCCCCACATAGGATTTGAGCTTACCGCCAACTAGTTATGATCCCAGTTCATGAAACCACTACACCTCACTGCTGCCTATTTTCTGGTCTGTTCTCTTTAAAACAGTAGGGTTTATAGACTTACATGAGTCTTGTTTTGAATGTGTGCTACGTTCAATTTTTTTACACTACAGTATCTGGCTACCCAAACAGCATTTATTTAATTACACATTTAGATCCTCCATCTCATTTTAAATATGTATGGGTTTTTTGCATCACATATTGGTGCAGTTGCTCCAGGCACAGAAAGTTAAAGTGATAGGACTTTTTCCATGTAGACCTAGAAACTTTGGCAATACTTTAGAATACAGTATGCTTATAAATGCTCAGAAAACATTCATAACTGAATAAATTTACATTTCTGATATTAAGTCCAACAGAGTTATGAATTTCAGCAAATGTTGTTATTAAGGAATAGACCAAGATTGCTATACACACTGTTGCTATGTTGTATATACATCCATTTCAATACTGTATATTGCAGAAGTTAAATCTATGTACATAACACTATCTATCCTTCATAACACATTACCAACATTTATTACTGTTGGACTGAACTTGTATATGTGCTAGTTACTGTACATGAAAGAGTAGCATGCCATGTGATGTTTATGTACAACAGAACCAATGCAGTATTACAATTATATTAAACGTAATGTAAAAAACAAGGAAATGCTTGTGTTTTTTTCCAATAGTAAACTGGGTGTTAAAATACGTTAGTTATCCATGTATTTTTTTCTTTAGAATGTTGGGTTGATTGTTGTTGGATGTTGATTAAATTATTTTAGTATCAATTTGATTAAGTGATCATTCATGGATGACCATGATACCGTCCTGACTCAGGTTACTGAATGAAAACGATCTACATCTGTATGTATATATCGAGAGTTGTCAATGCCTGGAATAGTTTCCAGGTCAGGTAGTTGAGGCAGAAACATTTGGGCAATTCAAGTCAAGGCTATATGCGGTAATACATACTCTTCAGATTAGGACATGGCCAACCTACTGAACGGCCCGTTCTCGTCATTATGTATTCGTATGTTCTTATGTTCTTATAGTGTTATATTTGCAGATAGAATAGTTGTGAGATATCAAGTCCTGCATCATAGCATTGTTTTGTATTGCATCTATGTTCGTTTTAAAATGTAAGTAAAAGTAATTTCAGGTGTTTAATCAGTTGTATTTCAAAAGAGCATGACAAAGAGCATTGAGCAAACAGAGAGAAAAATACTGCCATCCGAATGTTGCTAACTGACTTCTGCCAAGGAGCGTCTATGTGAAAATGCACCAAAATGCACCGAGAAAAACGATGTCATTGCTTTACTTTAACAACTAGTGTCCCGTTCAAGATTGCAAATAAACATGAGACTGTTATCACTGTATTTTTGTTCTTTCCGTCAGAGTAATCCATTTAGCCGTTTTTATAATAACCGGAGACGGACCACAATGAGTCGTCCATCGTTTTAATAATGCTGATGAATGCTTATTATCAGCTCGTCACTGGGAACTCCATTAATTTAGAAAGACCATGAAAAATTAATCAAAACCGCAAATGTTTTGTTTTGTGGAGGTAACTGCCGCTTACACAATAGAAGCAGCTGGCGTCTTTTCTGGTGCTGAAATATCTCTTCCTCAGAACGGCTTGTCAGAAGCCTAACAAAAATGTTCTGAAAATGTTCGATTTTTACAGTTATTTTAATAGTATTTCTTTTTCACCTGTCATATTTGGGGTGGCATACATTCTACTCACTTTGTAAGTGGTGCTTATCCCTGCCATATCAATACAATTACCAATGCTGTGTGTATAGACTTGAAATGTCCAAAGGTAGCTGCTATTCACTACTGGGTCAAAACTTTCCTGACAGAGATTGGGGTCAGTTCGTTATTTTTTTTAAATAAAAGGATTTAATGCTTGAGTGTTCAGTTTTATGTTCTTTGCAGAGCCGAAGGTGTGAATAATTGTCCTTACAGTAGCTCACTGTTTTTTATTCTACGAATGTGCAAACATCAGTCCTATAACTTGTCCTCTCTAAATCGATAGTTATGCTGACAAAGCTCTAAGGAGTCCTAATTTACTGCAACTTCTCTTACCAGGACATCGCCAGCCCACAGATGTTAAATTTGTCTCGTCTCGCAGTAGGATGTACATGGAATGTGGCTGTTTTTTGTAACTGGCTTTTTCCATTGAAGTCAGACCTACCCCTCGAGCGATTCTGCCACCAAGGAGGAGCGCAAAGCCCTGAGACAGTCGGCCCAAGCCCGGCGCGCGCCTTGGGCTCCACCTAACGGTAACAATAGGAACCCCAGGACCCAGTACATCCACTGCAGGCGCTCTCCGAGGGCAAAGAGGCCAGGTTTACAGGTAGTTTAAAGTTGTGAGCGTAGATTAATTTTTTTCCATCGTATATTATTGAGATGGGGAAAAATGCAAAGAACAAGTTGGAACCCACAACTCAAATGTCAATGTTTAATTGACAGATGCAGAACGCAGCACACAATTGGAAAGCGTAAAAGCAAGATCACACACTTTAAAAGGTCTATGTGAACTTGTACAGTATAATCAACTCTTAAATAAATAAATAAATAATGTGACCCTGAGATGTAATGTAATGTATCTAATGTAAATTAAGGTGAAAATGGAGTGCATGAAGATATATATAGGATGTCGGATGATGGTGAAACAGGAGACAAAATGGAACTTTATATGAACTTCTGATGTTAAGTCATTATTTGTCTCACAACTGTATCCTTCTTTATACTGAATGAGGCCATCTTTATTTATTATTTACAGTAAATAAAGAGCCAGGGAAGAGAGTCAAAACACCACAGCAAGGAAGCCACTCTGGAAAATTGGATAAAGAGTGAATAAGCCCTCCAGGACAGAACCTGCTCATCCTCACCTTTATTTCAGTTATTTATGTATAATGTATAAGTACAATGATTGATTTGCCTAGTATGTGTTTTTATTATTTGCTTTGTGAAGGAATTATAGACCCAGAGTAGCTCGGCAAGTGTGAATGGAAAGAGACGTCTCTGTGGGCGCTTCGGTAATTAGCACTGTGCACATTCCAAGACATAATTAGGTTTTTTTCCTCATTTTTCTTCCACGGTGAATATCCAGCATTCAGTCTTCCAGAAATAAAAACGTAACGCTCGATCATGAACAAGAGAATCAGGCCTCAAAAATAAAACCAAACAAATGAACACCAGCTTTTCCCAGTCAGTAATAATCAAGGCACACCAATGCATGCTTTTCATTCTAAATACTATAGTTATCTTTTAATTTCAAATTTTTCATACCCCATGTTTTTTTTTTTACAAGCTTTCCAATGCTTGTCTTTCACCAAACAACAAATTATGCCAGTCTTTAACCATGTCCTTCCATAATTTACCTCAGTAACAGTCTACAAAAGGCAACAGGCCCTTCTCCATTGCAGGTTAGTTTCATTTGCTATTATCTTTGTGTCTAGTTTTGGCACAATGATGGTGGATCTGATAGTTTAGACGGAGACAAAGAACTCCACAAATTCTGATTCAATATTCAGACATGACACTGATTACCATTATTAGTTTGAATAAGCTAAATTGAGATAAAATCCATTATGCTCAAAACTGTCAGAAGAGGATGGGAGCGGGTTATGTGAATGTAGCAGGGTGGCAGGGGTGGCCACCTTGCCGGGTGGTGAGTGGAAGGACAAAACACAAGGAAAATGGTTCTGGAGGGCCAGCAGCCTTTTTATTTACCCTTTCCAGGGGCAGTCAAAACAAACTCAGGAAAGTAAGTCAAACTAAATACTGTAACTCAGGATTAGTAGCAAAAGACATCACCATTTCCTCTAGGCATGGCAGGCTGTGCTTTTATAGAATGCCTAATGAAGGCAATTAGCAACACCGGAGCTGATTTCTGATCAGCCTCAGGTGAGCATGCCTGTGTGTGAGGCTGCCGCTGTACAAGATCCTGTTGGACAGCAGCCAAAGAGGAGAAGCAGCCCTCTCCTCCCTCCACCCCTCCTGGCATCATAGGGAATTTGACAGGGTAATGCTCATCTTGAGATGTCTGGCCTAAAGTTTTCCATATTTCCATAGTTTGTTTCACAAGTAGTCCATCTAGCCAGTCCAAAACAGGGCTATTCAGCTTTGGTTTATTAATTGATGAAGAGCGCATTAGTGGATTCATTCACCGGACAAATCAGTCAAATCTGTAATGATTAATTATCCATGTTTGTGTGTGTGTGTGTGTGTGTGTGTGTGTATAGGAGGGGTGGGGTGGTGGGGGTCATCTATTGAACAAAAAATTGAAATAATTTCATTGAATATCAACAAAAATGAAACAGTAGACATACCCTTTTTATTCCCTTTCATCACACAATATGGCTGCAATGATCGATCAAGAAGTTACTGGATGGACAAGTGGGCAAAGATATTGGCAAAACAAAACATGCTTTCGGTTTTCAAAATAATCTTATCTACTCTCATTGTCTTCATTGCTACCTCAAATAGTCCAACCCGTGTCTGTCTTCCAAAGCCCTATTTTCTTTTGTAATGTCATGCAGTCTCCTCATTAAGGCTTTTGAGTGGTTCTGTCTGGACTCATTCAATTATGGCTTGAAAGATTGTTAGCAATACACAATTCCTGTCTGTTCATGAATCAAGCCAAACCAAACTTCACAGTGAAACAGTACCCATCCATTCACCCAGCTCATACACAAAAATTGACAGAAAAACTCTCAAAACTCCCTTTCCTCACTACTTTGTGAAAAATAAGAGCACAGCAGATTTATATTTCTAAAAGAAAGACTCAAGGTTCCAGAGTGTCTCAGCTGGTAAACTCTTCATAACTGCAGACTGGGTCCTGGAGTCCTCAATGGCAAGACACAATTGGCTTCGTCCCACCAGGGGTAGGTTTAAGTCAGCCAGGGTTCATCAGATTACTGCTGAACAACAATGTGCGGAAATAATCACTGACTTTTGGGCAAGGAGTGCACACACTTCAGCTACAGCGCATGGGCGCTGGTGGCACAGCAGTAACTCCAGAGGCTAAATTGGTGTTGCTAAATTGGAAAGAAAAACATGGCATTGCAAAATATTCTTAAATGAAAAACATTTATTGCAGATCTTTGATAAATAAAGTCTAACGCACCACACTTTGGCTGGTCCGGTGTGGTGTGCGCTGCCTGTCAGGGATGCGGTTCGAAACCCACGTCTCTACCAGACCGGCCCTGGTCGTCAGCCCCGATCGGAGGCGGCATTTGGCTGTCCGCCTCCAGGGGAGGGGGGAGGGTGAGCCGGCACGAGTCCGTCGAGGAGCAGGTAAAGGCGTCCGTGGTAGAATTCTGTCTCGGAAGAGGCGGATCAATCGGCCCGGAAAGAGTGTCTCGACCCGGAGGACGGGCGGCGGACTCGTGGGAGGGGAATTGAGATAAATAGAGGGTATAATTGGGAACCAAATTGGGAGAAAAACGGGAAAAAAATTTAAATAAATTTAAAAAATTTAAAAAATTTAAAAAAGAAAAGTAGCATTTTAATACAGATTTATTTTTGTTGGATCTTATTTCAAATAATTATTAGGGGTGTGAATGAATGTGACACTACAGAGCCCCGGAAGTGACATGGTGAAAGATTTTTTAGATTTAACATAAGAGGTTATTGTTATGTTTTGCAATGTCTGTTCGGTTTGTTTTTGTACTTTGTTTATATATTATTCTAATCATTCACGTTTCATTCACGTTCTGTTCCCCGTCTGTCAGTGTTCCTTGTTGTTCGAGATCCACTCCTTGTCTTTGTCATTTGCACTTCAGGAAATTCAACTTTACGGTTTGTCTATCTTGGTTTCTTATCTCGTTTACTTCCTTCTTTCTTTCTAAAACACTTTGTACATATTAGTTATATGTATATAGTACTAATCTACTAACATTAGGGATTTAGATTAAGTTACTAACATTTCTAATTACTAATTATCTCACGCTTCTATCTATCGCTATTATTCTCTCTCTCGTTGTCCTATCCCTGTACGCTTCTCACGTTTCGCTGTTGTATTTTCCCGAGACACCCCTTCCGTTTCACTTCGAGTTTGCCTGACGATTCTGTTTTGTTTGCCTTTTCAGATTTCTTGGTTTTTGACTTTTTGGATTGTTTTTTGACTACTCTCTTGGATTTCGATTTTGTGTCTTCGCTACTCTGTCTGGTTTTGATCCTTGCCTGAATTAAACGTTCCTTTCTGCCTGATTCTGGTCTGCGTCTGGGTCCTTATCCCGTACCTCAGTTATCTTATGTGGATGAGATAGGACCGAAAATGCTATTTTGTGCACACAAGATACCATTTACTGTATGCAGGACTACCTATATCTAGTTTATTTATACATTCAGTAAATTGCAGCATGCATGGTTATTGAGAAATGTATTTGCTTTTATTCAGACCTTTAACGTTTTATATTAGTGGGCATGGTGGGGAATACCCCAGGGTTGTTTACCTGTTTCTTGCCATATTAATTATAACTTGGTAGCAAGCTAAGAATTCATACTGTAGTTATAGTAAAGCTTGATAGCTTTCTAGTCTTGTAGTATTAGCTCATTATTGTAACCAACAATTCAACTTCCAAATGACAGCTTATTTTGAAATAGGACCGAGTAAGAAACTAGGCACTCATCAACAACACAACAACGAGATCTAAAAAATCGAATGAAATGCTTTATTAAAAAATAACATGAAAGTAAGGGGGTTTAGTCTGTATCAGCCTAGCTACACAATCATATACTTACAGGTAAACAGTCCCTGGAGTAATCCCCACCACCCCCCCAGAGGGAACAAAAAGTTCTCTGAGCAATTGTATTCGTATAAAATAATATAATTTCTCCATTTTTTGAGCATGCAACATAGCTAATTACCTGTATTGTTAATTTTATACAGCCTTCATCTTTAGTAAGGGTGTGAATCATTTTGGAGGAGGGTACTGAACAAACAACTGACAAGCCACTGTGACAGAGCTGGCCGCATTCAACATTTTGGGTCAGGAAATAAACTCATTAAAAAATATGGAATGTATGTAATAGAGGCTTAACCCACACTTTTGTAAGTCCAGGGAGACTCACCAGAACATTTAGCTAGAACACAGAGGAAGCCGCTACTCTTTGTAAAAAGTCATCTGAAAATCTCTCCTACAGCAGTATCCTGTCATTGTGCTGGGAATTTGGGTTTATTTGGTCCAGAGGGAAAACTGCCTTCTACTGGAACACCAACATTACTTCCAGCAGCAACTTAGTTTTCCAAGGTCTCCCATCCAAGCACTAACCAAGCCCACACCTGCTTAACTCTAGTCATTTGTGTACTTCAAATTTTGTTATCATTGTTGTTAAGCATGTACCCATGCTTGGCCTTAACTGAACTGTCGAAGGACATTTATGAAACTGTGATATACGGGGAAAAGGATACGGCGCTTTAAAGGACTGGTGAAACTGACATTCAAGCTGTAGAAAGGCGCTTGTATGAGCCCTACAGTCAGGTTTTTTTACCTGGAATTTGGACAGTGGCAATATTGGTTGTGATTGGCAGCCCCGCACTGCAGTGCATAATTGGCCGTAACATCTCCTGGGAAGGCAGGGATTTAACCCCCTTCAATATAATTTATAAGATGTCTGAGGTAAATATGGGGTTATTAAAATATTTCTCTGGTTGATATTCAGATATTCAAACATTAATTAGGACTATAAATGGTAAATCTCACTGGACTGTGGCCTTTGCATCATCAGAAGCTTTTGTGCCTTAGTAATTCTATTTAACAGGGAGAGTACTCTGTATATTGTGGAATGCCACACTTACCTTGACCCTTCCAATATTACCAAAGTAATCAGTATCTGTACTCTTCCTCTGTAAAACTTCAATTAAAAATATATCTAACTGAGTCTAACAGAACAGTGAAGTGTATTATTCCTCAGATACAAAAATGTAAGCAATTATTCTCTGTTGAATTGTCATTTGCTCGCTCTGCGCCTGGGAAAAGAGCAAACTATTCCAAACACGTTTATTTATTATTTCCTGAGAAAACTAATGAGAATGTCCAGAAACATGATAACAATGAAATTGCAAATCCGTTGTAATACAAACGGCACAAATGACACTATGGGGAAGACTATCTAACCCAGTGCTGGTGTAATTAGGTTTATCCTTTTGAGGTCCGACATCAAGTGTCAAGTGGTTCACTTGATTTGCTGTTTGATGCTTAATTTAATGCCGGTACATATTTAATGTTGCATCTAGTGTCTGAAAGCAATATATACCATACATTTTTAGCATTCCCTTTGTTTGTGTACGTTTTGTATCAAAGTGTTGTATAAAAACTCTGGTCGCACTCTGGTTTCCAGATCATTCTATAGTGAAAGAGAACACAGCAAGGAGAAACCTTGCAACTCTGTGTGCAACTCTCTTTTCTCATTTTAATGTTTATTCTCTATTAGTCAGCACCTTGATAAAATGTGGGTGTGCTTCCTCCATTTTGTATAAAAGTTTTTAAATAAAAATCTTTCTGAAAGCGTTTGTTGCTAATTAAATAACTAAAGTAAAATCTTAAAGTGAAAGGTTAGTCTCACACATGAATACACAGATAAGTCCCTGTTACCATGCAATGCTATCAGCATGTGTGGACTGTTCTCTGACATATTAAACCACTCTGTCGGACAAGTGAGAATTTAATAAAAATGTCAATTTCCTGAATCCAGGGGCCTTTACAGTCAAATGCCCATGTTTAAGGTTCAGCACCCTGAATACTGAACACAAATAGTAGGGTATCACATGTTAAAACCCCTCACTTATCCTACATGTAAAATATACTTATTTGATTTAATTAAATGTAAATGCATTGAAGGGAAGAAGAAGTATGTTATTTTATTTCTAAGCCATTATTTAGTAAATTCATTCATATTCTCGTTTGTATTGTGTAACCATAGTGTTTGGCAAAAAATCGGAATTTATTGGATGTCTGGGAAAAAATAAGTGCTATACTTTTTTTACTGGTTATTGTATTTCCGGTTGTCCAAGAGGTCGATCATCATATTTTGTAAGGAAATGTATTATTTCCGTACGTTAAATGTTTGGATACGATTATTGTTTCCTCCTGAATAGTGTTATTCGCCCGCATTGAGGCACGAAGCCTGCATGTTAGCAGAATTGTCAGTAGCTAGCTGTTGTCGGATCGGGAGGCGCTTGTGTGGACGGCGTGGGTCCAGAGACAGGCCAGCGGACTACTTTTTTTAATCGCGGAGCGGTGTTTCTCATGGCCCAAACACGGACGTTGTTTGAGCAATGGCTTTTGCTTTTCAGAGAGGGAACATCGATACTGTGAGTAACTACTATATTTACTACAGCCAGTGGATCACCAGCAATTGTCCATTTTGCTTTTCATGAGGTCCAACGCAAATGTGCGACTAACACGTTGCAAGCTTGCACTGAAAGATTAAAACTAGCATATTGATTTTTATGGGCTCTTGTTTTCTTTGGTTGTTTTTTCTTTTTCTTTGATTGATAAGAGTTATGCCTGATTATTCTGATTTGTGAAGCATGCCCACTACCTTTGTCCAATATTTTACTTTAGTTTCATGCCATTATATTTGCAACTTAAAAGGACACTGGTGTTGTGTGAGTTATTGTCCTTGTATTCCATTGAATTACCATTACCAATTACTTTTTTACACATGGATGATAGTTCAATAATTAATACACAATTAGATTCTTTCTATCAGAAGTTACCCCTAGCATGGGCCTTGGGTGGTGTAACGTTTAAAGCATTCGCCCGGAATGCAAGTTGCCCACTGCAGTCGCAGTTCAAAACCCGGCTGCGCTAGCCCGGCTCTGGCGTATTCTCATCCAAGAGAATAACGGTGATTATCAGGAACACGTCTGCAAAAGAAATCACACTTGGAATACATGTGGAATGCCCATAGCTCACCCGTTTCCTGTGGATGTAGCTCAGTCATCTCTAGTGGAGAAAAAGTCTAACTCGTCTATGGACACCTTCATTCAGCTTTGGTGATTCACCAGTTTCTGGGGAATGGAAGAAGAGGTTAATCGGAAAGATGATGGAACACCATACTGTGGCTCAGTGGGTAGAGCATGGCATTGGCAAATGTATGCATTCACTACTGTAAGTCGCTTTGGATAAAAGCGTCTGCTAAATGGCATATATTACTATAATATATATTATATATACAGTACTGTGCAAAAGTTTTAGGCAGGTGTGAAGAAATGCTGTAAAGTAAGAATGCTTTCAAAAATATAAATTTGAATTTTTTATTTTTATCAATTTACAAAATGCAAAGTGAGCGAACAGAAGAAAAATCTAAATCAAATCAATATTTGATGTGACTACCCTTTGCCTTCAAACCAGCATCAATTCTTATAGGTACACTTCAGGGACTTTGTAGGATTATAGTCAGGTGTATGATTAACCAATTATACCAAACAGGTGCTAATGATCATCAATTTCATATGTAGGTTGGAACACAGTCATTAACTGAAACAGAAACAGCTGTGTAGGAGGCTTGAAACTGGGTGAGGAACAGACAAACTCTGCTACTAAGGTGAGGTTGTGGAAGACAGTTTCATGTCACAGGTCATACACCATGGCAAGACTGAGCACAGCGACAAGACACAAGGTAGTTATACTGCATCAGCAAGGTCTCTCCCAGGCAAAGATTTCAAGATGTCCAGCAGTGCCATCAGCTCAGAACTGAGCCATCCTATCTACTGTCCGGAGAAGTCTGGCCAGAAGTGGTCTTCATGGAAGAATTGCGGCCAAAAAGCCATACCTCCGACGTTGAAACAAGGCTAAGTGACTCAACTATGCATGAAAACATAGGAACTGGGGTGCAGAAAAATGGCAGCAGGTGCTCTGGACTGATGAGTCAAAATGTGAAATATTTGGCTGTAGCAGAAAGCAGTTTGTTCACCGAAGGGCTGGAGAGCGGTACAATAATGAGTGTCTGCAGGCAACAGTGAAGCATGGTGGAGGTTCCTTGCAAGTTTCGGGCTGCATTTCTGCAAATGGAGTTGGGGATTTGGTCAGGATTAATGGTGTCCTCAGTGCTGAGAAATACAGGCAGACACTTATCCATCATGCAATACCATCAGGGAGGCATCTGATTGGCCCCAAATTTATTCTGCAGCAGGACAACGACCCCAAACATACAGCCAATGTCCTTAAGAACTATCTTCAGTGTAAAGAAGAACAAGGAGTCCTGGAAGTGATGGTTTGGCCCCCACAGAGCCCTGATCTCAACATCATCGAGTCTGTCTGGGATTACATGAAGAGACAGAAGGATTTGAGGCAGCCTACATCCACAGAAGATATGTGGTTAGTTCTCCAAGATGTTTGGAACAACCTACCTGCCGAGTTCCTTCAAAAACTGTGTGCAAGTGTACCTAGAAGAATTTATCCTGTTTTGAAGGCAAAGGGTGGTCACACCAAATACTGATTTGATTTAGATTTCTCTTCTGTTCATTCACTTAGCATTTTGTTAATTGATAAAAATAAACTATTAACACTTCTATTTTTGAAAGCATTCCTACACTACAGCATTTTCACACCTGCCTAAAACTTTGGCACAGTACTGTATATTACACAGAAGCTTTCTCAACTCATGAGTTCAATATAGGGTGCTCTAAAAATACTTACCACTCCACCAGAGTCATTGATGAAGATTGTTTCAGGAGAAATCCCGCTGGCTGATGGCTATTTAGACCCTGGAAGAGCATGAAACACACCTACTGAAAGTACTAGGTCGCTTGAGAGATGAAGGTCTAAAATGATCAGTTGACATCAGTGTAATTTCTGTCGAACATCTGTCACATGTGTCGGACCCATAATGTCCCAGAATGGAGTAGCTACAGATCCTTCTAAGGTAGATGCCTTAACCACTTGGCTAAGACCAGACACTGTGAGTGCCCTGTGCTAATTTCTAGGATTCTGTGGGTACTACAGAAGATTTGTGAAGGAATACTCCAAAGTCTGTTACCCCCTGGACCAACTCCTGTGTGGTTATCTTCCATCAGTCAAGAAGGGAAAATCCAATGAAAAGGGAGAAAAATAATACTTGAAGCCTTCATAACCTTTTGGGATCAGGTGGGATGAAAGGTGTAAAAGAGCACCTGTTGGCTTTTCCTGATCCGTATGAACTGCCGTATGTATTACACACTTGCTAACCATGAAGGATTAGGCGGTGTACTGTATCAAGTACTACGATGAGGGCCTGCCCCCTGTTGCTTTTGTCAGTAGAAGCTTATCCCCTTCTGAACACAACTACCCTGCTCATAAGCTTGAATTTCTAGCATTAAAGTGGGCTGTTGTGGATAAATTGCATGATTATTTGTATGGAGCAAAGTTTGAGGTTAGAACAGACAACCTGCTGACATAGTATGTCTTGACCTCAGCGAAACTGGATGCAACTGGTCATCGTTGGCTTGCTACATTGTCTACCTATGGCTTTAGTCTTGAGTACAGACAGGGAAAGCATAATATAGATGCAGACACTTTGTCTCGTTGCCCTCACCAGAAACATGAAACAAACAAAAACTGGACAGAGATTCCTGCATCAGGCATGAGAATTGTGTATCAGATGTCCACGGCAGTAAGACTATGTGGAAGGCGTCGGTCTCAGCAGCGGATCAGGGCGATTAGCGGCCATGCCTACTGGCAGAGCAGCCAGCGCACGCACCGGTCTGGTGTTGCTAATCACATCGGTGTGCTTTAAAACTGCTCTGCTCTCTTCAGTAGGTGGCTGGAACAAGAAGGAGAAGGCGTAGGAGACCGGGAGGAAAGAAAGAAAGCAAGGCGAAGAAAGTAAACCGGGAACTAGAAAGTTCCGGTTATGGTTTAATGTTTGTGATATTTAATTTTGTTTATTTGTTTTGAAAAACCTCCCGTTCTGGTTCTCTGCCCGTGTCGGGATCAGAGAACGAAAAGATATAAATAAATAAAGAATCCGGTCCGTAGACCAAAAACTCCACCCCTGTTTCCAGACTGCTCTGTTCCGTACAGGGATTGTCACGTGGCGTGTGACAAAGTGGTGCCGAAACCCGGGAAGAACAGAGCAGCACCACTGGAGAACATGGAGAGCCCACTCTCCCAGGTGATCGCCCACCTGGCTGCGATGCAGGAGGCTCAGCAGCGCGCGCTGATACGGTCCCAGGAAGACCAACAGGAGGCGCTGCGGGCCATCACCGCTACCCAGGCAGCGGACAGAGCTGCCATTATAGAGCTGCTAAACAGCAGGCAGGCGGCCGCCTCTTCCATCCCGGTCCGGTCCGAGATCAGGATGGGAAAGATGGGACCGGACGACGACCTGGAGGCGTTCGTAGAACTCTTCGAAAGAACAGCCACGGCATGCGGGTGGTCGGCGGAGCAATGGGCATTACGGCTCCTCCCGCTGCTGTCCGGGGAGAGCCAGATAGCAGCTGGCAGTGTGCCGGCCGGTGCCATGGCTGACTACCCGACCCTCCGGGCCACCATCCTGGAGAGAGTGGGGCTAAAGCCGGAGGGACACAGGAAAAGACTCCGCAATCTGCGCTTCGCCGACGTCGGGCATCCCTTCGCCTACGCCCAACAGCTCCTCGACTCCTGCCGGCGGTGGCTACAGCCAGAAGTCCGAACAGCGGACGAAATTGTGCAAGAGGTGGCATTGGAGCAGTTCACGTCGGGGCTCCCGAAAGGGACCGCGGACTGGCTCCGATGCCACCAACCCGCCACTCTGGATGCAGCAGTCCAGCTGGCAGAGAATCACCTGGCGGTCAGTGGGGAGACAGGGAAACTTCCCCAGAGAGCTGAAGGGCTGAAAAGCCAATTCTACAAATACCGCCCCAATATCCCGGTCTCCTACGCCTTCTCCTTCTTGTTCCAGCCACCTACTGAAGAGAGCAGAGCAGTTTTAAAGCACACCGATGTGATTAGCAACACCAGACCGGTGCGTGCGCTGGCTGCTCTGCCAGTAGGCGTGGCCGCTAATCGCCCTGATCCGCTGCTGAGACCGACGCCTTCCACACCTGGTTCCCTGACCGGGAATCGAACCCGGGCCGCGGCGGTGAGAGCGCCGAATCCTAACCACTAGACCATCAGGGAACCAGGTGTGGAAGGCGTCGGTCTCAGCAGCGGATCAGGGCGATTAGCGGCCACGCCTACTGGCAGAGCAGCCAGCGCACGCACCGGTCTGGTGTTGCTAATCACATCGGTGTGCTTTAAAACTGCTCTGCTCTCTTCAGTAGGTGGCTGGAACAAGAAGGAGAAGGCGTAGGAGACCGGGAGGAAAGAAAGAAAGCAAGGCGAAGAAAGTAAACCGGGAACTAGAAAGTTCCGGTTATGGTTTAATGTTTGTGATATTTAATGAAGTGCCTTGATCAGTGAGAATCTCTTTTGGAATTCCCACCCGGGAGAAAAAGTGGAACAACTCCTCCGCAATAGTCTTTGCAGATATATTGCGGAGGGGTACAGCCTCGGGGTATCGCGTTGCATAATCTACGATAACTAATACAAAGCGGTACCCTTTGGCACTCCGATCAAATGGCCCGATAAGGTCCATTCCAATTCTTTCGAACGGACCTCTATTAACGGCAAGGGTTGCAATGGAGCTTTTGGGATTGCCGCTGGGTTTACTTTTTGGCATTCGGGGCACGCCGCACACCACCGACGGACGTTATCTCGAATGCCCGGCCAATAAAATCGGTCCAGTATGGTCCCAAAATCAGCGGAAGGGGGGTGCGAGGAGTAACCCCTGCCACCATGCTATGCTTTTTTTCCCCAATATAAAATTCAATCCGGGCGGTTGGATAGTAGTGTACATCACCGTGCACGCACCTTATCGCCACCTCTGTGAGCCTGTCCAATGCCTCAGGGAACCAGAATTCCGGTCCCCGTTGGTAGCCATCTTGCGCCGGGCCAGCGGGCAGAGGTGAGTAATTTACAGCGCTGTTTTTCTGACGTGTTTTCTCCCTTACCCGGGCGAACTGACTTGATTGAACACCACATTCAGACCCCGCCAGGCACCGTGATTAGGAGTCGGCCATATCGCTTGCCTGAACACAAAAAAAAAGTGGTTCAGGAAGAATTAGAAAAAATGCTGGACATGGGAGTAATGGAGGAATCTAGTAGTGACTGGTGCAGCCCCATTGTGCTTGTACCTAAGCCTGATGGGTCGGTTCGATTCTGTGTGGACTACAGGAAAGTTAACGCAGTATCGAAATTCGATGCCTATCCAATGCCCCGGTTGACGAGCTGCTGGATCGGTTGGGCACTGCTCGCTTTTATTCGACACTGGATTTAACCAAGGGCTACTGGCAGATTCCCTTGTCTCCAGCGTCCAGGGAAAAGTCGGCATTCTCTACTCCGTTCGGCTTACACCAATTCCTGACCTTGCCTTTCGGTCTACATGGGGCTCCGGCCACCTTTCAGCGCCTAATGGATAGGCTACTTCGACCGCATGCTGCATATGCCGCAGCATATTTGGATGACATTGTCATCTATAGCCATGATTGGGAGCGGCATATGCAGCGTTTGCGGGCCGTCCTACAGACGCTGAGGGGAGCGGGGCTCACTGCTAACCCAGGTAAGTGCGCTATTGGGCGGAGAGAGGTACGGTATCTGGGGTTCCTCTTGGGCGGGGGCAGGTCCGACCTTTGATTGATAAAACCGCGGCCGTTTCGGCCTGCCCACAGCCCAAGTCTAAAAACAGGTGAGATCCTTTTTGGGACTGGCAAATTATTATCGCCGGTTTATTCCTGGCTTTTCGGCACTAGCCAGTCCCCTAACTGATCTCACCCGAAAGGGAGCCTCAGATCCGGTCCAGTGGACGGAGCAGTGTCAGGCGGCGTTCATGAGGATAAAAGCGATTCTATGTGGCGGCCCTCTGCTAATCAGCCCTGATTTCTCCCTGCCTTTTGTTTTGCAGACCGACGCCTCGGATAGGGGGCTGGGGGCAGTCTTGTCCCAGGAGCGTGGGGGGGAGGAGCGACCGATATGTTACATCAGTCGGAAGCTTACTCCGAGAGAGGCCCGCTACAGCGCAATAGAGAAAGAGTGTTTGGCGATCAAGTGGGCCTCTCTCACCCTCAGGTACTACCTCCTGGGCAAGACCTTTACCCTCTACACCGACCATGCACCCCTCCAGTGGCTGCACAAAATGAAGGACACCAACGCAAGGATCACTCGGTGGTATCTTGCATTACAACCCTTTTGCTTCCGAGTGATCCATCAGCCAGGGTCCGCGAATGGGTGCGCAGACTTCCTCTCCAGGGAGGGGGAGTCTGTCGAACCGAATGGGCCCTGGTCACATTCTGGCGATGGAGGGGTGTGGAAGGCGTCGGTCTCAGCAGCGGATCAGGGCGATTAGCGGCCACGCCTACTGGCAGAGCAGCCAGCGCACGCACCAGTCTGGTGTTTCTAATCACATCGGTGTGCTTTAAAACTGCTCTGCTCTCTTCAGTAGGTGGCTGGAACAAGAAGGAGAAGGCGTAGGAGACCGGGAGGAAAGAAAGAAAGCAAAGCGAAGAAAGTAAACCGGGAACTAGAAAGTTCCGGTTATGGTTTAATGTTTGTGATATTTAATTTTGTTTATTTGTTTTGAAAAACCTCCCGTTCTGGTTATCTGCCCGTGTCGGGATCAGAGAACGAAAAGATATAAATAAATAAAGAATCCGGTCCGTAGACCGAAAACTCCACCTGTTTCCAGACTGCTCTGTTCCGTACAGGGATTGTCACGTGGCGTGTGACAGACTAACTGATCGTAAATCACCCCAGAACAGTGATTGACCACTTAGGAGGTTCCATGCATGCCATTCTCCAGGCATACTGCAATTTGACAACACTGAATGCTTCACAGTTTGCCATGTTGAGTCCTGCAGTTGTCAAATCTCAGCAGAAGGACCCTTGTATAGCTGAAGTGTGGTCGGCCTTTGCACATAATGATGTCTCAAGAGTAGACAAGACAAGGCAGCCTCAAGACAAGGCATTCAGCTATCCCTTTGCTCTTGAGAGAGTGGGAGAAACTAAAGACAGAAAATTGAGTCTTGTACAGGATAATCTATCCACCGAACAAAATTTGTTAGTCTCAGTTACTTCTGCCTGAGAAGTACCAGAACTGTTAGTCTTACAGTCACTACATGATGATTCAGGTCATATGGGATTTGACAAAACATATAGTTTAATAAGAGATTGGTTTTACTGGCTGCATATGAAGCCAGATATTGAAGAATACTATAAGTCTTGTGGTCGTTGTATTCAGAGAAAGACTTTACCAAAGAGAGTTGCTCCACTGTTTCATGTGCAAAGTGATGGACCACTAGACCTTTGGCATGGATTTTCTATGCATAGAACCAGATTCAAGTAACACCACTAATGTCTTAGTCATTACAGATCACTACACGAGATATGCCTAAGCCTTTCTTACAACGGATCAGAAAGCATCCACGGTTGCAAAAGTGTTATGGGAGAAGTACCATTTCATCCATTACGGACTACCGAGAAGGATCCATAGTGATCAGGGGAGGAATTTTCGAAAGTCGCTTGATACATGAACTGCTGAGCATGCTTGGGGTAGAGAAGACAAGAACAACACCCTATCATCCTCAAGGAAATCCTCAACCTGAGAGGTTTAATAGGACTATATAGGATTGTTAGACGTGCTATGGACGCTGGAGTCAACACCTTGGACACTTAGTCCATTGTTCTCAGAACGAAGTAACGGGCTAGTCACCATATTATCTCATGTTTGAGTGTGTAGCAAGATTACCTGTGGATCTATCCTTTGGAACTTCCAGTGATGGGACATCACAAAAGACTTACCTGAAATATGTATCAGACATAAAGAGAGAATTGCAAGTGGCTTACAAACTCGCTGAGTCTGCAGCTGAAAACAGAATAAGGCTAATAAACAGATATGATTAGAAGATTCGCTATTCCGTGGAGACAGTGTGCTCATAAGAAATCTAGGACTACAAGGAAAGCATAAGTTAGCAGATCGCTGGACCTCTACACCATATGTGGTTGAAAGTCAGATGCTAAACTTGCCTGTGTTCCGGTTAAGACCAGAAGATGGAAATGGACCCATCAAGATCCTTCATCAGAATCGCTTGTTGCCATTAGGACAGAAAGTGTGTTTGAATCACGTACCGGACATATAATTCACACTGAGCAGGAGGATCCTGCAAAGGAGGAGAAAGGAAAAACAGAAAACCAAAATGGAGTTAAAGAAGTTGGAAAGCTGTACTGCACAAGGAAGTCAAAAACCTGTAAGGGAAAAAGAAGATCCAGAGAGATCTATGGATCAGGATGAATATACAGATTCTGAAGTTTAAGAAATGGGAATGTGGTTTGACTTACCTGATACCACCTATAAGGAATGGAACTATGAAGAAATATCAGAACCTTCCAGTCTGAACTTCGACATTGATCTGGAATGCAATGACTGGAGAAACTGAGAAGAAACCCGATGAAAGAGATCTTGATGAGATGCAGAGTAAATGGTGTAAATGCAGAGATGTAAATGCAGAGATTACACTTCCTTTGAATTCAGTTTAATAATTTTGCAGCTGTATGGTAAAATGTAGTTTATAGTAGTCCAATGCATTACACCTAAACAACTGCTTTATACATATTTAAATATTTGTATAATGTGCATTCAAATAGTTCAAAATGAGTTACTGTCTGGGGTGTGTATTGAAACATTTTCAATTACTTAATACATACTGTGGTATTTAATTTTGTTGAAATAATAGTTATTTTTCACAAAACGTATTTAAATCAATATGCATCTCAGGTTTGTCTGTGGCACAGATGTCTGGGGTCTTGATTGTCCTATTCTTACTGATCTATTCAGGGTTTTCTTTAACTGTCATTCATTGTCAATTGTTATGTTTTTGACAAAACCTTTATTTATTATTTTATAGGCTATACTGTATGTTCCTTGCTGTGTGATATATTATGTTGTATCATACTTCCTTATGTGTAGCCAAGGTAAATAGAAATGGTATTTTGCTAATCAAATGTATTATTATTTGTATATACCTTTTATATTTGACAACATAAATTAATAATAAATTATGCTAAAAATGCTCATTCATGTTGTCAAATGATGGCATATTGATGAATTGTTGAGTGGGCGGGGCCAATCAATCAATTAAAATTGATTTGTATAGCACATGTTACAAAACATCTGTCCCAATACATTTGACGCAGACCACAGCCTGAACCCCCACAAAAGTAAGCAAAGGGAAACAGCGGCAAGGAAAAACTCCTTGGTGGAACAAATAGTTTGAAAGCTTAGGAGAAACTAGAGTCAAGAGCGGGAGCCTATCTTCCACTGGCTGGGTCTGAGTTTGTAATTACCAACAATGGTCAATGAGTGAACATGCAAAACAATAATGTTGGGTTCATTTAAGAACATATTTATTTACCATAAAAGTCACCTGTTTCGTTTTAAATGCATGAGAAATGTTTGTGGTAGAGAACAATGGCCATTGTGATCAAAAGATTCGGGGCTCTTCAGAAAAGATTTGGGGCTGAAGGCCCGCAAGCCTGGGTTTAACGACGCCACTGCCCTCCACATCCTCTCTCACACCCACACACACACACAAACATTATTTCCCAGCTGAGTGGCCAGATCAGTCTAATCGATTAATCCAATCTGCACAAATGCCAGAACAAATGAGGGAATCAGTTGCATCAAAAATTATGTCCAACACCTTAACTACTGTACATTCACAATTAAATGAGGGTATTAGAATATCTGTGTCAATATCAACCCGATATTTATTTTCACCTCTCACTGTGACAACTTTTCAAAGCCTGTAAGGAAGAGGGGTGACCAGTTTTGGTCCTCCAGATCTACTCGGTGTGCTGGCTTTTGTTCCAGCTCTTCACTAACACACCTGATTTCCTGAATGCCTTCACTAACGCACCTCATTTCATTAATCAACCGCTCAAGACAATGGATATTCAAATGAGGTGTGTTAGTGCTGGGCTGGAACAAAAACCTGCAAACCCAGTAGATCTTCAGGACTAAACCTGGGCACCCCTTTCCCTTACAGGCTTTGAAAAGTTGTCACAGTGAGAGGTGAAAATAATTCTCAGGTATTCGCAGCTGAACCCCTGCGAAAACTCGCCCACTTTGTTTACACGAATATTCTAATACCCTCATTCCATTGTAAATGCACAGTAGGAACAGAACTTCCTGTGAGCTAGTCTCGACTCCGGTTGAAGATTGAGCGTATGGATAACTGAACTTTTCAGACCTAGGCTTCCTGCAATCCGATGGGTTTGGATTTATGATGGCTTAGGCAATTTATCATTTTACACTCTGTTGCGGGATTCATCAGAATTAGTAACTGACCATTGGTTTATTAGCAAAGCACATCCCTGGAAGTTGGGCCGTTATATCACATCAGAGTGAGAAATTAGTGTCATTAGGTTTTGGCAAAACCCTATTAAAGGTTTTGAGAACGGCTCCCATTCAAAACCACAAAATTCTACTATCATTATTTTAGCCGTTTCATCGCCTATTTGGCTGAAATTTGGCACATCTACTCGCATAACCCTGTGCAATATATTCCTTGACTCTCAAACTGATCCGTTCAACCGTTTTCTTGAACCAAACCCCTTGTAAAATTTGCACATTTTTAAGACAATTGTTTTTGTGATGGGTACCTAAATATCAACAACACTGACTGGAACACCAGAATCCCTGGCAGAGAGTTTTCACATAGTAGGAACAGCTTGGTGGAGATGCGGTTTTAAGTACTGGATCAAACAAAAAAAGCCTTCAGATACAAGTCATCTGCATTTCTACCACCACCAACCAGTTCTGCCCTGAACCCCAAAACATTTTACCCAATCTAATTCACATGTTAAATTACCAGTTTCAGCTAACAAATGTACCGATTGTGATCTCAGCTGTTGAAAATGCCTGTTGACACTGCTTTTGCACTTTTTGCATTTAACACTAGCTTAATTATTCCAAATGTTTTGTTCTGCCAATACTGGTTTCCCTATTTGTGTCCTTTTCCTTACTTCCAATTGTGAATTCTAACTTGTATTCATAGGCACATCATTACAATTTGCTCTCCTCAGGAGCACATGCTACCAGCCACCTTCTTTTCACCCTGCAGTCCAACGGCTCGGTTGTGCAGTCATTGCATCAGAGGACACTTCATTCGCAGTTGGAGCAGGAGTCCAATCGAAGGTGGCAGAATCCCTCCCTCCCTGGACAACGCCACTATGGCCAATTAGGTGCCATCCTGTGGGGCTCCTAGTCAGTCGCACCAGCACAGTGGCAATTCGATACCAGCCCATGGGGCGAATCAATACACTGAAACCCAGTGCGATAACAGGATACAGCCCCAGGGGCCCAGATTAGGGTAAAAGTCATACTTGTTAAAGGGCAAGTATCTTAGAAAAGTTACTTGTCCTTGGTCAATTCACCTTCCAATTTTCCTGGAAAGTGCGATCTCTGCTCTCTGAATCATATTTTCGCTGAGTTTTAGCTGATCTTCTTTGGTTTTAGCCCTTTTAGTGGGGGGTGGACTTGCACCCTCAACAAATCTCCACATCTTTGAAAATGCGATCACTACGTCGTATGTAGTCCAAAGATAGACACGACGGTTAGCATTATTTATTTTCTACACGGATACTTACGTTTGACTTGTGCAGCGTGTGCTCATGGGACTGTGTAGCAGTCTGACGGGTGCCCGCAGGTGGCGTTAGCAACTAGTGTTCATAATGTACAGTATATCATAATATAGTCTAGTCGGGACTCAAGAGATTTTTCCATTCCCAACTAGAGTGTGGTATGGCAGCAAACATAATAGCTAACTAATAATTACTAGATTTAACCGAGCAGGGATGTAGGAATGATTTGTGCTTGGACTGTAGTACAGAGATGAGAAATCACAGCGATTCTTCAGCCTGGCGGGAGGGCTCACTGAACTGAATATAGACAGTAACTAGCTAGCTAGTGTTCACAGATATTGCTTGCAAATTCAAGGCTTGGTAAATGATAAATGCATGATCACTTACTAAGCCTTGTGTTAGCAAGCAACTAGCAACAACGGATATCAATACCCAATGTCCGTGAACGCTAACATTAGCTAGCTAACAAATGCGGTGAGCACACTCTAGGCGAGTGACAATGTGCCGCTTTTCCCATTTGGAACCCTATTTTTGAATATCCGTGCATAATGGGTTTGTTACGTGTGCAAAACAGAAATAGGTCGTTAGCCAATAAAAAAAAAGAAAAAATCTAAATTCAGTCATCAGCAGGACGATCACTTGGAAATCTAAGGTCGTCCTTAATTTTTTGTCGTCTGAGACGATAGGACTGCTAATCTGGGCCCCTGCAGCCCCATGGAGAAGTCTTGTCCAAAGTTTAAGGGGCAGTGTATAGGTCATTTTTGAAGCGGACACAGCAGTGCCCTTAGTTTTTTTATTTTACTTGATAAGACTTTTAAAGGTTTAGACGTTCCAATGGATAATACAAATAAAGAATGAAGTTGTGTTTTTCATTTGATTTGCGCAATATGCTCCATGACTCCGACTATGTGCCCCCCTGCGATTCCAAATCTTGCCACAGGGGTTGCTGGTGCCCTCACTTTCATTTCAAACACCTCCCACATTCTGAAAATGTGGGAGTGATGGGGAAACTCAGGCCAAGATCTTGTGCCATCTCTCCTCAGTGGCGTAATTGGAATAAGTTAAAATGGACACTAGCTCTTAAACACAAAGCTCCTTCACCAAAGTAATCTGGCCACAATTCTCCACAGAGTGGGCTTGGACAGCCATCCATACTCAAGAGGAATTATTTTTACATTTTTATTTTTTTAAAATAAATTCATACAAATTTTCAAGTATCCAGAACAGCAACATAACTGTGCAATTTTGCAAAGGCAGCAATGCAAAAAAATCTGTGACAAATACAAACAAAAACAATCATATTAACATATTTACAGAGAACACACTGTAGGTCACAACTTTTTTTTTTTTTTTCTTTTTAAAGAAAATACAAGAGGTCAATGCTCAGCAAAACATCTCTAAATCTATTAAAGCCCAGACACCTAGTGTTCAAAACTCTTGAGCTCTTTGACCCATTTCAAAAGCGTTTCCCTTTATATAGCCAAAAAGACCAAAACTAAATAAATAGTACATATACTTCATATACTATACACTCAATTTAAAAAGCAGATAGAAAAAAAAAATCACCTTCTCATTAGAGTGGAACGAATGCTTTGTGTTTCCCCCCTCCAAAAGGCAATTCCCTGTGGCAATTTTTTAATTAAACTTTTTAAATTAGGATACAAATCATGCGGCAAACTTTAACCTTACAGCACTGACGTGTGCTTCGGGCACCGAGGGTAAGTCTATGACCATTAAACAGGCAGGTCTAACGCACAAATAATTTAGAAACCCATCTGGTAGAACACCATTAACATGGTGTATTCTCAAGGTATCCAAACAAACACTTTCACAGCCAATAAAGATATTTAAAAAGTTTTTCGGAGATATCATTTGTCTTGCATCCCTTGGTTATATAGCCTACAACTTTAACCCATTAAGACCTGGAGTGACGTTTAGGTCGCTTCGATTTTGCGATTAATGAAATGCGCTGTGATTCGCTGAAATAGACGTGGGGGAAATGAAGTGCACGTTGGTGTCGGCTCTTTTTAAAAAAATTTTTTCCAGAAAACCCTCAGGTTTTAAGAGGTTGTGTAGAATAATTGCTTAGGTTTTAATAGGCGTTTTTAGCAGGCATTTTAGGTCTAAATGGGTTAAGGGCTTGTGTTAGCCAGGGCAGTAACCAGGGGCCATATATACAAATATTCTAAGTGTAGGAGTGCTGATCTAGGATCAGGTTTCCCCTCGCCATATCCTAACCATATCCGTTATGAGCTAAAAGGCTAAACTGATCCTAGACCAGCACTCCTACTCTTAGAATCTTTGTACATACAGCCCCAGGTCAAATGGAGCAGTGGTTCCCAATCTGTAAGCCCAGACCCACTGGTTGAGTTATTTTATATGATGCACTTCCCAGACATTCACACCAGTCAGATGAAACACTGAACTACTTCATATATATGCAGTTAAAAGAACTGCATTCCATATTTTAACATGCGTTAGGATTTTAAGGGATAGGTCACAGAAAATGTGTTTGCCAATTAAGCAGGTTGTGGGCTTGGAAAGTACCAAACCACTGGCATGGAGGCTCGGCATTTGTGTACAATGCAGGACCTGGTCTGGACTTCAGTGGTTTGGCATGTTGATTAATTGCTAAGGCCAGAGTGGTGTTAATTTTGGTCAGCTTTGGTCCGCAGCTACGACACGGTCCCAGTCGAGATGCACCCACTGACTGCATGGCCAATGGAACTCTCACAGACCAGCAGTGGGGGTTGATTGTAGTCGGTAGGTGCTAGTTGACTGTTCATAAGCGCAGTATCACCCACTTGGGTCATAGATTCTTCCAGAATCCTCTCCAACTCCTGAACACATGGAGAGATCAGCTGACTCTGCGTCTGTGCTGCCTTGAATCTGGATAAGGAGGAAGAAGGGCTAATTAAAATCTCAGCATTCATCCTCGTTTTAAAAAAAGTCACTATTCTTTTGCACATCCAAGCCTCCGTTTGACATCTGAATGAAAAGTACACTTAAAACTGGACCCCTTTAAGACAACATACTGGAATACCTATAAAATAATTTCTAGCAAACTCACTTACAGGGATAACACAATTTGTTGCATGTGCCCTTGATTTCCACACACATTGAAGTGTACAGGGGGTAGACAAAATAATGGAAAAACAAAACAATGCATGAATAGTTATTAGCTAATAAGGAGTTGGGAACAGCTTCAATCCTTTTTGGATTGCTGTTATACCACAATCCACCAGCTGAGCAGCATGGTCATTGTGTAAGAGAAATACACTGCAAGCGCCTGACCAAGCAGAGGTTGCCACTGGTGCATGACACCTTCGCAATCCTGCGACTGAAACCCTCCCTCACTGGCTGACATTATCGCTAATTACGCGCTGCCCTGCGGAGCTGGCAGCCACAGCCAGTCCTGGTACGGTCTGGATTCCATACTAGTCTGCCATCCACAAACAAACTGTCTCCAAACAGGACGAGCTACGCAGAAGCCCCAAAATGTACTTGTTTAAAGCCACAGCCCATGTGGCCCTCAAATTCTACCTCCTCAGCAGTTCTTGGGCCTTGTTGGCTCTCGGAGGTTGATGTCGAAGGGAAGTAGCGCAGTGGGCAGCGAGAGCACTGTAGCACTGCTCCCTCACTGCATTGTGACTGGCGGTGTCCCACTGCGGCAGCTTGCTGGTATACCTCCAAGCCATTAGGGAGTACTCAAGCGCCACCTCCCACTGTTCACTCTGCAGCAGGAGCCTGCCTCCTTCCTGACATGCACCCTGGGGAACAAGCGACAGACAAGCATGAGTCACTGAGACACAAGGACCAGTTACGGCTGCACACTACAAGGCAGCAATTAAATAGTGGCCTTCATGATGCTAGATTTACAGTTGACGCATTGACACTGCCGCAAGTCCGCAAGATGTGAGATTTATACACGTCCACTGACCGCGCTTTTTAAAAATTGCACAAAGATGGCTTATATGCTGGACGAGGGGTTGATTTGCATATACCTACTGCGGAGAAATCAGTGTCAATACGTCGGTGTACGCTGTAGTTTTGATTTTTTTTTTTTAAATGTAAAAGACCTTTCAAGTATTATACTAAAGTATGAACACAAATAACATTCTCTGAAAATAATTCATATAAAACTATTCATATAGCTTACAACTAGAAAAAATAAAACTTTCTGGTATAACAACTAAAGAAAATCCAAGTCATCTATATTTTTGTCCCAATCTCACACGGAATCACTCCTTTACATATATTGTGGGACTTTCAAAACCACTGCCAGCATCCCCACTCCTGCCCTTAACCTTCTTTTTGGCTTTGTCCCGCATATTCTTCAAAACGTTTTCTGGTTGGTTTAGGGAAGAATGCGAGATTTCACAAGACAAAATGTTTATTGTCTTACAAAATATATGAACACGGTGCTACTTGGAAAATACAAACAGGAAGGATATAGGGCAAAGTGCAATTTCTGCAATACAATACCAGAAACCTTAATTTAATACGTACTATTGTTACTATTCACTTTGTCACTATTGAGTGTTTCCGCTATTTCCTTCCACAAATGAATTGCCATCTACTTGCCTTTGTAAAAAGTGAAGTCATAAATGCCTTTCCTTTTCCTTTTCGTTCGTCACTGAAATTCTCAATTTTTTAAAATAAAAGGCAGTTAAAGGGTGAACTAGATAACGGAAAACCCACCCCAGTCAACCAATCTTCAACGATATAGGTCTTACGGCTGGCGCGCCCACGTAGTTACAACATTTGAGAGGTGTGGACAGGGGCGCGCGCCCTAAGTGAATGGTCGTTTTGGCCGCAATTGCGTCACTTTGGCCACGCGCCGCCTTGCGTCCAGGTGAATCCTTCAGGTATAAATTGGCCTTAATGCTGGCCCCACTGACAGTCCCCATAAAATAAGTTCCTCAACTGAACTCAGTTCTGAAAATTAAGTTATTTTTTTTAGAGGTGTTTACAACTCAAGTACTGCTAAGAAGCCACACATTCAGTTGATTAATCTTTTACAGTACATTCAACAACAAAAAAGATGCTTGAAAATATTCTAACTGTAAGCTTACTCGGGAACCTCTTTCAGATGCTTCCAAAACAGCAGTACAAGCTTTCTCCCAGGTGGTTCCTAAAAGGCACTGCAGGTGGACACTTTCCCTACTGGAATAAAGGCGACTGACAGTGTGGCAAGTGGGCGGAGGCATCTTTTCCTACAGTGTGACAGAGACTCAACCATGAAACCTCCTTCCAGTTTCTTTTTACTCACCTTAAATGCCAGGAGGTGAGGATAGGCCTTCCTGTAACAATGCGCATCCCTGTTAGACCCCAGGCGCGAATAAGGTATAGCCCTGTACACCCTGGCCTTCTTCAGCTGAAGATCGACTTGCAAAAGCTTCAGGTCTGAACAGAGGGGCATACGTTTCTTCTCCTACACAGAAATGAAATGGAAAAATTAAATACTATTAAATAAATAAATGGCTCCTATCACAAAGCCTGTATTTACTGAGAGTTCAAAGAGAACCAGGGCTCCTACCTCCTCCAGGAGGATTAGGGAGCTGATGAGCTGCACAAGCTCTTGCTGGGAGAGGGAGATCTGATGACCCTGCAGGTCCTCATCATGGTTCTCACGCTTAGCTACCTGCTGCCTCCTGACGCAGCTCTGCCCTGTACACCAGAGACAAACATGAATCATTTAAACACTGTTTATAATAAATAAAATAAATAAAAATAACTGCCTGTTAACAGACATCCATTCTGAGGTGGTCATGTGCAGATCCACTGATTTTTATTATGAGTGACGTTTACTTAGATCAGTGGTTCCCAATCCTCTCCTTGCAAACCCCCAGCTAGTCCATGCACTTACTCAATTCCACCACCAGGGCGCTTGATTCAATTTAGTTAACTACTTAATGAGCATTGGTTAGTTGAATCAGGTGTGCTGGTGGTGGAACATGGATTTAATATTAATACATGGACCAGCTGGGGGTTTCTGAGGAGACAATTGGGAACCACGGGCTTAGATGAATGAATCCACTGCACACCAAGGGTCAGCACAGCAATGGATGCTGGTGAACTCCTAACATTCTGTATCTTTTAAATAGCAAGAAGTGTGACCTTCAATCAACGGGTGAGCACCCATAACAAAATGTAATGTACACATCCATGTCAACAAATCACACCCACAAAAATCTGCCCCCAAAATGATTTGTGTACTTCAAACTTCACAAACAGGCTCGTTATATATGACAATAAACGCGGCTAAGCCAATACGTCTGAAGTTTAAATGTGTGCACTTACTTGGTAGCACATGTTCTGTTTTGGAGAGTCCGCCAGTCCTGGAACTGTAGGGGGATGGTCCGACAAGGGAATGCAATACATCAAAGTAGGATCGCCGTATGTGACCTATAAAATGTTAAGTTGCTGATTACCGAAAATAGACGACCATTTGGCCGAAATTTACCAAGACACGTTTATTACATTTTTGGACAACATTAAATACAATAATACAATACAAAACATCTACAGTAACTAGCTAACTGCCTTACAACTGTAAAAGTACAAGTTAACCATCAATCTACCAGTCTTTGCCAAATTGGTGTTACACAGCTAAGGCTGTTTCCTATTGACAAATAGCTGGCTAGCTAACTCCCAGGTAACAGGCAAGGCAAGAGAGAATTTATACAGTAAGCCTATCAAACCTACCATTTCTAGCAAGGCCTAACGTTACATAGGTGGATAGTTTGCTGACTACGGGTAATTGATTTATGTCTACTGTTGCAGTGCAAGTTAGCCAGTGTTAGCAATTTACATTTGAGAAAACAAGTTACATTTGTAAAGACCGTAAATTCTTTATTTATTTATAATGAACCTTAAAAAATAATGCACTTTTGGTTTTTAGTTAAATCACACCTAAAGTGTGAATGGTCTTGCAATCAACGATTTGGTGGGAAAAGGATCGCATTCTGCTTTATATATATCCCCGCCAAGAGAGCAGTTAAGGTACGGACACAATTATTCTAGTCATCAATAATCAGATAATGAATTCACTGGATTGACATTCAGGAAACAACCTTTAATGTAATTTAAACAGGTCTTTTAGCTAGTCTATTATTTTTAAGCAGCCGGTAGTTAGCTATGTTACCCGCCTGACAATAAATGGCACCACCCCTCCCCCAATTCGGTCGGAATGGAGGGAAATTAAGGCGCTTTTCATGTCAGACATGGTTCTGTGCGATTGTTTAAATCTAGAACACCTAGAAATACATTTAGAATGTTTTAATCACTTACCAGAAATTTTCGGCTGTGGAGCAGTAATTTCCACGAGAACACGTCTTTCTTGATGAATGGTTGCCATCCTTGTGTGGCACTTGGCTTGCTAGCTGCAACGTTAGTTAGCTGAATCTTAAATTAATTAAAATTGCTATTGTATCATGAATCGTGAATCGTGAATATATTGTATCATAAACTTAAGATAACTTGGTTGACTAAACTATCTTGTTAAAACTTGCTATCAAAAGTAGTTAGGAGAATGCCTAGTTTTAGCCAGAGTTTAGGAAAACTAATGTTTCTTGCTTTGAAATAGTATATAACTGTTAGATAACTAGGCTAGCTAACAATGCTCCTAAATAGCCTGCTAGCAACTAAAACGCTAGACAATGTCGTGTGTCCAGTATTTATTCTATCAGGTAGCAACTGACCAGCCGCTCCAGCACGCGATAACACGAATAGCAAAAGAAAACTACCGCGCGGGCGTGGTTTTAAGTTTTCTACAACGTGATTGGCCCATCATTGCTGAACCGCTTAAAAAACGAATCAATCCCGTGTATGTAAATTATCATTATCACGTGCAAGTGAATTTAATATATAGTGGTTTGACAACTACCGTTTCGACACAAAGCAAAATGAACACAGCCCGATTATTGTTGTTGTATATGTATGCTATTCATTTAAGAAATAATTTGTTTGTGACCAGAGTGAGAAATTATACAAATCTTACAGATATATATTTAATACATCTCCGTTTCCTTTTTTTATTGTAACGAATCTATAGTTCTGAAATAAATGCTAACAGGATCGCACGTTTCACAGTTCAGCGGTAGCTTGCTCGTTTCGCTGTTTAAAGATGGGAGACGATTTAGGGGACGAGTGGTGGAAACAAGGCAACAATTCAGGTAAACTCGTGGGGTATTCTGTTTTTCTTAAATAACTTGCTAATGACAGCGATGTGAAATCTAGTCCACCTGTCGTGAAGACATTCAAGCCACATCTGCCCAGAAACTTGCATGTCCTATATCATCTTCAGAGTGGAGTGGAGATGTCTGGTTTACAATCAAACTTTCTGCTAACGTTAGCTATTCACTGGGTACGAATAATGTTATTGTTTTATTTTGTAACAGTTAGGCTGACCGCCAATATAGCAAAAGTGAGTACATCTATCTAGGTGCTACCAAGACAATACCGTATTGCTAGTTACAACATGAAGAGAACCACACGTGTAATCGTCGTTTATAAGGTTTACCGAAATGGATTCTGGTACTTGTAGTCCATCTGGAATCGATCATTTTTATATGGTTTGATGGCTAGCTCCATTGTAAAGTCCTCATATTTCCAATGTAGTCACAAATGCATAATTTTATCCGATTTTGTGGGGACTTGGAGAGTTGGCTAACTTCGCATATTATAATCCGGCGAATTTTAGCTGCCGGCTAACTATCCAACGGTAGCTATCAGGTTAAGTGTTGTTGGCTAGCAAACTGTAAACGCATGCACTTCCCAATTATGCATGTTTATGTAGTGTGCAACCCACGTTCGTTTGTAGAACGGTTGCAGTTTAGTGTGTGGTAGAATTTCTTTATTCGTGTCAGCTCCAAGCTTGTCAATATCATTATCGCCAGTAGAGGGCGGAAATGTTGCACCGGAAAACGTATTGAATTAATATTCGGAGCAGTTTCCTTGTTGTTAAGTTAGCTTTTGAATAAAGCGTCCTATTATCATTAACATACGTTAACATATGGTTGCTGCGGAATAGGATGTCCTTGAATGCAGCCTGCATATTGTGCTTGTATTGTAAATACACTTTCTGGTGAATAGAGAATGTTCAGCCAGACAATTTCAAAATATGCAACAAAAAGCACTCAATTCAGCAAAAAGACAATTTATTTCCTTACAAATTGTACGATCACCTTTTCTGTACAAGCTTGAAAAGCCTTAGTTTCCAAGAGGGCATCCGATATCACACATTTTTTGTCAATTATTTCCACCTCCCAGTTAGTGCCCACTAGTTATGCTATAAAAGCTGGATACCTTTATAGCATAAAAGTACAGTATAATTTATGCAAATTCTCTAACCTGGTGATGGTGAACTCTGTAGCACATTGTCTATTGCTTTTGTAAAAACAAAAAAGTTGTCTACATTTATTTATTGAACCAGTATACCATGTTTCATAGCATCCATGGAAAATCATTAGCATTTCCATATAGCTTTTCACCGCTTTTACATTACATTACTAATAATGCACAGACCCAACTAACCCAGTGCTTTAGATCAGCAGTCTTTAAAAAATGAAATTCAAGCTGCTCTTCATTGCTGTGGAAAGAAAGAGATTTGCCCCAGCTTTGTGGGTCATTGGTCTGGTCTCGATAGCACCATGCTCAGTAGCAAATGAGCGCAGTTAGATGTGTAAGAAGTTGCTTCATTGTCCTAAATGCGCCTGAGAATAGCAGGTCATGTTTTGGTGGTGCATATTAACATGTTGAGATGTCTGGATGCACACTGCATGTCAGGGGGCTTCCCAGAATGCAGGGGGGCGTGCGGTTGCACTCTGTACTCTCCGGAACGGATTGCACTGTTTATCCCAATGCGGAAGCCGTAGGCTTTGGGTTTGGGGATTCTGGTGGGGCCGGGGCGCCGGAATGCAGGAGGATTCTGGCAAAAGATGGAAGAAAATAATAAAAATATATTTTAAGAAGCAAAGATTTTTCTTAAAGTCAAATGTTAGAACAAACAGGCAGTTTGTATACAGGGAGTGGTTGAGCGTCTCTTTGCTGTTGTCACCCAAGCATTCACAGCCTAACCAGTTTGTTTCCCACTCCGATGTAATGGATTGTACCTCTTTGCCTTTTAACGGCGCTTTTTAAAGGGCACGAAACAAGTGCTGTGATGTGCCGTGGAAAACACCCCACACTCAAATGTAACACGAGGCTAAAAACATGCTGTGTTTTGAGGCCGAGGTTGAAGCAGGGGCAAGTCAACTCTTCCAAGCTCCTGCCTAAGGCAAGTCAAAGTGCACAGGGGGCCAGTTCTTGTTTCTGAATGTTCAAAATCTGTGAAGAAGCGAGTCCACAAGACTTAACATACAAGGCCTGAGACATTACAGGCCTTTGTCTAAGAAGGGTAGCACAAAGGTGAGATGTGCAAGTGTCTACATTTCAGCCCCTTTGCTGCTATGAAACTGGTGTTAGCTGTCAGCATCAGGCAGGAAAGAAAGCGCTATATTAATCACTTTGTGACTGTGTTGTAGCTTTGCGATATGACAGTTCAGTGTCTAGAATACTTCCTGTAGCATCTGATCTCTGAAGGGGAATAGTCCCTCTGAACCGTGCCACTTGAATTTCCAGGGCCACGAGCTCCCGAATGATTCCATCATTACATCTTCAGATTTTGTGTTTTAATTTGCCTGTCCTCCTTTGTTTAGAGACATAATCTGGGTCTCTTGAATAGGGTTTTAATGGTTTCTGGCCTGGCCTGTGAGAAGGTGCAGCAAAGTGAACCCATGAGGTTTGCATTACCCACAATGTTTACTGCGTAATCAGCTTGAACTGTTGTTTTTTAACGCTGCATCCTGGCCGGGCCAGGGAGTGATGTCACCGCGGAAAGCCTCCACTTTTGTTGTTGATTAATGCTGGTCTGCATCCCGTGGTTCTGTGTGGCTCAGCAGGTAGAGCATTGCGTTGACAACGCTTAGGTTGTGGGTTCAATACCCAGTGGGACTCTGTATACCTTGCATAGTGTATATTAGAGTGTACTTATTATTGCACTTACTCTCCTGCACATACTGTATAGTTGTACATAACTGCTATTTGCACTTCTGGTTAGACCCTCCTTAATTTCGTTGTTTTGTGTTTGCACTGGCAATAAAGTGAATCTAATCTAATCTAATCTATACTGAAAAATGTATGCATTCACTACTGTAAGTTGCTTTGGATAAAAGTGTCAGCTAAATGGCATACACTACCACTCAAAAGTTTTTGAACACCCCCATTTTCCAGTTTTTACTGAAATTTAAGCAGTTCAACACTGGTCGAAGTAAGGAAGTCTCAGTTTCGACTGTGAAGAGAAGACTCCGAGCTGCAGGTTTGACAGGTCGAGTGGCAGTAAGAAAGCCATTTATATCCTTTTAACCATAACCTATTCCTATTATTGTAGAGGACACATCCATATGCAAACTAGTCACCTTTTTGGTGAAATTCGCAGTTTTGATTCCAAAAAGAAAATCTGGGCAATGAGAAGTTATGAAAAAGTCTATTGTATTTTGTCTATGTATTTTCTTACTATAAGTTAACTTTATTGTTATTTGACATTTAACAGTAGAACAGCCAAGATTTCGAACGTCCCTTAAACCACTACGGAGGTCAAAATGTAAAATGTAAAATGACTGCAGAATTTAAACACATGTAAAATATTCCGTGGTTAGACAGTTGCACAAAAATGACTTGTCATAAGAAACTAACCAAGGTATTCACCAGTGTTGGGGAGTACGTTAGCAACGCTACTAGCCTAGCTGTATTTCCCAGCGTGATAGTAGTTTTGCTATTTTCAAAGTCATTTTTCCATTTTTAGCTTTTCCAGTAGCTTGCTACTTTTTCCACCAAGTAGCAGTGTAGCATGACCAAACACTACATAGCTACACTCAAATCAATTTAGATAAAAAAAAAAAAAATGAAACCCTTAAAGTCACAACGCTCTCCAACAGCTCTGCTCAGAAATACACAGTAGTCTCTCTGTCAGTACAAAGAATGGTTGTCTTGTTGGTAGTGGCGTGAATGGCACAGTCACTGAGTAGTGTCATACCAGGATAGCAACGGCTAACTACTGTTAAGGCCTAAATATACTTTTAATAAGCGTACGGATACGTAAAATGGCTGCCATGCGCGTCCTGTGGTCGTTGGGTGCGTACCTTGTGCACGTCCTCAAGAATGAACGTTGCGCATACGCGAGGTGCAATACCGACATAAGTCGTGGGGGCAGGCAATAAATCAGAGGGTGATGGCAAGCCGCTCTGCTTCACCCACTGGCTCACTGCGTGTTTTGATGTGTAATGAGCGGGGACACCTGACGAAGCAAGTTATCAAATGCCCTGGCGGACATACATCCACAGACATAAAGTGCTGTTCGCATTGGGTACGCATACATGCTTAAGTGAAGTATATTTAAGCCCTTAGGTGTTACAATGGATTTTGATGCTGAGGACACTGAACCCGCCTGGCCATATATTTAACACATTTTATGACTTTGCAAGAGTAAACCGACAAAGGTTACACATTTCTTTGTAAACTATGCACATAAAGACAAAACTACTGGCAACGTCAGACACTACCCAGCTATCAATCAGCTACCTAGCTAGCTAGTTAATGTTCACTATTTGGCAATGTGATTAGTACCGGGTTCACAAGTGACAGATACCGTGGCCAGACGGGAGATTATGAGCGCTACTTGGATGCCGCAGGCTGCAAAGAAAAGATGCAGACAATATGCACTGGATTATTTACAGTTGGGCTTTATTTAATCTCCTTTTAACCCACAGCTACCTCAGTGTGTGTTTAGTGTGAGCAGGTTTTCTCCAACTAGGCAATGCAACCCTCCTGTCTAAAAGAGCATCTGACAAAAATCCAGCCAGAAAAGGCGAGTAAAGACCTAACATTTTTCAGGGGTCTGAGGGAGAAGTTTATGAAATGTGGTACGATTAGCATTATTCTCTCACCTATTTTCTGTGTTCATCAACCTTTTCTTTAATACAAAACCCAGTCACTGACATATAGGATGAGAAATTGGAAACAATTGGAAAATTGGACAGCAAAGGAAATTGTAACCGTTTTGATGAAAAATACCTTTAACAAACTGTATTTTTAGTTTAGTGATTAATCAACCAAAAACTATGCAAATGTCACATGGTGTTTGAGCCCTCTTATCTGTCATTTCTATTCCGAATTCACTTTAGTAGTGTGCACTAGCATCAAGGCTTACAGTATTTTAAATTGCGTTCCTCAGTTCTTGAGTGGCTATCCAAAAGTACTTTCAGTAATTAAATATCCGTAGTATTAGTATTAATTGCATTATCTGTTTGCCTAATGTATTGTTGTTGGTCTGTAGAGTGTTCATTTTTTGTTAGTGTTAAATAAGCAGTTGTTCCTGTTTATCAATGGCAATTAATTATGTTTGATTAATTAAGTTTGATTTACAATGAAAATAATTGTGCGCTTTTTTAATGTGAAGTGATCCTATCTTCATAGTTGTATGTCCATTCAATGGTTGACTTGGTAATGGCCTGCAGGGAATTTCCAACATATTTATCACGTCAAATCAAATGGCAATGGAAAATGACCAAGCTGTATTTAATGTTTTGTAGGTGGATTTGTTTTCATCAGTCTGTTAGTTTTTTGTGAATTGGCTTGTTGGCTTGGTTAGGGTACACTCAATTCAAAATGAAGCATGTATTGTCAGGGTTATGGTAAAGACAGATTACCCATGGTGCACCAGGAAGCAGTATCAGGAGTGGGCCAGGATTGCCCAAAATGTAAAAAATACATCTCCTCATTTTGATCTTTTTGCAGTAATGAATGGAAGAGGCTCACAGCCGTAAATAGCTTGGTAGGAATCAACGAGCAGAACATTGTACTGAGGGCCTTATGGGAAGTGCTTGACCAGAGCTTGTCAGACATGCTGCACAACTTCTCACTCTGGACTTCAACTTCCACCATCACCCCCCTCTGTGAGACATTCTGAATATGTCTAACTCTGGTTGCTCATTGTTAGTGGTAAGCTAGTGGCCTCTTGCCATGCGTCGGTTTAAACTCCCACAGGAGTTCCCACAAGTTCTTTAGAATCTTCACCTCATGAATGCATGCTGAGCACTGATTACATTACTCCCCAGTATTATAAACCATCAAATAGGTGGTGGCCTGCACTGTCATCTGAAAAGATATTCTCTCAAACCTCAGCTGTTCCTGATGAATGCTATGGATTGAAGGCCAGCTGTGCTCCTCAAGTCAAAGTGACAGCATTAAGGAAATGACACAAGGCCTCCAATGGGCAGGTGAAAGGTGCTTTATCACGCCTGCACTGGTCCCCGACAGCGAATGGCATCTTGTTTAGTCTGCCATTTTCTCTGTGCTCTTCAATACAGCCTATCAGACAGAGCGATCCCGTTTCCACACTGCACAGATTCCTGCCTGAATCGATTTCAATGGTTAGTGTAGCCAACTTTTTATGTTGACGGAGTCTGTACATTTTCTAGCTGTAATGGGCTCTCCATGTGTGTGTGTGTGTGTGTGCATGCATGCATGCGCGCGGTGTCTGTCTGTGCTATCTTTCTAGCTCACTGGACAGACAGCTGTTTAGACTCAGTCCATCTGTAAGCGGACGTGTAAGACCAGCTGTCGAGTCCCTTAGACACATTAACACACGGAGTCTTCATTTCTGAAACTGAATCTCACTATTTCCTGGTGTTTAGCAGCCAATGTCTCTTCGTGTTACAAAAAAGCATGTTTATCTAGGCTTAATTGCACCACCCAGACAACGAAAGGGTGTGCCAAGCACATTCTCTCTGGAAAAGGCATCCTTAAGTTTGGCATAGTTGTTGCTCAGTGCGCATATTATTTTGAATTTATGTGCTTATTTGCTGATGCCCTGAATGGAATTTTTTTTCTTTAGTTGCAGTTCTGTAATTTGCCAACATCGATTATTTTTTGTTACCCAAAATATTAATGTAAAGTGTGTGGCAGGTTGGAGGCCTAACACGTTTCTCACACACAAACACAAACCACATGTTTTGGTGTTTTCGTTCTTATTTTTTTATGCTTTTCCCTTTTTTTCTCCCAATTTGGAATGCCCAATCGTATTCCAAGCCATGCTTGCTGCAACCTCCGCTGTCAATTTGGGAGAGTGCACGTGCTCTCCTCCGAAATGCGTGATGTCAGCCACCACCTCTTTTCACACTATAGTCTACAAGTGAAGCTTGCACAGACATGAGTCGGAGGAAGACACTTTGTGCGCAGCTTTATACCGGCCATATAATTATTTTATTCCGTGCGCAGTTTTATATTTAGACCGTGACCGCCTGATTGACCAGTGGGAGTTGCTGGTGTGCAATGAGACACGGACAACCCAGCCGATTGAATCCCTGGGCAACGCTCCCACCAATCACCCTACCGGGCTGCTGGCCACAGTTGGCACTGGCGCAATATTTCGGAATTGTATTTTGGGCATACCTGGAGCAGGTGAGTTTATAGAGCAATAGTGCAGTCAAAATCAAATTTTCACCAGTTTTCTATCATTATTTTGCGATAATTGCCAATTGATATTTCAGTACCTTCTGTTCAGCTGGATTTTGAGATTGGACTTTTTGCGCCCCCTTCTTGGTGTCTTAATCCTCTTCAAAATCCAGATCAGACTTTGACTCACACAGCTGTATCAGTCACCATTATGCACCATTATGAGGTCGCTGTACCAGTAGAGCTGGATGTGGCTCTGTTTGGGTTGGGGCTGGGCGTGGGAGTTGGGGGACTGTCTGTCAATCAGGGCTTGACATCAATATTCAAGAATATCATTACTCCACAGTGTGGCACTGTGTTTCCTAAGGATATTTGGGCTTAAACAAAGCTGTTTTTTAACGTATTTATTTACAAACTTTAATACAAAAAGAGCAGTTTTTTGTTACCCAGTGATCATTTTTGAGCAAAATTAACTGAATTAAGCAACTGCATTATTTAAATATTTTCTTTAAATCACTTAAACACATATACAGACTCGAGTTCTAAGCTAAGCAGGTCTGTACAGAATGTTCTTTTTTATCCGTTTGTATCAGTGAGTTAGCCTTGTGCTAACAGGCAGAAAGTGCAATCGACGTTAATCAGCAATAGGAGACTGAGGGGATTGAAGTTAGAAGGATCACGCTCAGTTTCAAGTAAAGTTTTAATGAATATCAATATTTCAATAAAATGGTTCAGGACAGTCACCTGTACATGCTTTGAAGGCGTTTATGGAAAAGCATACTTGTTGAGTGTAGAAATCAAGTGTCCACTCATTCAAATGTTACATGCTGACTACCTAGTTTGATACCTTTGGTTTGGGTCTGAATTTGTTGCTGATTTAGGGTGAACATCTCTCCCAGATGCTCTCTCTTTAGAGCTGTGAGATGTTTACTGCTGATATGATTGGTTCTACCAGGTTTTAGCCAGTGTTATGTTATAGGTCAGTGGTTCAGTTAGCTTGAATTGTTGCCTCCAATTGGAGCACCTCCTACACAAAACTGTCCATTTTTTTAATTAGCAAAGCACATCCCTGGAATATAAACCTGGTCGGGCTCATAGTGCTGAAGGGTCATGAGCCCGACAAGTGAGACTACCCTTTTGTGGATGAGCATTGCAGTTAGTGATTCGAGGATGAATATTGAGGAAAACGGTTAATGGTTACTTGTGGAATAGGACAGACATCCTCTGTTGTTGCCCGTGCGTGCGTGCGTGAAGCTAAGCTTCCATTAAATCGAACATGAGAAGCTTTATAGCATATGCTTCTCAGGCCCAGAGCATCACTTTCCCATTCTCCAGCTTCATTTCTGACCACTTCAGAACCATTGTTACAGCCACTAATCTCAGAATTTTGTTTTAAAAAGTCCTGCGAAAAATATAGCACTCAAACGCAAACTCAGTTGATCAAAGACCAACAAAGTTAAGAGGGATGACATCTAACACTTCCAAAGCAATGGAAACATGCAGAAAGTGTTTCCATATTTTTCACACGTGTGAAGATTATGTTGTGAACATTTAAGATCCCCCCCCCTCTTGTGTTTTACCCTTTTCATATACTTGGCTAATTCTTGGCACTAGAGTTTTGGTGAGTTTTATTGTTTTCTTAAAAAAAAAAAAAAGTATTTCAGATTTTTTCCAATTATACCCTCTATTTCTTCAATTGACCTTCCCCCTGTCGCTCGCATATGCCCGACAAGCCCCTACCCTGAGACCGGCAATGAACCGCGGAACTCGCCTATTTATTTTATCCACAGGGAAGTCCTCTGGTCCTCGGCGAACTCGTGCCGGCTCATCCTTCAAACCGTGGCTGCAGTGGGCAAACTGCATTCCGGGCGTTACACCACCCGAGGCCCCCTTATTGTTTTATTTCTTTTGCAATTTTTATAATTCTTTTTTCTGCTTTTAAAAGTAAAAATGACCCAGCGACTAATTGAACTCGGTGGAGAAGTATTTTATAAGCTCGTTTCCTGTTTTGAGAAGTATGGGTAACTTACCCTTGTGTCTGACAGTCATCAGTTACCGTAGTTACAGGTACGGTTGCAGCTGCCAATGATTGTCTACTACTGTATCACGACACTGATCTCTGGCGTGGTCTATGATTAATCTTACCATGTGTTAATGCACTTTTTGTAAGTCGCTCTGGATAAGAGCATCTGCTAAATGACTAAAATGTAAATGTAATGTCATCGCTTGCCTTGTCTTTTCTCCAATGCTACAAACTTAGTGGGCCTCTAAGGCTATGGGCCTCTGTGTCATGCATGTGACATTGCTCTGTTCATGCAAAAGATTCATGCGGTAATGGACTTCTAATCATAAAAGATGCAGACACAAGGAATGGTGTGTTATTTTTGGATAAGTCTGTTGTAGGACAACACTTAAAAAGGCTTCTCTGTCCGAAGTTGATTTTCCAGTGCATTATATGAGAACTGCAGTTTCCGTCTGCCTGGACACAGAAACCATCCTATGAATTTAACTCGGCCAAGCAAACACACGTTGGAATCCTCGGCTTTCCTCACTCTTTCCTCAAATCCCAAATGTTACCATGGAGTTCTTGGAAAATCCTGCCAATGAAAGTTTAAAAAGGGTGAGTACCTCTCACCATTATTTACAGATATTCAGTATTTTGTAAGTAAGGGTGTTTTCCCCAAAGGTGCAATGTACAAAACAGTGCTAAATATCTTTTGAAAATGGCTAAAACGCTATAATGGTTCCCCCCATCCCTTGTTCTGGGTGCCTCGAGACAATGTATGAAGCAGCATGTCATGAAGTTATATTTAAATGGGTTGAACTTGTTATTAATTCAGCCATTGGCAGATCTTTAGATGGCAGATGATCTTATGACTTTGGAAGTAATGGAAGCCAGGCTGTGATAGCCTTTCAGTGTAGGATAATTTTGATGCAGTTTCATGCTTTTATAAAATTGGAACTATAAAAATGAAATTCATAACCATGGACAAAAAACATAAAGAAGATAAACCTAGCCAATTTTATATGTATTTTAATAATTAGAAAAGAAAGATCCACCGTAGTGAATGAAAGTAATGTGGAATATGGAATACAAACAGAATTAAAACAGTACATCAGTGAATAGTCTTGGTACATGGTTATTCACTATCAAGAATATACAGTAAGTGCACACATGAGTTTACCCAGGATGAAAAGATAACCTTTATTGCTAGTGCTCTGATAGATATATTTTATTATTTTCTTTTTAGAGTTATAGTTCATGCACAAAAACATGTCTCCAAAAACAAAACAAAAGTGCTTTTATGGGACTCTTGAGGAAGGTAGGAGGAGGGGGCAGGGGTGTTAGGATGTTTAAATTTGGACACTGGCAGGCTGGGAGGTGGTTGATTGCTTTTTGCAGAATGAAAGGCTCTTGATGAGGGGCAATGGGATGTCAATCATAAAGATTACTTACTGTCATTTGTGAAGGTCTTGGGATTGGGGAGGTGGTGGGCGTTATAGTGATGCTACTGGTGATTTTATTCCCCCCTTTGGAAGTGGTACCATTGGTTAATACTGGAGTTCTGTGTTCCTGCCCAATAGTGTGGCATGGACTCAGGGGCCGTGATGTGTTGTTTATGGCCTGAATATAGGGGCTTCCTAAGTGGATGTGGATTTTATTGTCCTCAGTGGTGATGACGCTTGGCCCAGAGCTGTTGCGTCTCTGCAGCTGCCAGTGGCTCTGCCTCTCTGGAGTCACCCGGATCACGGCGTGGCCCCCCAGGGCATCCACAGGTTCTGCAGCAAGGGACCTCTCTGGGACACCGGTGGTTACCGACACAATCTGGATGGGTGACATGGCCCTTTCCGGTGTAATGGACCCAGAAGAGTCTGGGGTCATGGCTCTGGAGTAGTTTGCCATGGTGAGGGGTGACATGGATCTGTCAGGCGTGCAAAGTCCATCCCCACCCAGAGACGGGGAGCCTTTGGCCTTGGAAGACGGGGATATGGAGGCATTTTGTATGATGGTGATTCGTTGCTTAGGTGGGCCGCGACTTGTGGGGATGACTGCCGTGCTGGTGTACGAGTGGGTGTTTTCTGTGGTGGAGCTTGTGATCTCCAGCATGGCCATGTTAGGCCCGTGGTCGGGAGTCACCTTGATGTGTAATGGTTGCCCCGGGGTGCGTGTCAGCACCACGTCTCCTTGCTGCACATGGTTACTATTTTGTCGAGCCAGCACTTTACCGTTGACTGGGAGACTGCTCTCTTTGCCTTTGGAGAATGGCACTCTGGATCTCCTGATGTTGTTGTTCAGGTTGTTCACATTGTTGAAGAGGGAAGGATTGCATTTGGTGAGGGGTGCCTCATCATTGCAGTTTGGGTCTTCCTCTGGGTAGCTCTCCTCATACTGTTTTCCGTTCAACACTGCTCGCTCCAAGGGAGCCAGGCTCTTGTAATCAGGGGGCTGGTTGTCTGTTGGATCTGTTTGTACTTCTTTGCTGGAAACATTCAGGTCTGAGAAGCGTCTCCCGTTCATGCCAGGCTGAAGGCTTTTGCTAAACCGACGGTATCTCTCCAGTTCTCTGGTGAGGTTCTCCATCTCTCGTGCCAGCTCCTTGTTCCTCACCTCTTGCTGCATAAGTTTCCTCTGCAAGGCAGCATAGTCTGTTTTCATTCGACAGATGGAGTCCTCTGTGCTCATGTATTCATGGATCTTTTCCTTCAAGGCCTCCACCTCTGTAGTCAGGTGGCTAGACTTTGCCTCTTCCTCTTTCAGACGCTTATAAAGGATGTGCTCTTGGTTGGACTCTTCCTTCTCTGCCAGCTGGTACTTTGAGAGCTCCTTCCTAGATATCTCCAGCTCTTCCATCAGAACCTTCGCTCGCTCTTGTTCATTGGAGCATCTTTTCTCCATGGACTCAAACTCATCCTCAGTCTTAAGCAGGTCGTCCTCAACTACCTTCATCTCCTTCAGTTTTCGCCTGAGCCTATCCAGTTCCTGCGTCAGGTCTTTTACTTTGTTGTCTTCTTGTTGGAAGCGGTCTACAGTGGGCACCTTGATATGCTTCTCTTTGGCTTTGCTCCTCAGGAATTCCCGCTCTACAGCCTCTAGCGATTGAAGCCTCTTCTTCATCATGCTGACTTTGGACTGCAGGTCACTGCTCTTCTCTTCCTCTGCTTTCAGCTTGGCCCTGAGCTCATCCCTGTCCTTGGTGCCATTGCGCATTTTGTCCTCCAGCTCGGCCTTGGACCTCAAGGCCTTCTTACTTTCCTCAATGAGTTTCTCGGTCACAGACGTGACCTTGCCCTGTTCAGCCTGCAGTTTGCCAGTGTTGCTCTGGAGCTTGTCCTCCATGTTCCTGAGCTTCTCGGCCATGGTCTTCCTCTCGTCCACCAGCACGACCGTCAGCGTCTTCAGCTTAGTGAGGTCCTCCTTCAGCATGAGCTCTGTGCTCTCCAGCTGTCCCTCGATAGCCTCCAGCTCCCTGATCCTCAGCTTAAGGGAGTCCAGCTCGACGGAGAGGTGTTTTGTGATGCTCCTCTCCTTCTCCAGATTGCATTTGAGTGCACCGCACTCCTGCTTGCTCTTGCCGAAGGCATCCTCCAGCTTCTCCAGCTCTGTTATCCTGCGGTTTAGCTTGTCCACCTCCGCCCTCAGGCTACGGCCCTGGCTGGACTCTTTCTCCAGCTTTTTGTTGAGGTCCCGGCACTGGTCCTCCATCTTAATCAGCTCCTCGTCTTTCCCCTCCATCTCCAGGACCCTCCTCCTCAGCTCCTCCACCTCCGACATCAGGCTGGAGTTACCGCACTCACCTCGGTTGATTTTGTCTCTGAGCTCCTGGAGCTCCTCCTCGGCCCGTCGGAGGGTCTTATTGGTCTCCTCCAGCTCATCCAGCTGCCGGCTCAGGGCAGCCAGATTCTGCCGGAGATGCCGGTTTTGAACGTCCTCATTAGTCAGTTTAGCGGTCATGGCCTCCTGTTCTTGGTGGAAACGACAGGCCTGGTCACGTAGCTTTCCCTCCAGCTGAAAGACTTTGTGTTCCTCCTCCTGCACCCTTGTTTGAGCAGAACTCAGCTTCTCTTGGGCCTGGGCAGCGCTTGCAGTAAGCTCCTGGACCTTTGCAATCTGTTGGCTAAGCTGCTCTGTCAGGCGTTGTTGCTCATCTACGAGCAACAGTGAAAAGGATTTTAACTTTGTGAGCTCCTCCTTCAGATTAAGGACCTTTTTGTTGTTCTCTTCTTCCTTTTTTTCCTGATAGGTCCTCTCCTGCTCAATCAGCAACTTTAATCTGGAGGAAACAAGAAAAGAGAAATGCAGTTAGCCAAATTGTTTTGCTTAATTGATTACAGAGTGCATACGCTACATTCAGAATGTATTATTTGATTGGAATGATGGTGAAATTCTTATTTTTCGGTTTGACGGAATTATACCTTGAAAATCAACTATTAAATTTTTGAAAAGCCTTTTAATTGAAGACATTTTGAATGGCTCCTGAGTGAGTAAAATCATACACAATTTATGTAGCGGAGTTTAATGGGTCTGTGCTAAAAAAAAAGTGACTTGTACATTCTTTACATCATTTCTGGCCTGGCTGTCAAGACTTTGATAGATCACATTTATCTTCCTCCAGAACAGTGTTGCATTTCAGTGGTGAGATCATCTGTATTTACACACAGTCCTTTGTGCCCTGCCAGTCCATAAATGTAGTTTTATGTACTTTGTAATATGGTTTATAAAGCATTGCACACAAAACTATTTCATAATTTAAAACACACTTCTATATAGCTCATAAACATGATGTTACTGCTGAATTTAGAGAGGCATTTATTTTCATGTTTGCTCGATATCCCTTTTAAAAGGAGTATTCCAAGCAACAACAATCCTTTGGAAGATTTTACAATCATAGAAGACACTGACACATGCTTGCGGTGCACCATTGCAAATCACCAACTATCTGTCCTATCTCTGCTCTCTGAATCATATTTTCGTTGAGTTTTTAGCTGATCTTTGGTTTTAGCCTTTTTAGTGGGGGTTGGACTTGCACCCTCAATAAATCTCCACATATTTGAAAATGCGATCACTACGTTGTGTGTAGCCCAAAGACAGACACGACGGTTAACGTTATTTATTTTCTACTCGGATATTTATGTTTGACTTGTGCAGCGTGTGCTCATGGGACTGTGTAGCAGTGAAGCTCTGACGGGTGCCCGCAGGTGGCGTTAGCGACTAGTGTTCTGACTGAACAGTATATCATAACGTACACTCTAGTCTGGACTCGAACGAGAGAGATTTTTCCATACCCAACTAGAGTGATAAATGCATGATCATAGTTGATATGATCTAGTTGATAGCAACTAGCAACAATAGATACCGATACCAAATGTCCCTGAAAGCTAACATTAGCTAGCTAACTAACTAGCTGGTTCTTGCTGTTGTGTCTGTGCCGCGATCCGCAAACTTGCTTGACTGCTGCAGAGTCTGGCGTAGCAACAACAACAAACGCGGTGAGCACCCACTGCATGCGAGTGACAATGGGCCGCTTTTCCCATTTGGAACTTCTGAAATATTTTTGAATATCCGTGCATGACGTGTTTGTTACGACGTGAATGTAAAACAGAAATAGTTCCAGTTGGCTAATTAAAAAAATAATACAATTGTAAATTCACAGTCATCAGCAAGACGATCACTTGGAAATCAAAGGTCATCCTTCTTAATTTTTAGACGTCTGAGATGATAGGACGACTGCTAATCTCGGCCCCTGATTAATACATTCCTTATTCATTTGAGCCTTTCTGGATTAATGGTCTTTATTTATTTATTACCCCCATTCCCAGCATGCCTCCATGTTTCCATGTTTGTGTGTTATTTTGGGCTCAGTCTGTTTTTTTAAGTAGGCTGCAAAACGAATTGCCCTTCAGGGGGGCAATTAGTTGATTACTTGAGGTCAGGAAAGGCTCTTGATTAAGCGCTCTGATACACTGCTTCATTTTGTGTTTGAAAGAGACGGCCCTGCGTTGCATTTCATTTGTGTGTGGAGATCTTGCCACATCATGGAGCGTTCTGCAGGTTTAACAGCTAGGAAAACCGTTGAGCTACAATTTTGTTGCATACTACATGAAATGTGGTGCTGCCTCACTCCCCTGTTTAGAAACTCATCAGTTCCACTAGCACTGGCTTGGCAACAGTTAAAACCCTTAGCCATATTTCTTCTGAAGAACAAAGGCTTCTTGGGGTGGCGCATATTGATTTGTTAGTTGAGATATTTACATTCATAAAGTACAGTGATTCCTGTACAGAAAATTCCCTGTACAGTAGTGTAGTAAATTGTAGTAAATTCCCCACTGCAGTGGGACCAGCAGTGACAAAGGCGAATTGAACCTTCTCCTCCCAGATGGAACCAGCTAACCTGTCGACCGTTACTCTGACACACACAGCCGCTTGCACGCAGCAAACTCATGCCAGCTTCCCTCCCCCTGGGGGTGGATAAGCAAAAGTTCAAAAGAACACCTGTGTTCACACGCACAATAAGGTATGCGTCAAAAATGCAGTTCTGAGGTTGTTTTCAATGAGAGTATTGCGTTGACGCAATCACAGAGGCCAACCCAAGTTACAACGCTCCGTTTTCTGCTAAGAAAAGTTCACCAGTGTTGAGTGTGCTCCGATGTACTAATGCTTAAACCAATAGGAACGGGAGCTGGAATTCAATGGGCGGGCTTTCAGTTGTCTGTATTGTTAAACAAGATCGATGCCGATGGTGGCATTCGCCAGATTCATTCTGGAACGTAGCTAGGTAACGTAGCAAACCGCCAACAAGCCTACATCAAACCACCAACGCATACTTATCCATCAATCTGACACACATCCTATTGTCCGTGTGAGCACAGCCTCAGCCTGGTATTTTGACGGGGATATACGCAAACACATTTCATATAATCCGCTAGAGAACATGATTTTAACTTAAATGTTTTTGTTTAAAAACAAGACTTGCAACCAAACTTTCATTCGTATACATTTTTATCTTTGTTGCACCTGGGCAAAAGCATTGTTGGATTTGCGGACGTTTTTCTGTTCAATTTCAGATCTTAACTGTAATAGGGTGCAGGGCAACAAGTATCCCCATCTCCTGAATGTGAACTTTGTACATTAGCAGCAGTGCTCTGGCATATCACGTAGCCACGCAAGTTCTCAGAGGTCGAAGTAGCTAGTTCGCAAAATCAAGCCATTTCAACATGTCAGGGACCCACACAAGCGGCTGCAGCAAAAGCCACAATTAAAACTTAGAAATAGTTTGATTTGTTTGCCATTGTTTTTGTTTCATTGTTAATATGTATAATTAAACATTTAAATGAAAAAGTCTTAATTACAATGTCATATTTTCTTTGTATTTGTACTACAAAAATGGAAATCAGGACATTACAGAGAGAACGTAAAACCGAAATAGATCCTGTCCTCATGAATTGTTCCAATTCCAAGTCATTGCTAAATATGATATATATATTTTTTAAATGACTTCTACATATATACACACACACACTATATATATATATATATATATATTTTTTTTTTTACATTTAGCCAGTATTTTCCACTTAAAAAAAACCTTCCATTCCTCATGGTGACCAGCCTAGATTGGGAGACTGGAAATGCATGGTCGGACGGTAACATCATTTCCTCTGGCCCTGCTCTGTGAAGGTGCAGTGGATTTGGAGCTAGGACGGGTGTGTATGGCACTCCACGAAGAGGGGGTATAACGCTTTTCTCTTTTTTTTTGGTGGGGGTCACTGTCAGAAATATCAGTGTTAAAGGAGGAATTGTTTTTGTAAGTTAACTGCATTAGAATAAGGAGACTGGTATGTATTACACAATTTAGATTGCTTATATGTGTATGGTAGTATTTCTTAGATTCTCAAAAGCTTCCCTAATAGTCTTCGGTTCTTAGGGCCCCTCATGGTCCCCCTGCAGTTTCTATTAGATTACCCAGGGTCATATGCCACCATTTAAATCTTGGACAGTCTACCCTTAAATGAAGAGAGTCTGATCTCAGTCTTATTCATATTAAGCCATTATGTGCTCTCCTATGACAAAAGAATGGCAAAAGGCAGTGTAGTATAATGGTTAGGGAACTGGGCTTTTAGTGCAAAGGTGGCAGGTTCGATTCTCAGGTGGTGCATAACTGTTGTATGCTTAAGCAAGGTACTTCACCGGAATTGCTTCAGTAAATGTCCTGCTATGTGAATGGACTGTTGATAAAGAACTGTGTAAGTTGCTCTGGATTAGTGTCGCGAAATGCCTATTATGTCATTTATGTTCATTTGTCTTGTTCTGTATCTGTTGCCAAGACTCCCTTCTTCCTCGCCTTATAGACATTAACGCGATTAGCGGAAACTGCTTTATATTTGAAGCCAAGTAATGTCATTCATTCAAAAATAGAATCTGTAGAAATAGAATCTCAGTGGCACAGGAGTGGACAGTATGTCAGTGCTATTTTACTCTTGCCGTGAGTAAGTAAAGTAAGAACAACCAATCAAGTCTAAATATGGCCCTTTCTGATGTGTTACATCACATCCATTTTTGGGATCATCTTTGCTCCCCTGTAACATTAAAAGGCCAGCTTCCCAGTACAGTACAGCACACTCTCCTCCCCTGTGAAAATTCACACACTTTCACTAAGGGAGAGGTGGATTTCTCTGAACCTGGTGGTGTTTAAATAGAGCAGTGACTTGTGTGAGTGTGAGTGTGAGTGAGTTTTTGTTAGAGACACGGGGTCACACCGGCTGACCCGTTCCTCGACGGGGCCTGTTGCCGCTAGTGACAGAGGGGATGTTTTGACTCGAGAGTGTGCGGCTGCCAGCACACTCCACAGATGTCGTGCTGGCATGGAACGATCCCCTAATTAAGGGGTTCCTGACCCCACCCCAGGTTTTGCATTAAAAGGAATTCCCCTTCTTCCATAGGCAATTACAGGCTGGCTGTGTGCACACACAGGGCAGCTCTCTCCACGCAGGATCCTGGAGCAAAACATGATGTCATGCAGTCTGTGCCTGCTTTACAGCTCCTAGAGCTGTTCTCTGAAGAAAACCCAAGGAAAGATTTTTTTTGGGGGGTATATGTATCACTCGTCAACTTCAGCTTTCAGTGGCGCTTTCAAACAAATACTTTCTCTTGCTTTTGTTTTTCAATGTGTATTTGAATCTTTATTTTGGCAAACTACGATTTAATGCCAGCCCCCTGGTGGGCTACACGTTAAATGTTTCCATTTTTTGGAGAAGGTTCCTATGTGGTATTTAACCCTCTGAAGGGCTTTGAGGTGTGGAAAAAGGAAGAACAATGCAGGCCCGACACCACGTGCTGACATGCCGGTCTGAGAGCATCACCGCCGCTTATTTAGAGAACCATTGACTGCGTCAGAGGAACATCTGAGAATGACACACTGTCCCAGACGGGCTCGGTCCGTGACCTTTCCCCTTCACCTGCGCAGCCCCCTAGAGAGTTGGGGCGACCCCCATATTAGTGGTGCTTTAATTTAATAGTCAAACAGACCATGTACGGCAAACATTTTAAATGGCTGTAATTCGAAAAAGAAAACAACCGTTTCCTCTCATCACCGTATCAGTGGCCGGTGGGAAGAAACTTCAAGAACCCCTGATCAAGGCGGTTGGTTCTTTGTGGGTCAGTAGGTACAGCATGGCGCTGACAATGCTTGGGTTGTGGTTTCAGTTCGCATTGGGGCCACGTATACTGAAAAATGTATGCATTCACTACTGTAAGTCACTTTGGATAAAAGCATCGGCTAAATGGCGTATGTTATGTTATATTAAGGCTGTACTGAGGCAGGCGGCCGAGTTCAGTTCAGTCCTGTAAGCTACTTCTGAACAACGCTTTTTACTGCCTCAGCAACAGTTGGCAAACTGAACTTGCACCTTCTTAAGGCCTAAGGTGCAAGTGGGGGCAGCACATTTGATTAAATGTGTATTTTTGTAGTTTTTTCATGAAGATATTTACAGGTGCGTTTTCTAAGCTTTTTCTTGGCTTCGCGCTACAGTTCTGCTGTGGCACCAGGCGACTAAAACGAAATGCTGCCATACTCTTTTCTTTGACATTATGTTCTTAGGTTATATCGAAATGAGTAGTTAAAGTATGCCTATATCACTAATCTTAACTATAGGCAAATCTTAGGCTACAATTAAAATGCACATTCGCGTGCCTATAACAAGAAGGATACAATATAGGCTACATGAAAGGGGGTGTTACGCATGTTAGTTATAAATAGATAAACCATACAATTAGCAAAACACATTTATTATAAAATGTTACTTTTATTAGTTTTGCAGAATTATTCACAACATTACTATTACCTTAACTGCCTAATAGAATTTAAAGAGAACATATATGGGCCTAGCTATGTTAAGAGTGAAGGGCTGTCACCCGCAGCATCCAGAATGGATTATTCTACTGACGAGCGCGCCGAACTGTGGCGCGAATCTAGGTGTCTCATGCTGTGTGGAGACACCTAGACACTTGTTTTTTTTTGCGCGACTGCTCGACCGCTCGACCAAAACAAATCTTGGTCGATCAACAGCCCATCGACCAAACAATCGACCAGACGACTAAATGGGGTCAGCCCTATTTTTTTTCCCCCCATCAAACTTTATTTGAACAAAGTTTCAGTGTGTAGTATTAATAAAGCTTGGCAGGTCTGTCCAAACTAAAAGATTCAAGGTAAAAAAAAATCTAACGCTGGCAATTTTCACCAAAAGCAGCTCACGCCCGCTTGGGAGGAAGCAACCTGTGTGCCATTGGATTCTAATCGCTTGAGCTCTCTCCAATGTAGGGATTCTAATTGCGACTGAGCTGAACTGTCGAACCTCCCCCCCAAAAAGAACATTTAAAATGTGTTGTGGGATTCTGTGACAGAGGGCTTTAAGCACTTATTAACAATTATTTGGGAAAAGGACAAAAGTTGAAGCTCCATCAAATGCCGCTGGATGTAAAAAGGATGAGATCCTGTCAAGTTTGTCTCTCATACACGGGCAACATACTATTTATATTTGTCTTCATTTGCCTTTGCCTGCTTGTGACAACGCTGGTAGCCACCTGTCAGTGTCGCCAGTATACAGTAAATTCCAGTGGTATAGATAAACAATCTATTTAGACCCTAGCACAGCATCAACAGCTCATTTTATTTAGGTACCTGTTTGGGAACTGAATCACGGTGCTAGAATGGTACAGGACACCCCTGCCCCCCCCGCGCTCATCGGTAAGCAACAGGGGAACTGTCCAACCATGAGCCAACAGGAAGTAATCAGCCGTACAGGGTACATTCCCGTAAGTCAGCATGGCCTAAATACAGAGCCGTTGCTTGTAAACAGTTCCTCGTTTTCTTCAAGGAAAAACTCTTAAAACATCCCTTCCTTGCACTGTAAAAAAATGAATTAATTCATAAATAACTTTTTTTTACTGATAATTTTTTACTGAGAATTCTATTTCTCAAAAGTCATATTTTTGGCACCCTGTGCTATCACAGCCTGCTGATGTTTTTTGGTTAAGTAACCTTGTCCTTCAGAGGTGAATAATCCAACTGGGCAGCACAGAGTCCAAATGTAGATTTATGTCCCGGTTTTCCATCTTGCTCCTTTTGTATGCCTTTAAACATTACAGGCTGACCGTGTCATAAAATTAATTAACAGTTGTGAGTGCAGACATTGTGTGTATGTTAGTTTGCTATGTTGTCAAGTGGAAGACCAGCAGTGACTGAGACAGCATTTCAACCTTGTCTCTGTTTTACAGTAGCACAAGCTTTTCTCAACCTTATGAGCCAGGCAGGTGTTGTGCATGTGTTTTTTGTTCTGTTTCACCGCAAAGCTATAAATGATTTCATGCAAGTATGGCATGAATCAACTGATTTTCGGTTCACGTTACACAGGCAGCATGGGATTTTGGCACTCTCCTTATAAATGTTGTTTCAGCCCAAGATAGAGGTACACAACTTGGTTCCTGGAAGGCCAGAGTGCACATTGTTTTAATCTGATAACAATCCAGCACCGGATCATTCCTGTAGTAGAGCACGATAAACCATTTTATCTATGGCTGCAAGTAGTCTTGAGTGGTCTTTCACAATTTTATCAAAAATGTCAGATCAAGTAAATGTTTTGACTAATTTAAAAATAAACAGCAGAATGTGGCATGAAGTTCAGTAACGGATTGCCCCTACTTGTGCCCCACTGACACGATCCGACTAGTAACGTATGAAAGATGCGTGCAAGCATACATACACGCACAGCAAAGCGAAATCCATAAATATACATTAATTTATGCACAAAACATCGCAGAGTGCAGAGATCCACTCCAAATTTGTATTATTATTGACTGAATTATTATTGTTTTTGGTCGAGCCTTAGGTGAGGAAGGTCCCAAAGGAAATCAGAGCTGTGAGCAACCGGTGTCTCAGGTAGAACATGGGTTTCTCCTTAAAGCGTGAGCCAGTGGGCTGAAGCAGTGAAGTGTGGTCTGAGAAACGTAGCGCTCCTGCGGTCTGCGGTTTGTTCTCATTCGCCCGAAAGCGTATCACCGGCAGCGTCAGGAATGCCGGACAGGTAGATCGGAGCAGTGAAAGGATCTGTTTACAGTCCGCACAGACCTCAGTCTTTCAGCCGCTAACGAAAAGATCACGCAACTACAGCCTCACCGATCTGAAACTCAGTGTTGTAGATTGCAGTGAAAGATAGCATTTTGATAAATCAAGCGCCCCTTTCTTTTGAAAGAAGAGATGAAAAAAATTCAGCTTTAAGCAAAAATACAATATTAACAGCTGATTCGTTTTTGATCATGTAGAATGTGCCATTCTTTCATCCTGTGAAGTTGTGTGAAGAGCATCAATCTCTTGATGTCTGTCTCTTTCTCACTCTTTTATCTTCTGATAAATGGTGAAATGTCAGAACTTTTTCTCATATATTTAAGATTCTATATTAAATATTTATTTCTCTTAGATTTGTAGAGTGAAATGTTATATTTCTGCATTTTTATTGAGGACAATATTTACTCTGAGACAGCTATAAAGGGCTATCAAAGAACCTCTATCTATTTACTGCCACTTTAAAATGATACAAAATTTCTGAAGATTACATGTAATGTAAAAAAATGATAATAAATGATAAAATGAGTTATGATCCCAGTAAAACGATAATAAAACTGTCATATCTATTTAGTTTTAGTAATGCTAAAGCTATTCATTGTTAAACCTTTTTCCACGTCATTCATTTCAAATATTGCTAATGTATTAGTCAAAAGAAGTCATTGATTTATTTTCGTTCGTGCCTTTTAAAGGCAAGAATCCCAGTGGCAGGCAAAGAATTAAAGGCAGAGTGTATACTTTCTGATGCTAGACATCCACGGCAAATTGACCGATTCAACTGACGACAGCAGGAAGTCAATATTTTACAGTGAAAGTATCCGAAAACCTCAAGTCTGCTACCAGCCAGTGAGGTAAGGTGATGGAGTACTGCTTAGATACAAGCCCATTGTCAACACCCTTAGATACACACCGTCAGGTACAGAAGGCATTAATCAAGGCAAAGTGCTTGATTTCAAGGCAAAGTTTTTCTTCCTACCTGAGACATATGGTTGAGCAGGCTGACAGACTAAATCCTCGCTGTGACTCTGTGTGCTGCTCTCTCACGGCTCCCCTGGTGTGGACATTCCGGCAGGGAAACCAAACAATAAGGGATGTGCCTGCTGCATACTCCCTGCCTATGGAGCATTACATCATCAGCAAGCCCTTATATGGAGCTTTGTATTGTACAGCCTCCAGTGGGGCGTGTGCAAGTGAGAGAGAAAGAGAGTGTGTGTGTGTGTGTGTGTGTGTGTGTGTGTGTGTGTGTGTGTGTGTGTGTGTGTGTGTGTGTGTGTGTGTGTGTGTGTGTGTGTGTGTGTGTGTGTGTGTGTGTGTGTGTGTGTGTGTGGATTAAAGTGTGTGTGTGTGGGTTAAAGTGTGTGTGGGGAGGGGATGTGGGAGTCTTGGCTCTTTGCTGGCCTGGACTGTGTGCGTGTGTGTAGGAGGCCTAGCTGCCTGCTGGCCTAGAGAGAGAGCAAGTTTGCGTGTCTTATGTACACACCGTCCTTTAAATTGAAAAGGTTGCGGAAAGAGGGGAGACACGTGAGTAGGTGCAGAGTTTGACGTCAGAGATGTGCGAAATGCCTGGTTTCTCTGTCAATGTTCTGCATGAAATATCAACACCGCTGAGACATTGCTCTGTGCAAGTAAAGGAAAAATATCTGTGTGTTTGAAGCATGTGAGTAGCAGCATTTTGCCAAGAGAAGAGGATATTGATATTTTGTAATACTCCATAAGCTTTGGGAATATCACTTCAGAAGAGATCTGCCTGGAGGAATGCTTCAGTTTACGATTCTTCATGTTTTATTGTGTGTGCGCGTGCATGCGTATGTGCTTGTGTGTGTGATGGATGATCATTTGCATTTTACATATGAGGTCATCATCCAGCAATTCCAAATTTGATGGGAAAGTCAAATGTCAGGGATGTCACATAAACTCCCATACAAACCAAAAACAATAAACAGTAAAGAAAGTAAAGAAACATCCAAAGCGGTGATCTCATTTACAACCCCATCTTCGGGGCTTGACTTCACCAAGCCACAGAAGTTATTTCGCAATGCTTTTGCACATTTGGGGATTGTGTATGAACTCAATGACATACTGTAATCATACTTAAGTCTAATCATGCTTCTTCTTCCACTTATACTTATACTTAGGCCAGGTCACATTCATTAGTATGGCCATTCGCCTATCAAAACCTTTTGTTTTCACACCTTGTACACTGTCTTCTTCACTTACAATTATCACACAACAATTATCTCTTGCTTTGAAGAAGCATCTCTGTTGAAAATGTGAAAAGAAAAGTAAATCTTAAGGGCAGATGCAGGGAGTATTTACTTTGGAAGTAATGAGGGTACTAAATTGTTTTGGGCATTGAGATCAATTCTCTTTAAAAATGTGCGGATTCCCTCAGAGGTATGCATGGTATCATATTTTAATGTGTTGTTAAGATGTGTGTGTGTATATATGCACTTTTCCTGGGTTTTTTGTCACACAGACTAACCCCGAGGGGCTTTTACACAAGCTCTCTTAAAGCCAGCTCTGCACAAAGGTCTGTTTCAGTTCGGAGTCAGCCGCCCGACCATCGATGCGGTCAGTACTGAAATAACCATGTCATCGGTCATCCAAACCAAGTGAAGCCAAGGTTGGACTTCTTCATTCTGCGCCCACCACCCTTTGTAAAAGTGGTAATCAGGCTGGAGAGGTGTGGCCTACGTCACTGCAATGGGCATGCCCACCAAACACTGAGTGATGTCTCATTTCCTGTTTTCAGTTGGATAACCTTGGCCCTTTGTCCTTAACAATTTGTTATAAGCAGTACGACTGAAATTATCGAGCTGCAACATGTGCATTCGGAGCAAGTCGGGCCATAAGAAAACAAACCAATGCCTGTAGTTTATTTGATCGATTCTGTTTCCTGGTCCAATGTTACCCACTTGGACCACAGAGCGATTATCCACCCATGGTAGAAATAAATGAGTCTGACGGACGGATGGACTGACTGACATTTATTTATATTAAAAAAATAATAATGTTTTTGTTTAAGATTTTTCCCATTTTCTCCCAATGTAGTAACCAATTACACCCTCTCTTTTCATGTAATTCTCCCCCTCGTATTGTGAGTTTGGTACCGTAGCCCTGAGACCGGTAGTGACAAAGGCAATCTTGCCAAGCCATCGACTGTAACTCCAGTACACAGAGCCACTCTTATAAATAGCGAACTCATATCGATTTCCCTCCCCCCTCCCTGGGGCGGACAGTCAATTGCCGCCCCCTAGTGGCACTCCCGGTCAGAGCCGGTACTGGCGCGGTGGTATTGAACCCTGGTCGCATTGGCCAGTGTTGAACGTTGTAACCGCTAGACCACCCAGGAGGCCCCGGACTGACTGATTTTAATAGATTATTTCATTTGCGGGGGTGGGAGGGCATGGTCCTGAAAGTCTCGGCATCTCATTGCCCCCTCGTTAGGCCCATTTCCAGCACCCACCTGAAGCACTGTTTGATAACAACACGTTCCAGCACCTTCCGACAGCAGACCCCGGCCCTGGATCAACCCTAACAGTCTTGATTTCAAATGTGATTTTTTTTTGGCCTGAGCACTTCCATATGTTCAATATCAGATGTAATGTTCTGGGAAGGAGGTCGGCCTCGGGCAAGGGAATGGGACAAGAATGAGTCGGTTTGACCCCACAAAAATCCAAAGAGGGGGGGGGGGGGGATAGGCAGTTTGCCCATACTGCACTTCATACCCCAGGCTGGGGTTAACTGTGCATGCCAGGGATTTCTTTCTTTTTTTCTTTTCAGTGGTTGTAAATTGATCACCATTTCAAAAATATTTAGCCTTGTACTGTTTAAGTTGTAATGGAAATAATTGGGATAGGAATAACAGGAGAGTAATAAGGTTCGGAAGGCACATGTCCTGGAGGGCCAGTCTCCAAGTCCATTTCGAAACATTTGCATGAACACAAATAGAATGTCCAGTTCCCTCACAGATAAAACAGATTGGTATGCGAATTGTGTAATATTTGTAATGTTTGTAAGAATTACCCTCCGCTACTGAACTAAACAAATTCCTTAATATTGAATTGTATTATATATTATATTATATTATATATACAGTGCCTTGCAAAAGTACTCAGACCCTTGCACAATGTTCATACTTTAAAGCTTTTATTTTTGACACTTTAATTTAGGAACTAATCTGTTGTAAATACAACACTACAAAAAGTATATAGATGCTAAAAATGAAAGAAGTGTTGATTGCAAAGTATTCAAACTCTGCTCTGGGAGCTGGAAGTTAATGCAGGTGCAAAACATTACCTTAACGAACCACACAATGAGTTGATTGGCCTCTATGTGCCATAACAGTGATTGTCATGATTTCAGGATTTTAAAAAACGCTGTTTTTGTGAGGATCATTGGTCAGGTAGGGAATTCGAAGGAAAGACAAAAATGAAGACAGAAAATCAGGAAGCCTTGTCATCCTTCTCCTAATCTATGTCTTTTGATAACCATATCCCTGGTTATCAAAATACATAGATTAGGAGAAGGATACACAATCAAGAAGTGGAAGCTGCATCTTACCACCCAGACTCTACCGAGAAAAGGCTGTCTCTTCAATATTAGTGACCAAACAAAGAGGAGACTTGTGAGGGAAGCCACTGTGAGGCCAACAATTACTCTAAAATAGTTCAGTGGCTTAGAGTGGAGTAATTGTGCATCAGTCAACAATATCAAGAGCACTGCATAATACTGGCCTGTATGGGAGGGTGGCAAGAAAAAAATGAATTACTTGAAACAAAACATCTCAAATCCCACCTGGATTTTGCTACACAGCGCATGAGTGATCCAGCTAAGATGTGGGAAAAGGTTTTGTGGTCAGATGAGACTAAAATAGAGCTTTTTGGCCAAAATGCAAAGTGTTATATATGGCGCAAACCTAACACTGCCAATGCCCCACATAACACCATCCCTACAGTAAAGCACGGTGGTGACAGTATCATGCTATGGGGATGCTTCTCTTCAGTAGGCCCTGGGAAACTTGCCAGAATAGAAGGAATAATGGACAGAGCAAAGGTCAGGCAGATACTGCAACAACCTTTTTCAGTCTCCCAAAAAACTGAAGCTGGGGCAGAAATTGACCTTTCAGCAGGACAATGATCCAAAGCACAGGGCCAAAGCTACATTGGAGTTGCTCAAGAATAAAAAGGTGAATGTCCTTGAGTGGCCCAGTCAAAGTCCTGACCTGAACCCTATCGAGAATCTGTGGCACAACTTGAATGTCCAAGCAACTTGAGAGAGCTGGAGCAATTCTGCCAGGAAGAATGGGTGAAGGTCACCTCCACCCAGAATGCAAAGTTGGTAGAAACTTACCCAAAAAGACATAAAGATGTTATTGCAGCAAAAGGTGCCTCCACCAAATATGCGAGGCATCTGATCTGCTTATGCAAGCAGCATATTTCAGGGTTTTATATAGGGTTTTTTGTAGTTTGTGTGTTGTATGAGCCTGTTAATTTCTCAGTCTCTCAGTCAGTGCAGAAGCAGATGTTCTTTACCCTCTGACTCGACAAACGCGTCATCGTGGCAGACACTCGGCAGGCAAGAGTCATCTTTATATCCAGGTGCAAACATGAAGAAAGAAAAAGTTATGAAATGTTTCAGGATGGGACTTCTTCTTCCCAGTTCCTCAAAAGCTCTTGGATGGAATCTAACGTGCGGTGAGCGAACACAGGCAACAACAACAACAAAAAGAAGTCATGAAATGAGGGCCTGTTCTGAGCCTCTGTTGATTTATTTTTCTGATGATTTATTCTCAGCTGAGACCAGAGATAAAAGACCAATTCCCCCCCTTCTGGTTCAAACAGGAGCCAGACAGGAGTCTCACCGCCTCTCCCTCCATACCCAGGTCTGACTGTCTGACAAGGATGACATCACCACAATCACAATCAGACCTGCCCGGCCCACTCCTGTGCTCTGTATACACGTGGAAAACTCACTCACACACACAGAATGCCATAAACCCAACCATTCCCATTTCCCCCTCTGTCCGCCTGGTTCCAAACCCAGAGAACGGACCCAATGGGTCCTGAACAGGCCCAATAAGTACACATAGGGTTTTTATTTTTTTTACAAAATTGCCATTCTGGGCAGAGGTGCTCAGTGTTCTTTGTCTTGCTGCAGAGACCAGCAGCTAAAACAACATTCGTGATTGGAAAGCATATGCGGAACTGTTCCCAGTGCCATGTTGTTACGAGGGGTTTGAGGCAGAAGTGACGCGGACAAGCCTGCATGAGCAAGCAGTGTAAACAACCCATCGCTAATAGTTTCTATTAGCTAGCTGTCTTTGTTGCGGTTTTAAATCGAGTTAGCTGAAGATAACGATAGCATCTTCATCTCAGACTCAAGCTGACGATGCTGCTTTAGCTCTGAACAGTGTTGAGTCATTTAGGCCAAATGGAGAAATGTAAAACCTGTAAGGTGAAGCAACGTTGGTTGTACCAGCGTTTTATTCAGCTGGAATGTTTACAGTTAAATAATAAATGTGCAGTGGATATAAAAAGTCTACACACCCTTACTGAAATTGCAGGTTTTTGTGATGTAAACCCTGAAATCAAGATGAATCATGTCAGACCTTTTTCCACCTTTAATGTGACCTTGCAACCAACAAAACAAAAACAAAGTAAGTAAACAAAACAAAACAAAAAGACAATTTTTAGGAAAAATAATAAAAACCCTACAACACCCTGGTTGCGTAAGTATTGATAAGTTATATGGGAAGAGAGTACATTTATTTGATTTGGATATCGCTTAACTTAATTGTATTTGTTGAATGAAGTCAAAATTTAAATTGTGTTTATTTGACTAATGCAAAGTATTTTTGTGAGTAATAAGGAATACATGACTACGTTTTTGAAAAAGTGGTCTTTGTTACGTGTCTGGTTACAGGTTGAAATGCTACACTGGTGGGTATAGGTGGAGGTAGGTGGGTGCGGAACAATTGTGGAAACCCATTATTTAAATAATCAATTTCATTGGGAAGAATAGATTTTAAAATCTATAAAAGTCTCTTCTATAAAGCGGCGCCTGAGTTTGGTTTTTGTCTTCCACTAAGGAACGGTGACCCAGAGAAAGCATACAAAGATTTAATGTTTGGCACAGGTTTATTTACACTGATGGTTCCACCAGCCAGCTTTGCCCCACTTTGAGCACTTAGATCTGTGGCAGAAGTACAACTGCAGTGATGCTCCATGGTGGTATGCCTTCAGTTCTGCCATCCCCTCTCACACATTCGCATGGTCCACGGCTGGTTGACGTAACTGGAAGCAATGGGGAGGGAGTGTGTTTGGCCACCGTTGACTTTGGCAGCCCCCACCCTGCACTATATGAGGGACGTGGTAATAGAGTTGACCACATTTCCTGCCCCTCACTGCTCTGTTTGCCCCTGGCACCGACCAGGGCCTCACTGTCCAATGGTCTATGATGTCATTTCCTCTCTCTTCCCCCTATGCTGACTGGCTTGTTTCTCTTTGGAACTCCAGGCTTCAGGAAAGTACCAGAGAGGGTTTGTGTTTGTGTTTGTGTTTGTGTGTTTGTGTGTTTGTTTGTGTTTGTTTGTGTTTGTTTGTGTGTGTGTGTGTGTGTGTGTGTGTGTGTGTGTGTGTGTGTGTGTGTGTGTGTATATAGACAGCTTGTTCTGTTTATTATACATGCAGGGCCAGCAGATTTTAAAACCCACACAAAGGAAAGCCTGACATCATGTTCACACCAACATTGTAGTGACAGGTTTCAATGATGTTCTTGAAACATCACATTTCAGCTGCAACAACAGTAGGTGGAACACAGAGACCTATGCACTGTTTAATTGTCGAGAGTATCGAAAAGATATCAGCATTTGGACAGAGCTTGAAAGTTTGTGAACCCTACAGGGGGTCGTCATTATTTTCATATATTATAGAAAAATAACCCTACACTAACAAAAAAAAAAGATATATATATACAAAAACTCAGATATCCTTGTGAGCTAAAATATGTGAACCCCTTCAATCAATAACTTGTGGCACCTCCTTTAGCAGCGATGACTTGAAGTAAACGTCTCCTATAGCCACTGATCAGTCTCTGGCATCTTCTTTGAGGGATTCTCGCCCACTTCTCCTTACAGAACCCAGTCAACTCAGTGAGGTTTGAGGGCTGTATGGCATGAACAGCCCACTTCAGGTCTTGCCACAGCATTTCGATTGGATTTAGGTCAGGACTTTGACTTGGGCAATCCAAAGCACAAAACTTATTTCTCCTGAACCATTCTTTGGTAGATTTGCTTGAATGCTTCGGATCGTTGTCTTGTTGGAACACCCACTTTCGGGTAAGTTCTAGCTCTCAGACTGATAGCCTGATGTTCTGTTCAAGACTTCTCTGATATCCCCCAGAAGTCATGGTTCCCTTAATGATGTTGAGTTGTCCAGAGGAGGAAAAGCAGCCCCAGATCATGACACTGCCGCCACCATGCTTGACCGTAGGGATAACGTTATTTTGGTGGTGAGCAGTGGGTTTTTGCCAGACATGGCATTTTTGATTGTGACCAAAAAGGTCGATTTGGGACACAAACTTCCATAAATCTTCAGGTTTGTCCACGTGGTCTCTGGCAAACTTAAGACGGGTACCTTGGTTCTTTGCTTGGAGTCTTCTTCCTGGCTACCCTTGCATGAATGCCAGTTCTATTCAGTGTTCTTCTTATTGTTGATGGATGCGCAATGACATCAGGTGTAGTGAGAGAGGCGTGTAGATCTCTGGATGTTATTCTAGGGTTGTTTATTTTACTTGATTTATTAATTGTCTTGTTGCTCTTGGTGATGTTTTAGAAGGACATCCACTACTAGGCAGAATCGCTGTTGTGTTAAACGTTCTCCATTTGTGTATTATTTGTCTCACAGTGGACTGATCAAGTCTTTTTGATAGGATTTTATAACCTTCCCCAGACTGATGCGCATCCGCTACTCTCTTCCTTATTTCCTCTAAGGTCTCCTTAGATCTCGGCATAGTGTGTTTTGCATTCACCTGTCTGGGTAACACCAAACTGACCAGGGGTCTGTTTCACGAAGGAAGTTCAACATAGTCAGGGTATCTTTGCGTTAGCTGGCTACACAAAGCCTAACAAAGGCAATTACGGCTAACCTGTCATGATGGTGGTTATGAATTCGCTCTGTCAACCCTGGTTTTTCCGATCGAGCTATGAGCGCATGCACACAAAAGAGGTGGCGTTTGTAACACAGCCAATCGCATGCAACATGCACAGATCCAGAGCACTGTTTCATGAAGCAGGATTGGTGGGTTAGCAAGCTAACTTTGGGTTTAACCCTGGGCTTTTGGTCTCATGACTGGCTTACCCAGGGCTGCGGGTGATGGGAATATGAGTGCAATCTATTGCACCAATCACTCGGGAATCATATGAGAAAATTACACCGCATTTGTAATTATATTGTAATTGTAATTAATTATAACTGGCACCTCACAGAGGCCTTAGTCTCTCCTGCTAAATGGCAACCCAGTGAGTGATGGTTAATTTTCGCCTCCCGAACAATTGCGACCTTTATGAGTTTGGTTCAGTGGCTGTATTTGACAAGACAGGATGGGGTCTTTTTCAGGAGTCATGGGTGCTTTCAGACACATTTAAGATTTCAAAGTGAGGCAGAAGACAAACTTAGATGAGAAATCAAAGATCAAATCTCCATTTAGTGTCCCGCCAGATAGTAAGCTTCACATTCTTTAACATTGAGAGTACTGTCTACTGTTTTTGAGACATGAACTGTTCTGGGTTGTCGGTTCATTATGAATATTCATGAGGGGGCGTGGTTGCAGACAGGACATCCATAGATGGCACTGAAAGACAGACAGCACTTGAACCTCCTAGTTGAGGGAGTATAGGTTACAGGGCAAAAGGAGCACCAGAGCTGACTAACTGGTTATTATGTACACTACCGCTCAAAAGTTTTAGAACACCCCCATTTTCCAGTTTTTACTGAAATGTAAGCAGTTCAAGTCCAGTGAATAACCTGAAATGGTACAAAGATAAGCGGTAAACTGCCAGAGGTAAAAAAATTTAAGGTTTAGGCTACCAAAAACTGAAATATAATGTACATTTTTTGGCAGTGAGTAGTTTCCTACACCATCAAAATGCACTTGGAAACTGGAGGAAACTCACTGGCAGACCCAAGGCCACAACAAAATCAGAAGACAAGTTTTTGAGAGTCAACATCTTGCGTGATAGGCGGCTCACAGGACAACAGCTTCAAGCACAGCTTAACACTGGTCGAAGTAAGGAAGTCTCAGTTTCAGCTGTGAAGAGAAGACTTCGAGCTGCAGGTTTGACAGGTCGAGTGACAGTAAGAAAGCCATTGCTAAGATGGCAAAATAAGAAAATCTGACCTCATCAATTCTAATTGTATTAGTGTTGGTAGAGTAAGGCTTTATTGAACACCAAAGTGGATGAAGCCATCATGTGTCATCAGTGACATTGATGGTGACGGTGAATCTTTGATTTCACCAAGCCAGTGTTTTTCTATGGAGAGCAAAATCGATTGATTGGTGCACAGAAGTCATTATTGGACTCACGAGTCGAGTCCTCTCAATCAAGTTCGAGAATTTGTTTCCTAACAATATGCACCCTACATTTTTCTTTTTTCTCCACTCAGTCACACACTTTACTGAATTCCTTCTTTTTTATGTGATGAGGTTCTGGAAATGCCTGATAGACTGTGCATTAAACAGCAGGCAAAAAAAGTTTTACAGAGAGATTCAGACCGTTTTCATTTGAGATGGGTCCCTACATTTCAGAGCTTTCTCACCTCTGAAAATGAAAGGCATTAATCCAGCGCAGCTGTCAGGTGATCCATCCCCCCTCTCCTGCTTCTTGTCTCATGGATCGTCTCTTGGATCGGAGCGAAGCAGTTCCTTCCCGGAGGGCCTCTGTTTCCTCCCGGAACCAGGCAAACTTTCAGGAAGCACTCAACGTGTTTTAGAGAACTCTTAAAGTTTTATTTGGCTGTCCCAGACTTTTTACACTTCAGATTTTGTAACTTTGTGCATAGATTTTTCTCCAGCTACTGGGGACTTTACTTGAAAACAGCGGTTTTTGTTTTGAGCCTACCCTGTAGCCCGATTACCATAGTATCTCCTGCACCACCACACACAAGTTCTCACACCTGAAAGGCATCATTATTTTGCCTGCCTCCTGCAAGCCACTGCATTGATTATGAATACAGTGTTTTACAAAACGACGGGGAGTGGTGGGACAACGTGCACGATCCACAGACTAGTGGCTGGACATTGAGGCTACAATTAAAATCCTCAGTTCCAGTCATTCTTTAACACTTGTTGTTTCTAACGTTTCTGCGGAGTGAGTTCAACTCAGTACAAACGAAGTGGAACAATGGCGAGGTAGAGCCCTGCGATTAGCATTCTTGCACTTCAAAGGGCCTTGGAAGATTGGTACATGGCTGAAATTGGATGCTTATGCAAACCACGCTTTTGTTAAGAGTGACCGGTCATAGGCATTCCAAGGGAGTCCAAAACCTGGATCCAGAAAAGAAAAGGGGAATAGCGCCCCGTCACGTCTGTTTATAGCTGAAGACGGAATAATCCATAAACAGTTTGGCCACTGTTCATATCATTTGTTTTTGGAGACAATTCTGCAGTCTTAAGTATTTTAAAACAGCAGTGGACTGAAGGGATGTGTTGTTGTTTTTTTTCTTCTCTTCCCTCCCCCCACTGGAAACCGTTCTATTTATAGTACTGGATGTTAGTTTACCGGCAAATCATTGTAGCTGTTGGAATGATATGCCTCAGTCTGACCTCCTAGTCATATAGGGGAAATTATGGAGCATATTCATTTGAGACCGGGTTCATACCAGTGGTGGGCGACCTAGTCTTATAACTTCCCATTTTTTCTTCCCAACCATGGAACGTGATTGGTTCTCCAGCTGCACGCCACACAGCGGGGATGAGCTTGACCGCAAGTAATAGGGGCATCTCCCCACCTCGACCCCCTTCGTTCACCCCGGCAACGGTCCGTCAGGTTTCCGCGCTACTCCTTTCATGCTGTTTCAGGTGTGGCCAGATTGAAGGGTGCTGGGAGTTGGACAACACCATCTGTTTCAGACCTGTGTTTAACAGTCCGGCTAGGTGTTACAACAGCAGTGTCTTCCTTTTTTTTTATTTTTCTTATAACCAGGAAGTCTCATTGAGATTAAAATCTCTTTTTCAAGAGAGACCTGGCCAAGGTAGCAGCAGTAGGCCTACACAATAGTTACAGACAATACAACAGTCAATGGTACATACAACAATACACAGAGACTGCTATTCAGTCTGGAGGAAACATGGCATCTCAAAAACATTTACATTCCTCAGTTACAATGTCTTGTATCACCCAGAGGTATGAGATTAACTAACTTCAGCCCTTCCTGTAGATTATTCCACGCCCACGGTGCATAATAGGAAAAAGCTGTATTTCCCTGTTCTGTACGAGCCATGGGAACTTTATAGAGCGAACCTTTCCGGGAGCGTAGCGAATAGCTGCCTGAGTTCAGGTACAACAGAGAACAAAGGTAGAGCGGTAGTTTACCTAGCAACGCTTTATAAATAAAAACATATGAATGTTGCAGTCTGCGTGTAGCCAAAGATGTCCAGCCCACCAATTGATAGAGTGTACAGTGGTGAGTTAAAGACTTTGCATTAGTAATAAAACGTAGGGATGCATGATACACTGAATTAAGGCTCTGTAAGACAGTGGAAGCTGCATGCATGTACACAAGATCACCATAATCAATTACAGACATAAAAGTAGCTTGGGCATTAAAATATTTTTTTGGGCATTAAAAGAAAAACAAGATTTGTTTCTAAAATAAAAGCCAAGCTTTATCCTAAGCTTCCTGACCAAGTTGTCAACGTGTACTTTAAAAGAGAGCCTGTCATCCAACCAAATACCCAAGTACTTATACGAGGGCACCCTTTCAATAGATTTACCCTCGGATGTTAAAATGCTGTGCTTATCAAGCGGCTCAGAACGGGTTCTTGTAAAAATCATGAACTTTGTTTTCTGGGCATTTAAAACCAGCTTCAAGCTGCACAGAGCAGCCTGTGTGGATTGAAATGCAGCCTGCAGCTCTTGAATAGCCAGATCTAAGGGTGGAGGCCTCTGTGTAGACAACAGTGTCATCCGCATAGAGATGTATTTTTGCCTTGAGTGGCCTTACCCAAATCATTAATGAAGATGTAAAATAGAATAGGTCCCAAAATGGAGCCTTGGGGGACACCTTTAATAATCTCCAGAAACCCAGATTTGTGGCCATCAGCATAGACACATTGTGTTCGATCGACCAGATAGTTTCTGAACCAGTCAACAGTCTCAGAACTAAAACCAATATTCATGAGTCTGTTTAGCAGCAATTCGTGGTCAACTGAGTCAAATGCCTTAGAAAGATCAATAAATATAGCAGCACAATGCCGTTCCTTTTGTCAAATGCTTTAATGATATCATTGGTCACACTCATAACAGCAGTAATAGTGCTGTGGCCAGATCTGAAACCAGACTGAGATGCACTTAAGATGTTATTTTCAAACAGAAATTGCTTCAACTGCAAATGTACTTGTGTTTCCAAGACCTTTGCCAGAATTGACAGTTTGGAGATGGGGCGGTAATTGTTCAGGTCTGAGGAGTTTCCACCTTTAAGTAAGGGGAGAACGTAGGCTGCTTTCCAGATTTTAGGTATTGAGTTGGTTGAGAGACTCAAATTAAAAACATGAGCAAGGGGCTCTGCAATTATGTCTGCTGCTACTTTTAAAAGATATGGATCAAAATGATCAGGACCTGCAGACTTTTTGGTGTCAATGTCTTTCAGAGCTTTACAGACCTGAGCAACAGAAATGGGCCTAAAATAAAATAAATCTGTATGTAGCTCAGATATCGTAGTGGCAGAACTTAGAGGAGATGAGCTGGCATTTGAGTTGCTAAAAACAGACCCAGCATTGATGAAGTGCTTGTTAAACTCAGTGACCATAGCAGCTTTATCCTTCAATTCATCTGAATTAACCAGAATGTGTTCAGGGAGACCTGAAGCAGAATTTGCACCTGACAAGGATTTTATTTGTTTCCAAAATTGTGAGGGATTATTTAGGTTCTCTGTAGTAGATTTTAAATAAAACTCAGATTTAGATTTTTTTATCAACAAGGTGCATTTGTTCCTTAGGGTTCTAAAAGTAGTCCAGTCAGCAGTGGAGTCTGAAGATCTAGCTTGGGCCCAGAATTAGTTTCTCTGTCTAATTAGATCTGCCAGACTGTCCGAGAACCAGGGATTGTCCCTGCCACTGATCTTGAATTTTTTGATGGGGACATGTTTATGAGAGAGAGTCAAGAATATTGATTGAAAATAACCCCATGCCATTTCAACATCTGGGATCATTGTGATTTCGTTTAGATCACTGGAGTGTAGGTCATGCAAGAAAGCCTGCTCTTCAAATCTTTTGAAATGTCTTTTAAATAAGAAACTGGGTTTTACCTTGACCATTTTTGTGTCCCTAACACAAACAATTGCACAATGATCACTAACATTACAAAAAACACCAGTTGAGGTGTATTTGTGTGGTGTGTTCGTTAAAATTAAATCTAGCAGAGTCAATATATTTTGCATTAGGATTTAGTCTAGTTGGGACATTAATGAGTTGCACAATATTCAAGGAATCACACAAATCTTTAAAACAATCTGAGGCCCGTGTAAGCCAGTCCCAATTGAGGTCACCTATGAGGATGAATTCTGCATCATTCAGTTTATGTAAAATATCTGAGAGTGAAGTAAGTGCATCCTTTCAGGCAGACGGAGGTCTATAGCAACCAACCACAGTAATATGGGAGTCCTTTGACATGCTCACGTTAATGGCAAGTAGCTCAAATTGTTTAGGTTTGGTAATAGACAAAGTTGCAGAGCTACTTAAATTGGAGCTGACATAAACTGCGACTCCTCAGATTATGAGCCCTTCAAGTTCACCAAGAACAGTGGGTTGTTTCAAAGAGTGAGATTCAACTGGATTCTTTCATCTGCAACCACTGGGAATTGGCTTTGATGGGTTTTTAATTTCTTTATTTTGCCCATGTTTTTCCCATCAGAATTCTCACCACACATCTGCTGACATGCAGAGGGAGGGATTCGTTAACTAATTGTAGTGGTGATGATTAGGCAAGTCGGAGATTTTGACAGGATCATCCCTTCCCAGAACAGAAATGGGGATGGATTGGTGGGGGGGGGGGGGCCTCCCCATCCGAGGGCCCACTTGTTGAAACGGGAATCCGGCAACAGCCGCTACTCGCTTGAATGTATCAAACTCTTGTTAACCTGAAGCTCATAACCATGACAAACTGCCCGGGGGGGGAGTAACAGGCCATGATATGCGCTGCCCGACACTATGCGCAGCATTCTGTTATTAATAAAATGGGGAGACGCCTGGACCAGATTCAGAAAGCCTCTCGCGTATCTCACCGCGCTCCTGTGCACTTAAGCCCCAGGGACAGTGACGTAGACCTGCGTGATGTCATTGTCTGGACTGACTCTGGACTGACTCAACAGACTGGACCGATCTGCAGACCGGAGTGCCCTGCGGGAAACTGATGAGTTACCCATCGTTTAGCCATGCTAATCCAGCCAAGTTAATCTGTTCACCCCCAAATTGGAAACAATTGGAAAGTAATTTGCTCTTGCTCGACGGAACAACAGCTGTGCTGTACCCAGAATTTGGACTTGCAGCCTTCAAGTTGTACATCCAGTTGTCCAATCACCATTATGGCACATTCTGCCTGTGTGTGTGCGCTCTTTTGAGCAATCTCAAAGATTTGTGTAAATGTGTACTGATTGTAAAAAAAATGATGTCATGTAGATTTTATTAAGGAGTGTGCTTGGGGAATGAGGTCATGCTGTACTTTAAATTAAATTAAAGATCAAGGCCTGGACCCACTCCAGCAGTCTTTTATTCTTGTTCTTCGCATGCGCTCACTTGCTGAAATCACTCCTGTCTATCTGGAACGTGTGATCTTCCAAGCCTTTAAGCAGACGCCGTTATATCATTTCACTGTTTTGGCACGATCGGTGAATTCCTATTGGCTGGGCACTTTGCCACCGCAGGGTGGCGGTGGCAAGGGTGACGCTGGTGGGTGTGGTATATCCTTTTCCCACCCTTCTTGGGGTGTGTCGAGACAAAGGAAGACTTCCTCGTTGTCACCATTCACTTCCACTCATCCCAGACAGAGAGCGGCCCAGAGTTCACCAGTCAGTTTGCCGTAAGAACACAGCAGGGGGAGAAAAAAGGGCATGACACAAAAAGGGCTGAGCATTCTCTGACATTTTCAAGGGCTCTTTTTTGCTCTTTTAGCTTTATCTTCCATCCAAGTCGGCCAGTCTGGAGGGTGAGAGTGATTTTGAGTTTAGTGTGATCCCCAATTTGTTATTAAGTAGTCTGTGTGTTACTACTCCGTATGCTGACCATATAAATGGGATAGGTGACTCCGAAAAGACACAAAATGGGAAAAACATGGGAAAAGGTCAGGGGAGCCGTGATGACAACAATGTTGCTGCAGTGCAGGTTAAGGAGTCCCATTAACTAGTCCAGCTGACCGTTTGGCGAAAGGTCTGTGTCCAAAAAGATTATTGAAGTGCAGCACCTTGGAAGAATCAAAGTGACGTGAATTGTATTTTTATATAGCAAATTTGTTGTTATTCACAGTGGTGGTGTTGTACTTCTCTGTATTCCAAGCAGTTCGTTAAAAGAAATCCCTTTAATGTTGTTGCCAAAAAGACTGCACTTATCAGGGGGGTTTATACCAGGGTACTGTCAATACTTTTTAAAACCCTGTAGGGACTGAATCAGTGCTACTTGAGCCCCTGAACACGATTCTTTAAAAGGTCTGGATTTAGTTTTATGTTATGCCAGACGTGTGAATAACATTTGAATCACATTTGTATAGATGTCAAATGGCCAATGAGCTTGGTGGGCCTGTACATTTCTGACTTGTTTGATTTAGCACTTCTGTGCTCAGGCCTTTTGGCTGCGTTTAACTTAACTTTTTTTGTCCATATTATGTTATATAGACATTGTAAGCACTTCCTGTATAATTTGGACAGGCTCCGCCACTAGCCTGTGAGAATGGCACACCTTTGTGCTGCCATTAACTGTAGCAAACTGTGAGAGAACCAGGAATTCGATTTTTTTCATTTACTTCAGAAAACAATTCAGGCAAGGAATATTTTATTCCAAATTTCATTCCTGCAGAAAATCATTTGGCAGCTGCTGCAAACATCTAATGTATGTATCCAATTGTAGCGCATGCCCTGTATTCCAATTCTTGCGAAGAATATAGGTATTGAGCGAGACTTTACCTTATATGGACTAGGGCGGAAGTGACCGTTGGCACCTGTTAAAAATATTGAATATTTTATTTAAGACCAATATTATTGGAAGCCCTATGTCTTTGGTGTAACTCCAGGATCAGTCACCTTTGATATTTTTGATGATTTATGTCCTGGAAGGGTGTTAAAGAGCAATAAACTGGTTTTGCTTTTTTGCACTCTCCTCATTTTATAGTCTGTATGAGACATGATGGTTCTTCTTCCTTCCTCCTTCCCTTTCCTCCCTTCTCCTTTCCACATTGTCTCCTGCCAAACAGCTGGTCCCTGTAGTTTCTCTCCCGGCTCTATCACATTTGACAGCAGACCCCCACAACTGCCAGAAATCCTCAAGCTGCTTGTCTGCGCCTTAAATTCATGTTCCCCCCTCTTGGCGCCTGTTAAGCAAACGGTACAGCTCTGCTTTTTGTCATGTTCTTGGACTTGTTAAAAGGTGATGCCGACACAGCCTTGTTCCCCATGCTAAGGGGAGCGCAAGAGTCAGATTACCAAACAAAGGGCCACATTTTCACACCAAACAACAAACAAACAAGATGGCCTCTCCCCGGCGGCTGCAGCCTGTGTCAACTTTCTGCCGTCGGGGAAAAGTAAACCAGCGATCAAAACTGCTTCCACATTAATGTTTGTAATTAGGAGTAAACTGCAAAAATCAGTTGTTTCTAGGTTGTTGTTATTAGGGCTTATATTAGAGAAACCTTAAAAAAAATATGTATATATGTATTACACATTGATTGCTCTAAGGTTGATTCCCCTTGCCTGACAAGGCCGTTCCTGCAGAGAATTTTGCTGAGACCCTACAGCGGTTTGTTTGCTACTGTTTTCGGTCGTTGAGATTATTGGGATTGAATTTTAGCGTTCAACTATAAAAGGGTAAGTGGATTTGCTCCTAAGGTTAACTTTTGTTGCCATTAGGGGACAGAGAGGGAATTTTCCATTTTTTCCCTGTCTAGCTTGTTAAAAAGCTAACCGATTACAAAATTCTGCATTACATTTGGCTGACGTGAGTTTTTTTTGTGGTTTTTCGCCCTCTGAGGAGCAAATCCAGGAGCAGAGGAATATTCAATGACTAACAAGCTTGGTTGGCTGCTGCTAGCTCGCTTGCGACAGGCAACAGGACCTAATGTTTGCTAAGTTAGCTATAAGAATGGGTTTTGTTGTCATTTTACATTTCTGCACTTGTCTCTTCGGAGCCACCTCGGTGCTGGTTGTAATTGTATTGACTTGGTGTCTCTGTTTTGGCAGTAATTTGTTCAGTTGCAGGGAGAGCCAAGTTAATGTACTTAGCGGTTAAAATGTGGCCATCGGCAACGCAGTGTGAGTGTTGTAGAATGATTGCGTTTCTGTAGGGAGACTTCCAGGAGGCTTTTGTCTGCGACCGTTTTCAGCTTGTGAAGCATCTTGACAGAATTTGTAGAGTTCCAGGAACTTATTAGTACGCCCTTTAGAAAGTTAGCATGCATGCCGAAGCTGGGTAGGGAGAGAGAGTTAGGTGATGGTAGGGCATAATCGTAGAAAAGGGTGTGCACATACAGGGGCGGCATCTCCAGAGTTTGTGGTGTCCAACCGATTCCAGCCCTTGCAGGAAGAGGATCTGGCCTAGCCCTCTGTGAGTGGGAGGACTGATGAGCCCCAGGGCACCCTGGCGGCCATGCCACCCAAGAAAAGGGAGTTTGTCATAGTGGGGGACTGAATTATTAGAGGTGTAGGCAGTATAGTCTGTTTGCGGGAAAAGGAGTCTCGAATGGCATGTTGCCTGCCTGATGCCCAGGTCAGAGACCTCCTGGAACACGCGGACAAGCTCCTCGCCAGAGCAGGGGTGAATCTAGTGGTCATGGTCTATGTTGGAGTCAATTACATGGGCAAGGGTAGGTTTGAGGTTCTGCAGGACAAATGTATAGAATTACAATCAAAGTTCAAGAGCAGAGCTTCTATGGTGGTCTTCTGGGGAATTCTGCCAGTACTACGTGGTTATGTGTGGAGGGGAAGGACAATATAAGTGTGAGTAAGGCTCTGAAGTTCCTGTGTTTGAATGCTAGCGTAAAAAATACATTTTTGGAACTGGAGGCTGTCATGCAGGGGCGATTCTATTATTTGACCTTTAGTGGGGCTCAGCCCCCAATGAGAATGTGAGATGTACACATGCAAAGCACAAGCCTACATTTTTTTATTAATTTACTGTTACATTCCCCAAATCAAAAACACCACAATGGTGGTCGCTCTCAAAATTGAAATACCACTCTCTATCTGTGCTGAGATGAAAGACGGGGGCTAAAGCCCCCCTAAATATGGTCTAACATTGTATTTAAAAACACTGCTGTCATGTTTAATGGGGGTTATGACATTGTTGGAAAACATGGTTTGGTGCAGCGGATGGGGCTGAATATAATGTGGAGGGATACAAATTGTTTAGGAAGGATAGAACTAATAAAAGAGCAGGGGTAGTGGCCCTTTATGTGAAAGACAATCTTAATGTGCAGAAAATTCCAGGAATGAACTCATTCATTCCTTGTGAGGACATCTGGATTAGACTACTGGGTGATCATGAGAAAGGCCTTAATATAGGAGTATGCTATAGACCACCAACTTCTGACAGTAACATAAATACTATGCTCTATGGTAACATCAAACAAGTCTGTGCGGAAGGAGAGGCGTTAATAATGGGTGACTTCAATTACCCCTCTATTAATTGGGAAGTGTCAGGTCAGGGTAAATGTGAAGAGGAGTTTTTAGATGTGGCTAATGACTGCTTTTTGGTACAGTCTGTTACTTAGCCTACATGAGGTAAATCAATACTGGATATGGTTTTGTGTAATAATCCTGACAGAATTTGCAGCACAGAGGTAGTAGAACCACTAGGGACAAGTGATCAAATTGCAGTTACTTTTTATATTTTTTGGCAAGTTAAAACGGCCTCCTCTAACTCTAGAATTTTTGACTTCAGAGGAGCCGACTTTAATAAAACAAGACAGAATTTAAGTAATATAAATTGGCCAATACTTCTAGATTGCAAAACTGTGAATGAAAAATGGACTAAATTCAAAAGGGTTATTGTAGATGTACAGTGTAAATTCATCCCAAAAGTATGGAAAAATAGGATTAAAAAACTGTCTCCACAGTTCTGACTGTACATACACTGCCCGTCCCCAAAAAAAGTCACACACTCTAATATTTCGTTGGACCGCCTTTAGCTTTGATTACGGCACGCATTCGCCGTGGCATCGTTTCGATAAGCTTCTGCAATGTCACAACATTTATTTCCATCCAGAGTTGCATACATTTTTCGCCAAGATCTTGTATTGATGATGGGAGAGTCGGACCACTGCGCAAAGTCTTCTCCAGCACATCCCAAAGATTCTCAATGGGGTTAAGGTCTGGACTCTGTGGTGGCCAATCCATGTGTGAAAATGATGTGTCATGCTCCCTGAAGCACTCTTTCACAATTTGAGCCCTATGAATCGTGGCATTGTCATCTTGGAATATGCCCGTGCCATCAGGCAAAAAAAATCCATTGATGGAAAAACCTGGTCATTCAGCATATTCAGGTAGTCAGCTGACCTCATTCTTTGGGCACATAATGTTGCTGAACCTAGACCTGACCAACTGCAGCAACCCCAGATCATAACACTGCCCCCACAGGCTTGTACGGTAGGCACTAGGCATGATGGGTGCATCACTTCATCCGCCTCTCTTCTTACCCTGATGCGCCCATCACTCTGGAACAGGGTAAATCTGCACTCATCAGACCACATGACCTTCTTCCATTGCTCCAGAGTCCAATCTTTATGCTACCTAGCAAATTGAAGCCTTTTTTCAGCAATCTCCTTAGTTGTTTTCTTTGCTTGATGCAGGCCAATAATTTGACCCTTCTGAAACAGATTAACATCTTTTCCACTACCACAGGATACGTCTTCCGACATGGTTGTTTAAGAAATGAGAAGCTGCTCACTGCATCAGTTAGGGTTAAATAACTTGTTGCCAGCTAAAACATATTAATCACTGCAGTAATTATCCGATGGAAGGCTCTTACCTATTTGCTTAGTTAAATCCAGTTGGTGACTTTTTTGGGGGCCAGGCAGTGTATAATATAATATATAAAAAGGAAAACTCAGAGAGAAACCAGGTAGATTATTGTAATATACAGGCTAAGGCTAAAAAGGAAATAAGAGCAGCCCAAAATGCAAAAAGTAGTACTAAACTGTTTTTTCAATATTGTAGTGGAAAAAGGAAATCAATGAGGTTTAGTGCATTAAGAATAAGGATATTGCTAACACACTAAACAGTTACTTTGGTAGTATAATTCCAATATATAAACAGGGGGACTGTACTGACCCAGGGAACTATAGGCCTGTCAGTTTAACTTGCATCTCCTGTAAAATACTGGAATGTATTATTAGGGACAAGTTGAGATCATTCTTCAAAAATAATAGTATTTTAAGGGAGAGCCAACATGGTTTTCTCAAGGTGAGGTCATGCCTGGACTTTTTTTAAGAGGCTACAGAGGGCACAATACAGAGCAAACATGTATAGACACTTTGTATAGACCACTAGCACTGGTCTGTGTATGATTACCATACACAATAATGTGGAAATGCATACAATTACAGCTGGTCGTTTATTTCTGAGGCATCAGCAATTTCCTCTTGATTGCATAATGTTTTGGACTGAAGCTCAGTGCTAAGAAAAACGAAATGCTGCACCATGACCTCAGCATCACAAATCGCAAATGCGCTCGCTGTCATTGAAGGTCAGGAGCGTCACCATGCTCTGCGTGTGCACCAGACGTAGTTCACCCATAGCCATCCGGATCGCGCAGCGAGGACAATAGAGGTTTCACCCGGTAGCATCGAGCCCATTTCCCTCTCTAATTCGCTCTCTTATCTTGGCAAGGTGCTGGACACCACAAACAGGAGGGGGTCTGGGAACATGTTGTCTGGGGAACAGCTGGCTACGTCGTGTACATAATGTCCTTTTGTTCACACCGCCATTTCCTTTTGTGTGACAGAGACAAGAAGAAAAAAAAGTACACATTTCCGTTCCCATGCACTGCCATTTGTAATTTAAGAGCAGTATCCATCCTAACAACTATTTGAGGATGATAAATCAGAAAGACTATCTGTGTTGGTAAAAGTATCGCAGACAGGTCATTCTCTACATTTCTTGTACCCTTTTTTTCAATGTAATTTGATCTATTTCTTCACTCGCTGGCTTCTCTACCTTTCTTGTGTTCTTTTTATTAAATGTAATTCGATCTATTTCTTCACTGGCCCGCTTTATTCTGCTTATTCCAGCATAAGCTGACATGGGTATGTCTCGGTAAGAAATATTGCGCACACCTTGCAGCTTACCCCGCATAGGGTAATCGTAATAATATGGGGAAATGTTGCAATGTTAAATTGCATCTATCTGACCTCCCCCCATTGAATGTGGCTCATTACACAGAAAGTAAAAGTTCTACTGGAATTAAGTGTGCCAGAGTTGGCAAACAACCAGCTTTTATTTCCTATAGCTTTTTTCCTGTCTGTTTATTTTGCTATGCCAAGGTCCTGTGGGCTGGCATTTTTCACTGCACAACAAAGAGGGGTGCACTCTTCAATTGAGAGATATTTCATTTTTAACTATTTTTCTTTTATTCACTCATTTATACCATTCAGAAGCAAGAAGGTTTTGTCTGATCATGTTATGTCCTCTGGGCCCATGTATTCCCCGTATATGTTTTCTTGGTTATGTTTAGCTAGGTACACGTTCATTTTCAAATCCTCATTCATTTTTTCCTGGACACTTGCAACACAATTGCAAGCTCCCAACGGTCAAATTTATAATAGGACTAGTGAACTAGTCATAATTCTTCTGGAAAACACCCACGTTGCACTCTAAGATTCTTCGGTCTATGGGTAAGTGGACGCACATGCACTTAATTGTCAGATCATTGTGGAATTATGTCAATTTTCTGGTATATTGTACCACTGCTCTTAAAAATGTTGAGATGTGGGTCTTATGTATCTCCACCACATCTCTGGCTGGCCTCCAGCCTTTTGCTCCAAAAAGTCTTTCAGCACTACCCGAATTGCAACTTATGACTGCATTTCTGGAATGTGAGCTATAGTACGGTGCGAAGGAATAATATAAGATCTTATTTTTCCTGGCCCCCAGATTCAAAATCAATGAACTGTTTTCTCATCTGTGTGTGGATGTGGATGTTCTCCCTTATTTTACCATTGAACCAAATTGAAATTGTTATGGAAGAGTGGGTTTCAAACAGCCACTACTGCGAGTTGTTTTGCACTGGTGACACCATGCAATAAGAGTTGTTACTGATGACGTTGTGGCTCAGTGTATGATGGGAAATGAGGTTTGATATGGGTTTTTTTTTTCAAGATGCAGAAGTCCCAGCCTGAAATAATGAGGCAAAGTAACCAATAGGAGGAATCGGTGGGTATGTTGGGAAGTCTCCCGCGCCACGCCCCAAGGTGGATTCCAGGAGTAGTACATTGTGAATTAGCTAGTGATGGATCAAAGTTTTGTAGTAATCCCCCAAACTGGCTTTCACCATAAATGAGGAATGACATAAGGAGATGGGTGTTGCCCTTCCCCTATACAGAAAGTATCTCCAAAAGCACAACCAAGCACACTCTTCAAGAACTACAGCAGATGAGGTGCTTACCCCCTCATGGTAATTATATCTTAAACTGCTGGGTAGGAAAACTAATGGGTGGGAATAATGAGCTTATGTCCCTCATGGTAATTGTATCCTCCAATGATGGGTAGGAATACTGAGCAGATATTGATCTGGGTCTCTATATCCTCCAATGAGGGAAGAAAATGGTGACCAGTTACTTCTTGGTAATCCAAGAGATCCAGATGTTCTACATAAGCATACGGGTAAGAGTATGCACATGTGTATGTGGTGGACAGTTCTGTGAGTGAAGGGAGCATTGTAAGCCAAGGAGCTGTCAGCCGGATGAAAGACTGTCAAGAATCACATTTTTAAATGCATGTATATGTTCTTAAATATGATCTCAACCACTTTCAGATACTCTGTCTGGATGGATCTCACAGCTTTACTCTTCACATCCTGATTGCCCACAATCCCTCATATTTAGCAGTGCCAGGGACCGTGCACCATCAGTGGTGCTTTTCATGTGACGCCGTTCTGTCTGATAACCAGGCCCGATCTCTCTTAAATCCCTGGGTATTCCATACAAGTCTTTTCCTCGTAGAAGTCTTGCAAGAAAATAAAGAATGTACTCTGTGGTTTGAGTGGCTAATTGCTACATTCTGTCAGAGATAGGTAATCACATTACACCATGCAGTGACGAGCCCCAGGGCCTAATTGGAACAGTTTGTGCCATTATTGTAGAATCGTTCAAACAGCCACACGCTCCAGAGAGAACTATTGTTGGATGTGACGTCCGTTGACGATGAGAATGACCAAGTGTGAAACCTGTGGATTGCGTTCCCAGTGAAGTGACTCTTTGACACAGTGTGTGCATGCACTGGTTTTGTGAGCGTTTGTGTGCCTGCTTGTGTGCATGTTTGCATGTAGAGGTACATTGAACAACTGCCCGCATAACTGCAATGTTCTCACACAGATTCTGTAATTTTTATCACTACATTGTCACTGTGCACTGATACCCCTTTCCAGTGGTGGAACCATACCATTCCAGAAATGGACCTGGTTTACCTGGACCTGGTTTAGTGTGCTTAACTGGCTTTTCCATTGCAGTTTCCAGTTTTCCAATGTATGATATCACACAAATTTGAACAAAAGTTCAAATATCTGCCATTGTAGATCTAAAGTGTTCCACTACAATTTATTTCAGCTGATCCAAGGACTGGTCCTATTCCAATTAGTACTGGTTTTTTTATGGGTCAGAAAACCTTCCCAACTGATAATGGTGTCATGCACAGTCAAGCACAAGCACACACAGTTCAACCCAGGCAGTTTCTAGGCAATAAGGTAATGCTTCCTAGTCTGGCTTCCAATCAAATAAAAGGATATGGCACAATAGCACACATATAAAAGAATAAAGGAATAGCACAAGGAATTTAAACTACAGATTTTCTTAAAAGCACAGCGATAAAACAATAGAAGCGCACTTTGGCCAAAAAAAGGAATACAGATTTTCCAGGACAGTCGCTCAAAACGGAGAACAATCCCGGAAAATCCGGGACAAGTGGAAACCCTAATTACAGCCCTATTTATTACCCTAATTTATGGTTGGTTCTTGCTCAGCTCAAGAAAGGCAGAAATCCCTTCCACACCTTGGGCAAGTAGTCTGGTTCAGCATGGCAGTGCTGTAGGTCCCATTGACTGAACCAGTGGTAAACCAGTCTTCAGTCCAGGAGCATGCTAAAACTAGGAGTAGGCTGTCACGTTCCCCAAGGTTCAGCCAGTTCACCTCTCTTATTTCATCCCATGATGGGTTTATTTATATTGATTTACATCACTGTGCTGTGCTCATCAGTAAGCGCCGTTGCTTTTCCCAAATGATATCCGCCGTACACACCCACACTCGCACATATTATTTACAGTGACTTGTGCTCAGCGTGCCTTGTCTGTTACGTATGGCAGTTGGCAATATCAGTCTCAGTATGTAATACACTCATGTAGGTCGTTGTAAACATGAATAGAAAGTACACATCCGGATTTAGCAACCAAAGTGATCACATTCCTCACTGAATATTTCTCTCAAGTGTCCTTCCAAGCTAACATAATCTGCTGTGTTGATCCTGTGAGTAGCTGTAAAGCTGTAAAACACACTATTAATTATTGTTTAAGCTGAACATTCCAAACCAAGTTCAAACTTTATAGAATGAGGTTTATTTTATTGTGGCCAAAGGGATAAGTACTAGCGATTTTACTAGCTAGTTTGGTGAGTTTATTCATCTGCCTCGCACATTTCATCATGACTGTCACCATTGCGGTCATCATACATTAATGTTCAGAAAAAGAGGGTGCTGTTTCATATACCCAGTTGTACTTATTTTTGCTTAAATGTAGTTTCAATGTTCTACCTGCCGGCCATTTGTTTGAGCCAACGTTTTTGAAAGTTGCTTGCTTCTTGACATTTTCTCTGGGTCAAACATAAGCACCAGACTCTTGGCTGCCACACCTGACCAATAATAAAAATAGCTCTCCCCATGTTGCACAAGACCTGGGTCAGAACCAACAGCACAGGGCCAGGAGTGCAGTGTGTTGTCTAATATGCAACCGTTCTTTGTATGGATTTCCTTCACCTGTTCAGTGTTTTTACTGTGTTCACTCAAGCTTCCAATGGTGGAAGAAATGGGAAAGTTGTAACACGGTCAGTCTGAAGAGGAGTATGCGCTAACAGGCTAACATACAGGCCAGGTCACAGTCAGGAATCGGCTAACATTTTCCATCCACCCCAGCACCCCCCCTCCTACAATGGTGCAATAATACTGTATAAAAGACAGATCTGCTAAAACTGGAAAGTTCTCAGGCGCCTATCTTTTATTTTATTTGTTCAGCCACTCCAGTGCAATGGTTTTCCCCAACACAGTTTGTGGGGTCTGATGGTCCTGAGCCATTTGGTTATTCTTGAATATGATTGCATGGCATAGTTATCAATGTCTTGTGGAATTTGTCTTGTTTTGTTCTTAGTCTTGTTTTTAGTTTTTTTTTTTAATGGTGTAGCTGAATTCCTTTGGCCACTGATACAATACTATTCATGAACAACTGACGTGGATTACGCTTTTAGGGGGAGGGGGGTCTCGGGGGCTGTCAGAAGCAGATTTTCCCCATCGAGTTTGCCAGCAAATGGTTAAGGACTAAAAAATGTCTTGACGCAATTAAAGGTGGCCAGGGTTTGTTTTGAGAAGGCAGAGCAATCGGGAGTCCGTGTCATCAGTGTATTTAGATGGGGTCGGGTGAATTTATCACACTCTTGTGATTTATGACCTCACCATTGAGAGAGATCTGCAGAACAAACAGCGGATTTCAAACAAACGTATCCCCCCCATCAACACAGGGCTGGAAGAACTTCTCTTTCTGTGCATTTTTTTAAGGAAAATAATGTGTAAACTTAAACTGCTGTTGCAAGAAAAAAAAAGAAAAAAAGCCAAGTGTCATCTACACCTCATGTCTGTTTGCGTGAATTATCTAGCACTTTCTGTATGTGCAGGCATTTTCTTGTGCAATGTCTTTGTTGCTCACTCTTAAAATCAACATCCACTTTTTTCCAAGTAAAGCAGAGGACAGGAAATGGTTTAATTTACAAAATAGTTCCTGCAAGTAGTGTCATGCAAGTATATTTGGGTAATCCAATGCCTGCTGCCCGGTTCTTGTGAGGAATCCATCATTGGTTGTGTTGTATTGTCCAATGCACTTTGAATCTATATTGGAGTTTATGCACACAGTGTAGATTGGATAAATGGTAAACAATATCCTATGGTGTCTCTTGAGATAAGGCACTTGGGCAACCTAGACACGTACTGCAGTCTCTTTGCCTATACTTATGCAATTTTGTCTGTGGTTTAAAAAAAAATGTAGTGCCATAACGGCCAGGAGTCTAGCTTGACTAATTGCATAATTGGACAGTGTCACCTGGAAAGGGGGGTTTCAGTTGGCATCATTGCCCAATAACACCTCCTATCGGACGTCTGCGATCTGCCAGCCATGCCAGCTGTGCAGTAACTGCGCAGTTCAGCTCTTGCACAGAATATTGAAAAGTAGCAGGGGCTGTTTGCACAAATGTCAGAAGACCTGTAGGTTATGTTAGTTTGGGGCCCCCCAACTCGAAGGAGGATGCAGTGATGGGACTGGCCTACAATTAGCTTACAATTTGACATTCTGAAGTGGGGTAGAAAAGAAAAACGGGAAATAAATAAAAAATCCAGTCAAATTCCATTGTCACAACACTATTTCTACCCTTCTGTATGATCACCCAGCTTGGTTTGATTTCCTTTCCATGCCATTTTCCAATTTCAACCAGGGCAGGATGATTTCTACAGGGTAACCATAAGGAAAGACGTACCTGCCATACAATAGTTTGTGCTTTGCGGTTCTGCAATGGACCCTCAATATGGCATTCATAGCATTCCTAAATAAAAAATACACTTTGGTTTGGTTGACATGCTAGAGCGTGCATGCATCACTGAGATGATTTGGAGAGGGGACAGGGCCTGCCCTTCGGAGTACAGGTGTAATATTACTTAAAGTCATTACAGGCTTTTCAGCTGCGTTTCATGTCGGTCGTCGAAGGCTCTGGAAACAAATTTGTCAGCAGGAGACTATTTATTTCAGAAAAGTCTCTCTTTCTGAATGCGCTTGCCGGAATGATGTTTCAGATACGCAGAAGAGAAGGGGGGGGGATCCTGCTGCGTCTTGTCCCGCTTCACTGCGCAACGATGGACAGCTTCCTCAAAATCTGACATTAATATTGATATGTAGCACATGTTGAAGCCCTAGCCTCCGGGAGATTCGAGCAGATTAGAGCTCTTGAGGCCGATTTTAAAAGGAGGGAGTTCTGAGTAATTAATGTGTCAGCGGTGATCTCCTCACCCTGGAATGTTCCCAGTCCTCCTGCATGATGTAATCCCCAGAACAAGGTGATCTCTCTGATTCGCTGTGTTGGCATACATGTGCCATTCTGGCAAGATTTTATCAGGTGAAACGGGTTTGTACCAATCACTGTGACACAGGGTCCAAGACGGCTGCCATGGTGCGCCGTGAACCAGTCTACCTGCAGATAGCCTGTATATCCTACCCTGACCAGAGAGAATGAACACTAAACACTGAACTGCACAGCCATAATAGGCTCCATTTTAGGCACCCAATCCCCCAACCTGTTTATGTAACGGAGTTGCTTCTGCCTGCAGCGAGTTTCAAACCGAGGATGCCAAATCAACAAGAGACACGATTAGCCCGCTGAGATAAAGACCCCAGCCAAGGGAACTAATCATACTCCTAGTGACGTCACATTCTGTGACGCACGCTCATGTGTTCACGCACGTATCGGAGTTCCTCCGCTACATTTGCAGGGGTTCATCTGTAAGTAAAAGTTTCTGTAAGTCAAATTTTAGCTTTATTTCTGTAGAGGAACGTAAGCAAACGAAATGCACTATTCTGTTCTTGATTCATGCTGCTTGATTTTTGGAATATATGCCTAGCAAGCCAATAGAACCTGCCACTGGTGACATGCAGTTTTTTTGTTCTTAAAGATTTCGAGATTTATTTCCATAGCAATATTTAAATAGAGGAGTGTTAACGTTTTTGATGTTTTAACAGTCTATAGACATGTTCGTTTTCTGGGTGGCCACTGATGTCTTCTCAAGTGCCTTCTTTTTTCTAGGACCAGCAAGTTTTGCATTTTGAAACTTAAGATGTAAAATGCAGGAGCACAGGAACTCACAGCTTACCCGAGACACTCCTTCAGTTTCCATTACTGGCTGCCGAAAGCATGGACAGATCAGCCTCAGGCTTAACTATGCCATACCAGACTTTAACTAGAACCAATCAAAGGGGGCAAATGTGGCCTTTAATAAAGACACATTACATTTTACATTTTAAGCATTTAGCAGACGCTCTTATCCAGAGCGACTTACAAGATGTGCATAAATACATGGTAGGAACAATCATAGTTCGCGCAAGAGATCAGTGCAGTAATACAGCGATAGACATCATAGCAGGCAGCTGCGTACCATACCTGTAACACTGGGAAGGAAAAGGTTAGTCTTTTTTTTTTTTTTTTTTTTTTGGAGTAAGCATACAGTGGTGATGACAATTAGCTAGATGTACAGAATTCAGTGGTAGTGGAGTCTGAAAAGGTGGGTTTTGAGTCTCTTGCGGAAGATCGCAAGTGATTCCACGGTCCTAACCGATTGCGGACAGAGAAGAGACGAGACTGCGAGGAGTGGCTGCCAGGCGCCTGGAGGGAAGGGGCAGTCAGTTTGCCAGAGGAGGTGGAGCAGAGGGGTCTGGCTGAGGTGTAGGGAGTGATGAGTGACTGGAGGTATGGGGGAGCAGTACCTCTAGCCGCTTGAAAAGCAAGCACCAGTGATTTGAATCTGATGCGTGCTGCGATGGGGAGCCAGTGCAGAGAGGAAAGTAGAGGGGTGACGTGGGTGAACTTCAGCTGGTTGAACACCAGACGTGCGGAAGCATTCTGGACTAGTTGCAGTGGTTTGATGGCACAGGCCGGCAGGCCTGCCAGCGAGGAATTGCAGTAGTCCAGATGTGAGATCACCAGGGTCTGGACCAGGAGTTGTGTGGCCTCTTGGGTGAGGAACACTCACGCCGTGCACATCGGCATCCTATTCACTCCCACTGTTACATCGAACTCAGGAGGCTTGTGCTCCTTAGAAAGCCATTCTAATTGAAGATTAGCTTCTTGTTTGAGGAAGATTATAAATGCGAAGGGCACACCCAGTGCAACACCAGAAAGTGGTGAGGTCCCAGGTCCAGGCTGGCTGGTCCAGTTTTTCAGAGCGGGCCCATTTGGCACCCCCACATACTTTTTCGGGGTGTTTCCAGAGAGAGGTCACCCAGCAGCCAGAGGTCAATTGAGGTCAAAGCGTGATCTGGCTTCCGTTACTATCTTGTGAGGAGGAGGAGGAGGAGGAGGAGCACGCTTGGATGTAGAGAGTAAGTGATTACATTCCGTTGCAATGCGATGCACAACAATGGATTGATGAGTGTGAAATAAAAATGTGCACCCCTTCCCAGGCAGGCAGGACCTCGACTGGCTTGGGACTGTGATGACGGAGGTTGTCATCCTCCTCCATAGGGCTGTCACCGATCATCAGTTTCGTTTCGCCAACAGCTTTGAGTTATTTCACATAATACTTGCATGTTATAAGAAGCTGTGTACCTCCTAACAAAGATTTTGCACACAAACAGCTACCCTTTGAAACAATCAGTCAGTGGTTTATCTCACAATTAACATTTGAGACATGCATCTGATTGGAAGTTAAATAAATGTTATGTTTTCTGCAAGAGAAGAACCCTTGGAGAAGTGGTTGAGATGGGTGAACTTTTACAAAGTAGCTAAATGGCCTTTACATGCCAATATATTGGGCTAATTCCAATGCAAAAGCAGTCGCTACAAGGTCGCAATATCTACGTCTGTTTTACTAAACGGTCGCAATGAGTCAAATCGCTATTAGGATATAATTTGCGAGTGTTAAGTCACTTCCTTTATTTTAATAGTTAAATCTGTTCATGCACATGTATACCTGGGGTGAACGGGTTAAAACAAGGTGGGGATTTTGTCAATTAGGTCGATTAAGTATTCCGTCAGATTGACTAAAGCATGCCTTAATTGCGACTCTCTGTGTGAGAATCTTTAGAACTCTTGAAACCAGGCGGTATTTTATGAGCCCTGATATTGCCTAGGTATTTCACAATTCCCGTTTTGTATTGTGCTGTCCGAAGTGCTAGTTGCTGTCCCAGTAATGCAAAACAAATAATCACAAATGTTGTTGCAAAGTTCCCCGGTTCATGTCACGACAGCTTTATTTTCCGGAATACCTCTATTTACAGACGGCTGTCATCAGCTAGCAGTCAGTTTAAAAACGCAGAATTTGAACAATTATCTTATTGTGTGTATGCAGTCAGGAGGGTATAGAATGAATAGTGAATACAGTTTTACTTTCAGATACTCTGTGCCCTCTCATCACAAGTTTAACCATTTCTATTCTTTATTATTATTCTAATATTCTTTCCTTGGTTAGACCACTGCCAGTGTCTTTTTCCTGCACTATGTTGTAGGAAGGTTTTTTTCTTTTGGACGCCGCCTCACGTCATGTCATATTTTCTTTACATCATTGGTTGTTTGTTTTCTTTACATCATCTACTGTTCGTCAGTTTTGCCTAATGAATTCATTTATTTCGTGATGTTTTTCTCCGTTGGTGTTGTTTTCCTATGTTATAATTCAGCGTTGAGATACTGTACCTCGTTGACCAATGCCTCTATTTCCTGATTTGTAAAATGTTTTATTTTTCTCGTTGTTCCTCGCTAAATGTGCCTGGTTGCTACGTATCCATTTGTGGGTGATGGTTAAAATTCTACAGCTACTTAGATATTTGAGTTTCTCGCACGATAGCAATGAATGCTGCCTGCACTTGTCTCCTTAGAGTTTTGTCCTGACATTAAAAGGTAGCCATGGATTTACACTAGGAGCCCTCCCTCTCTCTCATTCCCTCTCTCAAATATGCCTTATTTTCAAGACAAGTTGTGATGCTAAAGCAGTAAATAAATAGATAATGACATTAACCACCAAAAAGCATTTTTGGGCCCATATTGTTTACAATAAAAAAAATATATATACAGTGGGTTCGGAAAGTATTCAGACCCCCTTAAATTTTTCACTCTTTGTCATATTGCAGCCATTTGCTAAAATCAATTAATTTCATTTTTTTCCTCGTTCATGCACACACAGCACCCAATATTGTCAGAAAAACACAGACTTGTAGACATTTTTGCAGATTTATTACAAAATAAACACTGAAATATCACATGGCCATAAGTATTCAGACCCTTTGCTGTGACACTTGTATATTTAACTCAGGTGCTGTCCAATTCTTCTGATCATCCTTGAGATGGGCCTACACCTTCATTGGAGTCCAGCTGTGCTTAATTATATTGATTGGACTTGATTTGGAAAGGCACACACCTGTCTATGTAAGGTCCCACAGTTGACAGTGCATGTCAGAGTAAAAACCAAGCCATGAAGTCCTAGGAACTCTCCATAGACCTCCGAGATAGAATTGTGTTGAGGCATAGATCTGGGGAAGGGTATAAAAACATTGCTAAAGCATTGAAAGCACCCAGGAGAACAGTGGGCTCCATCATTGTGAAATGGAATAAGTTTGAAACCACCACAACTCTTCTTAGAGCTGGCCGTCTGGCCAAACTAAGTAACCGGGCAAGAAGGGACATGGTCAGGGAGGTGACCAAGAACCCAATGGCCACTCTAAAGAGAGCTTCAGAGTTCCTCTGCAGCGATGGGAGAACCTGGTAGAAGGACAAACATCTCTGCAGCACTCCCATCAATCAGACCTTTATGGTAGCACTTGGCATTCAGGCCAAAAATTTCAATTTGTGTCTCATCAGACCGGATAATCTTTTCCTGATGCTCTTAGAGTCCTTTAAGTACCATTTGGCAAACTCCAGGTGGGCTGTCATATGCCTTTCACTCAGAAGTAGCTTCCGTCTAGCCACTACCATAAAGGTCTGATTGATGGGAGTGCTGCAGAGATGTTTGTCCTTCTACCAGGTTCTCCCATCGCTGCAGAGGAACTCTGAAGCTCTCTTAGAGTGGCCATTGGGTTCTTGGTCACCTCCCTGACCATGTCCCTTCTTGCCCGGTTATTTAGTTTGGCCAGACGGCCAGCTCTAAGAAGAGTTGTGGTGGTTTCAAACTTATTCCATTTCACAATGATGGAGCCCACTGTTCTCCTGGGTGTTTTCAATGCTTTAGCAATGTTTTTATACCCTTCCCCAGATCTATGCCTCAACACAATTCTATCTCGGAGGTCTATGGAGAGTTCCTAGGACTTCATGGCTTGGTTTTTACTCTGACATGCACTGTCAACTGTGGGACCTTACATAGACAGGTGTGTGCCTTTCCAAATCAAGTCCAATCAATATAATTAAGCACAGCTGGACTCCAATGAAGGTGTAGGCCCATCTCAAGGATGATCAGAAGAAATGGACAGCACCTGAGTTAAATATACAAGTGTCACAGCAAAGGGTCTGAATACTTATGGCCATGTGATATTTCAGTGTTTATTTTGTAATAAATCTGCAAAAATTTCTACAAGTCTGTGTTTTTCTGACAATATTGGGTGCTGTGTGTGCATGAACGAGAAAAAAATGAAATTAATTGATTTTAGCAAATGGCTGCAATATGACAAAGTGAAAAATGTAAGGGGGTCTGAATACTTTCCGAACCCACTGTATATTTTCCTGTTTTTGGCCCACTCAGCTCAGCACTTAGTCCAAGGGTGGGGAAAGGGGTGAAGACAGGAATTTCTCTTCTCCCCAATCCTTCAAGATTTGAAAGGCGAACAGACATTGATGACATCATTCCTCTGCTCCTAAGTATGGACACCTGTCAGGCAGAGCAAGAATCTTCTTCACATGCGTGCCGGAAACAGACCCATCAGTGACCATGTTCCTGCCCTCATGGAATGCATTCTGGGAGCTCATTGGGATTTGCCTCCATTTCCCAATATTAAAATAATGTATAGCCTAATGTGTAAGCATTCTATAATATAATCTAGATAAATAAGCACAAATTGCGAGCAGGAAGAAGACCTGCTAAAATTTGTTTCACACTGATCTTGTACCCCAACTGTATCTTGGGCTCTGAGCTGGAGGAAGCTGTTTTTTTAATGACACCTCTACAGATCTGCCCACCCCTGTTCGGGGTTTTCAATGATTGCTTTGACCAATGCGGCAGTTGTTTCTACATGGAAGTGACATGTTGCTGAACACACACTGTGATTGAACACTCTTTTGGGCCCACTGCCTTTCTTCTCTCAAATAAATCTTTAGTGATTTTTTATTTATTTTTTCCTCGCAGAATAATTAACACAACCTTGGACGGAGCACTGTTTGTGATGGCATGGGCTCCTTCCTGACGCACTCTGTGATGGAGCGTGAGTCTCCAGCTTGGCCCCGCCAAATCAAATACAACCACGCAGCCCAGACAGTGCGCTAATCACCACTTGCCCACTGCCACTGGGGGGAGCCCTTCCTGAAACGTGATTCATCGCTTTTAAAAGAAAGACTGCAGTGTGAGGGAGGGTAGCATGCAGTATGCTCAATGCTTCGTTTATAGCAATTCACACTGATAGTTGCAGGCAGCCTTTTCTCTTGCTCCCTGTAAGGACTCTGTTTTGTCCAGAACTTCCCTGGATTAGGCGGATAGCCCCATATAAAGCAGCACTCAAATTTCTCTGCATGTCAAACTCACTCAGTCCCCTCAGTCCTCCTAAAGAAGCAGCAGCCATGTTTGAGTTATCGCCATGGCAATATGCTTTTAATGAGAAATTCTGTGTCTAGGGGGCAGTATGCCTGTGTGTGTGTGTGGTTCTGTTAGTCTTGGCGCATTTTGCAATGTTTTTTGTGAGTAGTTTTTGAGAGGTTGTTAATAGCCCTGTTGCTGGCGTAGCACAGTATACATGCAAACCACCCTGTTAGTCAAAGTTCCAGGACAGTTGGTGGGGATAAGTTTTTCCGTCCGTGCAGTTTGAGTTGCTTTTCACGTTTGTTACCACAGAGGTTCATGGTCCATTTGGGATTTGAACCCTTCGTCGCCCAGGTTTCCTTGCTCTGACCCCAACACCACCACTACTACCTTTCTGCTAAGTCCAATAATTACATTGCCTTTGCCCAGTACTCAGATGTAGGCTACATTTTCTAAAGGTAAATACCTGAACAGAACAATAAAGTTCCAATAAAGCTGATACACCAGTCTTGTATGGAATTGACCCTTGTGTTTGATCGAAACTACCAAGTCATCTTAAGGAAAAGTCATTCAATCAAATGAAATTATATAAATGCCTCCCCAGATCTGTATTCAGATAAAGTAAAAGTAACCCCTAGATTCAGTCTACAATACCATCACGTCAAAGTAATTTAAGGGGAAAATGGACTTTGTTTGGAAATGTTGCCAGATTTGTCAGGGAAGTTTTTTTGTAAGTTTTTTTTCTTCTTCTGATTGAGTAGCACTTTCCCTTGAGATGATTTGGTGGTTGAGTTTGAATCCAAGAGTGTGTGTTGGCAGTAGGAGCTGGCATGCCAACCGGGTGGAATCATGTTTGAACCCAGCCCACGGTCATGATGCGGTCGTGTGATTTGTGGTCCAAGGGTTTGTTTCCCACAGCTCCGTGTTCCTGCTTTTCGGATTTGAACTGCACGTAACCTCATGACGGTCTCGGAAAATGAACACTCTGAATATTTTCACACCTCGTTATGAGAGCAGGGGGGGATTTTGGGTTATTGTCGACGACAAGCAGAACATTACACATGTTGGGACATGAGACAACACCCCTTCCATAATTGAGATAATTTATGTTGTTGCTTTTTGAAGCATTGCATGGGCATGCGATTATTTTTTTGAATCCTCTTTGATGGTAAGCACCAATGAAATGGCAAGCCCCAGAAAGGTATAACTTATGTGACATACAATGAATGGCAAGGCTGCTTTGGAATTTATACTTTTTTTTGCAGTGCTCATTCCAGGAAGTTCTCTTGGCCCCGTTATGTTGAGGCTTTCCTTAAAGCATAGCCTCATCGCGCTCAACAACATGCAGGTAATCCTCGCCCTTAATGGCCAGTAATATATGGCCAGTTAAAATTCCACCATTAATAAATCTACACTTTAATAAAGTCAGAGTGAGTGCCACGAGAAGCCTCTCTTTGCTTGTATCCAGAGCATTTATAAGGAATGAAGGAAAATAGAGCATAAATCCTGAGGTCAGATGTATTAGCGAGCATTGATCTATAAAGTAGTAATAGGCTACAGCTTGGTGAACAATTTACTTTAAACTGCAGGAAATCTTTCTCACAAATGTGACTTCTGAGACATGGCAGGGTATCCTGGGTTTGTGGGCAGGGTGGTGGCGCGATCCACACCAGGGTCAGACTCGCAAAAGCACCTACCCTTTGTCAGCTTTCCCCAGAGGGAGCATAAAAAAGGAGCTCTTAAGCACTCGGAGAACCCTCAAGAAGGTTTCGAAAAATATCAAGGGACTGAAAGAATTGAGTTTTGTTTGACAACAGAATCCTTTTAATTTGATGTGGAACTTGTAGATTCCCTGCATATCAGAGCCGTTGACCTTCATCTGTCTTGCTTGATGACAATTGGTTGACAAGCTTTGGTTCACAATACAAAGGGTAACAGGGTTCAAATGGTGTAGACCTCGTTTGACCATGTATGCCCTCTCTAAGAGGCAGAGATCAGGCTCTGCTGCGTTATCTAATGCCAGGGAAGGGGTTGAGGGCACTTCTCGCCCTCTAGAATGTTTAAGCATCTGAGGGAAGCTTCCATAGGCTTTGTCATAGGCATGTCCGCACCCCAGTTACATAACAGGAGAGTGATGCAAACAGCAATTTCAAGCAAAGCCTTGCTTCTATCAGAAGTTCAGGTGTGCCTCTGCTTTTTGTATAAACAGAGAACAACTCAAGATACCATTATCAAAGCTGTATACACATACGCACAGCGTCGCTGAGATATCGCGAAAATAGACGCTTATCTTAACGCGGCGAGTGAAGTTAACCACCAAAACATTGCAGCTTACGTTCTCACTCAACATTTCCACAAGGAACAATATTAGTTTTTCTTCTGTTATAACTGTTAAGGGATGCCTTTCCACTTTTGCCTTCTATTTTGTTTAACTTAATGATCGGTCATAATCACCATGGTTACTGCAAGAGCTGTATATTTTTGTATGACTAAACTGGTGTTGAGTGCAAGAGTGAAAAGTCAAGGCTGTAGAGTAAAATACAAGCATGACAGGATTACTTAAATACCAGGCATGCAATGTTGCTCAGCTCTTCCTGTGCCAAAGTTGGGTTTCATCTTTTATCAAAACACTGTTTATATGACAATACTAACTGCACACCCAGAAATTGTGTTACATAATTTGTCTGGCAGACACCATGGATATTTCCACACAGTAACCATTTACATAGCTGGATATCTACTGAAGAAATTCAGATTAAGCACCTTGCTCGAAGATACAGTGGCAGTGTCCCACCTTGTGCATACATATATACAAGTAGTATACATATACAGTATATTTTATCAAAAACTCACCAGATTTGGCAAGTCTATTGAGGGCTTTAACAATAACACGTGCACACAAGATGGCATTGATTGGCCCTTAATGGTGCGCTATAGCACACCATTAAATTAGAAAACATGGAACTCTTGACCCGGCTGACGTCATCAACAGTAACAACGCTGTAAGTGGTAGATGCAAGAAACATATTTATCTCCTTATACTGAATGTTTTTTCAATTTACATTTTTAGGTCCTTTTTGGATTTCTGCCATTTTAGACATCTCCTCCGAGACTATTTAATGTATCGACATGCAACTTTCAATGATTTGTTCTCTGGACTCTCTTCTTCAAAGGTTTTCTAAAGAAACACATGGCTACAGTAAGCCAATGAATTGGAAGCATTTGCATGTAATATGCAGGTTAAAAAGTAATAACCGTTGAGAATATCAGCATGAAATTTGCTGCCTGTATAAGGTATAATGTACAATGTATAATGTTTAAGACATTCAAACATGTCTCCAAGGTTCATGATGATACTTTAAGGAAGCATTAATTTATTTTCAGTCATCGCTTGGTCATCTATTCCTAAACACTGACCACAATGTTTTTTTCTTGCCACTCATTTTCAGCTCAGCTTGGCCTCAAAATGTATTTGCAGTTAATGCGTCTATGCCTCGGCACTATTAACGTCTGGTTGCTCTTAGTGGTGAAGGCTGTTAGTTGTCCGACCTTCAATCCTGAGGTTCAGAATTTTCAACTTAAACTTTCTATGTAATTAAAGTCATGAGTGTGTGTGTGAAATGTCTTTGTAAATGCTGTTTTTTTTGCTTTTTGCCCCTTTGTGTTTGGCCCCATTAATTGCTGCTTACAGCCTTTATTTATTTATTTATTTTCTTAGTATCCAGAGCAACTTACCGAGGTTACATTTTTACTAAATATACATTTATACAGCATGGTATTTACAAAACCTATTCAGGTTATGTACCATGCTCAAGGGTACAGCAACTGTGCCCCGCCTGGGATTTGAACCTGCGACCTCAGAGTTAGAAGCCCAAGCCCATGTGTGCATGCATTCACGCACGCACGCACGCACGCACGCACGCACGCACGCACGCACGCACGCACGCACGCACGCACGCACGCAGGCATGCACACATGTTTATATACGTACGCACCTTTCCCGCTCCTGCTCCAGCAGGTTGGTGAACTCGTCGCTCTTCTGCATGAACTCGTTGTGGTTCCTCTTCTCGTCCTCCAGCTTGCTGAGGGCCTGCTTGTGTGCCTGCTCCACCAGGAGCAGCTGCTCCAGCATACGTCGGTGTGTCTCCCTCTGCTTCTCCACCAGCCTGTCCAGCTGAGGGAGCACAGGATCAGAGTCATGCACACACAAACACACACACACACTGGTATTTTCAAATGAGTTTTGGCACTGGTCACGCATTTGGCCAAGACACCAACTTCCCAAGGGAAAGAAACCAAGGTTATTGCAAAAGTTTATTTGACTTAACCTCAAATCACCACAGTACAGGATCCCTGCAGGGTACAGAGCCTTATCCCTCGCATATTTCTTTAATTCCATCAAGCCAGTGCAACCCCCAGGCTCCCAACAGTTCCTGCCCGGCATGGATAAGAGAGGTGGGGGACAGATTGGTGTCCAATCCCAGTGCAAACACAGACCTGCCCAAGGGCAGGAAGCTTTCCTCCCATACCTCCGCCTCTCAATCAAACACCAGTTTCTCACTGATAACTGACTTCCCTGTTCCCGCGCCTTATGTAATGGCGTGGTCACTGCCATATAGGGCAACCGCTACATTAACGGTGACGTCTGTTCCTCACTGGTAGCTGACCTCACCATTCCTGTGGCTTGCGTAACAACATTGCTTCTTCCGGTTACTGCCATATAGGGCAACAGCCTTGCTTACAACGTTGGCTTTACAAGAGCCGGTACATCGATCTTGACACTTCAAATTGATGTGCATGTTGAACGGACAAATGTCAGAATTGGTTTTAAAAACAGCGAGTTTGTCTTAATTAACAATACAGATAGATGCAACTTTATCCGTTCATGTGAATGTTTACAGAGCAGGGAAGATGGTATCGTTTCACTCAGAGCGATTGTCGTGGTCAGCGAGGTGTTCATTGGTCGGTGAGAATCAAAATGACAAGGAGGTCATCAACAAGGGATTACTGTGCAGCAAGGCCCTTCTCTGTGTAAAGAGCTTCTCACATTGACATCACTGCAGTGATTGTGAGGCACCTGGAGGTTTTGCAGGTATTTTGTGTGTGATCTACCTCAGCCATGGGCTTCTCGTAGATGTCCTCCTGCCACTGGCCGCCCTTGCCCTGAATGGCGTCTCTCTGCAGGGCCTGCAGCACTTTCTGTGGGGTGACGAAGCCATACTGGGTCTCCAGCAGTGCCAGGTCGATCTTCTCCGCCTTCAGCACCGTGATCACCTCATCTCTGGCCTGCAAGGAGGGGGAGGGGGGGATCTGCATGTATTGGAATGGTTTGGGAGCAGGGAGAGAGCTCCCTAGGGTAGCACCAGTCACGTCCTATCAGAAGTTCCCTGGGAACACTGATGTTCCTTTTGGACTGCAGAGGTCACTGGTAATCTACGGGAATGATTATTTCTAATGTAGGCTTGATGGCCTTGATTCAGTCAAATGATTGTTCTTGAATTTGACTTGAAATGAAATGGTAGCGGCTTCTTTTTTTCCGCAAGTATAGTGCGAGTGAGTTCAGCAATTGCCAAAATTAAAAAGAATAAAGGGACATATTTGTGGCATGGGAGTCAAAGTTGAGGACAAATGTTGATTGAATCCGAGCCTATGTACGGTTGGGCTTCAGAGCTTTTCCTTAAACTGCTGGGTCTCATCTCTTTGAGTAGACGACCACTGTATCCGACCTGAATAAAAAAAATACTTTATTTGAAATACTTTAACCCTTTAGACATCGCATGCACAAGCCTTGTACCCCAAACAAATGCATGAACATCAGTATCCAGGAGTATGTGCTTATCTCCTTTTTGTTCATGGTGTCTTTCTCATCAACATGCTGACATCACCTTCGACACTACTTCTTTTGAAACATCAGCAAGTTGAGCTGTCTTCATCTTGTCTTGGGTCTTGTCTTCCAGCTATGCTAGCCATAGGCTACTTAGCCTGCTAATATTTTTTTTACATGACCCTGAGCATGCTGGTATGTTAATTTCTTAATTAACTCAGGATTGTACCTTTTGGTAAACTCTAAGTTTCATAGAAAATTCAAATTTTACTGGCATCTAAAAGTATCTAAAATCTGTATTTCAATAAACCCTGCACTGTACTGGTGCGTGCATTATTCTATTTTGGGATGTCCCCCTCCCACTCACCTGCACCTCCCCCTCCAGCATGCTGAGCAGGAACAGGAGGTCATCCCGGGACAGGTCCCTGCCCTTCTGTCCATCACCCCGGTTGGGGCCAACTCTCCTGTGGTTCCTCAGGACAGTCCCGGTATCCCCGTGGTCCTGCCCGCTCTGCCGTGCCCGTCTTGGCTCTACCCCCTCGCCTGAGGCCTCTTCGCGTTCCCTATGCCGCCGTCGCGACTGCGCCCTCCTCTGGGGCACCCCCCCGGTTTTCGCCGCGTCCTCCAAGCTGCTGCTGCGGGAACGCATGTTCCCTTATCTGCGGGAGGACACAGGTTTTTCTTTTTTTGGGGGTTTCCTGGTTTGCCCACCGATGTCTTGAGTGCAAGCGATCGGGCAGGGAAACGAGACAAGCGGTTAAGAGGAGGACCCCAGACTTCCAGGTGTTTCGCAGCCACGTGGCCGCACTTTAGTCTCTGATTCACAGACAAGTCCTATTAATATCGTCATTCGCAATTTACGAACAGCTGCCCGGGGGGGGGGGCTAGCTTTTCACCCTTGTGAAAGAGGTGCGGTGAAGCCTACGGCCTGCATAGACCCATCGCCATGTATTCCACCATTAAAAAATTCCTGTGTACTCTGAGCACCCTAAGCTATTAAATCACCAGTGTAATGGTTATAGGTTCCGGCATTCCATGACTAAGAAGAACTGCGGTGTGACTGTATATGTGCACAGGAGAGGTGACGGATGATTCAGACATTATGTCATTCTCAGAGCTGAGACCACGGCCTCTGGAGCTGAGAATTTTGAACGCCGACTCACCGAGGCCTCAAACAACGAATGTTTGCCTAGAGCAATAATCTTATCCGTGATCCCCCTAACACCTCTAGGCTTCCCAGAGGCAGCGCAACCTGCTGTGGCGAGAGAATCAGACTGTTTTGACTGACTAAACCTCAAAAGCAGGTCTGAGGCCGCCAATAGTCAGCCTGGTGGCCACTAGGCTCGTCAAAGAGACAACCGTAGCTCTGTGAACCCCACCCAACCGGTGTCCCACCATTGAGCCCCAAACCTACACAGGCAGACAAAAGGTGTAGAATAATGTTATGTGAGTGTCATGCCTTATGAACACCCTTTACCTTCAACACTTTAAAGGGAGAGTCCATAACTGGGAAACCTTGGTACATGACAGTGCCTGTTTGACCCTTTCAGATGGACAGATTCTTTCCGTTTTCTTCAAAGCATTTTTTTTCTATTCTCTGTGTAGGAGAATTTACAGTTGTTTGGCAACTGTGGGATTTGATCTTATGTTATGCACAAACCAACTGAACATGCCCCCCCCCCAACCACTCACACATATGCACACTGAGAGGAACACAATATGTCAACTACAGCTAAGGCTTACTGATAAAATGTAATACAATGTGGTTCCTACCTATTTGAAGTTTATTCTTTGTCTCCCTTTTTCGTCAAACTCACACAGCACTCTCTCACTGTCTATTTTCATCTCATGGTGAATGTTCAAAAACTTTAGAAGAATTGATACTGTGCCACTGCTGAATATGAAAGTTGACACGGATGTGTTCGTTCAAGAAGATCATATAGTTGAGGTGATATAGAAACTAACCAGGTGTCAAAGTACGCTTGCAACAATCAAACGATCAACAATCAAACGGCTCGCTAACAATCACCATTCGCCAGCCATCATTTCGTTTTTCAAAGTTAGAGTGCAGCTGTCATACATGGATCTGGGATCAGCTTTCCCTCCCCGAATCTAAACATTTATCTTGTGAGAAATACGCAAAACTGACCGAAGATCAGCATCTAGGGTCTCCAGCCTCTCAGGGCATTTGCTTCTGACCCCCAGATGGCCCTGCTTATGCTTGAGCTAGTCAAACAAAACTCCAGAAATGCAGGAATGATTCAACAGGCTGCTTCCAGCTTTTGTATTTCACTCCAGATGACAGCGCTTGACAAGTGAAGGAGTGATGTACTTAAACGATACGCAGAATGTAAGCTACAGGGCTCTTTTTCACTACGAAGCTTTCGGGTTTAGATTCTCAGAGGAGGTTGAAAGCGTTAATAGCCTTAATAGCGTTAATAGTCGTACGTTGTGTACTTTCATAGTTTCGCTATTAGCACATTTTTTATGTGAAAGCTGTCAGCTTGGCAAGTGAGCTGAGGGGAATGTGCCAAAACACAAAACAGCTTAATTAATGACCATATGAGGCATAAGAACCTCGCGTAACGCTCGTTGCTGCTAATAATAATGTTTATGGTGGTATTTATGTCCGACTTTACCCTCAACAGAAAACAACAAACAACAAACAACAATGGTTAGCAGCTTGCATAACATTATAACTCTTGATCGCTGAGAGCGCTAAAACATGTATATGCGTTCCTTCCAGCACAAGCCAAATTATGAATAAATGGCCCAGTTTTACACTTTTTAATGGAAAAGACTCAAAGTGTAGTTCTATGAGAAATACAGGGAGAAAGAAAGTGCTGGAAAGTCCAGGCCAGGCATAAATCATAAGTGCTGATGTAATGGGTGCATGGTATGGCCAACTAAAAGCTTTTCCTAGGTTTCCTGACCAAATGCTCATTATCTTCTGGCAACTTTGAACAATTGAAACCAGCATGGGCAGATCCCATTCTCCTGCACTGTGATCAAGTCCCTGCCAAAATGTGACCTAATGGTAAATAATACTTCTGTTTGTTTTTGGTGGGATTTGGCAGATTCTTCTGACATTCAGGACATTGCCTTCTGGATGCATATGTGTTCGCGCATACACACGCTCACAAGCACTCGCATTGAACAGAGTTGCGCACACAAACACACCTGCCCACATGCACACACACACACACACACACACACGTTATCTGAAAGAGGTTGTTTTGAGACAGTCGTATCGTAGAGATCAATGATTGGCCTTGGTGGTGCAGCGTCCCCGCATGACAGAGCACAGAGATGCCGTATACGGCCGCACAGTGAACTGCCTGTGTCCGCAAATAGTTCACCTCAAAGCAGATGAATGTCACAGGGACTTCCAGGACAGAGAGAGAGAAAAAGAGAGATCTTCAAACAGAATTTTGAATTCTTTCAATGGTTTGTTGGTATAGAAATGTAATAATCTGCTATGGTCTGGTGGTTTAAAGTTGTTTTTCCTATACTTCACACACTTTTTTGAGTAGGCCTAACCTGTCCTCTTCCTTGTGCCTCAGGGTTGCCAGCCATCTACCTGTTAAGTGGTCCAACCCTGCACGCCATTTCAGCAACAGGCTGTGATCATGTTTGTTTGTTTTTTAGCACTTCAGACCAGATTAATAATAATAATAATAGGGTCAATAATTATTAGAAATACTGTAACTCTTTACACACCAATGAAATTCCAATATTACTGACCGCTTTAAAAAGAAACCTCTACTTTCAGCAATATTCAATATTTTTATTTCGTATTATTGTATGTATTGGTTAGTCACGTTTTGTTGAAAATTCCAAGGAATCCGCAGTGAGTTTTCAAATTTTACCAGCATCTAAATTATTTCAAATTCCTTGCATATTTGACCCATGTATAGCCTGGATTCAATAAAAGGTGGCAATTGACAAAAGCAGTGACAGACCGGGCTGGACTTCTGTGTCAGGCTGCCAGCTGCTTCTTTGCCAAGAGACAGCCTTGAATTTTGCATCCAGATCGGAGAGACCAGTCGAAGGTCACATGGTTCCAAGATGAGGGTATTGGAAACAAGTCGCTGGTGAAAAGTTTGCAGTCGGAGACAGATAAACGTGCTCATTGACGGCTTCAATCTTGCAGTTTGCTCTACTCTGTGCTGTTTGTTAATATGTTCGTGATTTGATGCAACGTGTCTGAATGGAAGAACAGGAAGCCTATGCTCAAATTGATTTATTAACTTGATAGGCTATTCTCTACTCATATGCTGTTCCCTGGTTTAAATATGGAGGGACCCAGTTAATATCCTCTCTTTGAATAGCCCTGTCATTGTTCTTAATTTTTTTGTTTTATTTTTTAAAGTCCTTTGAATCTCAAATACATTACCCTCCAAAATGAATCACACCCTTGATCAGGACGAGCAAAGAAGACTGTATAAAGTAAACAATACTGGTGATGAGCTATATTGTATGCTCAAAACATGAGAAAATTATTTTATACAGAAGAGAGACAGATTTTTTGCCAGAATGTCTTGGTACTTGCTGGAGCTGGGGACACCAGGATTCTATTGACCTTAACAAGAGCCCTGGACCAGTCGATGCAAAATAACTCTATAACATCAAATATCCACTAGCGTATTTCACCTTTGTCAAACTTCATAATTATTGACCTAATAGTGGAAAGTGCTGTCTTTAGGTTTTTTTGGGTTTGTAACCATCTCCTGTCTTGTGAAGGACAACAATAATTTATCTTGTTCCTTCTGAGAGTTATTTGCCTTTCCCCATGGTGATGGACGACAAACAGATTTTACATGAGTCTTACCTCATTTTTATACCCAAACTTTTGCACAGGGCCTTTTTCCTTTTTTATTATTTTAAAACTGTAAATAAAAAAAGTAATCTTGCTTTAAAATGTGAAGAAATGTGTCATGTTTAACTTTGTACCATTTAGAGGTCAAGTTAGCTTCTGTTCACTTAGATAATCATTGTAAAAGCCATTTTTGCCAGGGGTGCCCAGATTTTGGCACCACACTGTAAAAGGTGTATGTACCAGAATTTCCAGCTTGCTGCCTTACCAACTATTTTTTTGTTTTGTTTTGTTTGGCATTTGGGCAAAACAAATGTATTTTAAGTGGCAGTTTAATTTGGGATTAATAAAATCATTTGATTTTTTTGTAATACTTTAGCACCCATAACAATAACAGTAATAACATGAATTCACAGCACGATTGCAGTAAAGGAATTGTGGTTACTGGTTACTAACTTTCTTACTTTATATAAATCATTAGGTGCACAGTAACATGTATTTTCACATTTTACTTGAGGCTACAGTAATATTATAATATTGTACTTGTGTCTTCATTTGTCTGCTCAGTAGTGACCATCTGAAATTGCTCTCCATAATACTCGCATTGTGCTACGTGCTACAGAATGACACAGAAACCTACACAAGCGCTACAGAAGGACCCAGAACCTTTTTAGCCAAGGAAAAGCTTGCACTGTGAATGCATTCAGTTATTCCCTGACATTTTGAAACCAATTATACAGGAGAATCATTCATAAAGTTAAGCAACCATTCTGTGAGCATTCATAATGACTTACGCATTTTCTTCACAAATCACATTAGTCATAGAATGTGCACCTGTCTCGTATACCATGTGATATTTCTTTGGTCCATTAACTCCAGTTTTGCCATTAATATGTCCCCGATGGGGGAGCGTATTTAATCATATGTTGTTATGGATCTGAATCCTGCCCAATGCATTACCAATAAGGTAAAAATCTAAATTGACCACCGTCATTTAACAAAAGGCATTTTTTTGTAATGATTTATAAAATATATATAATGTTCGAGGACTGCGAGCCAAGGGTTAATTTCTCTTAATATGTTGCCTCAGGGGTGTTTGGTGAAGCTTTAGTTCGGTGCTCCTGGCAGCGCAAAGTTGCAGTCAATGCAGCTTTATCTTCACAAAGACATGAGTGAAAATAAGCCTCTTTTTTTATTCTTTCTCAGCAGGAAATCATTTTACTTACTTTTTTGTTTGTTTATTTCCTCTCCCGGTTCTTGTGTGATATTGTTTTCTCTTTTTATCAGGCATCAATGAAAGCATCAGTACGATTGGAGTTGTCACCTGTTTGGTATGAACGTCACTATTGGACCCGCTCACTGCCTTTGTTACAGTCCTCGGGTGGTGCTCGTCTCCATGATGCTCCCAACAAATGACAGAAACCGGTCTGCAGGCGTTGTACTGGACAGAAATAGCCAGAGGCTCCTGTCTACCCTTTCTTACTTAAAACATTCAGACATGACGTGCATGAGAGTGCAAATCCAAAAAGAAAATAGGCAAATTTTGTTATGTTGCCGTTTTGCAACTTGCAATACCCTTTGAAGAGAAGGTCAAATACAGTTTTTTATGAAGTATGTCGAACATTTCGTGGTGTCCCTGCCCGGTGTTGTCTTCTATTTAGGGTCCAAAGTCATCCTCCCTTTAAATTAAATGTCTTGTCTCACATTTCCAAGATATAAAGCGGCGTAATGTTCTGAAAACATCTTGCAGCTAACATCAAGTGATTTATTTGCAGTAGGAGCCTTGTTCTCACTCAACTTTGACATCTCTTTTGCCGCTCAGCTCAGTGAATAGGTTTCCAGGCTGGATAATTGTTTGTAGATACATTTGCAAAAATTATAAGGGTGGTTTCATGCTGACAGGTCCACCTGCTTTCCCAGCTGTTAGCATGGAACAGTGACTTGTATTACATCATTGTCTCATAGTAATGATAATCTTTTAATTGCAGTGCTTCCTTTGTGCAGTTGATGAATGGCCTTGATTTAATGAAAATAGCATCATGAAATTGTGGTTACGAATGGGAATAAGCTTTGAGTTAAAGTTCAGAAAGCCTAGGGAATTTCTTTTCTCTTTTTTATTGTTTAGATTAAGACGAAGTTTGAATGTTCAAGTTTCTGAACATTTTTTTCACGACAAACTAGTACTTTGAGTGTGAAAAAATAATAATTAAGACTTTATTATAACCGCTAACCATGTTTCCGCTAACCATTTTGACTGAGATGAAAGCACATCTTGGAGTCTTTTGTCGAGTCACTGTCTTTTGAAAGTAATTTGGAAAGGAAAATAAAGGGAAAAATAACATATTGCTCATATTCTGTTTAATTTGGCATTGTAAATTGATATTAATTCATTATTTTGTGAATGTGTTCACGTATCAGTTGTCTGATTGCACAGAATCCAGAAATACTTGATTTCATTCATATATACAGGGAACTGCCAAAATAAAGGAAGCACTTTAATAAATGAAGGGTTCTGGCAGCTCTGTTATGGTGTGGGATGTATTTTCCTGGCATAGTTTAGGTCCACTCAACCCCTTTGAGGACAAGGCAAATGGCAGTACGTTCTGAGTGATCACCTTCATCATATGGTGACGCTTTTCTATCCTGATGGGAGTGGTCTCTTCCAGGATGACAATAGCCCACCCACAGGGCACAAGTGGTTACTGAATGGGTTGGTGAGCATAAAAATGATGTAAACCATATACCATGGCCATCTCAGTCACCAGATCTCAGCCCAGTTGAACACTTATGGGAGATTGTGGAGCGGCGGCTAAGACAGCATTTTCCACCACCATCAACAAAACACCAAATGATGGAGTTCCTCATGAAAGAATGGTGTTGCACCTCTCCAATAGAGTTCCAAACACTTGTAGAATCTATGCCAAGGTGCATTGAAGCTGTTGTGGCAGCTCGTGGTGACCTAACACCTTATATATGCGCTGTATACAGTCATGGCTAAAAATATTGGCACACTTGCACTTTTTTTTTTTTTTTTTTTTACTCAATTTTCTCTAAAAGAAGTTGAAATTGCCAAAAGTATTTGGTCTCCACAATTCTTTATTTCACTGTTAATAGCACAGAAGCTTAACAGATTCAGAACCTTTTAAATCATAAAATAAACAGAAATGGCATTGACAAAATTATTGACACCCTAGATTTAATATTTGGTAGCACAGCCTTTGGAGAAAATAACAAGCAATCAAGCACTTTCTATAGCCATTAATGAGATTCCTACACCTCTCTACTGGCAGTTTAGCCCACTCTTCTTTTGCAAACTGTTCTAGTTCTCTCAGATTTGAAGGGTGCCTTCTCCCAAATGCTGTTTTCAGATATCTCCACAGGTGTTCAATAGGATTGAGATCAGGACTCATTGCTGGCCACTCCAGAACAGTCCAACATTTTCTCTTGAACCATTCCTGGGTGCTTTTGGATGTGTGTTTTGGGTCATTGTCCTGCTGGAGGACCCATAACCTTCGGCTGACACCCAGTTTTCTGATGCTGGGTAGCACATTTTGCTCCAAAATGCCTTGGTAATCCTCAGATTTCATGATACCCTTAATACGTTCAAGGCAGAGGCAGCGAAACAGCCCCAAAAGCATTATGGAACCTCCACCATATTTGACTGTAGGTAGGGTGTTCTTTCCTTTAAAAGCTTAATTTCATCGTCTGTAAACAAAGCACTAATCTGCATTGCCAAAGAGCTCGAATTTGGTTTCATCAGTCCACAGAACATTTTCCCAGAAGGATTTAGGCTTGCTTAGCTGGGTCTTGGCAAAGATTAATCGGGCCTTCTTGTGTTTTTCTTTCAGCAGTGGGGTCTTCCTTGGCCTCCGACCATATAGCCCTTCTTGGTTCAGTGTCTGGCGTATGGTACGGGCTGAAACCATTACCCCAGACCTCTCCAGGTCAGCCTTGAGATCTTTGGATGTCATACGAGGTGTTTTTTCAGTGGCTCGCACCAACCTTCGACGACATCTGAGATCAATTTTCCTCTTGCCACCATGTGCTAGAGATTCTTAACAATTCCATGAGCAGCAAGACGACAAACTTTTGAATCAGTCAGTTTGATCAGTCCATCACTGGTAAGTTAATTAACTAACTAACTAAGTGAATTAACTTACCAGTGATGGACTGATCAAACTTAGTCACGTATTATGTTTCAAAAGTTTGTTGTCTTGCTTGGTATGCAATTAATGTTTGAGGATGCGATTAATGTTTGAGGACGCGAATGCGTACTGGCGTATTTTTTCTCGCAACCTCAGACAGCTCTTTTCTCTTCACCATTGTCACAGAGGAACAGGGTAGCAGAACGGACTGTTTTCTCACTTTAAAATGGATCATTGGTTAATTTATGCCATGTTGGCACCTGCAGCCTGTTGCAGAGTTGAATTACAAATCTATTTCCTCCAACCAAATCTATTTAAATTGTTCTAAAGATTGCCAATATTGAAAAGATTAAAGATTTTTTTTCAAATTTTTAAAACATTTTTATTATTATTGATTGATCGCGTGCTGTTGTAAATCAAGCAAATGAGCGTGTGAAGACCGAAAGTTTCCATTTCCAATTATTTCAGAAGATATTGAACATCATCTCCATGAAATGCAAGGGTGCCAATACTTTTGGCCATGACTGTATGTATAACATTATATAAAAGCAAGTATCACAGGGTTGGCACAGCACTCCGTTTCAGTAGTGCTCTTCCTCCTATCCATGCAACTTTTTTTTTGTTTCAAACTTTGGTCTGTGTTTGGTTAATATGCCAGGGCTCTGCAAATCCCATAATCTTGAATTGTCAGGACAGGAAGGCCATTTCAACTGTTGAACTTGTTCATGGCAAAGCACTTGTTATTTTTTAAATTATGCAAACTCAGAAATAGGACTGTGTGTGTGTTTATTTTGATCTCATTTGTTTGTGCCTGAACCTAGATCCTTAAGCTTTATAAATAGCACTCATCCTACCTTCCTCCCCCTCGTTCTTCGGGCCTCACTGCCGTTTGTTTTAGTACCGACAGGTCAAAGTCAAAATATTTGGGCCAGTGCTTTCACAGGCTCTGACTCTGAATGTTCACAGGTGTTAGAGACCCTGCTGCTCTGAGGAGAGTTCGGATGTTCTTCTCATCCGTTTGTCCTTTGGCAGAGTCGGCAAATGGATAGAACGCCACTGTCTTAACCGCAGACCCGGTTTCTGACGTAACCATCCAGCCTTGGATGTTTCAGGAACATTCTGGTACATTAACCCTCTTTCCTTCCCTCCATGAGGAAAGACCAAGCTTATTCAGAGGTGGCGGGATTTCACCCTTGCAGTGCACATCCTCTTTTTTTTATGAGCCTTGAAATAGCAGGTGGTTTTGCAGCCTGTCTTGCTTATCCCTGCTCACCATGGTCACCCTCAGAGCATGCAGCTTCCTGTAAAAACTATGGAAGCGCACTGAGACAGTCTGCTAAGCCAATGCACAGTCGGACGTTGCCATCACAAACCTTTGGCTACAGTCGCTAGAATAACATCTAGTTGTTAATGACCAAACTTATGCAGGCATGGAAGGCGATGAGAGTTGAATGTTTGACGTTTTTTTACGATCAAGGATGTGTCAGTGCTGAAGATTTGATAATGGCTTGTATTTACATAGCTGACTATGTCTCTCAGAAACCCTTTTCACCCCATCCCCCATCAATATTTCCCCCCACACAGACGTAATTTTGCTCTTGAGTTTTGACCACTGTTGCATTTGAGAGGCTTTGGGCGATTAGATTGGGGGGGTTTGTCAAAATGCGAGAATCAAACGGAAAATTTGCCCAGGCCAAAAGTCCCACTCTGCAATAAGTGCAATAGCATAGAGCCCAGGACGCTATATGAAGACCTCCCGCAAACAGCACCTCCCTGCTTCCACAGCACTTCACAGAGGAATTGCACCCTACTGGTTTTCTAACACCACTTACTGCAGCGACCTGGTTCTCCTCAGACATCTCCCTGCCTGGCCCCATTTTAGCTTCAGCTATTTGGTGAAAGAACGCCACAGTGTGGCACCACTATTGCTCAGTGAGCATCTGGATGTTTATTATTCCAAAGTCTAGCTGTGAGAATTTGGAATAAGAGGGATGTGACTGTTTGAAATGGATTAAACCGGGGAAGTACTGAATTCCACCAGTGTCCAAGCACTTTTACTAGGCTTGCAGGAGTTGTTGGGATTTATGATCTTTGTGATGTACAGATAAAATCATCTGAGGACAAACGCATTGCAGTCCTCCACATCTGACCACATTGTAAAGATTTCTTCACACCACCTTATTTCTCCTCCATTTTTCTCACAGTTTTTTGACATGCTCCAATATGTCCTCTTCCAAATACCCTGGATAAATACAAAAATTCTGTAATTTTAATGTGATCTTTAGATTAATATTATGTCAGCGAAAACTGACATTTCAGAACACAATATATTACGCAATTATTATTCACTATGATTTAGATTTAGTTCTTTACTTGGCCGCTTTGCGGATTCTTTGCTCCCAAAATGTTCACTCACACTGCATGAGAGCGTGAGGTATTGGAAGGAGAATTCAGACTGCTCATTAAGATGAACAAGATTAAGTTCCACGAGTAATCTGTGAAAAAGAGCCCATACGTGGAACAATGATATGAAACCACATGCCTTCTCTGGCAGAATTTATTATTGAGTAGATTTTTATTTATTTATTTTTCATTTAAAATAATCTGCATCTTAATTTACCTTTTACTTTGTTTGTTTGAGCTAGAATGGCCTTCATTAAGGCCTTGTGGCTCATGTATGTAGAGCCTTCTTATAGATCAATCAATTGCCATACAATTATCACAAACCATGTTTTTGTCAGGGGAGTGGGGGGAGAGAAAAGCCAGTAACCCCAGGGCCAATTGGACAAAAAAATAGAACATTATTCCCTGACCTCAAGAAATGAAGGTCAAGAGCAGCTCCTGAGAAGTAGTGACAAAGTCAAAGATGATGCTGAGTTGTGCTTGGTCTATGAAGTAGGCTGTTGGTTTGTCACAGGTCCTGGGGTTCTTGTGAAATTTACGTACGTGGGTTCGCACATCTCGCCTAACTAATACAAAAAAGTTACCCTCTTATGATACGTTCAGAAAAGTACGTGTGACTTCTCCGTTTTTTATATCTAGCCATTACATAAACTTGAGTGTGCACATTATATGGTTTAGCTTATTTAACTATTTATGTACTTTTTAGCGTAGGCAATAATGGCCTTTGGAGGCCCTTTCAGCCAATCACTTCGCTAGGGGGAAATGGTTACAGACTGTTGGAGCACTCTCTGAGAGACACTCCCCCCCAGGCTTCAGCCCGCTGCCGTGGCGGCTGTTGAGTGGACTTGTCAACCCCTCGTCTGGGAAAGGAGGGGTATAAAGATGTATGGGACGCTGAGGATGAGGAATTGAGAAGTTGGGCTGTTTTTGTGTCCGTCTGGTGCATACCATAAGTGCAGGTCTACATACCACACCAAATACATCATCTCCATATCTCCCTGTACTTTAGATGGGAGAAGCCAGTGTAACAGGAACTGCTAATGGGTTCCTTCCTCACACAGTGGCGGCTCCAGGCAAATATTCTGCCCTTGAAGGGTGGGACGGGCTGTTAAATGCAAGGGTTGAAAGGTGAGGATACAGGTGTCTTCCTGGCCCACGGGGCCAAATACATACGCACACACTCACACACAAATTCATTCACACACACATGCAGACACTGAAACAAAGACGTGCACACACACATACACACGCTCTTTACTGCAGCCTCTCTCTTTCGCTTGCTCGCACGCACACACGTATACACACACATGCGCGCACACACTCAAACAAACTCGCACACAGAGACTCAAATTCCCCACTACAGTTAAATCGCACATTCCTGATGCCTGACATCGGACTGCTGTCAAGATGATGGATACAGAGTGTAGAGAGAGAGAGAGAAGGAATACAAGCTGGTGTCAGAAAAATGTGAATGTTACCTGAGATGGTGAGATTAGATAGATATAATAAAATTGTATACATTTAATTTACGACTTTGCAATGCTTTACCATTACAAGAATCACCATTAGAGTTATTGTTTTAACCAGTTTATACAGCATATAGGACATTGGTATAAATGCATATTTGTTTTTCTCCTATAATGGCATTTGACTGCATGTTTGACTGCAACACCCTGATCTCACTATAGGCTATTCACACCCTGAGCCAAGCACAACCAACACACTGATCCCAGTACAGGCGGCCAACACCCTGAGCCAAAACGACAACAGTGCTTCTCTTTCTCCATTTTTCCTGGGGTTCAAATGGGATTCAACGCATATTGGGGTAGCCAGGACAGCCCTATGCAACCGTTTCACCAAATTTCATCAAAATCTGCATAACCTGTGGTTATCTTGTTCACGGAAAGAAAGACAGATGTGTAGGGACAATCACATAACCTCCACAGCAATCCAGCTTGGTCTCCCATCCAGCTACATTTAGCCTCTTCTCCAAGGGTCCTACATCCCTGGTCCTGGAGTGCCGCAAGATATGCTGGGATTTGCTTTCACCTTGAAATCAACAACCAATTTAGACCTATGAGACCAGGTGAGGTGAGTTAACTGTGTAATCAACCGCTATCAATTAAATGCTAAGTAACAACAGCAACCAGCATAACCTGCGCACCACCAGGACCAGGGTTGAGTACCCCAGCTCCACAGTAACAACAGGGTTTAAAAAAAATTAAATATACTAGAGCTTTAGACACAAAAAAATTAAATTGGTAGATTATTCAATTTCACCGTAACCACAAAGGTCAACTTTAGGATTGCTCTTTGGAGCAAAAAAGCCCAGCAGTTTATGTTCCCTATCAATATCATAACATGATACTATGCATTTGTATGCCAGCTTTGCATACTATTACAACTATTAAAGGACAAAAAGGCCATGTGGTTCACTAAAAGCTTCAACAAGAACAACAAAAAAGGCCTACGCCGATACATTGGGGCCGTAAAAACACTTTAAAAGTGGCAAAACGGGAGTCCCTTTTCCACCTACTAACATTCTTGCCAAAAAGCAGCTCCCTGCATTCCAGGGAAATTTATATAAGTGTGCAGATATACTGTTAAGCTGGGTAATTGTAAACAATATTTATGTTGTGATTTATAGGAGCTATCAATTATTTGTTATTAGATTTTCTCTGCCGTACTGCCTTGAGGAGAGGGGGCAGCTCGTTTGTACTGTAGACCCTGTAACTGCTGGTAATAAATCTTTACACGTATGTCTGTCCATCTGTCATATATTGCTACAATGGCAGATACTTTCTCGTTGAGAGAGTGCCCCCCTCCATGTTGGCAAGTTATAGCTGAGTATCGGGCTGCACTGTTCCTTGGCATGAATGTCATGCAAATATAACACGTGGGAGCATAGCAGCAGTGTGCAGGTATTCTTTTCTCACTTTGGATGCACTCATACCCTTAAAAGGCAAGGTCGATGTCAATCGTAACTTACTGGAATTGAGTGATTGTCTTCACCTTATGAAAAGCATTTCTTTCCTGCAGGGGAAAGGGGTATCTTTCATGATGACAATGGCCCCCATCCACAGAGCTTTAGGTCGCCTAATGGTTCATGGATCATGACACTAACATTATCCATATGTCATGGCCTTCTCAGTCACCAGATCTGAACCCAATCAAGCACTCATGAGATATTCCAGAATGGTACCTGTGACAGTGGTTTTTACTTCCATCTAAGCTAAGCTTTGATGATTGACTTTTATTATTTACTTTTTCGTGGTAGTGGTATGTTCCTTCTGCACAATTCCAGATGCTAGTAGACTATATGCCACTGTGCATACAGGCAATACTGGGCACGGTTGGTGGCCCATCACCCTATTAATTGACTTTTGGGGGGGGGGGTTTCACTACCTGTATACAGTTTGACATTCTTTACTTTCATTTTATTTTGCAATCAAAATGGATTTAATTGGGATTTCTTGCCACTGATCAACACAAAATACTCTATAATGTCAAATAAAAAAGGAAACCTTTTTCTTAATTAATTACAGATAAAAAATGGACAACATTGCATAAGTATTCACACCCGTTGACTTAATACTTGGTAGAAGCACCTTTAGGTGTAATTACAGATGTAAGTCTATTTGGGTTACTCTACAAGCTTTGCACATTTGGACACTGCAATTTTCACTCATTCTTTTTTACAAAATTGTTCGAGGATGGGGACATTTCGTGAACAGCACGAAATCTCAGCAAATCTCTCTACAGATTCGTAATGGGATTGAGGTCTGGGCTTTGACAGGGCCACTCCAGAACATAGATTTTTTTGTTGTTTTTAAACCAACCCATATGGCTTTTGCTGTATGCTTTGGGTCATTGTCCTGTTGGAATATATGTACATCTTCTCCCAACTCCCCGGTCTTTTCCAGCAGGTTTTCCTCCAAGATGTATCTATATCTTGCTCCATCCATTTTGCCCTCTATTTTAAAAAGTTTTCCAGTACCTGAAACAGAGAAGCATCCCCATAGCATTAGGCTCCCGCCACCATGTTTCACTGTAGGGATAGTGTTCTTGGGATGACGCGCAGCGTTAGACTTGCACCAAACATGGCACCTAAGGTTGAGGCCAAAAAGGTTTGAGAGTCTCCCACATGTCTTCTGGCAAAGACTAGGTCCCATAAAGTGCAGATTTGTGAAGCGCCCGGGCTGTTGTTGTTCCAGGCACAGTTTCTCCCATCTCTGCCATGGAAGACTGTAACTCCGTCAGAGTTGGCAGACTTCTTGGTGGCCTCCCTAACAAGAGCCCTTGTCATACGGATGCTCAGTTTTGCAGCACAGCCTGTTGTAGGCAAATTCACAGTTCTCTCCATGTCATTATATTTATTTTCAAATACCGCCCCCAATCGGGGCTCCCCGCCAGGGCCGGTCTGGCACAGTCTGGTTTCAAATCGCCTGATTGGTGCTTTTGAAGAACCTTTTCTCGGATTTGCTTTGAATGTTCTTTGGTCTTCATGATGAAGCTCTTATATAGAATTGCACTGACCAACTGTGGGACCTCTCACAGACACGTGTATTTATTTGAAATCATTTGAAACACCATAACTGTACACAGGTGGACTCCAATCAAATAATTATGTGACCTCTGAAGACAATTGATTGCACAAGAGTTTATTTAGGTCTGTCTTAGACAATAATTGATTGCATAAGTATTCACCCCTTTTCCTGTTTTTTTATTTGAAATTAGTTAACAAAAAGATTTAGTTTTAGCTTTTTTATTTGTATTTTAAATGTTTTCATGTTTTTTTTAAATCTGGCATTATAGAGTATTCTGTGAGAATAAATCACAATTAAAACCATTTTGATTCCATGAAGGAAGAAAATAAAATGTGAATACTTTTTATACCTACTGTATGTCTCAGCTCAGGTCTGCAAGGCAACTATCACCACCACTACAAATCCCTTTTGGGAAAGCAGTGCCATGACTGAACGAATAAAAGCGAACTGGGCTGTAAATCAACAAGGGCAGTATAATGGCTCAGATGTTTGGAAACCGGCCCTTTTGGCTCTGCTGGCCTCAAACCATTGACCTCGTTTTCCGTCTTCCGTTGTTGCTGGCCGAGCGTGTCCAGGTTTGTGAAGAAGTGTACTGCTCCTGCCGTAATGCTTCGCTTGAGTCCCTCTTCAGATCAAAGCACTCTTTCAGAGTACAGAGAACAAAAAAAAGGCTGCATCAGGGCTTATTATAGATGGGTCGAATTATGGCAGTGCTGCCTCCTGCAGGCGAAGGGGAGACATTGCTATCTTGAGCCCCACAGCATTTCAGAAACTGAGCAGGTGGCGAGCTATAAACCGCCAGCAAACACAATGGCGTAAACACACACACGCGTACTCTACACAAACCACAGATACACACAGAAATACAGATATAGACACCCACACATACTATGCATATACATGAACACACACACCTACACTGTGACAGTCCTCTCAGTGCCAGGCAGCAGTCTTACACTTCAGCACATTTCAATGCTTAGTCTTTTCAGACTCCATATAACATAAAGATAATCTACTGATATTTGAAAGATGTTAAGTTATGGGTTGATGTTTTTTTTGTTTTTTTTATTATTATTATTTTTATTTTTTTATCTCTTCTCAGTAATGATTGTGCCAGTACTTGGAGCATTTATGTGAGGTAATGATCAATTCAGGGTCAGACCTGTGGTGATTTGTAGTGTTTTGATCAACAGTGTTCTGTTTACAGCACAGCAGGGGCACTAATCTTTCTTCAGAGAAAGAATGCGCAGTGATAATTGAACCATTCACCAAAAAATGAGAGACCTTGTACCATCCCCTCGGTTTGGGTCAGCAGGTAGCCATCAAAGATGGGCTTCTGACGGCTATTGCCGGGAAACGACTTTGAGAGTTTTATTTTCCTGTGCTGGCTGATTTATGTATTCTGGGTTTTTCTTGAATGTAGTCTGTGGCTTTCAGTTTAAGGTCTACAGGGCCATTGTTTTCCAACTCTAAAAATACCCACAAAAATGTATTTTCATCACAATAATTGATACTGAAATAATGCATGTTGAATATGATTTGAGTGACTTTGTTTGGTCCAAGTGTAAACTCCATTGCTAAAACAAATTGCAACATTATCAATTTGAGTGACCGGTTAGGTGAAGATCCATAAAGGTGTGGCAGCAGTTCATTTGAAAGCATTGGCGAATCTCTCCTCCGCAGTGAATGACCACTCGACAGAGGGATGCTGGCCACAATGCGTTCATTGACTTGACTCATCAGGAAAAGGAGAGCTAATTTCCTGAACGTGAGACGTCTTTTTAGAATAAATAGACGAGGCATGAAGGGATGAATAAGTACAGTATCCTCTGAGTCTGGCAAGCTCTGGGGGCAGATGTCCCATGTAATATTAGCGGCACTCTTTTATACAGAGAGGGGAGCTAGAAGGAAGGATTTTCCATTGTGTGTCTCTCATTGCCTGAAGTGGACACAGCTTTTGCCAACATGAGAACTCATCATCTCCAACAACCCAGAGTGACTCAGCAAAGTGCCACATGTGTGTCATAGGCATCCACAAACCCAGAGACGTGCAAGGTTTCAAAGGCCACGTACATTTACGGTTCAGCAGTGACAGTTGTTCACTGTTCAGCTAAACAAATACGGTCCTCAGGCTGCATTGTGTACAATGTTTGTGCTCTGGTCAGGATGCCTTTGAAAATAATTTATTCATGATTAACATGTGCCGTGATGGTGTTGCATATTGGAGATTTAGTAGAGATTTAGTCTGATGTTTCATATTTATACATGGTGCCCTTTTGGGAAACTTCATGCAATGAGTATGTAATTTATCATTCAGGCCTTAAAGGTAGGGGAGAGCGGGGTATGTTGTCACACTTTTCACTCTGTCTTACCTGTACTGGGCGCAATACATTGCAATGGTATAAATGTCATACCAAATGAAAGGTGGAAGTCTTGGGCACATATTTTGTATTCATTACATATTCATATCTTATTTCAGTATGGACTTGTAGACAGTTAAATAGAGGGTGTGCACTTGTGACAACTTACCCCATCAGGGTGTAAGTTGTCACACTATGTCATAGTATGTGGGGTAAATTGTCACATTGGATTATCAACAAATAAGAATACAACTAAATAATTGTGAATATAATTTTTTTACTTTCAAATTGAAAACCAAGTACATTTCATTACAGAACTCATTAATTAAAGAACAAAATGCTTAGTCTTAACAAAACAGACGTGGTGTAATTCACAACGAAACACTTCTAATCAGACTCATCTTCAGAGTCACAGTTCTGGCACAAATAAATTGCCTGGCCTGGGGTGCAAGCATCATGGGCCCACTTCTTGCATCTCACACACTGCACCCAAGTCTCTTTTGGGCGGCTGTTAGAAAATGGCTCTATGCAGACTAGGCAGAAGCACTCCTCTTCATCTGATGATGACTTGTCTATTTTTCTTTTTACTCTTGCCTTTTGCACATTGCTCCAGAAACAGCCTGTTTTTAGATTGTGATTTTTCCATTTGTACTGCTTGCTTCACGGGTGTGTCTGTTAGAATTGCGTTTTGCGCCGCTTTCTTCCATTATTAGTTTGTTTTCGGGGACCAGCTTTTGAAATGGCCGGAGGTCCTCTGGAGTTGGTAGTCTGCTGCCAGCACTGGCATTGCTGGGTAAGGGTGAGCTGGCATGGGAACTGAACGGGTCTGCGTCTGTGCTTGTGCCTGGCAGGGCAGGGTTGGTACTGGGGCCTGGCGGGGCAGGGCGATCCGTAACATAGGATGGCGCAAACTCAGTTTCCAAAAATACATCCCTGTTGTAAGGCTGTACCCCAGCTACCCTAAAGCCAGCCTGAATGTTCAAGGGGGTTGCAGCCACAGGATAAGCTATTGCCACAATCCCAGGAATGTCATAAATTGACATTGTTTTCCCAGGATTGTTCCTCATCCATGCATCACACGCTGTGTTGATGTGCCTTTTAGCGGCCCGTAGACAGACCTGTCTAAGGGTTAAAGCCGATGAGCAGTGGGGTGGGAATGACACCATAATTATGCCGTTTTCTTTGGCATAATTGAGTCCATCAATGGACATATGAGATTCGTGGTTGTCCAAAAGGAGTAAACATGGTTTCTCCTTTGAGCATTTTGTATGCTCAATGCAATGTTTCAGGAAGTCAAAAAGTGCACATCTTTCATCCACCCCGAGGATTTGCCGCTCCCTTGCTGCCAGGTGGTCCGTTGTTTAAAAAATGGTCGCGGAAGTTGACACGGGGAAATATGAAATATGGAGGTATACTATTTCCTGTGGCTGAGACAGCACAGGCCAGTGTGACAAGCGTCCCCCTTTCAGCGGAGATCAGTGACCCTACTTGTTTGAATCCGCGTCTGGCCACTACTTTGTCAGGTTTATGGACCGTGGTCACCCCAGTTTCGTCGACATTCCATATGTCCCCTGGTCCAAATTGATGTCTGTCTAGCACATTTGCTAAATTGTCGAAGAAGGAATCAACATTTTCTCGGTTGAAGCTACTAGCTCTGGCAAGGCTAGTTGCCTCAGACTTTCTTAGCGACAGCATTGGGTGCCGTTTTAAGAAGGCTGTAAACCACTCTGAGCTGGCCTTTTCTGTTTCTGCCCACATTGGTGTGAACTTCAGCTTGTGTGCCACAGCAAACTGGTAGGCAAGTCTTTTGATCTCACTTGGCGACAGACCAAAATAAATGTCAGCTGACCTAGCGATATAATGAACAAGCTGCATCTCCAAATCAGGTGGAAATACCTGCCGTGGCTTTCTATAGCCAACCACTGTTGTTGGCACAGCTGCCTGACTGACAATTTCTTTGCTGGTAACCTTTTCACAATACCGAGTCAGAGTACGGTAATTTATATTAAAATTGTTTGCAGGCCTCCTGCGTGGTCCAGTGGTTACAACGTCCGACGCTGGCCACGGAGACCGGGGTTCAATTCCCCGTCTCGCCAAGTGTCGGCTCTGGCCGGGAGTGCCACCAGGGGGCGGCGATTGGCTCTCCGCCCCAGGGATGGGGGAGGGAAGCCGACGTGACGTTCGCTGCGTATAAGAGTGGCCCTGTAAGTACCGGGGTTCGGTCGACGGCTCTGCGAGTGACGTCTCGGAAGAGGCATTCGTCACTACCGGTCGCAGGACTACGGCAGCGAACTCACATTACTAGGGGGGGATTGACATAAAAATAGCGGGTCTAATTGGCTACCAAATTGGGAGAAAATGGGAGAAAATCAGAAACAAATAAAAATAAAAATAAATAATAATAATAATAATAATTGTTTGCCGTGCTTCTGATTGATTTGTTCTCCAGCTTCACCTGCCTGACTGCCTTCAACATTATGTCAGGAGGTGTGCTGCCATTCTCTGTCTTTCTTTTATAATTTCTCACCATCATCTCACTTTCTTTGGTTCCTTCGTTCGTTCGTTCCTTTCTTCCTTCCCTCAATGCTTCTTTCCTTCAAAAACACATTTCAATTAGCCTCATTGGAATTAGGCTGCATCCAGGGACTGGAGCAAGTCGTCTCATGTGACAACTTGCCTCAAAGCCATTGAGAAAACTTGCCCCAAACTGGCATGTGGGCTAATGTTTGCTAAATCTCAAGGCTAGTTCAACATAGGACTGCAGCTAACATATCAAGAGACACCTTATTGTCTCCTTTATTCGGTACACAATTATAATTTGGAACATTTATACCTAACACAGTTTTATTACATAAAATGTAAGGTGCCATTTACTTACTTTTGAAGGAGACAAACACGAAACTTGTGCTCACATGTAATTAAAGTGATCTTTGACCACCTGTGAAAAGGAATTTGAATTTGACCCTAGTTGCCACAAAGTAGCTATTTGATTTTTGAGATAGTGCCCCTGTGGTTGGAGGTATGAACAGTGTGACAACTTACCCGTGTGACAATTTACCCCGCTCTCCCCTACTACACACTTTAATTGTGGATTATAATTAGATTTACAGTTTTTTTGTTGTTATAGTTGGTAATCTGAATTTTGTGTTTTGTGTTCTGCTCTTGTATCTAGGTATGGTCCATGTTTTATATAGGTGTAATATTAATAGGTGTATTATATTAATGATGTAAACATTGTTCTAAATAAGTAGGGAATAGTATCAATCGTGCCATCATTGTTTGTGTTTGGTCATTACGAAAGCCAACAATGATTAGAAGTGTTGGTGTAAATGCTGTGATTAGATTGCGTCTTGGTGCTTAGTACATTTGGAGGCGTCAGTGCTATTGCTGCCAAGAACTTCTGTGAAAATGAGATGCGCTGCGAGCAGTTTCTGTCCTTTCCAGCGGAATGCATTGTTTACAAACCGCTGTCGGATCACCGCAGCAACTGGGTCGTCCCGCAGCGGTCGCAGTGCACCGCGGAGACGGACGCTGCGCATAACGAAATCTTTACAGCGCCTCCCCGCCACATCGTGCCGAACCTCAGGCAACATAAAACTAATTTGGGAATTCCACAGAACTGAAGTAAGGCCATGCACGGGAACGAGTCGTAATTTACCAAATTGGAAAGATGTTTCAGGAGAGGGGGTGTAAGACTACAGAATGTATCTGTACAGTAGAAAGCGCACTCTTTGAGCTGGGGAAAGCAATCGTAATGCGTTTATTTTTACACATCAAAAGGTACTTTAGCGGTCATGGTTGAGCAGGGGCCTCTTTAGCTCTCCCAAACGGCCGTGTAAGCGCCGACATGACATCGCTCTCAGTCAGGAAAAATGACCGTGTAAAACTGGGAATTGCTCGCCAAGCACTTCCGAGACTTATTTTTTCACAGCCTCTTTTTTGGTGTCAAACATGTTGTAAATTACACAATGTTTATAGGAATTAAATATTTAATCTACACATTTGTTCTATATTCACACTCTTTCATGTACTGGATTGAAACTATTTATATGGCACACGTTCAGTACGCTCCATGTGTAGTGTACAGTGCCAGCTAAGCACTTCCTTTTTATGCAAATGTATTGAAATCGCTTGTTTGTCTTTCCTAATGTTTATCAACCGCTAACAGCGGCCACGCTTACACACACGCGCCACGGTGTTTCAGCAAACGCAGTTAGCAGGAGGCCGGTTCACGAAACGACACCAGTGCACGGCCTCGTTTTTATTCTGTGGTATCTGAGTGCTGCAGGGTGAGGCTGGGGGGTTGGGGGGTCAAAGGCCTGGGGTATCTAAAGAACAATGACCAAAATATAAGTTATCGGATATTGGATCCAGCCGCTGGTCAGCGGCCATCAGTCCAGTTTTATCACTGTGGGGGAATGCAGGAACTCAGGCTCCAAGGGACACACTGTGTGTGTGTGTGTGTGTGTGTATGCGGCGGCGTGCAGGCGTTTTTGTGAGATTTTCAGTGCCACTCCTAACATTACGTTTAAGGTTCAGCCTGCTTGACATAAGCCGAGACAGGAAGTGATCAGTCACAGGAGAACAGCAGGACTAGCAGGTAGTGAGACAGGAGTAGACAATCCCGAAGATCAGTATCTGACTCAGGAATTGCTGCCACATTTTAACCGTCAGCGTGACAATCAAGAGCGTGATGACCATGCTGGGCCCAGATACAGGGCCAGTGCCTCTGAGCTGTGACAGTCCAGACTGTATTTCTCATACCCCGCAACCAACAGAAAACCTAGGACCTCATAATTCAGCATTGGAGTAGCCAAAAATGTAACACGGAGTAGCCAAAAATGCAGAAGTTGACTGTATGAATGCTGTCTGTATGAATTCAACTCCATTCCTCATGTGATGGGGGGCGGGGACAAAGGAAGAAAGAAAGCCATTTAAGACAGGAAGGTGGTAGATATTCTTGGAATCCAGTCTGAGATGTGTTCAGATAATGTACAACAGTGACAGTTGACCTGCGCCTCCCATGGAATACAGATGCCCCAATGAGATTAAATACACAGTTGCCCACAGGCACTTACTCGCTGCTGGCATCCCAGTGGGTTGGCATAGAGAGGGGGGTGCATAGCTTTCAACCTCAAGGTAATATCCACTTCCCCCAGAGTTGCAATTTAGGAATTAGGACCTGCATAGGCAGGATGTGTTGGTGTTGGGTATGAATAGCTGGGATCATCCATCACTATGCAAAGAATGGCTATTACCACCATGGACCAGTAGAGTCACAGCGATCCCCCTGCTCCAGTTTTGTTCACACAGATGCTGCACTGCGTTACAGCATACGTTCTACCAGGAGAGCAAAATCAACGGGAAATCTCCCCACATTTTGTACTTTAGGAACTTTAAAGCAAAGTCTCTTACCTCTCATTCAGTCACTGTGTCTTTCGAGTTGCAAGATCTACAGGGAACAGCAAAGGCCTCGATCTACAGCAGCTGCATGTAAAGATTGTGTTGTGAATTCTGCACATTGCAGGTCTTTTCACATGGTCTGGGTTTGTGTGTTGTGGTACCAGTGCTAGCTACTCACGTCAATCCACAGGGCTCGAAAAGCCAGACTGTGAGACCCTGAATCCCCGCCTTGTTACCAGCCCATAAAATGAGCTACACAGCATTGTGTTCTCTAGAGCTTATCGTAAACTCTAATACTTATATGTCACCATAAGTGTGTGAGCTCTCTGTCCCCCGTTGAGACAGATTTATATACACTGATCAACTTCTGATCAAAAACTATTCCTAGCTTTCTTCTCATTTAACAGACAGTCCAAGTGGCCTTTTAAGGTTATCCTTCAAGGGCCCACGTTTGCCCTGTAATCCAGCCCAAACCGGGACGTGAACCGGGAACCTTCAGAATCACAAGGCTCTGAATGAGTCTCAACCTGCCAACTGGAAAGACCCAGCTCCACAGCTGTGTGATGATGTCATTGTAACTGGCTTATTGGTGACAGATCTGTCCCAATTTCTCTTGCGAGAGGGCTCTTAAGGAAGCCCAGTGTATTTTGCTGCCTGCCAGATTTACAATCAGAGGTCCCATTCACACTACAGGCAAATATGGTTTAAAGTTCCACTTCCTGTGCTCAGTATGGTTAAGGTCACACACACAATGGTTATGAAAGGTAGTGACAACCATAATATAGTGTCCTACTAGAAGCAGGTTGAAAAACCGTTGTTAACTCCAGTTAATATACAAATGAGCTGACATGCTCGACTACTGAAAGTAGCTGCGCCATGAGCAAATGCACAAATTATACATTTCAGAGTGTTCCAGCTCCATTGACAGGCGGTGTGTGGACAAGCACATAACCCAGCATTAGTTAGTTATTATGGCTGCCGAGCCACAAGATACGTTTATGAACAGACCCAGAGGGGGTCAGGAAAACCAAGCACATTCTTATTCTGATGCCCCATTTCTCTCTGTTTGGTTGAGGAGATTGTTAACATCTTGTAAGTCGCTCTGGATAAGAGCGTCTGCTAAATACTTAAAATGAAAATGAAAAATGAAATTAACATTGGCCCACAGAAAGATTGCATTACTTACTTACTTAAGCCCATCGCCCCTTGCGGAGCATAGGCTATTGATGATGGTCCTCTACCGAGCTCTGTTCTGGGCAATTTTCTCCAGCTCTGACCAGGTATGGCCAGATGTCTTGGCATCTGCCTCCAGGTCCCACCTCCAGGTGTTTTTGGGGTGACTCCTCTTCCTTTTCCCTTGTGGGTTCAGACCCAGTTCTACCTCTGCCTTCAGACCTCTTCCTCCACTGGGACCTGTACAGTTCTTCTCCACAGGTCCATATTGCTGTTTATTGATAAATGTCTATGGCTTCTTCATGTCTGCCTTTGTCACTCTCCACATCTCAGAGCCATATAGAACCACAGACTTGACTGTGGAGTTGAACAGCCGCAGCTTCGTTTTGGTCTTGAGCTTTTTGGAGCCCCAAACATTTTCCAATATAATGAATGCCGTTCTTGCCTTTTGGATTCTTGCTTTGACGTCCTCGCCCGTACCATCTTGTCTGCTCATTATACTTCCCAGGTAAGTGAATGAGTCTACGTGTTCCAGTGGCTCCCCTCTGAGAGTGATTAGGTTATTATTGTTTGTATTGAGCCTCAGTAACTTTGTCTTCCTGATGTGGATGTTGAGTCCTGTTTTGATGTAAGTGGATTCCAGGTCGGTTGTTTTTTTCCTGCATTTTCTTGTGGTTGTGTGACAAGAGAGCCAGGTTGTCCACAAAGTCGAGGTCGTCTAGCTGTGTCCACATTGTCCACTGGATTCCATTTCTCTTGTTCTCTGTTGTTGTTTTCGTAATCCAGTCCATTGCAAGTAGCAACAGTAATGGGGACAGGAGACAACCCTGTCTCACTCCTGACCTCACCATGAAGGGGTTGGATCATTTGTCGCCATGTAAGAATCATTGTTACAAGCTTCATGGGGATTCCATAGTGTCTGAGGAGCTTCCAGAGTGTCTGCCTATCCAGGCTATTGAATGCCTTCTCGCAATCCACAAAGTTGACAAACAGGGATGAGTTCCACTCGATCGACTGCTGTACGATGATCTGGAGGGTGGAAATTTGGTCAGTGCAAGATCTGTCTTAGCAGAAGCCTGCTTGGTGGTCTCTAAGCTTGGCGACTATGGTGTATTATAGTCTCTCCGGGATGATTCTGTTGAGTACTTTGCCAGACACTGATAGTAATGTTATTCCCCTGTAGCCTCCTCCTGCCAGACAGTTCCAAGCAGCTTGCACAGCATGTTTGTAGAGATGTTTACGAAAGACTGCATGCTCCTAATTAAAGAGCCAAAGGAGATGAAAGCAGTGACAACCAGCCCAGACGTAATCTTGTTTGTTTTTTTATAGCTATTTCTACTTTTATGGCATCATTTTGCACATACTCATCTCAATTTTATTTATAACCACATTTTCTATGGACATACCTGACCACAATGGACATACCGGTAACCAGGAGATGGCAGCATATAGTAAACGGCAGGACAGTGCACACTCCAGAAGTAGGAAAAAGCAAGTAGGAAGAACTGAACTAGATTAGTGTGAGGCAAAATCTAGAACAAATGTGAATGGCTTCCATAAATGCATCAATAAAATAATTATTTAGGGGCCCCCGGGTAGCGCAAACCATAAAGGCACTTGTTCTGAGTGCCGGTGGTCCACTATAGCCAGGGTTCATGCCCAGAGTTCCGTCTCGGAGGAGGCGGTTAGGCGTCTTTGTCACTGCCGGTCTAGGGTTTGTCACTGCCGGTCTTCCGCAGTATGAGGGGAAGGGGTAGTTAGAAGAGGGTACAATTGCCCACCAAATTGGGAGTAAAAGGGAAAAGTTAGTGTTCTCTTTTTGTTTGGTTATTTGTGTTCAGATATAATATGTACCATTTAGCAGACGCTTTTAACCAAAGCGACTTACAGTAGTGAATGCATACATTTTACAGTATATGTGGTCCCAATGGGAATTGAACCCACAACCTAAGCGCTGTCAACGCCATGCTGTACCTACGGAGCCATGCAGAACCAGATTAGCATTAAAGAAGCATTCTTTTTGCTTTGAAAATTGATAAGCTATTTTATGCTAATTAAGTGTTTCTTTTCAAAGGTGTAGTTTGCTTGAAACGGAGTACTGTAGCAAGAATCAAGGCAAAATTAGATTTTTTTTCAATGGAATTTTGATGATTCATGTTGGGAATAAATCAATAAAATTATTAGTCAGGTCTAGAGAGATGTTAATGAAACAATTCTCCAAGACAAATCCATAGATGCAGTGTAAGATTCAAAGCACTTCAAACTGTTCACTTTGTGTCCCTTACTACGCCCCTCTTAACCCAGCCCTGAGTGTAATGCTTTTATTTTGCATCCAACCCTTCTGATTGGCCAATGCCCCAGCAACATGCCCCTGTATTCAGGTTACTATCTTACCTACTGCATGCTACACCTTGTAAGCTGCTATTTGCAGCTAAACATTTAATTTTGTGAATTTAAATCTCATAACATAAGATATATTATCTTTAATAGGCAGGCAGTGTAGTGTAATGGTTAGGGAACTGGACTTGTAACTGAGAGGTTGCTGGTTCGATTCCCAGTTGGGGACACTGCCGTTATACCCTTGAGCAAGGTACTTAACCTGAATTGCTTCAGTAAAATATCCAGCTGTATAAATGGGTTCCATGTAAAAGAAAAAAAAAGTAAACTGTAAGTCGCTCTGGATAAGAGCGTCTGCTAAATGCCAAAAATGTAATGTAAATGTTTAACAATCCCTGCATTAATGTCTTATTTGTACTGAAATAGAAATATAAACATTTTTAGCTAACTTGCTAATGTCTGAATCGAGTCTACATATAATGCCTTGTGTCAGTATTTGTTTATATACACATCCTGCTCCCTGTTGGAGAATTGTAGGATATAGTTTCTGAATGTGGCTTTGTAGATCAGAAATTATGATTCACTAACCCAGATTTTGCACAGTTGTCAAACTTGGTTGTGTACTTTTGACTGGGCCTGTTGCTTCTACGCAATGTCTGTCTCATTGTATGCCTGCTTGTCCCTTATGTAATGATACATGCCTGCTGCTCACTGATTGAGTGGGTCCCCTGCCACTTTTGATAGCTCAGTCTTTGTGCATAGATTATCTGTTTGCCTCACTATACATGCCATACAGCTTGACACAGTTATGTCTCCCTTCACGTTTCACTCACAAGAGGAGTCTATGACTGACCTCCAACCCCCACTCTCACACATGGCAGCACTGTCCCTGTATCCCCTGTCTAAGGGACACCCTTTGCTCAGCGTGGCAGAGGGGAAATTCCCAAATGCCAATCTGTCTTCAGGATGCCCGGTCACAGCATTCAGATTGACTAGGTTGTCACCACAGTGTTAAAATTGTGTTCTGTTTTATTGGGTTATTTGTATATTAATTTAGGACCTGAGAAAGAGGCACATTTTAGTTTATTTGCTTTGAAAATCAGTTGGCTATTTCTGTGCTATTTAGAAAATTCTAATCTACCATTTTTGTTAGGAAGGGACTTTTGTTTTACATTTGTTGATAAGAGGTAAGACAGCATCCGATCGAGCTGGCCCTGTGTAACCCCACTGTCAATGTCTCCAAAACTAAAATACAATGGAAATAAGAACCAAACTAGCCCAATGTATAATGGGGTCTGCTTGCCTTTCAGGTTTGATTCTTTAGAAGTCATCAATTATGGCAGTAAAAGACCATTTGTACATAATTTCTTGTGCAATTTTAATGTGAGTCCATTTTTTTTTTTTATGATTTCAAAAACCATATCAGGATTTTCATCTAGAAACCGCACAGTTACGGTCCACACCGCAGGGAACATCATTGCACTTAAGGAAAAGTTCCTCAGCTGGACACGCCACCCAGTAGGACCCCACCCTCGGATATCCATTTCCTGTGCAACCTCCTCCATGATCGGACCCTGTTCTGTTTGCCCCATACACTGCACACATTACGTTCATTGGATGATTTGGGCCACTCTTGATTTTCCCTTATTAAGCCTCCGCACACAACTCCACTGATCCCCGCACATGCCAGCGCAGTGTTTATGTATCCAGGCTGGGGTTTGGATGACCACCCTGTAATCTGTGCCACCTCCAGGAGCTTGGCCTATAAATACAGTCACCCGATACGGCCAACTCTCCCCGCCTGAGAGTGTGATAGACACCCGTCCGGCAACCACGCAGAGGACCGCTAGCTGCCCGGCTGCTTTCCAAGCATCGCTTGCACACTGGGAGAGGAATCGTCGAAGGGTGTGCGCTCTAGTACATCACACCTGCATTCTTTGTAACTGCATCTGTGATTTACATTTTACATGTTAAGCATTTAGCAGACACTCTTATACAGATGTGCATTAATACATGTTAAGAACAATCATAGTTTGCGCAAGAGATCAGTGCAGTAATACAGCGATAGACATTGTTGTAGGCAGCTGCATACCATACCGGTAACACTGGGAAGGAAATGTTTAGTAAAATGTAGTTTTTTTTTTGTTTTGTTTTTTGTTTTTTTGAGGAGTAAGCAAGGATACATATACAGAAAGTATTGAACAAGTAGGCAGTGGTGATGACAATTGGCTAGATGTACAGAATTCAGTGGTAGTGGAGTCTGAAAAGGTGGGTTTTGAGTCTCTTGGGGAAGATCGCAAGTGATTCCGCGGTCCTGACAGATTGCGGATGGTCGTTCCACCAGCGAGGGGTCAGGACAGAGAAGAGGCGAGACCGCGAGGAGTGGCTGCCAGGCACCCGGAGGGATGGGACAGTCAGTTTGCCAGAGGAGGTGGAGCGGAGGGGTCTGGCTCGGGTGTAGGGTATGATGAGTGTCTGGAGGTAAGGGGGAGCATTATCACTTAAGTAAATTAGCACACAGATGTTGGGGGAAACAGCAGGTCCGCATTGGGCTGGGATGAGGAGACTTATGTGTCCATATGTCTGTCTGCCGGAATGAAACAACATCCCTAGCTGCATGTGATGATTTATCTGCCTGATTGTACTGCTCCAGCAGTAAGCAAAATTAACCCCCAGCAATTAGAGCACTGAGTTTCTGTCTGCGCTCTGATGGATGACTGCTCTTTTGGTGATCACAAAATCAATGAACACGGATAGGGTTGTGGTAGGAGAATTGATCAGATCTCCAGATCATCTTTTCACACCGATAGATTTTGGTTGAAAATCAGTCTCTCGGAGGTTCCAAGTGGAAGGGTTTTAATTTTGCCCAAGTGTGTACCCTCTCCTCAGATTTCAGAAGGTTTTTCGAACATCTGTGAATTTTAAACCTGTTTACAGGTCCTTACAATTGTGGTGCTCAACAACTTGCCAGTTAAAAGGCCTACACAGTCATTGATTGTAAATCACGGTGAACCTGGTCTGTGCGCGTCTCCGTTTTTCCCCTGTGTGTACCCCCACTCCTGGGACCTACGCCAGCCTGTCACTGTGCTATGCTGTTCCTCGGCCTGAAAGACCAACACTGTAAATGCCTGAGGGTCCTTGAATAAAGGGCACAGAGGAGTGCAGCGTAGGTTAGAAAAATAGCCCGATAATCACCTCCGTTTTTTTATTAATGCCAGATTGGAGCAAGTGACCCCCCGCCCCTTTCTTTTTTAAGGAAGTCCGAGTTAGCAATCCAGTTATGCCGAGGCGGAAGGCAATGGGGAATTTCTTAGCCAATTAACTCCCATTGATTTGGACCAATTCAAGAGTAAAACGTGTCTATTCATGGCCTTTCCCTGTGTGAGGGGATGCGTGTGCTCCAATTACCCTGTCCTCTGTTAAAGGTCTACACAGGCCAGTTTCATTTGAGACCGTGCTCACTATCATTGAGCTCAGCAATGAAAATTGAGAAAAGGCCTGTAATGCGAGGCACCAAGCCTTATCTTGTCCAGCCAACTGCACTTGTCCAGCCAACTGAAAAAATATGGACCAATACTTAGTCCTACAAAATGTATAATTCTCCCTGAAGCCCCTGGAGGAGGAGTCAGGGAACCAGAGGCTGCAAACTAAAACACGACATCCCTTTTTGTAAAATACCATAAGTGGGCGACATGGTGCAGCATTCATTTCAGAAGTATGAATCTATCTATGGCTGTTTGTGTATAGATCTACGGCAGGGGTGCACAACTTCAGGCCTGGAGGTCCGGTGTGTACGCCGATTTTTGTCCCGACCAATTGCTCTGGCTTTAATCTTCTAAACGGCGTTATACACCAGAACTGGTTCACTCCCATGTCATACCACAGTGAAACATTTTTACCAAGGACACGTGTGCAGTCTCCAGCTGTAGCTTCTGATTTTATCAAAAATGTCTGCTCAAATAAATGATTAGGGCTAATTAAGTAATTAAGAGCCGAATCTGGCATGAAATCCTGAAATGGATTGACCCTCGCTGTGCACCCTTGATCTCCCAGTTGACTGAGATTTAGAGGCTCAGACACCCATGGGAAATGTAGTCATTTGGTGGTGGCTAGTCTTACATTTACCACGTTTCCCCTGAGAAAAGACCAGCTGCCTTAGAAAGGTAATGGCCTCTACAGTAATTCTGCTTTTACAGCCAAAATGAAAACACAGATAAATATATAGCTGCAAGCAGCAACTGCGGGCGCCAAGCACAAGCAACCCTCTGCAACTTTCCTGTGCATCCGTAGTGTTGATAAATACATTTTCAAGTTTTGGGTGATTCAGAATGATGATATTGATATAACACGATAGTGATATAATATAAAAATGTTTTTGTGCCATATTGGAAAATGTACAATTCACAGTGTGACTGGATTCAAACCCCGGGACCTTTTGATCATAAGCCCTGTGCCTCTTTCTCCTGTCCCACTGGGTAGTTTGCCATGTACTGGAATCCAGTGTTTCAGAGGGTTGAGGAACAGTTGTCCAAGCCTGAACTGCGTAAAAATTATAGTTGACAACCGAACAGGCTACATCATCAACATATGATGAGAGCAAATACACATTTGTGTACACCTGTTTTGTCATACATATATGAAGAAAATGTAACCTTAAATTAATTTATATGGCAATTCTATGCAAATGTAGAAAATCTCATTTTATTGTAGCCATATTGCTTATGGCAACCATACTGTAACCGATATAAACCAGAATTTTACAGCCGTGGGTGTGAGACGCGTAGAATTTTCTCGGCATCGTGTGTCTGGAGATCTTGAGTTTTCGAGTGGGGAAAGTATCGGTGTCCTGGTTAAACTTGAGCGCCGAAGCAGGAATGTCATAAAGCAAACAAACAAACAGATGAATGTAGAACTGTACAGGCGGTACTGCAGGGCAGACTCAGAGGCCCGAAGGTGTGTGCTGAACGTTAACATTTCTGCCCATGTATAAATAGGACCCTTTTCCCATAGCCTACACCGATGGCCTTCTGTGAGGAAACTGGATCCCCGATCTTAAAGAGGAGCTCTCAGGGGTTCGCCCTCTCTGCCCCGGTTGCACCCCTTTGCTTTGGCCCCCACACTGGATATGTGCCCTGCCCTCCATCCTACATTGTAAAAACGACACCCCAAAACAACGCATCTCAATATAAATAAAAAATTCCATACACAGTGGCACAGGCGTTTAATTGTGGTTGACAGAGTAGCTAACGTATTTGATTTGCGCACTTCTAGGTGCTGTTACTGACTCTTAAGAGCATTTAAGATCCTTCGTAGGCAATGCTGTGCTCTTAAACGTATTGAATTGAACTTGAATGTTTCTCTTTGTTAGCTACACTGGATAAGAGCATCTGCTAAATGAATGTAATGTAATTTAATGTAATGTAATTAATTTCAAGGGCACCCAGAATCTTCTCTCAAAATATTAAACCCAGGGAATCAGGATTGGGGTGGTCAGTTCCATTTCAGTGGATTTAGGGCTCTTTACTTGAACCAAACAGTCAATTTTTGCTCCTGCTGTCTGCCATCTGCTTACCCCCCACCTCAAGCCAAAGGAAGGAGATGTTTTGGCAAGTGCCAAGTGTGGTGTTGGCAGCTAACAGCCTTTTCCAGCTGCATTGCAAGGAGTGATACCCATAGCTCTTTTCCGGTAGCAGTCTTTGAAGGACAGACTTCCACGTCATGTCAATGTTCTTCAAGTCAGTTTTTCAGATTGTGCTTGTATGTTTTTTTTAAATGTATGTTTAGTATATTTGATTATTCAGTGCACTGATGATCACGTTCGCAGTACTTTCACAAACTCAATCCCACCTGTGAGTGAAAAGCAGCATGGAAGTTGGAAGCTGTCTAAATGGCCAACATGGGGATACTGCACTGCCAGTCTAATTTTGCTTGTGCTTTCACCATAACATGGGCAAGTTATTAATATTAGCTTCATAATCTTAAATGGCTGTGAGGTCTAAATCTATCTGCTGACTCAGCATTTATGTTTTACACACTCCCCCCACTCCCATACACACACACACACATACAGTACATGTATGCACACATGTACATGGATGTACATACACACACACACAAACACATGCCTATCGCCTATAGCCTTGGTTAGGTCAGTTTGTTGCTTCCCCCAGATGTAGTAGATTCGACCCAGTCTCTGCTTTCTGAATTTAATTGCATGTTAGTATTAGTACCAGTTACTAATAACAACTACACAGTTAGTATTAGGGTAGGAAAGCTGATGCTGGATCTGTTGTTTGGGGACAGAAATCTCTCTGTCTTTGGAAGATCACATCCGTAGCAAAAAACACAACGACAAAATTTAAATTTGCCATACAAATTACACTTTGTCCACGGCTTTTTCAGCAGTCACTGATGCTAATGTTACACTATCTAACATTAGCTCAACAAGCAGGGACGCAGCTCGACCAGCGATGGCAGTGGACGACCGCGTGAAAAACCAAGAGGGAGGATAACAAATAGAATAAAGAATTTAAGGCTTGTGGTTACCAAGCTATAGCCATGATTAATATTTAGCCTTTGTCAAACTCACTGAAACGATACACGATTCAATTTTGTTGATAACATTTTAGCTGGCTAGCACTAGCATGGTTTACTAGCAGTCAGTCATCATGAAACATTATACCTTGCGCCTATCTCGCTAGCTTGTCATTGGATCCGTTCCAAAACCTGACCGGCACAATGGCAGTTTGTGCCGCTCGGGCATAGTGTCCACTCCATTTAAATCCGGCACACAAAATGGCTTGTGCTGACCTGAACAGACAGTTTGTGCACCACGTAGACAATGTGCCATATCTTGCCTACCAACAGAATGGTAAACAATAGAGACTGTTAAACATATATTTCACATGGCTAAATCCAAATAGAAAAGTTATTGTGTTGTCTTTGCCAACACTTGCAAGTTGTCCAAAGATGAATTTAAAGTTTGGCTTGAATGATGGTTGCATAGAGATAAGTGATTTAACATGTTTATTATGTTGTACTACCTTATTTACATTTTTCTAGTGCACCTTAGTACAACTTATCCTTACCAAGCAGTGTTACCACACCTTTAAGCCACACTACCTGCCACTGTTTCATTATCAGCTAATAGATTCAGTGTCATACTTAGTATGTGGCACACAAAATAGGCCTATTTATTAAAGTAAGCTCAATTAATGAAGTAAGACTTATTAAAATAAATAAAGGAAGACTTTATTTTGATAAAACCAAATGTTTATACTTCCAGGGCCTGCTTCTTGGATTTATTAATTAATTTATTCATTTTCGTCTGTAAAACCTCACTGTAAACACCGCAAACATGTCATTCAAATTTTCAGCTTTTTTTCAGCCTGACCACTTTCATCACTGATAATGTGGTTCAGTGTACATACTATCAAGCATAGTGGCCAGAATCACTTGTTTCCAGGTACTTATTCAAAAGTAGCTCACACTTCGGTAGCTCACACTTCACACTGAAAGGTAAAGAAGTAGAATGTTGGCAACAAAATCTGGACAGATTGACAACACCCAATGTAGTAAGTCATGAAATATAACATTTTTGGTCGAATATCCCTTTAAGAGGAAAAGGTGTATCAAAGTCTGCATCACCCCTGTCCTGAGCTCCCACATATCGCCCATTGCAAATCTGGCAGCCCCTCCTAAGTGTTCAACTGATCAGCATATGACCAGAAACATATGGTGGGGGGTGTTTGGCTCATTTGCGGACATTGGACCCCTGTGGGCGGAATAACGTGATTGGTGCCAAACTGTATCGCTGACGTCCGGGCATCAATCTCCCTCGACTTCTTGGGTTCCAGGCTCAGCCTGTTGAAAGCCTTGAAACACGAGACCCAGCGCAGCGACCCAACGGTAGGGGAGACTGTACACTGCGTGTGACCGTCTGTCCCCCTAGGCTGCTTGCAGAAAACCAGTCAGTCAGTTCATGCCGCCTAGACATGACTGCAAGAATGCTGAGCACCATGTAAACTCTGCTACCTGAAGAAAACGGTCTCCCTTTCATACCCATGTATTTCCTGCTTTTTTCCCCCCCACTTTCCGGTTTGTATCACTATAGATGGTCGAGACTTTACAGCCACGAGAACATGTTTCGTCTACAGTCATTTTTTCTCCAGAGTTAAACATGCCTTAACCTTGATACTAACGCATGGTGATTCTAACAGGCTGGCTATGAATTGACAGCCCCCCTGGAACAACATCAGCGATGGTAATCTCTGCGGTGCTGCGATCCCCCTGTCTTTGATTTCATTGGTGGGATCATTTCAGCTGTACATGTGGCGCATATCGCTGATGACCTGCACGGCAGCTCCGCGTCACGCCTGACCACGCTTGCGGAGGCTCGCCCTGTTCGGCGCACCGTGTAGCAATCAGCCAGGCGGCAGATGAATACTGTGGATGCAGAAATAACAAAGCATGGCTAAAGGAACGGACGAGTGAGCGAGGTGGTTATGACGCGGTTTCACAGTGGAACCAGCCCCTGACCGCAGCCTGACCCCTCCCTGTGTTGGGAGTAAAAGCTGACCACCTGTCAGACCCTGCCTTACCTGTGTGACAAAGCTGGGCGCCGGACTTGCTTCGACAGTGATGCTGTTGCCGCGCGCTACCGTTGCCGTGTACCTCCTCAGCTGCTGCCAGAGGAAAGGAATTGATATCCAGTAAAACACTTGCAGACTCCTCTTCTGTCTATCCCTTGTTTCTTGTCTTCCTCCCCCTTTTCCTAGCCTGCGTTCCTTAGCTTTCAGGCAGAGCAGGAGGGACGTAGCTCATGCGTGTGGGGAGTGTGTCAGGCTGTCACTTGCTAGGGCTGCAGTGAGTCCTGGTGAAAGAGGTATCTGCACCGACAGAGTGCTGTGAGGAAGGACAGAGCGGAGCGGTAGAGGAAAGGATGAAGGCAGAAGGGAAGGGAAGGGAGGGGAGGAACAGGACCTGGCATGCAGAAATCAGCTAGCCTGCTAAATTTAACCCACCCTCCCCTCTCTCACTTTCTCTCCTCTGTCTCTCTCTGTCTCTCTGTCTCTGCCCCAAACTCCCATGTCAGATGTCCCGGTCGAGTTAGTGACACACCCCCCCATGTCCATCCCTATGGCGAGAGAGAGAGAGATTGTTTCAGACGAGGTTGTGCTTTGTAAGGAGGGGGATGTGGACAGCCAGGACAAAGGGTGAGGTTCCGTTACTCAGACCTAATCGGAAAACATGGAATATGGTCCCATGGGAGCAAAAGTTTGAGCTAAATGAAATGTTATTTGCGCCCCAACTTCAGGGCGTTATTTATTGTTGCTTGCATGAGAAGGTTACCATGTACCATGTGCGAGGTGCTTGTTGATTTCATGGTGAAATCCAACACTGTTTACCGCGGCTCCAGCTACTGCTAAATTCCCCCACGGCAGTCATAAAGACTCGATTTCAGTGCCTTCGTATTCAGAACCTCTTTCTGGACAGGAGTGGATCACACATGTGCAGCTGCAGTTACTGCAACCACGCTTTTCCATGAAGCAGTAACTGAGGACATGTGAAGCCCAGTTCAGAGCAAAAGTGCAAGACCAGTTTTTTAGTAGTTAGTTTAATATATATATATATATTTAAGAACGTTACTGAGTAAAGACTACACTGTCCACATCAAAAATGATGGTGAACAAATTAAATGACTATCCATAATGATTTATGAGTTAGTTGAACAGATCCATCTTGTCTTTAAATCTGGACTGAAAACGAATCTTGGACTGTACAGCCAGCATTCTAAAATGTTCCTACTGAACAAGGTTACTTCTGAAAACATTCTAAAACCATCTCATTAGCACACGTTTTGATCTGGGGTGGCCTTGACACCACACCATCGTCATAGAGATATACTGCACGCAGCTCAGATCAAAGTGAAGGCCCCTAGTAAACAAGACCTGTGTGAAAGAAGCAACCGTGATGGTGGCCAGTGATTAAGTGTCATGCCTTACGCGCTGATGTGTTATCCATCTTAGTCCTAACGTGTTACGGTGTGCTATAGCTGTTCGATGCATTTAAATCGCGTGCTGAATTTGGCACCAGATTATTATTTTTTTTGCAGGAATTTTACTGGTGACTACAGGGTTCAAGTATTTCAAATAATGTTTTGACCCCTGATATGCATAGAGTTTATGTCCTAAGCTTTTCAGAAATGTAACATTTGCCAAGCTGTGTTTTGCAAGGAATTCCCTTTCCGATGGTGGTACAAACTGTGTTCAGAATCAATACTCTTCAACATGTCTGAGTAGCCACGTGGCCAAGTGTCTGTGTCCTGACACCACAGTGGGACATTGTGGGTATTCTGGACCATACCCCACATATTGATGAATGTCACTCTGGAACTTGGATTTATGATTGAGCCAAGACTTATGCCTTGGTCAGCATTGTATCCATTTCAGCTCACTTTCCTCCACCTCTTAAACTCTGCACGTATGGGCAGACGCACATAAACTTTTTTTTGCATTTTGGTCGCTCACAGTGTGACGCAAGCACACCATAGCACGCTGTCAAAAATCCAGGGTTCATTATCCACCTTTTGACCTGAAAAAGCACAGAAGCCTTTGCCTGCACCTAACTTATATATTAACATAGCAATTGGGGGTCAACTGATTGGGATTGGGGTTTTTTAAAATCGATGTTGGTGCTGATATTTAGTCAAGCAGGGATGCCGATTGGACAATTTCCCAGATTTGCCTCTGAGAAATGAGAGTTTGCACCAATAATGCACTTAAATGATGTCAATGATGTCGTCTCTTGGACAAATGACTAATTAGTGGCCATTTGTTGTGCAATAAATCTATCAGCCAATGACTCTGACAGTTTTGTCCTATCCTAGTACTTTTTAAAAAGCTCTTCTCGTACAAAAAAGTGATCTTTTTCAGCTGTATCTCAAACTTTATTGCAATGTGCATGTTCATTGAATCATCAACCGTATCAACCATCAGAGACCATATCAGAGACCTTCAGACCATATCAATTATCTTTAATTACAAATTGCTGCTTTGCTTTGATAGGTTCCAATTCAGTTTACGTTATCACATTGGAGATTATTGTCTGTCCTGCTAATTTGCGCAGCAATAGGCTACCGCTTGAATTACCGATGCCAATTTGAAATTCAGGCGTGAATTAATTTAGAAAGCTTAATTTAGGATATGAATTTCACAAGAGGGACTTACCAACAATATTTATTTTCAATGAAATAGGTTTGACCCAAACCCACCAGGACTGCAGATAAATCTATGGGCCCTGCATGTATTGGGTCGACCCGCGCATCACAGCTGGGCAACATCAGCGATGGTCATTTAAATATTCTTTAATCTGTTGGAAAATCACAGTAGTCTTTTTGTTGGAGCTGTGGGACCCGCCATGGGCCTGTGGGACCTGTTTCCCTCAAATAGGAAATAGCATTCTGTCCCCTGTTAAACTGGTGAATAATGGCGGGTGTCAGAGGAGGGAAGCCAGTGCGGAGCGGTATTGATCAGATTCTGGAAAGTGCTACTGTAAAGTGATGAATGGACTCTCATCACTTGGAGAGGAGTGTTGGTGTACTTACAGTGAGCACACGCCACATCCATTCCTGCCTCTCCAGTATGTCAGGGCCAAGCCTCCTGCTGCTCACAACGTTTGCAGGGAGTTCTGCTACCGTAGCCCCTTTGGGAAATAAAAAGTCCCCACCCTCGAGGTTCAACCCAGTTTTCCCATCCCCTCAGCTCGCTTATGGTGTGGCCGTGGTCATCTTGGAGACCCCCTCAGGGGCCAGCTGTCAGAGGCACCTGTTGTCCTTTTCACAGGGACAGTGACACCGTGCTAATGTGACGGGGACTGGCCTTGGCCTGCCCCAGCACTGTGTCCAATAGCCCAACAGAACCAAGTTCAATTACACAACACAACCAGGTCTAATAACCCAACAGAACCAAGTTCAATTACACAACACAACCAGGTCCAATAACCCAACAGAACCAAGTTCAATTACACAACACAACCAGGCCCAATGATCCAACAGAACCAAGTTCAATTACACAACACGACCAGGTCCAATAACCCAACACAACCAGGTCCAATAACCCAACAGAACCAAGTTCAATTACACAACACAACCAGGTCCAATAACCCAACAGAACCAAGTTCAAATACACAACACAACCAGGTCTAATAACCCAACAGAACCAAGTTCAATTACACAACACAACCAGGTCCAATAACCCAACAGAACCGGGTTCAATTACACAACACAACTAGGTCCAATAACCCAACAGAACCGGGCTCAGTTACTCAACACAACCGGGTCCAATAACCCAACAGAACCAGGGCCAATAACCCAACAGTACCACAGGGTTGCATTAGTATGGATAATTTCCACAAGCGCTCAGGTTAAATTACCACTTTATTTCTACACTTGACTAGTAGGCTACACCAAATCAACTCATCCGATGATAATGACTTAAATATGATAATAAATATTGTTAAAACCTTGTTATTGATATGTTTTTCTTTTCTGTTTGTGCTTTTATTCCCCTTTTTTTTTCTCCCTGTTTTTAGTTGGCAAACTCTTTTTCATGCCAATTATCCCCACCCTCGAGGTCGCTGCCATAGTCCTGAGACCAGTAGTGGGCGCTGTACCGCCTCTTCCGAGCCCCCACCCGCCACGGTCACCGTAACACACAGGACCACTGATATATGCAGCGATCTCGTATCGGCTTCCCTCCCTGGGGCAGACAGCCAGTTGTCGCCCCCTAGTGGCACTCCCTGCCAGAGCCGAACTGGCACGACCTAAGTGGAATTAGGTCCGCAGGAGACTCGAGGCCCACCTTTTCAGACTCCACTGCCACTGAATTCTGTGCATCTAGCTAATTGTCATCACCACTGCCTACTTGCTCAACACTATATACCCCTGCTTACTCCATTTAATTAAAAAAAATATATATATATATTTACTAACCTCTTCCTTCCCAGTGTTGCAGGTGTGGTACGCGGCTGCCTGCAATGATGTCTATCGCTGTATTACTGCACTGATCTCTTGCGCGAACTATGATTGTTCCTACCATGTATTTATGCACATCTTGTAAGTCGCTCTGGATAAGAGCGTCTGCTAAATGCTTAAAATGTAAATCTAAATGTAATTGAAACCGCAGTGGGCAGCGTTGAACGTTCTTACTGCTACACCACCAGGGAGGCCCCCTGTTATTGGTATTTTTAATGTTCTGACGAATTTCTCAAAATTGAGTGGAGTGAAATGACAGGCCCATTCCTGCAGTCTGAGAGAATAAAATATGTGCTGCGTCAGACGATAGTTGGACAGATAAACGAGGTTAACTTTGTTAATGAAGTAAAATTAAAGTGCCACTGGTCACTACAGAGCCCAGCATCCAGTACACAACACCTCAGAAGTCCTCAAACCTGTTTTCACGAATGAAAGCCGAATGTTTATTCGATTTGCTTTAATGTCACAGGTTTTCTTATATTGTCTTGTGTATTCTCGCGTGTTTGTATTAATGTATGCTGCTCTCTTGGCCAGGTTGCCCTTGAGTAAGAGATGCCAATCTCAGTGGGGTTTCTTCTCCTGGATAAATAAAGGACTAATAAAAACTGAGACGACTAGGGTGTAGACAAAAACATAGACATGTAGGCCACTGTGGTAAACCAGTTAGACTTCATCTTCATTGGCAGTCACAAGCGAAAATGATCGTTTTAACAATGAATGCACTCTGAGTGTTGTTTGGAGAATTTCACTGGGACAAAACTTCAACAGGAGATTAAAAGGCATTTCCTGCGGTCTTGCGGCACTCTTGTCAGTATGGAGAGAAGGGCCAGCTGAGTGCAGTTTGTGGTTGTGTGGGGGGGTCATTGCAGTGAAATCCTGGGGCAAGGCCTGCCATTGTTAGCTATGCAGGGGCTACTGTGAATGAAAGTCCAGCTGGGCGTCTCAGGTTTGACCGCACCGCATGCTCTGGTGTGTCTTCCTGAGGTGCTGTGCTGGATGGAGCTGGGGTTCATATTTTGTTTTTCATTCCAAGGTGAACAACACGTTTTTCTTAAAAAAAGTGTCACCAATAATGGCCTAAAAGTGAACAAGGGGATATGTGTTTGTCTGCCATTGCAATATCAATTTTTGGAAAAAGGAAAATCCCTTATCCCCACCACCCTACCACCCACACACTGTGAATTGTTTGTTTGAGTGAGTGGCAGCCCTTGGCTCTCAGAGTGAGAATTAGAGGGGATAGACTGAGAGATGGGATCTCTCAGAGAGATGGAGCCCTCAGGGGTAACCGGACACTAATGTTACAGCAGCCCTGCTGCAGCTCCCAGGGGGCGCTGTCTGAATGTGCAGGCTCTGATTTTCCCCACCTGGCCATCTCTCATTGCTCTGGGAGAGAGGAGCTGCTATTCCTGTCCTCACCCATGCCGATTCACAAATCTACTTTACCTCCACCTCTCCTGGGGGCGAAGCAAAACTTCCAGAATTAGACACTGCTTTTCCCCAACTGCCCATCTGGTGAGAAACAACTCTCAGAACCAGAACAAACTCTAGAATATCTACTACTACGAGTGATTAATGTACATTTTACATTTTTATTTAGTCTTTTAGCAGATTCACCTATCCAGAGCAACTTATAAATTAAGCGCATATAACAAGATAGAACAGTGTTAGACATAATAGAGACAAGAACAAGTGCAATAACAAGTGCACAATGCAAGTATGAACAGCAATCCAGAACATTTTATTTGATTTTTATTCCATAAGGGGCGGCGGATGGCGTAGCGGTCTAACGCGCCACACTTTGGTGTGGCGTGCGCTGCCTGTCAGGGACACGGTTCGAAACCTGTGTCTCTACCAGACCGGCCCGTCAGCCCCGATCGGAGGCGGCATTTGGCTTTCTGCCTCCGGGGGAGGGGGGAAGGTGAGCCGGCACGAGTCCGTCGAGGAGAAGGTTAAAGGCGTCCGTGGAAGAATTTCCATCTCGGAAGAGGCGGGAACAATCGGCCAGGAATGTGTGTCTCGCTCCCGGAGGACGGGTGGCAAGCTAGTGGTTATGCGTTTAGTAGAGAAGGGTAACACAAGGCAAGAGGAGCTGAGATGTTGTCTGAAGAGGTGCGTTTTGCGTAATGTATACAACAAGGACAAGTCAGTATTGTTTGTGAACTCAGCAGTCAGATCCAAACTCCTCCAGGTCACAGGTCATTCTGCAGTCAGCACTGGTCTGCTTTTACAGTGACAACCCCCCCAACTGCTGCTGGACTGTAACGTCATCTCTGGAACAGCTGTAAACGCCCTTCCTGAGAGCCAGCACTGCACTGAAGGGATTGGCTTCAGGGCTCCCAAGTTTTGGAATTACCTTCCGCAGATCGTACAGGAAGCAGAAACTGTTTAGGGTGTATTCCCTATTTGAGTCATGTTGTTCCCGGGCTGCAAGCAGATAATTTGTGTACACAAGGATTGAGGATTGACTGATTGATTTTCACAAAAGGGTGTCAGCCCTCTGGTGACCATGTGGATGTCCAGCCGTTCTTCTGTGCACCGTCCGGTTATGTTCACCCCTCAGCAGCGCTCAGGAGAGCCATGGCAGTGTCTTCACACTCATCGCGTTTCAACTCGTGTCTTTTTCAGGCAGTGACTTTATTCATTTGCTTTTGTCTTTACTCCTTTTTTGATTGCTTTTGTTGCAATTTCATCACCATGGAAATGCTTGAATCCATATATCTATAATATCTTCAGACGATCTAACATCACAGGTGCTGTGGTCAAATGAAAGTCTCTCTGATGCTCTGTCATATAACAATACCAATGGTTGCACAAGCATGTTGGCACTTGGGGTCCAGCGGTAAGAACACACAAAATGTTATTTTTGGGGGGACACAGGGCTATTGTGTACACAGAGAATTACACCAGGAGACCAGAAGTTGTGCTTTATTGGGTAACAGCCCCTGGGGCATGCTGGGAGAATATAATATTCTGGGGTGTGTGTGGAGTTAAACCATAGGGGTCTCTGTACTTCCAGCATCATAAAGTGCAGATTGACGGCTGAGGCCTTTGCGTTCATCCCGTTTGTCCGGACGGTTTAAAAGCAGAGGTGTTTATGACTCAGCCGTTAACTCCCCCCTTCCAGAAACTCTTTGGCTCTTTCCAGGGCAGCTTGCCGCAGGCCGCGGGTTTAAAGATAGTCGTTCCTTTGGCTCAGCTGAGTGTTCCGCACCCTCAGTGTCAGATGCACTGTGTCTGTACTGGGGTAAAGCGCTGAGGCAGCCTTTGCCCTGTGGCCCTGCCGCAGAAATGCCGGGGCCGGGGGTATTCTAAGCACTGCATGCAGCAGCGGGCTGACTGACCTTACAAAACATCCCACAGTCCCTGCATATTCTCTCTCTCTCCTGTATTCTTAATTAATGAGCAGATGGAGCAGTGGGATGAAAGACCACTCAAAATATCCACTGTCTTACAATACTGCCTGAGAATATCAGGCCTTGGGAAAAAAATGGCGGTCATTTCACCGATATTGAGACAGTGAAAAATAACAGAATCGCCAGTCTGTTTTTAGGCAACATTGCAGAGTAGTGGTTAGGCGCATGGACTTGTAACAGGAGGGCCACCTTGTTTGTGTGTTTGCTTCCAATACCAAAATCGGATGTAGGTTAACGAATAAATTAATAGACCTTAAGTGCTTCTGAGATGTTGGTGTTTCGAAGCACCCAATGGCAGACGCCTTTAGCCAGGATTAACCTCTGACACTTGCTGAACCTCGAGGACAGTTATGGAGAGCTCACCATTGTCACGCTGTTTTGTCAGATGCCTCGGAAGAGGCGGAACAGGAGAAGATTGCAGAGGAGGTTCCAGCAGACAAAGCGAAAAAGAGGAAGAGTCAGGCCGTGAAACAAAACAAGGCCAAGAAGAAGAAGAAGACGACGGCGCAGGTTTGTATTGCACATCAGTCTCATTCCATAGCTTCGGGTAAACATCTTGCCTTTCATAGCTGTGTTTTCGGATGGTTTTGTGTGCATTTTGTATTCAAATGTCTTTGGAACCCCTGGGTTACCCTTCGATCATGCTTTTAATGTGAGTGAGACAATTTGAGATGGTCGTACCACTTGCTATCAATTCCAAAAATACATTGGTTAAAAATCCATTTGACACTTGGCGTTCTTACTCTTAAATGTACTCTTACAGTTAATAAGAGTGTAAAACCTTATCTCAAGTTCACATCTTTGTTTCTTCCAATGATCTACACCTCATTACTTTGAGTCTTCTTTCATTAATTGACAGTGTGGCTAAAAATGGAGGAAAAAAAACCCTCTGGCAGGTTCCTTCTTTCTCTGTCAAAAAGTAAATTAGCATGATTAAATTATTTAAAATACCAGTAGGAATGTACTGACAATTTATTTGATATCTGCCCCAAAGTTGCAACCGTAGCTCATGAATATGCCATTTTTTTTTTTTTTTTTTTTGCCAATTTGGTTGCCAATTATACCCTCTATTTATTTCAATTCCCCACCCCCACGAGTCCGCCGCCCGTCCTCCCGGAGCGAGACACTCATTCCTGGCCGATTGTTCCCGCCTCTTGCGAGACGGAAATTCTTCCACGGACGCCTTTTACCTTCTCCTCGACGGACTCGTGCCGGCTCACCCTTCCCCCTCCGCCGGAGGCGGACAGCCAAATGCCGCCTCCGATCGGGGCTGACGACCAGGGCCGGTCTGGTTTGAACCGCGTCCCTGACAGGCAGTGCACACAACACCAAAGTGTGGCGCGTTAGACCGCTACGCCATCCGCCGCCCGAATATGCCATTTTTAACTCAGTTTATAATATTTGGTTCTTTCTACATTTCTACAGAAAGAATGCTTTGTTGCTCAGGAGAAAAAAGAGGATGGTGAAGACAAGAACTCCAAAAAGCTCAAGAAGAGGAGAAAGGTAATAAGGGAGAAGACAATAGGCCATATTGCAGAGCATTAAGGAGTCTACTTGGAGATACGTATGTGCCATCTGCAGATGAGGAGGAACCTTCTCCTGCAGTCTTCTCTCCAATGCATCCTGTCTTAACTCAGCTCTTGCTCCCTGCATGGTGTGCATAGACAATAAACTAGATGTTGCAATGTTTCCAGATTCAATCAATGTTTTTTTTACTCTGAAACTTTGGGCTGGATTCAGTTAACATTTTAACCAACACAGTTTGGCGAGTTGATTTTGGGTTATTTTTTGCCAAATTGTGTTTGTGAAGAAAAAAAGTTACAGTTGCATTTATTTATAATTCAGAGTTAAGGACAAATGTTGATTGAAGGGTTAAAGAATCCAAAGGGTTAAAGAATTTCAGTTTAAGTTTGACCTTGGTCTGTGTTGCTACTCCATCCAGGTCCTGGGGGGCTGCAGTGTTTCCCAGTTAATCTCCCCTTGATCGTGGTTGAACCAATTTAGTCAGTTTGGTTCAGAGAGAACAGTAAATCCTGCTGGATTGCGGTGGCAGTAGGGGAGTAGCCCAGGTTTAATGTTCTGTCTTTGTCTGTGCAGAAGAAGACTATCACAGACGTCCTGGCCACTTCAGAGCCCAAGCAAGGGATTCCTGCCGACCTCCAGAAGCTCGTACTGGATCATTACTCCGACAAACGCTCCGTTATCGAGTTGGAGGAGCTAAAACTCCCAGGTAAGGTGGCACTGAGAGGAGCCTGTGCTTCAGACCAGACTGTGCCAAAGTGTCTAACGCCATCTGGGAATAAATAGTGACCTGGAGAAACGCCCGCAGCAGCTGAGGAAAAAGCAATGTGTTTTAGCCACTCCAGGTCTTACTAGAAGCTGTTCGGGTAACTAGTACTTAGTAACCACCTGTTAGTGTCTTCCACTACCCTGCCTCTGGTAAGACCTGGACGGCTCAATCTGCTATGCTTTGGGAGTATTATTTCCATCCCTGCCACAGCCTCTCCCCTGTCATGGTCATTGCAATTGGTGTAACCCTTGTCCTTTTAGAATACTATGTTCATGTTCCATGTTATCTGGAAACTGGGGGGTGTTATGGTGATCATGCATGTGGGTGCCTGAGTGACTCCTGGTCCACCCCATTCTTGACCTTTGACCCCTGCATGCCTCTCTTGCTGTTGGTTACAGACTCCTGCTTCCTGATAAGCAATGACCTTACTCACAGCCTCTCCTCCTACTTAAAGGAAAGTAAGTACAACACTGTCGCCCCCTGGTGCTGACTGAATGCACCCACTTGATATGATATTAAATTATATAAATATTGTTTTAAATTATACAATACAGTATGATTTTATTTGTTCCACCAGCTGTTATTTATTTATATATATATATAAAACTTTTTTGAGCAGTGCATACATTAATATCGTCACCTTATTAAAATAATGGCCCAAGTCATATTTTCAAGTTTTTCAAAAAACTGACTAAACTGAATCAAATATAGAATATATGATATTTATTAATCATTTCACACAAAAAGGTTATGACAATATATGACTATTGACATACAAATAACGCTGTCTGTCAATTATGTAACATAAGAGGATTAGATTACTTAGGCCAATTTACGAACATGCCGTTGTGACTTAGGCAATTTTAAACCAGATTTAGGCCAAATTACTTCTGGAGTAAGTGACTGAGGCAAGCAGCCGCCATCTTGAAAGCTTGTAAAATTGCCTAAGTCACATTGTCTTGTGACTTAGGCAAAAAATAAAATGGCCTAAGTCACACTCTTGACGTAGGCCATTATACTACCGGGGTAGGAACAGCATGATCTTTTCAATTAAGGATGTAGGTAATTTTACAAGAGGTGGCCAGCATCATGAAGAGATGACTCATTTTCATGAAATGAAAACATTTTCCTAAAAAAATGACATAGGCCATTATTTTAGGAAGGTGACGATATATAACATTGTATAACAATATACGACACTGTGTTTAAGAAGAAATGTCACCCTATGTTTCCTATTCTGTTTCCAGTCCATGTGTATATGCATTGTTTATTTAGTGTTCCACACTGTAAATGCCACACTGGAGTGACTTGCACTGTAAGGGAGTCACCTTTCAGTTTGACATCATGTTGTGTCACCCACACACACTCTCATCTGTTTCCGTTACAGTTTGTCCCAAATGGGCCAAGGCCCAGAAGCAGCACACAGTGAAGAAGTCACTTGTCCTGTTGATTGTCTGTAGCTCCGCCCTTCGTGCAATCGAGCTCATCAAGTGAGTGGCAGCTGCAAGTCTTGTTTGTCTTGTGCCTCCAGTGACGTTTTCACATGTATCAGGTTAAAGACTAATGTGTCATATGGCTCCAGTTGTATGTGACATGTTAGGTGTCAATTATAGGGTGTAATGTATAAAGCGTCTCCAATAAAGGGTAAAGTATCACACATCTACAATAATAAGCAACTTGCCTCTATTTCTCCAGTTATGTAGTGTGACACATCTATTGTTACGTGTAACTTTGAATGCGCCTCTGGTAAAGTCATGTCTTGTAATGTCACATATCTTTAATGTGTAACATTACTTACAGTACAATTACATTACAGTAACATGTAACACATCTCTAGTAACCTGTCTGTAATGTACAACATGTCCAGTAATTTGTACCATGTCACACATCTTTCATTTGTGAAGTATAGTATCACATATCTCCTGTAAAGTGTAGTGTCACACACATCATCATTAGCATGTAAGAGTCCAGCATTTCTCCTGGAGTCTTAACACGCTGGGAATAAGGGGCTTGAGGCCCCTAATATAAAAAATAATGCCGCATCACAATTTGATGTGAACCTTCTCTTTCTGTTCTGCTTTACCTTTCCCACTCAGGCAGTTGACCACCTTCAAAGGAGAAGCCAAAGTTTTAAAATTATTCGCCAAGCATATAAAGGTGAGGGGACAACGGCATGAGTTTGCTACATGCAAACGGCTCTGTGTGTGTACATACAAATTATTTAATTTATATATTAATCGGATGTTGCTGTTTGTTAATCATTCCTTAATCGTTCGTTCATATTAAACCCACACAGTACCATTCAAAATGGAAAGATTTTGTTGGCATCTAGGTTTTTACAAATTAAGGCATGGTGGTAGAAGTGACACAGATATCTTGCAGTAGCACTTATTCAAGTTATTCATACACTTACTGGTCTGGGAGTATTGTTAGCCAAATCTGTCTCACTGTTGCTCATAAAAACTCATGTGGATGCACTTATGTTCTCACATAAGTCGCTCTGGATAAGGACGTCTGCTAAATGACTGTAATGTAATTAATTAAACTGTCATGGGTTCATGACCAGCATAGGAACTGGTAATCCCTTCACCCCTGGGATACACGCATGTGTTAAGGCTATGTGTTAAACTCTGTTAAGAAAAAAATACATGATTTTGATATGAGAAGCAGTACCTCCTCTTACCTTTGTGTAATGTATAATGGCATTGCACCAGGCTCAATATGAACAAATTACATTGTCACAGAAAGAAAACATCTGTGTTAGTCATCGTGCTGCACGTCGTGGAACAACGTCCTGTACATGTTGTCGATTTACCTCAACAACTCCCTCCTAACTGTGATAACAGCGGTAACATCCCCTAGTGAGACCATATGAGTTTTTATTGTTTATTAAACTGTGGCCTCACAGGCGTTTGTGTGGAGGCGTCGGAAGTTCCCCCAAGAGAACTCCATTAAATCTTGGAGAACCAATAAACCACTCAGTAGGCTCTGTTTGTATTAGGGCTAGCCTTTCTGCACTGTATGTTTGATGGTTAGGTCCGTGAGCTTACGTCAGTGAGTTTATGGAGTGTAGCAAGCCAAGAACACTGACAGTGTATGCAGTCGTCCAGAGCAAGACTGATACTCCTGTTAGTTTGACATGGACGTGCTATATATTTCATTCTGGCTATGCTCCCTCAGAAAACAAGACGGATTACCTAAACTGTACTGCACACTGCAGAGTGAAATAACACCGCGCCCACGACACCTACATTCTTTGTACTCTGCAAAGTTTTTCTAGAGGCAGCCATGCAGTTCAGGCTACCACTGACATGACCAAAAAAACAGGGAGGGAGCGTAGCCTCTCACTTCATTATGACTTTATGAACATTAAATAGGTCATAAGGGCTGTAGAGCTTAAAGGCACTCCGACCAAAATCCATAATTTCATGATGTAGACCTACTATTGCCTTGTCGATCCATCCACATGGCGCTGTTGATACTTTTGCGTTTGTCTGTTTCCCTAGAGGCGTGAGCATCCAAATGTCACCTAACTTACGAGACAATCTACACGCCAAGATCACACAGACCGACTGTAATTCGTGTTGTTGGCTCAGCTATCTGGGATGTGAAAGAATGGGTTGTGAAGGACGGTTTTCTAATATAAATAGATAAATATAAAATTAGATGTTACTAACGTTAGACCAGCCAGACTGGATGGCCAGCTTTTGAACTGGTAAGTAACGCTATCTATGTTTTGTATAGGTAGTTTACAGATGACGTCACGTCTTTTCCCTGCAGTGGCGCGAACTCCATATGGTGGTCAAGTGAACACGAGTAGTGGAGTTGAGGCATAGTCACACACAAAAAACCTGTATGCTTGCGTTGTTTATGGTTGTTCGAATCGATCTAACCGAAAAAGGGGAAAAAATATTAAAAACTACAAACAAAAAAACGTCAGGAGATATGGCTGTATTGGATAAGTATTAAACTTTCCTTTATTCTGTAACGTTAGCAGTTTTTTGTTGTAGCTTTGTTTCCCTGGAACTGAACAACGGTACGAATGGCCGGTGATGAGTTGGCGTGTTATGTTGTGTTGATAGTTGTTGCTAACATTAGTTGCTAGTTATTGATATGCTCAAAGACGTTCATATTTTACTAACCTCACAGAAATAGATTTGTCGCCACTATATCAAGGCGACATCAATTTGTTGAGGGGAATGCGATGCGCTGGTAACTCTACTCTATGCTTGTGCTATGAAAAAGTTGTTAGGCTAGACAGCTATCTAAATTCATAGCAAGTCCGTTAGCTGGCATTTATAAATTACTAAAGTTAATTATATTCATATACATTTCAGCATTTTGGGGCTTCATTCTATTTTTGGTCATCTTCAATGTTTTGAGCAATGGGTAACACCTAGCTAGCGAAGTGATTAATGAATTAAATTAGCGAGCTGGCTAATTAAAGTTTATTTCGCTAAAGTTAGCCAATTTATTTTCAACGGGTGAAACCAGTGTTGGGGAAGTTACTCTGAAAATGTAGTTAACCAAGTTACCAATGACTTTACATTGGAAGTAGCTACCATGGTGAGAAAAGTAGTTAGCTACACTAAAACTACTTTTTACGACCAACCCAAAACAGAGTTCTGATAGGCCAATGGCCAATTTATTGCCTCCTTACAAACAAATAAAACTAAACATGCCCAAAAACTCTCCAAACAGGCATGACAGGCTGTGCTTTTATAATGGCCTAATGAAGGCAATCGCTCACAGCTGAGTTGATTGCTTTTTAGCCTCAGGTGAGCCTGCCTGTAAGTGTCCAGGCTGTCGGAGGGAACAGGAGCACCTGACAGCAGCCAAAAGGGAGGCGCAGCCCTCTCTACTCCTCTCTCCACCTCCCAGTGTCACAGTTACTTTATGGAGGAAAAAAACTATGTGTACATAAATGGCCATTGCTTTACTTACTTTTGCTTTAGCTCTTATAAATGAATTACCTTGAGTGCAGATAATTACAAAGCACTGCGTATATACCTGGTAATTAACACACTGTAAGAGAAAGTGTAATCCAATGTATTAATTTTCAATATTAAAACTACAGTATGTGTATCTTTGAATATACAGAGAACTCTGGTCTGCCAATGCAACTTAAGGATAAGTATGTATTTATAATGTTGTACACAACTAAAACTGAACACTTTGATGTCATACACTAAGCAGCTTCTACCCAGGGTGAGATTAGATGCCTGTTCTACATTCCCAGAACATGGAGTATATAGTGAGTTTACAATGTACACCAATATGCACAGTGGAGCACTTGTTTGCTCCTCTTTTTTTCTTTTTTTTCTACCTAGGTCATCTTATCTTTAGAGTGTGTGAATGTGTGTGTGGCGGGGGTTGTGTTGAACAGGACTGGTTCATACTGTAGTCAATGGTATGTGTGAGCTAGTGAGCTACACTATTTTGTAGACCTCTGCTGCTCACTGACACGCAGAACTCAGCACTCAGTCATCAGACTCACAGCAGAACTTTTGATTCATACTGCACATTAGTAGTCTCTCAAAGTTCTTGAAAATATATATATATATATATATATATATATATATATTTATTTTTTTTTTTTTTTTTTTTTTATATATATCTGCGCCCCACCAACAGAAAATGGCACTGCATACAGATGGAATCTAAACAAGTGCTCAAAGTTGGCACTTGGCAGCCCTGCTGGGACATTTGCTCGTTGAGAATTGCTCGTTGATGTTTAATGAATGAACTAAAGCCACAAACTCTGTTTTGAGGACAGAAATCCTGAAACCCAAGTTCAACATTCAACTTAGCCATCCCTTTAGCTAACGTAGTTAGCCAGAGTTGCATGGTAAAACACCAGTTAAATTAGTAACCTAATGTTAGCTAGCTAGCTAGCTACTCATCTGAATATGTGTTCTCAAGTTCAAGCTTGATGTCTTTGATGTGTTGCGCAACTTCTGCTTTGGTTGGCACAGAATTCACTGGAAAGTCTATACTTTCTCATTTTCTTTTAATATATGTATGGCGATAGGTATGGCCATGGTGGTTCCACCTCCTCGTCCATGATTAGCCAAGAGTACCGTTGCACCTTCTCATCAAAGAAAATGAAACAGCTTAGTTGAAACCGTTGCATGACATTTTATATTTTTGTAAAAAAAAAAAAAAGTATTATTATTTTTTATACATTTATTTCAGATTTTTTCCCGTTATTCTCCCAATTTGGTTGCCAATTAAACCCTCTATTTACTTAAATTCCCCACCCTCACGAGTCCGTCGCCCGTCCTCCGGGAGCGAGACACACATTCCTGGCCGAGTGTTCCCGCCTCTTTCGAGACAGGAATTCTTCCACGGACTCCTTAACCTTCTCCTCGACGGACTCGTGCCGGCTCCCCCTCCCCTGGAGGCGAACAGCCAAATGCCGCCTCTGATTGGGCTGACGACCAGGGCCGGTCTGGTAGAGACGCGGGTTGTGTTAGACCGCTGCGTTAGACCGCTGCGCCATCCGCCATGCCAATGTTTTAAGAATAAATGTCATAATAATACTACTGCTGGGGAGATGTAACTTGTACTTTTTGTCCATGCTACCCTGCTACTTGATGAAAAAAATAATTTAACTGCTTGAAAGCTACTCGATTTTGGAAGTAATTAAACTACCACACGTTACTGGAAAATGTAGTTAGATTAGTAGTTCTGCTACTTGTAATTCCGCTACTCCCCAACACTGAAGGTAACGTTAGTTATATGGTATTACCCATGTTATTTAATCGGCAGCACTTACGTTAGCTAGGTTAACTATAGTTAACTTCACTATTATATGTGGCAGTGCGCGAGAGGAGGGGAGTTTCTATTCTCGCAGGAAGTAGCCAGGTAGTACTCACTAATTACCCATTTGGACGCTCATGGCTCACAGGGAAACGGACATAAACTCAAAAGTATCAACAGCGCCATGTGGATGGATCGCCAACACATACAGTAAGTATGCATCATGAAGTTATGGTTGGAGTGGTCCTTTAATATCACAGTCACAAAGGGCGTGGCCAGGAATTGGCCAGTGTTGAACCGCCATGCAACTGCCCGCATGGCATACATTCCCCTCCTCTTGAATTTGATACAAATTACAGTTATTAGTCTAGGTGAAGATTTTCCATGGTAGGGCCCAAGCGGACACTTTCACTCATTTTAGCGATGATGTCATAGGTCATTATCTGTCCCCTGATGACTTGTGTGACCCCACACCTCCCTGCGTATGTCCCTCACCAGGTGGAGGAACAGGTGAAGCTACTAGACAAAGGGGTGACGCACATCGGAGTGGGGACACCTGGCAGGATCAAAGCCCTTATCGAGAAAGGCAAGGAAACGTGTACTTACCCAACTCCTGTTCCTTTAGTAAATACAGACCAGTGTACCAGTTACACAAGTACTGTTCCATTATTAAATACAGAACTTTGTACTTGCCCTTCCAAACTCTGAGATAACATGTTGAGCTTGACAGCTGTTAAATTTTATTTAAACGCTTGTGCAGATTTTCCTATATATTGCATCTATGGAAACTATCAGTAAATTATTTTTTTTTTTGTTTTGTCTGTCATATTTGCTTTTTTTGGTCAAACATAACCATTAATGCTTTTCAGGGTAGTTGACAAGTTGTCTGCTTAATCTATGCTCAGTCTAGTCTCTTAGTCACTCTGGAAAAAGCGTATTGGTTAATGTAATGTAATGTAATGTGTGTGCCCACTCTCCACATACGGTCACAGATGGGCTGTCCCTGCAAGCACTACGGTTCCTGGTGCTCGATTGGAACTGGAGGGACCAGAAACTGAGGCGGATGGTGGATGTTCCAGAGGTGAGTTGCTTCCCCCTGCTGGTAGCTATTAGTCATAACACCAGGATCACACTTAAATACTCCATCCAAGGAAAATTGTCTTGTTTTGTTTGTTTGATGTGGGTTACATGAAAATATAAGTACAAACAAGAGCTTAAACTGACCTTTTTAAAGAAAAAACGCTAAATCATTGTTTCTCAGTCCTTTTTTTCAGACCACTGACACAATATTGTGACAGACAACCTAAATCCTTTATACTGAAACAATATGGGGCTTGTCATGTAAAAGCCTTGTTCTAGTGTGTGGATGAGCCCCACAGTCTGGTATTGAATCCAGGTCATGCCAATGTCAACTGTGGCCAGCAGTCCGCGAGGCAACAAATAATTGGCGGTAGCGTCCCCCAGGGAGGGAGGTATTCAATCGGCTGGGTTGTCTGTGTCTTGTCGCACACCAGCGACCCCCGCTGGTCAATCGGGCACTCAATGCGGATATAAAACCGTACATGAAGTGCCTTCCTCCGACTCATGTCTGTGAGTTTATCTTGTAACCTGCGATAGTAAAAAAACTGTGGCTGGCATCATGCGTTTCAGAGAAGAGCGCGTGCTTGTCTATGCTCTCCCAAAATGACAGCGGAGGCTGCAGCAAGCGGACCTTAAAAATACAATTACAAAAATAAATGACAAAAAAAGTAATTGAAACTAAATAAAAATATGCATATTTAAAATGTCTAATTAGGAAAAAAAAAATACTTCCATTCATTAATGAGATGGACCTGTTCAATATCAACACAGCAGCAAACTTTCTGGTCACATTTTGCTAATGCAACTTTCATAAAATTGTAACAGTTCAGTTCAGAGCTACACTAGACTATGCAGTGGTTTATGGCCACTTGTATGAAACGCATCAATCTTCAGTATTTCACTCTGTAAAGAAGAGCACTAATCATTGTGTGTCCAGTTTGTTAGCCAGTGTAGTGATTTAACTAAAATAATTCAATGTAAGGCCTGTGTGTACAGTATGTTAATAAGTGTATGCACGTTTCACATGATTACAGTAGGTTTGCGTACTATGCAGTATTTTGTTGTGTGTGGCTGTTTCGTACATTATAGTAGGTTTGTGCACAGGGTGTTATTGATACATTTATGTTGTTACATTACAGATTGCATGGGTATGTTGTTCAGCTTATGCATTTGTCCCCCTCCAGGTTAAAACTGACTTGCTGAAGCTGCTGGAGGCCGGTATCATGAAGGGCTGTCAGGAAGGAGCCTTCAAACTGGGCTTGTTCTGATCCAAGACCCTCCACCCACAATGCACAGACACAGGCCTGGATTCAGTCAACATTAACAGTAACTCTGACTAACAAATATGTAACTTTTCTTTTTAAATGGCACACGTTTGTTGAAACTAGGCCATCTTCCAGCTGTTCCTTTGAACAGTCAGTCTGTACTACATTTTTAAATGGAATCGTGTATATACACACATACATATACATGTTATTGATTCCGCAGTTCATGTTTCTACCAGGAGCAAACATACAATGTAACAAAACAGATGACTGCCAGAGAAATCATAAAACACATTGTAACATGTGCAGCACATAAAAGTCACACTCTTATCCTATAATAAATAACTATGGTGACCCTTTTGTAACTTTCCCATGTATGTTTTTTAATGTTACCATAAACAGCAGTGAATGTAGGCTTGTGAACACAAATAAAAGTGTCTGAATTAATAGGACAGTCTGTGTGTGTTTGTGTGCTCTGTTCAGTTAAAGGGAAGTCCCACCCACTGTTTTGTCTGCCCCCTCCCTCTAGTCCCACCTCCCCACCCCGTGCAAGAAGTTCCTTTTACCCAAACATCCTGTATGCTCTGATATGAACAGCAGATGGTAAAAGAGAGGCTGCTCTCTCGACAGCTTTTAAGTGCCTACTGCTCAAGGGTAGGGGGGGACAGTCCACGATCCTATGGATATTTAACAACCTTGCACTTCTGATAGATGTGTCTGTGTCTCTTTAAAGCAAGGCTATGGTGAAAAGACGACAGGGGAAGTTAAACAGGAAGTACAGCGGTGAGCCAGAAGTTAATGAGTAACAGCTTGCGGGTCTCAAAGGTCTTGCTGTGCTGCTGGGAGAGCCACAGGCAGGCGAGAGCGACGGAGCGATAAGACCACAGAGCTACGCCTCGGAGCAGGTGACTAAAAGGGATCGCTTCTCGGAACATGTCAACGAACGTGGCCAAGAGTGGCCCTCTGGCGCGGCGACCGGACAACTCGGCCTTCAAGCAGCAGAGGCTGCCGGCCTGGTCCCCCTCGCTAACCGCCAACACGGTGCTGCCCTTCTTCTTCTTCATGGGGGTGCTATGCGTGCTCCTGGGCGTCTGGCTGCTCTTAACCGTAAAGGGGACGCAAGAGATCAAGGTGAGTGCCTTCTACCAGGAGCGAGAGGTAGCGGCGGTTCTCCGCGGCACCTCGCTCGCTCCTCGGCGCTCTGAGAGAACGGTCGCTGATGGCAGAAGGTAAGGCCCGCGGCTGGGCTCCATTAACCGCATGGGAACGATCGCACATCGCTTATCTGTTCAGGTGAGGCGATAGTTTCACCTGTAGAACAGGCTATAAAGAGAGTCCATGGGCGTGTCTGTCATCCATTGTCAGAATGTGTCATAAAAACTTTTAACGTGGAAAAAACTACTGTATGTGAATGAAACTGAAAGGCAGGGGCAATATTGTATGAATATGTTCCATGAATGTCTACTTTTTTATAGGTGCCTTATTAGTGGGTGGGGTCTTGGCACAGCTGTCATTGCAGTTTCCTGGATGGCTGACTATAGATGCAATATATGTATTTAATTACTGTGTAATGAAACGAAATGAAAGTTCTTAAAAGGCTAATTTATATGTCAGATATTCTGAAGTAATGTATTTTGGGTTCCTCATAGGACTACCCTAGGTGCCTTTTCAGTACATGTTAGGATCTGTGTGCATTAGTACCTGTGCATTGTCTGTTTTTTGAAGAGCTTGATCTCTGCTCTGCCCCGCCCCCTGCAGGTGGACTACACAGATGCAGGTACGTGTGGCTTGTGCTTTGAAAGACGCAAACACCGTGCCAAAGCCCTGGAGTCCTGCAATTGTAGCGTCACCTTCTCGCTCAGTGAAAGCTTTGAGGTGTGTTATCATTTGACTGTGTGTGTGTACATATATATATATATATATCAGTGATGAAAGAGTTCCACGGATACGCGGATTTCCGCTTTTCCCGGATCAGAAAGCATCAACCACGAGATTCGTGTAAATCTGATCTGTTTTTTTTCGAGGGGGGTGGGATCTTGATGACCCACTATAAGCCTCATTGGTTTTCATCTGTTGTCAATCACTACACTTAATGATAGACCAATCAGGTTGACAGCAGTACAACCGTAGTCACTGTCACTGTAAGTCATGGGCATGCTAGCTAGCTAAAGCCTCTAGAAACGGTGAAATGACTGCAGAGGAAGAATGGCAAAAGTGATTGAGAAAAACAATAGTTCGAGGTTAAAAGAAATTGAAAGCGGAGTAAAAAACAGATTCCGTTGGGACTGGCTGGACAAAAAACTCTGTTTCAGTCAATGGGAACACTACCAAAGTGACAGTGGGTGAATGTTCTAAAAACAATACAATTCTGCATGTATTGTTTGAATATTGTCAGTTATGGCTCCAGAGGATTTAAGGCTTTGGAAGATCACATCCGTAGCAAAAAACACAACGACAAAATTAAAATTTGTCATACGAATAGAATAAATAGAATAAAGAATGTAAGGCTTGTGCTTTAGCCACAATTAATATTTAGCCTGTGTCAAACTCGCTTAAACGATACACAATTCAATTTTGTTTATAAAACTTTAGCTGGCTAGCACTAGCATGATTTACGAGCAGTCAGTCATCATGAAACATTATACCTTGCGCCTATCTCGCTAGCTTATCATTGGATCTGTTCCAAAACCCGACCAGCACAATGCCAGTTTGTGTCGTTCTGAACAGACGGTTTGTGCACCAAGTAGACAAAGTACTACGTGTAGCCTACCAACAGAATGGTAAACAATAGAGACTGTTAAACACATATTTCACATGGCTTGGCATGGCTAAATCCAAATAGAAAAGTTATTGTGTTGTCTTTGCCAACACCTGCAAGTTGTCCAAAGATTAATTTAAAGTTTGGCTTGAATGATGGTTGCATAGAGACAAACACAGTGATTTAACATGTTCATTATGTTATGTCCTACCTTATTTACATTTTTCTAGTGCACCTTAGTACAACTTATCCTTACCAAGCAGTGTTACCACAGCTTTAACCCCCTGAGGTCGGCTGGATCGGCGCCGATCAAGCAGCAATACAAGTATATTACTATTTCTAACCGCGATATTTTATCATACACACGCGGCAAAAACATTGACAGAAACCTTAGAATCGCGACTTTCCGATTTGAGCACTGGCAAATCAAATGGGATTTTTAAAATTAGCTTAATTAGACCAAAAGTAAACCTTGCTTTTTACTCTGTTTTTTACCTTTTAGTAACGTCCCCTTCTATTGACATGTTAACGAGGTGCTAATTTCGGGAGGTACGTCGGGCCATGTGTGAAAAACGCCGGCATAAACAACACAAACTGAAGAGGACAGTCTATGCTGATATTTATTTTATTTCGCTTGTTTTCAAATACTCGTGAAAATATATATAAATTCCGCGTCTTGTGACTACATATTCCGCATGTCGCAATGTAACAAATTGCAATAGGCACAGAAAATACTTTTCAAACAGCGTAAAATGTTATAAAATATATCGTATGTCTGTGTTTACGCTTGCAATCTGCCAGCAACAGTCTATGCTATTGATTTTATTTCGCTTGTTTTTTAATTTTTTACATCTTGTCTGTGTTTACGCTTGCAATCTGCCAGCAACAGTCTATGCTGATATTAATTTTATTTCGCTTGTTTTCAAATACTCGTGAAAATATAGCCTATGAATATCGCGTGTTGTGACGCCAAACATTCCGCGTGTTGCAACGTAACAAAGAGCCAAAATGAATATTCAGGTATTTAGCATTTAGCCCTCCCACAGCCTGAAATAAATGTGACCAGTTCTGATAAAAACAGGTTTTTAGCTATTTAGATCTCAGATGTGCTAAACTATTTTCACACCCTTACATAACCAAGACCTTGGTGAACAAACGCACATTGGCAAAACAATTCGTCACTATAGTTTAGTGTGTGCTTTCACATCTTTTGTGACAGCAGAAAAATTTACTATTTTTAACTTGTGTGTTTGTAGATCTATTTACAAGCTGCATATGATACTGACCAAACTATTGATGGCATACAAATGTAGCTGTGATTGTCCTTCAAATAAAAATATCAAACACTTTGGAGTAAGTGTGTGTTAAATTGATGAAATTGAGATAAATATCAGACCATGCCCAAATCTAAAAACGTCTAAAAGCTTAGCACGGACCTCAGGGGTTAAGCCACACTACCTGCCACTGTTTCATTATCAGCTGAAAGATTCAGTGTCATACTTAGTATGTGGCACACAAAATAGGCCTATTTATTAAAGTAAGCTCAATTAATAAAGTAAAACTTATTAAAATAAATGAAGGAAATATTGTGAAAAAAACAATTTTTTATACTTCCAGGGCCTGCTTCTTGGATTTATCAATTTATTAATTTATTTTAATCTGTAAAACCCCACTGTAAACACTGCCAACAAATTTTCAGCCTGACCACTTTCATTACTGATATATGCAGTGGTTTTTGGGAAGTATTCAGGCCCCTTCACTTTTTCCATGCTTTGTTGTGTTATAGACTTAATTTAAAGTGGATTAAATAGATTTTTTGCCATCAATCTACACACAATACCCCATAATGACAAAGCAAAAACAGGTTTTTTGAAATTGTTGAAATAAAAAAATAAAAACTGAAATATCTAATTTACATAAGTATTAAGGCCCTTTGCTATGACACTAAATTGAGCTCTGATGCATCCTGTTCCCTTTGATCATCCTTGAGATGCCTCTAGCACTTGATTGTAGTCCACCTGTGGCAAATTAATTTGACTGTACATGCTTTAGAAAGGCCCACAGTTCACAGTCCAAGGAATTCTCCATAGACCTCCGAGATAGAATTGTCGAGGCATAGATCTGGGGAAGGGTATAACAACATTGCTAAAGCATTGAAAGTTCCCAGGAGCACAATGGGCTCCATCATTGTGAAATGGAAGAAGTTTGGAACCACCATGACTCTTTAGAGCTGGCTGTCCGGCCAAACTCAGTAACCAGGCAAGAAGGGCCTTGGTCAGGGAGGTGACCAAGAACCCAATGGCCACTCTAAGAGAGCTTCAGAGTTCCTCTGCAGCGATGGGAGAACCTGGCAGAAGGACAATCATCTTTGCAGCACTTCATCAATCAGGCCTTTATGGTAGCGCTTGGAATTCAGGCCAACGAGTTCAATTTGTGTCTCATCAGACCAGAGAATCTTTTTCCTCATGCTCTTAAGTGCTGTTTGGCAAACTCCTGTTCCAGGGGAACGTGTTTTTCTACTATGGCCTGGTCAACTTTCACCAGAACCTGCGCAGGTACATGGACTCAAGAGATGACGGTCAGATGGTCGGACGACTTAAAAACCTGAAGGTACAATTTCGTCCTCACATCAATCACCTGGCTCACCTGAAGTGACAATTAAATTTGTTAGCCTATCCATGAGTTGATGTAATAAAGTGCACTGTTGTTTAATGGGTTACTCCTTTTATTGTCTTTTTATCCAATCAGACGCCAAGCACCTACTGCTTTCCCTTCCGCCTGGTTGGTAAAACCCCAATAGCTCCCTGTGGGGCCGTTGCCAACAGCATGTTCAATGGTAAGCATGAGTCTCCGTGATACCGCATATTCTATAGACCCACCAGATGCTCAGCTCCGTGTTGTTAACTTTGAAGCAGCATCTCATGAAGGGGCCTGACAATACTGTGGAAATGGAAGTTCATTGGGCACACCTTTTCGTGAGTATCCATGAACTGTAATAATAGCGCTGGAAACTCTGTTACCAACCAGAATTTACTGTAGTTAGAAAGTAGAGAACACGGAAGGTAAGCACAAGCTGACCATCTGGTTAGTCTATAGGATCTGTGGTGATACTGACCCATGAATGAATTCAAACATAAATGTGCTTTAAGTGTACATTTTGATGGGATACTCTTTGATTCTTTACCCCAGACACCTTCATTCTGCGCTACCACCCCGTCGAGCGAACCCCAGTGGAAGTTCCTCTGTTCAGGAAAGGCATCGCCTGGTACACAGACAAAAACATCAAGTTTCGCAATCCAAAAGTGTCCAACGATACTCTCCCTCAGATTTTTGAAGGTCTGTAGACAGAGGGGGCCGACTATTACCAATGAGCAATTAAAACACGTACAGATCAAATCTTTCTCAATCTTGATCAGTTCCTGTTTAATGCTTGTCTGTGTGCCATGTTTTTACAACAGTGAACTAACATGTACTTTGCTGTGGTGAGTGTTTGTCTACCACTGCCATTTCTGTGGGCAAAGTGTTTGGTTGGTTTTTGTTGGTTCATGCAAATCATTTATAAATCAGCCTTGTCAAAAGACTGTTAATTCAATGAGACTTACATTTTCTGGCACGCCCTGCTGAATTGCAAGGGCCACTAATGCCATGGCCCATGAAGAAATGGTCTCCATCAATCCCTGACCTTTGACCTTGCACTGTCAATCCACATTGTCTCGCTTGGTGCCACACAAATCTTGACACTGCAAGTTGGCGCTTGTGGAGGCCGTCTGCTTTGCACTTTCTTAGTATGTCCAACTGAACACTTTCCCTGTATTTCAAAATTGTTCCAACTCATAATACAAATAATTTAAATCTCTCATTGGTATAGGCATATCAAATGCTATAATTAGGGTGAATGAAAGGTGATTGTGTGTGTATTAGCTAATGCTTGTCAGGGTTGGTTGACTACGGTTTTGCAATTTGCTGTCCCTTAGGACTATACTTCACCCTTTTAGGGTACTGTTGCACTTTGATTCCTGATCTAAGTGATCACTTGTTTTGGTTTTGTAAATTGCTCTGGATAAGAGCTTCTGTTAAATGGCAGTGATGTAATGTAAAGAGAAATACCAGGTGCACTTTAATCCCACATTTCCTCTCCGCCTCAGGAACCGCGCCACCCTTCTACTGGCAGAAGCCTGTGTACGAGCTGGACACAACGGACCTCAACAACAACGGGTTTGTGAACGAGGACCTGATCGTCTGGATGAGAGAAGCCGCCTTCCCCAATTTTAAGAAGCTGTACGGGATACTGAACCGATCCCAAGCCGAGTTCACAAACGGGCTTCCTGCCGGAAATTACAGCGTCAGCATCACCTACAGTATCCTTTAATGAGGCTGGTTACGGCCATGAGACAGACATTTTCATCTCAACTCAACTGTAATGATCCTCGAAGTGTTCCTGAAATTGTTTAGGATCCTATACGGTGTGTGTGAGTGTGTAACACACACATGCACACATACAGTACCAGTCAAAAGTTTGAGTACACCTGCTGGAAACTAGGTTTATCTCATAATTGACAATGCTTTACACCGTATACGTTTCTGTAAATACTTTAAAATGACAAAAAACACATGTAACAATTAACAAAATGAACATCAAAGAAATGTTCAAGAAAATTATATTGAAAATTGAATCTTGGATTCCTCAAAATAGCCACCCTTTGCCGTGATAACAGCCTCACAAACACGGGCCATTCGGTTAATACGGTTCAGCAGGAAATCACCCGATATGTCTTCCCAGCTCTCCTGCAGCAATTCCCAGAGAAACTTGTGGGTTGCTTTGCTTTGACTCTTCTGTCCAGTTCGTCCCATACAATTTCTATGGGATTGAGGTCTGGACACTGGGCAGGCCAGGTCATCAGTTTTGAGTTGTCTTTCACGTTCCTCCTTCACCAGGTAGTTCTTGCACAACTTCAAGGTGTGTTTCAGGTCGTTATCTTGCTGAAGAATGAAGGAGTGCCCGATTAGCCGTAGTCCAGATGGAAGGTGTACTCAAATTTTTGACTGGTACTGTATATGCTGACTGCATATTTCAAAACTGTGCTGTTTAAGGGAACATTAACTGTATACGGTAAATTTGTTTTGATAGGGTGATAGATCATAAACTTAGGGTTTTTATGTAAAAGGAAAACCATCACACTGCAGAGGTCTTTGCGGCACATTTCCTGTTCAAATAATGTATCATTCTGCGTTCTGTGGCAGCACAGGCATCCTTTAAATCTTGAAAATGGCACCGTTTCTCCATGACCTCTGACCCTCAGATTACCCCGTGGAGTACTTCCAGGGACGGAAGCAGGTGGTCCTATCCACAGTCAGCTGGTTCGGGGGGCAGAACCACTTCCTCCCCATTGCCTACATCGTGACCGGCGGACTCATCCTTGTGGTCGCCATGGTTCTCACAGGCGTGTATCTGAAAGTGGGGAAAGGGGGCGCTAACATGAAGGAGTGAAGGGGATCAGAGAAATGTGACCTTGTTCAGCGAGTCCTAAACCACACGAAGGAGTGAAAGGGACCGGAGAGACACAATCTCTCTCAGCGGGTTCTTCTAAATAATGATGATTCTCCAAATGCAAGGGATAGTTGCTGTTTATTTCAGATTTTTCTTTATCTCAAGGGAAATATGAGAGCAAAAATGATTTGAAGATGTTGAAACAGGTTTTTTTTTCCTAAGTGTGTATTTTTTTATAGTTAAAATATTTTGAAGAAAGAAACGCAATGTTATATTGGCCATAACAGCACGTTTGAAAAGGCGTTGAATTGTCTGTGAAAAAAGCAATTCTCAAAAATATTGTGATACAATATTGTAAAATTATTATTTATTAAACATGTAATTACATAAGATGCTGCAGTAAATGCAATTTTCTTGTCCTCTGGAAAGTACCCTAGTCCAGTGTCACTTGACTTGAGACATTTGGGGTGAAATGTGCCACAGTCTACACAAATCCCCCAAACTTATTGGATAAAAGGGCCAACCAGTGTTCTTTTTTTTTTTCTCCCAATTTAGTGGCCTCTCTAATACCCTCTATTTCTTTCAATTTACCCTCCACAACAAACTCGCCGCCCGCTTCTGCAGGACAAGCCACTTCCTCTGAGATGGAACTCGCCAATTATTTTGTCCACAGGGGAAGTCCTCCCTCCGCGCTCCTCGGCGAGCTCGTGCCGGCTCACTGTCCCCCCTCCCCCTCGGACAGACAGCCAAACGCCGCCAGGGCCGGTCTGGCACAGTCGGGTTTCGAACTGCGACCATGATAGGCAGCTCACACTCGTAAAGCACCAGTCAAAACCAGTGCGTTTGACCGCTACTCTATCCGAGGCCCCAACCAGTGTTGTTCTGACCCTGTATGTGTCACCCATTAGGATTCAGTCCTGCATAACATGAGGTCACCACAAATACAAATTAAATATGAATTAATATTAATATTAATTAAGGCCCCATATTCATAAACATGAGTTTAATAAGATGATTTTTTCAAATTAAAATATATTCTTTAGTAGGTAATGGTATATATCTATCGTAACTATTGTAATTACTTCTATTGTAACACTAGCTCCTCTTATTATTGTTATTTTGTATGATGCTTTCATCTATTTTTATTGTCCTTGTCTTATTGTTTGTTTGTGTAATTTATATAATTGTTTTGTAATCAGGGCACCATTGTAAATGAGACTTGGTCTCAATGGGCTCCCCTGGCTAAATAAAGGTAAAATAAATTAAAAATAAAATTAAAAAATAACATACAGGTAACTGCCAAAATAAAGGCAACACTTGAGTAAATGAGTGATCCTTTAAACGGGTGCAGTACCACAAGTGTTGCTGGGGGGGTGCCACGGTTGGTGCCAGCAGATAGGCCCGGCCCTCTGCTTTCCAACAAGCCTAACTAGGAATGAGTGTCCCGCCCCACCCCCACCAAAAATCTACAGTTACCTGTAGTTTAAATACAGTAAGAATATTTTTTTAAATGGTACACTTTATACAACAGAAGAAAATGTATCCATAATTATTAACATATAGTACATACTCATATCTTACCCTTCTACTAATGTGGGAGCCAAGCTGTTCGCTGGTTCCAATTTGTAATTTGTATTTCCAGTCTATTGTTTCACATTGGTCCAGCAGGTGGTGCTGTTTCACAGCACATGACACCTTACTGTGACATCTTCAATGTTCAACATCTTTATGAAATAATTGGAAATTTAAATAACTTTCGGTCTTCACATGTTCATCTGTTTTATTTACAACAGCACACGATCAATCAATAATTATACAAATTTAAAAGTGGCCATGACACAATTATTGACACCCTTTAAAACAATCTAAATACATTTGGTTGGATTCTCGTTTGCAGTGTTTCAATTCAACTCACCTGTGTCAGGTTGCAGGTGCCCACATGGTATAAATTAACCAATTATCCATTTTAAAATGAGAAACCAGTCCGTTCTGCTAACCTGTTCCTCTGTGACAATGGTGAAGAGAAAAGAGCTGTCTGAGGGTGTCATAAAAACTATTATCACAAAACATAAGTGTTCACAAGGATATAAGGCCATCTATAGAGACCTTGGCATTCCTGTTTCCACAGTTCGTAATATTATCAAGAAGTTTGCTGGTCATGGAATTGTTAAGAATCTCCTAGGATGTGGTGGTAAGAGGAAAATTGATCTCAGATGTCGTCGAAGGTTGGTGCGAGCCATTGAAAAAACACCTCGTATGACATCCAGAGATCTCAAGGCTGACCTAGAGAGGTCTGGGGTAATGGTTTCAGCCCGTACCATACACCAGACACTGAACCAAGAAGGGCTTTATGGTCGGAGGCCAAGGAAGACCCCACTGCTGAAAGAGAAACATAAGAAGGCCCAATTAATCCTTGCCAAGAGCCACCTAAACAAACCTAAATCCTTCTGGGAAAATGTTCTGTGGACCGATGAAACCAAATTAGAGCTCTTTGGCAATGCAGATTAGTGCTTTGTTTACAGATGATTAAGCTTTTAAAGGAAAGAACACCATACCTACAGTCAAATATGGTGGAGGTTCCATAATGCTGTGGGGCTGTTTCGCTGCCTCTGGTACTGGACGGCTTGAACATATTAAGGGTATCATGAAATCAGAGGATTTTGGAGCAAAATATGCTACCCGGTGTCAGAAAACTGGGTGTCAGCTGAAGGTTATGGGTCCTCCAGCAGGACAATGACCCAAAACACACATCCAAAAGCACCCAGGAATGGTTCAAGAGAAAACGTTGGACTGTTCTGGAGTGGCCAGCAATGAGTCCTGATCTCAATCCTATTGAACACCTGTGGAGAGATCTGAAAACCGCAGTTGGGAGAAGGCACCCTTCAAATCTGAGAGAACTGGAGTAGTTTGCAAAAGAAGAGTGGGCTAAACTGCCAGTAGAGAGGTATAGGAATCTCATTAATGGCTATAGGAAGCGCAATTGCAGTTATTTTCTCCAATGGTTGTGCTACCAAATATTAAATCATTAAATCATAATTTTGTCAGTGCCATTTCTGTTTATTTTATGATTTAAGTGTCAAGTTCTGAATCAAAAACACATTTTCTGTACTATTAACAGTGAAATAAATAATTTTAGAGACCAAATATTTTTGTCAATTTCAATTTATTTGGTTTTTTTTTTTTTTTTTTTTTTTTTAAACGTGCAAGGGTGCCAATATTTGTGGCCATGACATCATTACAGAATTAATTGTATCATTACTAGGGTTTTGCAGTTTTTTTTCCAGCTCCCATTCAAAAGCACAAAATTCTACTATCATTATTTTAGCTGTTTCATTGCCTATTTGGCAAAAAATTTGCACATCTACTCGGATAACCTTGTACAATATATTCCTTGACTTTCAAACCGATCCGTTCAGCCATTTTCTTGAACCAAACCTCTGGTAAAATTAGCGCAATTTTTAAGACATTTTTCTTGTCAAGGCTACCAAAATATAAACAACACTAACAAAAAACATATACTGCATGCAAATGATTGTACAGATGTCCTACATCAACCTTTGGGTGTCTCAACTTTGTAGGTGTTTTACTTTTTATTCAAATCATAATTTACCGGATGTACACGGGGATGGTGGGATTACATACATATTAGATATATTGGCTTGCATTGTAATATAGCATTCCAAAGTAAATAAACACATCCACAATATGTCTACATAATCGTGATTATTTGACACAGAGGTGACCGGTTCATTGATATGTATAATATTGAACTGGTGCCTTGATTAATAACAGGATCATGTTTGCAAAATAAGTGGTAGTCATGCATTCTAAAAGGAAGTAACTGATGACAGGCCTACCACATAAATTGCAGCAAGACAAAAAGCTCAATGAAGTTTGGTGGTCTGGTAAGAATGGATGTGTAGCTTAAAATTAACTTCAAAAGTTGTATAGGCTATAGTCATGGAAAGGAATAATGTAATCACCTTTACATAACTAAGTATACTTGAAGACAGACAACCTACTGTATTAGGCTGTTTGAGAGAAGGTTTGAATCCTAAGCAACCTTCCCATTCCCAGTGGTAAGTGGCCTACATGTTGTTTGAAGTACAGTAGAACAACATAGCTGCAATACTGTAGCAGGTGTCAAAGCTGTGTGCAGAAAAACCTTAATCAAACCCTTTAACTTCTCACTTAAAACTTAGTTTTGGGGATTTAATTTGATATGATTATATTCAGGGAGGAAAACAAATCAATTAAAATGAACACAGAGAAAATTATCTCCTTCCACTTTGTTTCACTTAAAGCTTCAGCAATATTTAGTGGCAAAAGAATCATTAAAGTTCAAATGCAGCATGGCTACATCTCTGAGGCAGTGTTATTCTTTGAACAAATGGGCTACACCAATTGAATAGCCATTCACTCAAACCAATGTCAAAGATGTTTCAGTTACAATTTAAGTGAGGTGGTCACGTTCAGAGAGAGGGGTTGATGTGGAATGATGAGAGGGGTGGGTTAAGGTCTGTCTGTCTGTCCCTCCCTTTTACAGTTGTACCAACAGTTGTTGGAGTCAATTCCATTTCAGTTCAGTCAATTCAGGAAACTAATTGAAATTCAATTGCATTCTATTATAGTCATTGATATCAGCTTGGTTCTGTTTCTATCCCATTGCTTGCTGCTGATTTATACACCAAAGGAAATGGGTTCGGCACTCACACGCCCTTAAATCACTCACATTATGCAATTCTACAATCCAAGCATGATACAAAAATCGTGGCTTTCTGACATTAATTGTTGCGGCTGAAGTGGTTTGGGAGGCTGAAATGGGGGTTAAAAAAGGAGTGTTTGAATCATGGGGGTAAATAGGCCCTTGGACACCTCCAGCACATGCCTGACTGCTGAGTGATAGGGTTGTGCATAGGCCAGGGACAGCATCGGGGCTTATAATGACATTTGGATTAGTTAAAAGCAAATACCATGTAATGAATAATGGCTATCAGAGAGCAAATCAACGCTCTCGGCTGCTTTTCTCGCTGATACTTTCAACCCAGGATGGACTCTCATGTTTTCCCCGATCTCTCTGACACACAAAATGTAGGATCCTCAAGGGACACTACTGTAATGGTGTACTTAATACGTAAAATAAGTACACCACACTACTGGAATGGTATACTTAATAGCTAAAATTATTCTGAAAATGTATTTACTGATGTTTCAGGTATCGTTATTAATTCCCTCCTGCTCCTGGTTTCGTCAGCTTGAGAAACGCACCACATTATCGCAGATAAGACACTCTGCAGTATCAAGCTATCTGGAAGGAGACCAATTTGGTCCCCTGATGGACAAACCTACATGACAAATTTTGCTGGAGGCAAAACATGTAATGGGTAGATCAACATTAGTGCTTATCTAGATGATGACAATGTATTGAGTGGGTATCCCTCCAAATAAAATGAATCACACTAGATTGGGCCAAAATATTCAACATGGGAAGAGATGAGCTCAACATTGGTTTGGCTGTTCCTCCAAATATTTGGTCTATTGATTTCATTACCCTATATTATTTATTACAGATTAATAAATAATATAGGGTAAATAATTATATATATTATTAATGTTTGTTTAGCAGGGTAACTTACATGGCAACAGTGTTATTTCAGTTCAGAACTGATCCCACTTGCTTTTTCCTGAGCAGTGTGTGTGTGTGTGTGCGTGTGTGTGTGCATGCGTGTGTGCCTGAATGGCTGGGAGACTAGTTGGCAACCAGAAAAGAGAGATGATTGGGAATCCTACAGGTGGTGCTGGCCAAGAGAGCTGTGTATCTTGAAGGCCATGCTGATGGAAAGCAAGGTCTCAAGGGAGCTGAGGCCCAGATGTTCTGAAATAACATGACCTTCAATACCGAAAACCTTTTAAATGTTCTCGGTAGCACTTTCTTTGAATAAAACGTTTCGTTTGATGAACTATTTTTCGTTTGTGCAGCAGGCTGGTGTCATTAGCAGGTGTTGTGGTGCTTTCGGTTCTACGCAACATGCGTCCTGAAACCGTTTCACAAAGCTGGGTTTTCAGTCGAGCGGTTCGATGGAAAGACACTAGTTTAGTCAAGTACAATATGGAGCACCAAAGCACTGTTTAAGATTTGAATGTGGGGGTTCAGGATATTTGAACTTGAATGAGTATCATCACATGGTGACATTCTCTGTTAAGTCATAAAACAAATTGTACTATTATCATGTTCAGTCATGAAACAAATGACTATTGCATGCATAATTATTATTATTATTATTATTATTATATGTGGCAGTGTGAGTTGAGTTTCTGTATTTTTATAGGTAAGGAACACAGACACTTTACTGCATAATGAATACATTACGTGTGCATGCTCTGCTCTGAAAACACCTTCCTCCTGGTCCGGTTTGGGGAGTTCTGATCGCGATTTAAATGATCCAGCTAAAGAGTTCCGGTAATGGCACTTTCGGCTCACAACACAGACACGCGTTTCAACATGGAGAAGCAGAGTCCGAAGTCTCTGTCACTCCCTACGTAAGACCCACCTGGAGGAATCTCTCATCCCAGAGGGTTTCCATGGAGACCCGCGTAAGCTTTCCGCGAGCTGTTTCTATGGGTGCTTCTCCAGGGGTCTGTGCTCCGTTCACGTTCCCTGGGAAATCATACAATGGATAAGACAAGTAACACCTCACAAGAGGAGGTATAACAATAATGGGGGAAAAAAGGGGAAATAAACACAAAAACAATCTTCCAATTAAAGGCCTGTACTGAAGAAATAGCGTGTGATTGTGTGAGGTTGAGGCTGGCAAATTCCATCCATTAATATAAAACACCAAGCACTGGAAATACTGTGTTGCATTTTTCATTGTTTTCTACAGCAGGAATGTTCACATTTATGTTTTCATTATGTGATACTCAATATGGTGAGAATAATATTAGGCTGGTCCCATCGGGCTGATGAGCACTCATAACAAGAGCTGGCCTCCTACAAACTCTACCCCCATTCCCGCGTATAGACTACAATGTTTTCATTATTTTCTCATTTTTATTTACTACATTTTCATTTAGAGTGCCAAGGAAAAATGCACTTTTGAAACAATGAGAGCCATGAATAATGTTTATGAGATTTCCTCGTTAACTTTCTGCAGCATGAGGCAAGCTCTCACTAGGTTTTTTTTCATATCAGTACTTCTGTGTACTAAGCTTACGTTAAAAACTCGCAGCATCTTCTGTGACTCAAAAGGACAGAAATGGCTGCCACAGGTGTCTTTCAATTTCGATTTTTAATGCACTCGTCTTCTATCAAGTGTTTTCCTGGTTGCTGTTCTTATATTCAAATCAACCTGCGAGAAGAATGTCTGTTCTGTTTATATTTGTTTTACCCTTTAGTGCCCTGTCAGACCACAATGCTAAGGTTCTCAACGATTGTGTCAATGGCATTGCTTTATCTTAGCCGATTCTGGTTATCTCACCTCAATATTTACATTGCATTAGTTGTTGGATTAGAAAAAGCTTAATTTATTTTCTCTAATTGTACTGTAATATTCAGGATATTCAGCAATTCTGGTTAATTTCCTATAGGGTAGAACATCTGTAGCACTCCTGAGAACTGAAACCTGCAACCCCCTGTATACAAGCACAGTTCCTTCACAGCAACACTCTTCTACCTGATTTCCACTCTCTGCACATCTGATACAAATGAATGTAAAGGGGAGACAAAATAACTTGATATGATTAAGGCATGCTGTTCTATTATTTATGTATATTTCTTCCTGTGAGTGATAGTTTAAAGTTAAACTAAACCCAATACTGAACACCCTGCAATAAAATAGGCATTTTAACAGCTTTTTATCACTTATTGATTGATTGATTGATTGAACATTGGATTTTATATAGCGCTTTTCAAGGAACCCAAAGCGCTTTACAATGATAGGAGTAACTCACCTCAACCACCACCAATGTGCAGCACCCACCTGGGTGAACGCGACGGCAGCCATAGTGCGCCAGTACAAACTCACCACACATCAGATACACAGTGGAGAGGCGAGGAGGGAGGGAATGAATTGTATAGATATCGTCTGGGTTAGGAATTTGGCCAGGACACCGGGTTAACACCCTACTCTTATCGAGAAGTGCCGTGGGATCTTTTTATGACCCCAGAGAGTCAGGACCTCGGTTTTTACCGTCCCATCCGAACGACGGACATGTAGTCCCGTGGGATCTAACCCACAACCTTGGCATTGCCAGTGCCATGCTCTACCAACTGAGCTACAGGATCTACATCTTGTACTTATACTGTATCCTTTTTTCCCCACTCACAAATTGGTATGCACAATCTTATTTTTAGGCCTAACCCATCACTGCATTGTCCTCTGTTAATCAGGAGAGCACAGACCGGCACACATCCACATGCATGAAGCTAGCCGCTGCCTCTTTCAACTCTGCAGTCCATTGGCTCAGCTGTGCAGCCATTGTTTTGTAGGACCACAATTCTTGTGCCGCAACGCAGACAGACCATTTGACCCATGGTGGAGTTTTATTTATCCATGTTCTGGGCGCAGCACTGCTGCTGTCTGTGAGATTATGACAGAGGAGGAGAAAGAAAAGATGATGACATCTGGGAAAAGGCCCCCTCAACCCCAAATGTGTTACACCTTGATGATTTGACTGTAAAAATAACCTGTATACATGCTGTTCTGCATCCCCTAACATCAGGTGCACATGCATACTCCCATGCAATGCTGTAAACACCCCAGTCCCACAGCCCACCCAGAGTCCAGTGTAAAAATTAAGATGAAAGATCGTGTGAGTTACTGGGTGAAAGTGTAATGCAGTGACTTGTGATATTGTTGCTAGGCAAAGAGAGGCACAGGTGTCCCCCAGGTCTTGGCGTCAGCAGGAAGGTGTGTGTGGGGGGGGGGGGGTCCATGTACTGGTCCCACAGAGAGCACCACACTCAGACACATTCACCAGATTAAACTGGTTATTGCACTTGAGAGCGAGAATGGAGAGATCAGGGGAGATCCCTGAAAGGGGGGGTGCAGTCCTGTGTTCACAATGTCCAGCTAGCGTAGTTTGGTAAGTCACTATAAAACATCTGTGAGCAGAACTTCAGCACTATTTCTGTTTTAAACACAAGCAAAAAAAAGACACCATGTTCTTCCTGCCTTTTCCTACAACCCATCTCAGATACTCACTGTTTATTCTTGGGCTGACAGTGGACAGTAATGATTAAATTGACATATCCATGTAATATAAAGGTTAGTGGATCTGTGCAGCACTTGTTCTTAGCTGATGTTATTATTTAATAATTATCTTTTATGCAAAGATGCGCCTGCATCAGGTTTAGGGATGAGATGAATGTCACAGGTCCCTTCCAAGTTGTAATTTCCCTTTAGAACCATCAGGGGCTGTCGAAGTTGCTGCTGTGAAACTTGATACTCACGATCAAGGTGGGCAATTTATTTAAAAATGAGGGAGATATAAGTGTTGTGTCAATATATATATATATGTATATATATATATATATATATGAAAGGACAAGATAAAGAAGACCAACCAATCGCACTGCCAGACAACACACCCTCACCTCATGCGGTTGTGCCAGATTTTAGCCAGTCCGCTGGAGCGTTCCTTCAGCAGCAAAGTGCGGCGCTCGTGGAGCAGCGTGGAGTGAGTGCTTGAATCGATACTGTAGCGGTGACTCTTGTATGAGGTGTCACTACCCCTCAAGCAGTGCGGTGATTTCTCGTTTCCTCCCAAAGCAAACTCCCACGACGAGCGTGTTTACTGTAAGCCCTCTAACATAAGAAGCAGTTACGAGATACAGGATACTGCTTCCAGTTTTGCCCCTGACTGAGCGTGACTCCTTCTGTGAGATGAACTAATCAGTAAAGTAAACATGCCGACAATCTTCGGGGTCAAAAACAAGCTTGCCAGCGTCTGTTCCATGGTTCATTACACAACACAGGTGAGACCTGTTTAACCTTAATTTATAGTTCACAAGCTGCCTGTTAAAACTGACGCCGAAGATTTGTCTGATGTTGTTTTTCACTGTCTTTGCTGTGTCTTTGCGGATGTCATCCTTGATAATTGTTATTGTTATGAATGATGGCCAGTACACTGCTAAACTTTCCGACAATATGAATTTGTAGCATAGTGTAATTTTTAAGACTAAAAATATCTCCTATTCAAAGTGTAGACACCAACAGAGATTTATTTATGAACTCAATTTGTTCCAACGTATATTCGTGTGCGCAGTAAATAGCATCAGTAGCCTACTGCCTGTAGCAATTCAGGCTTTAATGATCTGGAGAAGCGCAGTTATTATGGGAAGCCCGTGGTTAAACGGCGACTTCCTGCTCAAATGAAGCCGAACGTTTCTGTTTGTTCGAAGTCTTGTTTAGAGTCCAATAAAAACATACATACAAATTCACAAGTGAGATGGCAATTCGATTTCTAATGAATATAATTACTAATCTCTAAGATGTGTCTTTGGAAAACTTGCAACAACCTATAATTAAAATAGCAATATCATTTGTAATTATTATTTTTTAAATCCACACTTGACAAAAATGTAAGGTAAGCCCTAAGAGTAACTGTTCATGCAACATTCTAAATGGGTCATTCCATATGAAATCAAGAGTTACCAGAGTTAGCTATAAAGATAATTTACATCTGTAGTCCCTAGGCAGGAAAAACATATCTGTTAAGAAAAAAACCCACTGTAGTATAAAAACACAATTACAAGACAATACATATGATACATTCAATATTCAACAACAACAAGATTTCACAACATTAAGACACTGAGTTGCGTTGGATTCGTAATGAGTACATGATTGGGTTGATTTTAGCCACGATTTCATCTTGGATTTAAAATCAGTAAAGCTGCAGCAGTCTCTTATATAACTTGGTACTGAGTTCCAATAATTTGTTTCTCTAATAGAGAATGCTGATCTGCCAAAATCAGTAGATCTGTACTGTGTCATACAGTCACCTCTGTTGGTTGTCCTAGTTGTCCTCCCATTATCTGAGCGCAGTGATATGAACTTTTTTAATGGGGGAAGAGCCAGATTATTGATTACTTTGTACACTAAACTAGCATCAGCAAGGCACACAAAGTTGTCAAAGATCAGGAGATTATACTTCTGAATTATGTTACAATGATGGTAACTTTTGGTAACTGGTGTTGTTTTTCCAGCTTGTGACCAGCTTGTGATACAGTATGAGATGTGTGAAAAAAATCACTTTGTGCATGTACAGCTTGCCTGCATCTAAGGATAACTGGTTTCGGATAAATCTAAAATTCCTTAGATTTAATTTGACGGTGTTACACACCTGCTTCACATGTTTCTTAGAAGACAGCTGTGTCAATCAGGATTCCAAGATATTTAAAATGTGAAACAGTCTGAATCCTTTCACCCTTTACAATGATGTCTGGTTGACTACTTTCATTTTTCTTTATATAAAAATACATGCAAGCGGTCTTACTCACATGAAGTGTCAGGCAGGACTCTAAGAGCCAATCAGAAATTTTGGCCATACTGATGTCAGAATGTCTCTGAGATCCACAACTATTTGATCAAAACAATAAATAATCTTGAGGGTCCATTTGGTTGTAGGAAGTTCACTTCAACCTCATGTTGCCTCTGGTCAACAGATACCACCATCCCGAGCCACCAGTTGCTCTCATATTGAACTGTGACATAGCTGTTAATTTCACTTACAGGCAAAATATCGAATTCAACTGTAACTGATTCCTCTATTTTGTTGGTTGAGTAGAAAAACTGCCATGCTAAGACTCTTCTTCTTGAGGGGAGATGAAGGTAATGAAGAGTCCGTGTCCCAGGTACAGTTCTTGCATTACTGAAATGTAGCCTAAGAATCTTGTCTTCAGCTTACCATTGAGCAGTTGTGAAATACTCTACCTCAACAGCCATGATGTTTTCATTAACAATGAAGTAGAGTTCATATGGTATGTATTTGGACCTGATAAGACATTACATTTAATTTTTCACTTTTTTTCCTGTGTTTCTCCCAATTTGGTTGCCAATCATACCCTCTAATTATTTCAATTCCCCACTCCCACGAGTTCACCGCCCGTCCTCCGGGAGAGAGACACACATTCCTGGCCGATTATTCCCGCCTCTTCCGAGACGGAAATTCTTCCACGGACGCCTTTACCTTCTCCTCGACGGACTCGTGCCGGGTCACCCTCCCCCCTGCCCCGGAGGTGGACAGCCAAATGCCGCCTACGATCGGGGCTGATGACCAGGGCCGGTCTGGTAGAGACAGGCAGCGCACACCACGCCAAAGTGTGGCGCGTTACACCGCTACGCCATCCGCCGCCAATAAGACATTACATTTTAAGCATTTAGCAGACGCTCTTATCCAGAGCGACTTACAAGATGTGGACCTGATAAGGACATTGTAGCCAGTCTTTTAATAGTTCCTCCAATGCCATCACAAGGGCCTTTTCCATGTGCGGTTGCAAAGACGTTTCACTCTACTTCCACACTAAAGTCCTCAAAGTGGTAGTAAAGATTCTGGATGGCTTTGCAGTTCTTGTATTGCCCAGCACATCCATCAGAGAAGCAGCACACTTTCCTTGGTGGCTTACCAAACCTGCATGCAAGGAACTTCCAATGGTGTTTTTGAAAGAGGTAGACTGCAGTTGTGTCACGAATCAGACATTCAGAAATTGCAGCATATGATACATTCTGAGACTTTCCATCACTGTCGCGCCAGTAGTAGACGAAGGGGTGGATAGTGGCTTGCATGTTGCTCCAATGGTGAGACTGTGTCTTATCTTGTGTAGCAAAAGAGTAGTTTTCAGCAAAATCACCAACAAGAAGGACCTCATTCTCTTGAAGAAGCTAATCCCTCAGCTGTTTATTATATGCACTCTAAATTTGACTGATAAAGTCATGCTGACGGAGAGCAAGAAGATGTTCTGTAAAAGAATCAATGAACTTGTCAAGAGCTTCACTAACAGTCTGGAGCATGGATCTATCTGTTGACGTCCACTTCCTATATTCAACTGTATCCACCGAACTGTCCAGATAGAGCTCTTGAAGAAAATCTTTGACATTTTCAGGTGGTAGGCATGTTTCACACTTGCCTAAATGGGAAGCTACACTTGGAGTGGAGCACATGAGATGAGTCAAACAATGGTGGTAGTAACTCAAAGGCCCAACTAAGTGAGCACTCAGTTGGGGAATATTGGATGATCTAAACATAAGTGTTGCATTCTGGTGAACTGTGCATACACAAACAGAATGTGTGAGACTACTGCCTGCTAGAACACACACACTTTGGTCTTTTTAGGATTTATAGAAACAGATCTGGATTTCAGGATGTTGCTCCTTGAAAAACCTATAGGCCTCTGAAAGATTGCACAGTACATGTCGCTTTTGTTGGTGGACCCCTCCTTCCCAGCTTATCATCGTAAACGGAAACAAAGTCTTTCTTTCCAGTCATTAGTCTGCTCACATCTTCACAGCGATAAAATGACCATATCAGATTGGTTGTCTCCTCTGGAAACTTTCTTCCCCCCTTTTTGGATTTGGAACGGCCAGTACTCCTTACTCGTCCTGTAAGGCCTTGGCTGTCCTTGCCATGCGATATGTTGTATTGAACTCTGCTGCAATGTTTCAAATTGTCCAGGATCTTGGCACAGCTGTGAGAATCTGAACTTTTTGACTCAGACTTTCTGTTGAATCAAATTTCACTTTCAGCTGGACTATCATTTCTTTGTAATCCTGAGCATTTTTGCTGATGGATTCACTTTCCCTCATTGGAGCCTCAGGGAATACCTTACTCAGGTTGTTGTTCAATGCCTCTTTAACTTTCTTTACTTTCTTGGAGGCATATGTTTTTTTTTTCCTTTTTTTTCCTGATAGGGGATTCTCCCAAAGATTCCAAAATGTGGTTTATTTCACTTATGTCATGTTTGTTTCAGGGTAAAGAGCATAACTTTCCTCTGCCTCTGTGTCTTGAGAGACTGATTCATCAAGAAGTGGTGCCTCTTTTTCATTGACTGGTTACCGGGTTAACAGTTTTAAACATGGGAAATATAACTTTTGCTCATAAACAAGACCAAATGCTTTATGCTCTTGGACTTGCTTTAAGTCAGTCACAGACATGAACCTCCCTGATGTAGATGCCATTAGTAAACATTTGTCAACACAATCACTCCAAAAGCGCTTTCAGTGTCTTCTGACTCAAGATTGCTCAACATTTTTGGGAAGGTTTAAACCAACAGGTGAGTCAAAATATCCCAAAACCAAGATTGAGTGCAGGTGTTCCTCTTTTTCAATTTGGAACATAACGAGATGCTCACATTGCAAAACCTATATATTAGCTTTAAAAGGTATAATTTTATCATAGAAAATCATGTTTCTAAGATAAACACAGCAAAATATGGGAGTGTTGCTGTATGGTGGGGGGTCATAAATGTACCACCTTTGACCCCATTTATCTCCTGACTGGTTGGCCATCTCAGTCCACTAATCCTAGTCTGTACATTTCTCCCATGGGCTAATATTGAAGGAAAGTTTCATTGAAATCAAAAGGGGTAAGGTTCATGGGCGATTGATTTCACATGGAATCACCCAAATGTCTCAAAGAGGTCAGTGATGTTCCTTGAAGGAAACAATAATAAACATGGGCAATTCCTGTTTGAGCCCCTTGACAGCACCTGTCTCCACCCTATGTCTTTTCCAGTTGAACCCTTGTCATTTCATTCAGTATAGCTTTGACTCAGTCACATTCAAATCAGCCACAAGTAACAGATGGTGAGAAAGGGGGGCAAATCTCTGTCATCCTTCTCAATGGCACCATTAATTGTTCAGATATGAGTCACCCCTAACTTCCACGGCCTTGTCGTTAAAGAATTCACTTCTCCCAGAGCAGAGGGAGAGGCTGGCTCTACGCGTATGTGACTGAGGCTGTGGACCCCCATATTGAATTAAACGGACGGAGCCGCACTGAGAAATTAATAATCCTCACAGATTAGTGGGGTTGTGTCAACACTTTGTATAGGTTCTGGACAGTGGCCTTGATCTTATTCCAAAGGTTTTGGGGGAGGGGGGTCCAATGGCTTTGTGCACAGACATGAATTGCACGGCTGGGCTGGCGGCACACTGAGGTTAAGAAACAGGTTTGTCCCTGACGTTCCTCAAACTGCTGAACAACGTTCTCTTAAAGTTGTAAAGTAAAAATAACAATTACATACACTAGGTGGGAAAGACATGTATGCCTCTTACAGAAGTCAGTAGTGTCTGGACAGTATGCAGTATTTACTATAAAGTGAACACTTGCTTCAGGGAAGCGTTTAAAAAAAACCTGAACCATAATTAATCAATGAAAATGATATAGAACTGAAAATGAATTAATATACAATGGGTTAATCCAATGTTCCACAGATGCTGACATCTTAAACATCTTACCCTTTCTTTAGAATGATTTCTCATGGTGTTATAATGTTGTGTTAGGACACTGATAATATATGAGAATAAAGAGCAAGAAAGAAAGAAAGTGTGTTTAGAGGTAGAGAGAGTGAGAGCAAGCTTACCTAGGGAGGCCTGTTGAGAGAGAGGAGAGGAGTGAAGGAGGTGACAGAGACAGACGGAGATGATGAAATGATAGGATGAGTAGAGGAGCATTCGTGTGGGAGATCGCATAAGGAAAGGAGGGAAAGTAAGTTATAAATTCATAATTTGTCTCTTTTCCAGGAAGTCAAGTCACATTACTCTAACCACAAAGGGTGTAAGTATGTCTGGGCCAGTCCAATCTTTGGATGGAAGTGAGGTTCCAGCATGTGTGACAAACTCTCTTTTACCTCTATTTTATGGTCCAAACTCATGGCACATTGGTCGAGCTAGAGCATATTACTGTGAATAATTCCTGCATTGTTTAGTTTAAAACTATGTAGCATCAATTTCACACAAATAGAATACAACTGTTACATGGCTGCAATGGTTATATTCCAAATGAGCTAAGTAGCTAAGTTGTTCAAAATGAAAATCTCCCTGACATAAATATCACACAAATCTGGATTTTCAAATAAATATGCACCAATTATTCTGTGTAATACAATCTTTTTTTATCATTGTGCCATTAGTTTGGACTGTCAAAATAGAGAATCTAGACTTTATAGAGAGAAGTCACATTGGATGCTATTCTGTACCTGTCCACAAGAGGTCGTCTCTTCAGAATTTAATGGTAATCACTAACCAGACAGTGATGGAGACCTGGATTAAATAATCAATCAACTGTCTGTCTCTTTGAACTGAATTTATATGATATTACTTCCTGTCATGTGGATCATTCAAGATTCTTAAAGATATTCAAAACAGATAAATTAGGGGCGTTATTCTTCTCCTTGGTTCATTTCTCCTTCCTACTTGTCTCTCACAGCTAGGTGGGACATTCAGCAGAGAATGACCCTCCCACACATGTTGCCTCACAAATCGTAAGTTGTCTTTTCCAAGATAACCCTGCACTACTGGGGATTTGACACGTCAGACATGACTTACAAATTGTGATATAGCATATGTAAATATCAATTAGGGGACAGAATATATAAATAGTTTGTGGGGTACAATGTATATAAATACTCTCTTTAGTACAACAATATCTAAAAATTCTGTCAGGGACAAGGATTCGAAAAACGAGCTTGCTTTGTACTAGCTCTGTCAGAATTTAATTAAGAAAATAAAAAGTAGAAAGTAAAGAAAAAACATTGTCTTGGAGTGCATTCACTTTCTCTACTTCATTTGGGAAGGTGAAAGCGAGAGCTTCCTCTGGAAAACACAAGGAATCACATCTGACTGATCGGAAAACTAGCTAGCCTATACAGTACAAGCCAGGGGTTGCATCTGACTAGCAAATGGTAATGTTAGCAAGCTGTACCAGTCAGGAGTCACACCTGACTTTGTAAAGCTATCCAGAGACAAAGCTAGCTAGCTAACGTCCATCATGGGCAAAAAACGTTCTATAACATCATATCAGCAGAAACACAAACAAGCCAGAAGAATTCATTCAAAATATAGACTAAGCAAGCTAGCTAGGAAAACACGCCACATCGGTCACTAAACTGCATTTTATATTTTTAAAGCTGGTTGGGAATTGCATGCACCATCAACTGGCAGTTGTCACAGGTCCATAGGGGGTCCACCCTATGTTCCCAGGGTCCTATGTTCCCCAGCTCTGTATGTCACGTTCCCAGGGTCCTATGTTCCCAGGGTCCTATGTTCCCCAGTTCTAGCATTTTGATCACAAGACTTTGTTTTCATGTCAAAGTAAACAACTTTATATACAAAATATGAAACAATCATTCATACATTTATGATTTTGATTGTAAACTGTGGAAAGTTGTACAGTAACATTTCGCGAGCGTGGCCAGGCTGTGTTTGTCATAGAAACAAATGCTTACATTTGCTTACAGCCAGGATTTAAGTCAGCATAATCTCTAAAACTGTCACATCTTCATCAGCATTGAGGGATAGACTGTAGGCTAGCCAGGCGCAACGAGACGATGGCTGACGAGACGATTTCTTCGGAATCACGTCACTGCACAAGACCTATTAATGTGTGTTAACAGAATATTGAACTGGGGAACATAGGACCTTGGGAACATAGGACCCTGGGAACAGGACCTTGGGAACATAGGACCCTGGGAACATAGATACGGTCCCGTCCATAGCAAGCTAATGTAACATCTGGCTACGGCCTGTCAGCAAACCATCCACAACTCTAAACACTAAACACAAACAAACAAAAAGCATATTCTACAACACCGTAACTTTGGCAAAAACAGCTACCACAGCATGCAAGTTAGCTAGCTAGGCTATTTCTTGACAGATTGGTAAAGGCTTCAGCTGTCTCAGTTCAGCTCAAAAAACTGTCCTACTAACATTATGATCAAACCTTGAACAATACAATATATATATAGTTCTCCACTAAACACAGCACTCATCTTTCATAGTGATAGCTTGCTAGCTAGCTACTAATGTTATTTTGTTTTCCAAGAACGCACCTGCCAATCGTCGTTTAATGTTCCATCCAAACTTCAGTCCCTCACTATATTCAAGACCACTTGTCCTCTTTCCATTTTAATCCAAATTTCAACATTACAGGTTTTTAGTATGTGGAAATGTTACATAATACATTATTATATATAATATATAATATCATATATAAATATAATATCACCTATCCAATATCAAAACAAGCCTACATGTTGTTTGAAGTACAATAGGCCAACATAGCTACAGTACTGTAGCAGGTGTCAAAGAAAAACCTTGTTAGTGCATATGTTAAATTAAAGGTTTTGATGCTTATTTGAATTTCCTGTCTTTTTTGGCTTATGATAAAAACCTTTAACTTCTCACTTAAAACATAGTTTTTGAGATTTAATAAATTAATGGTCTGTTACTGCTTCTGATTAATCTTGTGTAGGTAGGACTCCAATTGGAGGTACCACTTAAACATGATTTGGCTGACCATTCTGTGTAGTTAGCTAGCAGTAAGCCTGAAGGTTTAATATTTACAACAAAACATATATAATCTAGTTAGTTTGCTAGGTAGCAATGCATGTGTCATAAGCAATAACTAGCTGAGCTGTCTGAGAAGGCGGTCCACAGCAAAAACCCATGTAGTTTGATTCTAATTTATGAAATTCATGTGTGAGGTTACATTTGAGCCACACACATTAGTATTTGTATGGGTCATTTGCCATCTGTAATATTTTTTAAACTAGATACCCAAATAAGCATAAGCACCCTATAATTCTGCATATATAGTACCAGTCAAAAGTTTGAGCACACCTGCTGGAAACTAGGTTTATCTCATAATTGACAATGTTTTACACCATATACGTTTCTGTAAATACTTGAAAATAAAAAAAAACACATGTAACAATAAACTAAAGGAACATCAAAGCAATGTTCAAGAAAATTCCATTGAAAATTCAATCTTGGATTCCTCAATATAGCCACCCTTTGCCATGATAACAGCCTCATAAACATGGGCAATTTGGTTAATAAGTTTCAGGAGGAAATCACCCGACATGTCTTCCCAAGCTCTCCTGCAGCAATTCCCAGAGACACTGGTGGGGTACTTTGCTTTGCCTCTTCTGTCCAGTTCAACCCATGCAAGTTATATGGGATTGAGGTCTGGACACTGGGCAGGCCAGGTCATTAGTTTGAGTTGTCCTTCACGTTCCTCCTTCACCAGATAGTTCTTGCACAACTTCAAGGTGTGTTTCGGGTCATTATCTTGCTGAAGAATGAAGGAGTGCCCGGTTAGCCGTAATCCAGATGTAAGGTGTACTCAAACTTTTGACTGGTACTGTATTCGATTTATTTTCAAGGGGGTGTTCTTAGGAAGTATGATAATAGAGTTTACCACTGTCTTGTCTTCCCCCTTCTCTCTAGGATGCTGGTGGATGACCTTCAGCTCAGCAGTGATGAAGATGACAGCACCACAGTAAGAATGTGCCCTTCTGTCTCTCTCATTCTCTGCCCCAATGCATAATAATAATAAGAGAGAATGCATAATTAATAATAAAAAGGTAAGATAGAGAGACTGTGAGAGATAGAGAGAACAGGACTGTGGTTACCATAGAATCTGTATCTGCTGTATCTGCTGGATCAATGCTGTCATAACAAGGCTCTGGCAGAATAATATAAAAACTAAAAGATTATGATTTCATAAAAGAAGCCCAGATGTCAGGAAACAGAAACAAATGAACTCCACGCTTATGGACTTACACCTGCCTGACACTAACTGCATCTGGGAATATTAACTTGGCAAGAAATTCATTGACAGAAAAGCTGAAAGAAAATGATATGCTGTAATTGTTAATAAACAGCTTCAAACTGAATATACCAATAATATAGTCCACATTTTATGACAGTATATTTTAGCCCATTGCAATGTATGAAAGTGAGGTGTGGGGTCTTGTCAGTCAACTACTCTAAATGGAACAACAAATTAGGGTTCAAGCAGGAATCTCAGTCTTATTGGAAACAATGAGTTTTTCAAAATCAACAACAATGCTTCACAACATTATTACCATGGTCAGATGGATGATTTAGCTAAGTACAAATCCACTGTGAAAGAAGCAAACATACAGATCATACCCTGTAAATTATTCTCCCCCTGACCTGTTTTAGTGTGACACCTTTGTATTGCTGCAGATATAATTTCTTAATCAAGTCCGTCAACCTGATTTTCTGTGAAATATCTAGAGCATGTTGATGGCCATCCAAACTAACAGAAAGAATATTGTGTTGGTTCAATGTGTTTGATAGTTAGATTGTCAAAAATGATACTGGATGATACAAATTCAGAGGTAGAGACTTTTATGTCTCCTACTCAAATGGATTAATTGAGTGTTTAGTGCATCAGTGTAAATGAATGTTGGTTTATCTCTCTGTTTCTCCCATCTCATAATTTAACAGGGACCCCAGCAAACCTGCTGGACCACCAATGGCAGGTGACTAGTTTTTCATTAAAATAAATGTATTACGGGGCGGCGGATGGCGTAGCGGTCTTACGCGCCACACTTTGGTGTGGCATGCGCTGCCTGTCAGGGACGTGGTTCGAAACCCGCATCTCTACCAGACCGGCCTTGGTCGTCAGCCCCGATCGGAGGCGGCATTTGGCTGTCCGCCTCCGGGGGAGGGGGGAGGGTGAGCCGGCACGAGTCCGTCGAGGAGAAGGTTAAAGGCGTCCGTGGAAGAATTTCCATCTCGGAAGAGGCGGGAACAATCGGCCAGGAATGTATGTCTCGCTCCCGGAGGACAGGCGGCGGACTCGTGGGGGTGGGGAATTTAAATAAATAGAGGGTATAATTGGCAACCAAATTGGGAGAAAAATGGGAATTAAGAAAATTAGAAATAAATGTATTATTTTTTTTAATCATTTAAAAAAAAAATCATAAGTCATAAGATCAGAGTTAGGGTAAATTCAAATTTTAAATTCAGTCAATTCAATACATTCATTCATTGAAAAATCCTCATAGAACATTATGGTCATTTTTTAAATTCATGAATTGAATTTCTATTAATTTCCTGGATTGATTGAATCTAAGTGGCATTGACCCCAGCCATGAATACCATTAGTGTGCACAGTCAGAGTATTTTCCCTGTGTGGGTCTGTGTGTGATTATATATACACTCAGTGGCCACTATATTAGGTACACCTGTACCCCTGCTCGTTAATGAAATGATCTAATCAGCCAATCATGTGGCAGCAACTCAATGCATAAAAGCATGTAGACATGGTCAAGAGGTTCAGTTGTTGTTCAGACCAAAAATCAGAATGGAGAAGAAATGTGATCTAAGTGACTTTGACCATGGAATGATTCATGCCAGACGGGGTGGTGTGATTATCTCAGAAACTGCTGATCTCATGGGATTTTCACACACAACAGTCTCTAGAGTTTACAGAGAATGGCGCAAAAAACAAAAAACATCCAGTGAGCGGCAGTTCTGTGGCAAAAATGCCTTGTTAATGAGAGAGGTCAGAGTAGAATGGCCAGACTGGTTCAAGCTGACAGGAAGGCGACAGTAACTCAAAATAACCACGAGTTACAACAGTGGTATGCAGAAGAGCATCTCTGAATGTACAATACATCGAACCTTGAAGCAGATGGCCTACAGCAGCAGAAGTAGCACTGGGTTCCACTCCTGTCAGCTAAGAACAGGAAAGTGAGGCTACAGTGGGCACAGGCTCACCAAAACGGGACAGTTGAAGATTGGAAAAACGTCGCCTGGTCTGACGAATCTCGATTTCTGCTGCGACATGCAGATGGTAGGGTCATAATTTGGTGTAACCAACATGAATCCATGCATCCATCCTGCCTTGTGTCAACGGTTCAGGCTGGTGGTGATGGTGTAATGGTGTGGGGAATGTTTTCTTGGCACACATTAGGCTCCTTAATACCAATTGAGCATTGTTTAAATGCCACAGCCTATCTGAGTCTTGTTGCTGACCATGTGCATCCCTTTATGGCCACAGTCTACCCATCTTCTAATGGCTACTTCCAGCAGGATAATGCGCCATGTCACAAAGCACACGTTATCTCAAGCTGGTTCCACGAACATGACAATGAGTTCAGTGTACTCCAATGGCCTTCACAGTCACCAGATCTCAGTCCAATAGAGCACCTTTGGGATGTGGTGGAATGGGAGATTCGCAACATGAATGTGCAGCCGACAAATCTGTAGCAACTGCGTGATGCTATCATGTCAACATGGACCAGAATCTCTGAGGAATGTTTCCAGCACCTTGTTGAATCCATTCCACGAAGAATTCAGGCTGTTCTGGGCACAAGTACTAGAAAGGTGTACCTAATAAAGTGGCCACTGAGTGTATGTGTGTGTGTTTTCTGTGACTGCACTGATCTCTTGCGTGAACAATGATTGTTCTTACCATGTATTAATGCACATCTTGTAAGTTGCTCTGGATAATTTGAGCGTCTGCTAAATGCTTAAAATATAAATTTAAATGTTTCTGCATGTGTGAGAGAATAAACTGATCCCTCTGTGTTGTTGGTTTATAGCTGTGTGGAGCAGCAGCAGCACACAGATGGCAGAAGGGTAAGGCATTCCAGCTCCAGCTCCAGCTCCAGCTCCTCCGACTCCAACTCCTCCAGCTCCGGCTCCTCCGACTCCAACTCCTCCAGCTCCAGCTCCTCCAGCAACAGCTCCTCCAGTGACTTGATCAGCAGCACCAGTCCAGAGCACTGTCAGCCTGGACCTCCTGCCACCACTTGGCCCCTGAGCTGCAGTATGGAGAAGGTACACCACCTAGTCCCTATCGCTATTGCTCATTCTCTCTCTCCCCTATCTCTCTCCTCCTCTCTACCCTTTATCTTCTGACCGCTCTCCCTCTTCCCCCATCTTTCTCTTTCCCTCCACTCTGTCTCTCTCTCTCTCAAATTCAAATTCAAATCAGCTTTATTGGCTTGACAAGCACAAGACATTGTATTGCCAAAGCATGCAAGTAATAACAATTAAAAATAGAAAATTATAACAATACCAGTGGGGTAGGGAGTATTAATGAACAATTTGAATAAAACAGTAATAAGAACTACAACAATAATCATAAAAAGGAACAATATATACAGATCTGCTCTAGTGACAGTGTGATACCATGGTCCCTCAGGCTATGGCACGCTGCCACATACTGCCAGTGGTGCTGTAGGTCCCTCTCCCAGTATAATTGATCATTTTTCATTATCTGCCAAGTTTAAGAATTTTGGAATGGATATTTCAATCTATTTAAAGTATTTGAATTTGAATTTGATATATTTTAATAAAAAAGGAGAAATTGTTCTCTTGCAGTGGGGTCCAGACATTAGTCCCATGTGATGTCCCGGCTGGCAGTGTAGTGTAATGGTTAGGGAGCTGGGCTTGCAGGTTCAATTCCCAGGTGGGGCACTGCTGTTGTACCCTTGAGCAAGGTATTTAACCTGAATTGCTTCAGTAAAAATATCCAGCTGTATAAATGGATTGTATGTAAAGAAATGTAAACTGTGTAAGTCGCTCTGGATAAGAGCGTCTGCTAAATGCCTAAAAATGTAAATGTAGAATGTGATGTCAAACAGCATTGTGACCTCAATCTTCCCACATTGGTCTTTTGTCCTTTGTATCTCAGACGGAGCAATCCTCCTCCGCACAGTGGCAATTGGACAGGTGGCTGAAGGTGAGAAAAATACAACTCTCTGGCGACCAGGAACAAAGAGTTGAGGTACCGCCTCCTTCCAACCTGGACTCTGACAGCATCCAATCTTTTAGTAGAACCTGGAGGAGAGACCACAGCCCAGTGCAGAAAGAGGACCACACCCCCATCTATAGTCCAGCTCCCAGCCCCAATTTCAAGTTCAGCCCCGGGTCTAGCACAAGCCCTAGCCCAAGCCCCACTGCCAGCCGCACTCCCAGTCCTGATTATTACCCTAGTTTCACACCTTGCCTTAAACCTGGCCTCTATCCTTGCCAAAGCCCAAATCCTAATCATAGCCTTAGGTCTCCTTCTCTGCTTAATAGACTAATAGCCGAGCCAAGGACCAGCACTGAGCCAAATCTCAGGCATAGGACCAGTCCTAGTCCTAACTCTAGCCCCAGGCCTCACTCTAAGCCTAATTCTAGGCCCAGCATAAGTTCTTACTCCATGCCTAAATCTGGGCCCAGTTCCATGCCTCACTCTAAACATAAATCTAGCCACAGCCCCAGCCCTTGGCCTGACTTTCAGCCTAGATCTAAGCCCAGTCCCAGCCCCAGCCCTTGCTCTCTGTCTAAATCTGGGCCCAGTTCCAGACCTCACTCTAAACCTAAATCTAGCCCTAGCCCCAGCCCTAGGCCTGACTCTCAGCATCAATGTAGGCCCAGTCCCAGGCCTCAACCTCTGTCTAAATCTAGACCCAGCCCCAGGCATGACTCTCTGCCTAAATCAAGGCCCAGTCCCAGGCATGACTCTCTGCCTAAATCAAGGCCCAGCCACAAGCCTAACAAGTCTAAATCTAGGGCCAGTCCCAGCCCCACACCTAGAGACAATACCATACCTCTCCATTCCCAACACAGGAGGCCTTCATCACAGGTGAGGGAGAGTTTGATGGATGGCCAGAAAAGACCATCTGTCTCTCAGGGAAAGGAGGGCAGGAGAACACCAGAGGAGGTACATCGCTGGATGAGGAGCTCTGAGGAAGAGGAGGACAGGAAGAAGGAGAAGAGGATGAAAGTAAATGATAAGGGTTGGAAAGAGAAGGAGAAGGAGAGGGAGAAGAAGCCTCAGGAAGCAGAATCCCCAGCTGTGCAGCCCAAACAGAGGCCACACACCAGTCAGTTCACAGACTATGAAAGATGGAGGAGGAAGAAGAAGAAGAGGAGGAAGATTGAGGATTTAGAAACCTCTGTCAGAGAACCTAAGCGATCCCCATCCCCCTCTCCTTCACCCAAGCCTGTAATTCCCCCGACAGACTCCTCAGATTCAGACCCAGAGCCCAGACCGCCTGCTAGCATCACTAAGGTTTTGGCAGACTCCACCTCCTCCAGCCAGATGCTGAGTTCCAGTGGGCAGGAGAACAGAGCAGGGAGGCACACAGCAGCCCGGCCCGATTTGGGTCGCCCCAGTCATCAGGCAGAAGAGACCCCAGCAGAGGAGCAATGCGAGCAGGGGCAGCACAAATTCTACACCCTGGTCCCATTCGGCCACAGCAGGAGGCCCCCTCACCTCACCCACTCACCCACTTTGCAGTATGCCCGTGCACGCAGCCTCAGGTCCCTCCAGGTGAAGATCGACCTTGCCTTCCTGCCCAAGAAGCCCGACACCATCTGCCCATCACGTGACCACCCCTCATCTTCCTCATCTTTGTCTTCCTCAACTGGGAAGGCTCGGCATAGTGGTGCCACCAGGCGCCCGTGCTCCCCCGAATCAGACCATAAGAAGAGGTGTAAGGTAAGGCTTTCAACAGTATTTACCTGGCCAGTGTCCTGTAGGTCTTTTAACATGACCCCTAAATACCCACAGACTCTGATACTGGATGACCACTTGAAGGGCACCTTGAAGTAATTTTTTTCAGAGAAAAGTTATTGAACGCCAGAGAAAGTGTGTGGATACACTTTGCCTGGGTTTTGATTTCTGGAACCTCCATAGATGCCTTTCAATGTGTACAGAATTGATGTTGAAACCCCTTTCTTACTGTATCCTTGTTTGAGTGGAAGGGTCCATGCCTTGTTCTGTTACCAGCAATTACTTGTGTTGCTTGTCTGCTTCTGCCAGAGTGAGGATGCAGATCTGCGCAGAGAGAGTAAAAAGAGCCAACCCCCTCATGACCCTCCATTTGGCAAGGCGGCCTCCACCATCAGGACAACTATGGAGGCCCACGTTGACACTAGACTCAACAGGTAAGACCGAGTGGATTGGGTTCACTCAACCCGTACATACCTGCATGCTGTCTCACAGACGCAACCTTTGTATACCTGCATGCTGTCTCACATGTATAACATACCTGTATGCTTTCATACAGACACAATCTGTACATACTTGCATGCTTTCATACAGACACAATCTGTACATACCTGTATGCTTTCATACAGACACAATCTGTACATACCTGCATGTCTTTCATACAGACACAATCTGTACATACCTGCATGCTTTCATACAGACACAATCTGTACATACCTGTATGCTTTCATACAGACACAATCTGTACATACCTGCATGCTTTCATACAGACACAATCTGTACATACCTGCATGCTTTCATACAGACACAATCTGTACATACCTGTATGCTTTCATACAGACACAATCTGTACACACCTGCATGCTTTCATACATACACAACCTGTACATACCTGTATGCTTTCTCATACATTTCTCATACATGCAACCTAAGTCTCATATAAAGAAGTCCTCTCTTGGTCACACATAACTATAAATATTTACCTCACTCACACTTCTTTCACGTACGCAAACTCTCTCACACGTCTTGAACCGATCCAATCACACACACACACACACACTTTAATCACACACAATCTCTCACACATGCACATACACCCACATGCTCAGCCTCTTACAGACTACAGACAACTTAAACTGATTAATTCACAGAACCCATTCTTCATTAATATGTCTTGGGGGTGGATGTCAGTCCTAAATGAGGTTTGTATGTTGCTTTTAGATATAATTTACATGACCTGTGTATCATACTTAACAAGTGAACCAGTTTACTTTCTTACTTTCATCCCAAATGTTTGGACAGACACAAAGAAGATCGCCCAGGCAGTAAAAGGAAGCCCCTGTCACCCCTGTTCCCTCTGTTGGACACCATAGAGCACCCCAAGAATAGAGGAACGCCCCTGCCCCCCGGCAAGACAATAATGGAAGACACACTTGTGCAGAACACACAGACTGAGGTAAGACATTTTAATAGAGCGTAGTACAGCTGATTGTCAGTTACTACAATCCAGTACAGCTGTCAAAAACAGTTCAGGAAGTTTCAAAAGACAGTGCTGTATGGGGGAGAGTCACAGACAGTGCAGGTCAGAGACAGAACAGTACAGCTAAGGGTCAGAGAGATACTACAAATTCCACATACTGATTCTCTATCCTGTCATACAGTTGTGTTGCATCAGAAACATTTAACCTACAACCTTCCTGTCTCAGTCTTTTACCAGTATATGAGTGAATACATTTAAATGCTACGTATATAAACGGGATGGGCTGACCATATGAAATGATTGGGCTAATCATAATAGTTTGTTTCTGGGGTCATTGGGGTCTTTTAACATGAGGACAACTCAGCGGGTTCCATGTGTGTTTTCAGGTGCAGAGGACACGCCAGCAGGGTCTCTCCCAGTGTGTGTGCAAGTACAGGGTTCCCCCTCCGCCCCAGGCTACGTGCCAGAGACAGGGTCCATCCATTGCGGACGTGTGAGTGATGTGCCTGCTTTGTCCAAACTTTCTTTTAGACATGACAGCGTTTGATATAGCTGCCTTGAAGGGAAATATGCTTGTATTTGTGTGATGTATGTGGTATGGCGTGGATATGTAATCTCTGGCCTGGGTTTTAACTTTTCCAATAATCCACTCTGTCCACTTCCTATTTACCGCTTTCCCTTCTTCTTCTCCTCCTCCTGCTTTTGTCTCTGCTCTCCTCTCTCATTGCCCCCCCCCTTTCAGTTCAACTCAGTGGTGCTTTATTGGCAGGATAACTAGAGCAGTATTGAATAAGAGTAAGCATGATAAACAAAATAAGTAACTATGACATACAGTATAGCGTAACATATAAATGAGGGGTTTTCAACCGGTGGTCCGTGAAGGTATTGCAAGGGGTCCCTGACAATGCATTCAATAATGTAGTTTGTTGAATGTAATAATGTAGGGTTGTCAGGCAGAATTTACAGAGCTTACAGCAAAAGCAGCAAGGTGTCTTTTACCTTTTGCAACTACATATCTCTGTGAGAGTGGATTTTCCACACTGGCATACCTGAAGAATAAGTACAGGGCTAGGCTGGAGCCAGACAATGATATGAGACTGTCCCTATCCACCACTATTTTGCCAAGAATAGACAGACTGTGTGCAACTCACCACGCCCAGAAATCACACTAACAGGTAAGAAAAAAACCTAATATCAGCCCCTGTCCCCACCCCGCACAACAGTGGTCCCCAGGTTGCTTCTTAGTCAGGATGGTGGTCCCTGGGTCACAATCAGTTGAAAACCCCTGGGCTAAATGAACATAGAAATAATTGGAATAAATAATAAACATAAATAATAATTAAATAATAATAAGGAGGTACAGGTAAGTAAAACTGCAACTACATAAAAATGTGTGCCGTGACAGTTTTCTCTCTATCTCTTTCTCTCTCTGTTTAGCACACAGCAGGTGGAGCGCTATATGTTGGAGGCGAAGCGGCTAAAGCACCACGCGGACACCATGGTGAGCACTTTCTCAGCAGTAGCTGAGTTTTTATTTTTTTTAACCTTTTTCTCTTTTTTTTTTTTTTTTAATTTGTTTCTGATTTTATCCCATTTTCTCCCAATTTGGTAGCCAATTAGACCCGCTATTTTTTTTACATCAATCCCCCTAGTAATGTGAGTTCGCTGCCGTAGTCCTGCGACCGGTAGTGACGAAGGCGAAGTGACGCCTCTTCCGGCGTCACTCGCCAAGGCCGTCGACCGAACCCCGGTACTTACAGGGCCACTTACGCAGCGAACGTCACGTCGGCTTCCCTCCCCCCTCCCTGGGGCGGACAGCCAATCGCCGCCCCCTGGTGGCACTCCCGGCCAAAGCCGACACTTGGCGAGACGGGGGGTGAACCCCGGTCTCCGTGGCCAGCGTCGGACGTTGTAACCACTGGACCACGCGGGAGGCCGAACCTTTTTCTCTTTTTTAACCACATAACTAGGATGGCAATAGTCTAGTGCAGTGGTTCCTAACCCTCCCCTCGCAAACCCCAACTGGTCCATGTATTTTTTCAATTCCACCACCAGCGGACTGGATTCAACTAGTGAACTACTTAATGAGCATTGATTAGTTGAATCAGGTGTTCTTGTGGTGGAATTGAACAAATACATGGACTGGCTAGGGGTTTTCGAGGAGAGGGTTGGGAACCGCTGGTTTAGTGGAATAGTAATTTGTGCTGCCATTTAGTATATTCAGCATTTCCTGTTAGATTAAAGACAGATGTGCTCCTCCTCCTGTCTCCTCTCCCCTCTCCGTGTGAGGATGCAGGTAGACCAGTTTGGGAAGGTTTTGAATTATTTGGATGCAGCTCTGTCCTTTATGGAGTGTGGAAAAGCTGTGGAGGAGGGGCCACTGGAGGCCAGGTCTCCCTACACCATGTATGCTGAGACAGTGGAGTTGATCAGGTGAGACACATACACACACACACGTTGTACACACACTATGTATGCTGAGACAGTGCAGTTGATCAAATGTGACATGTACATACACACTCATAAACCTCTAGTACACATACCTTGTATGTTGAGACAGTACAGCTAATCGTATGGATCTCACACACCCACACACACACACACACACACACTGTGCACACTATGTATGCTGAGACAGTTGAGTTAATCAGTTGAGTCTCTCACATGCACAGAGTAAAGGTGGCACACTCCTGTCATTGTCAGGTATGCCATGAAGCTGAAGAGGCATCAGGGACCCAGGGCCAGTAAGGAGGATAAGCAGCTGGCTGTGCTGTGGTGAGTGTGCCCTCTCCTGCCCCTGACCTCTGAATGTGGTTGTGCACTTCTGTCTATCCACAATTTATTCACCATTTAATCACCATTTAGTCTTTATTTACTCATCATTTGTGGTGCCTATGTATATGGACTTTTTGGCATGTTTTGCGTTACAGTTTTGGTTTAATGGTTGAACAGTGTCTGGCAAGTATTTCACTAAGTCTAAATGTAGAGATATACAGCTGCAGTTGTTGTTTGTTGTGTGCATTAATAATAAACACATCGTGCACCTCTTTCCCCTTTGATATGTATGTATGTATGTGTGTGTGTGTGTGTGTGTGTGTGTGTGTGTGTGTGTGTGTGTGTGCCCTCACGCGCGTGCGTGTATGTGTGTTTGTATGCATGCGTGCTTGTCTGTGTGTTTGTCTGCGTGTGTGTATGTGTGTTTGTATGCATGCGTGCTTGTCTGTGTGTTTGTCTGCGTGTGTGCATGTGTGCGTGTGATCTGTAGTTTCCGATGTCTGGCTCTCCTCTACTGGCGGATGTTCAAACTGAAGAAGGACCACGCCATCAAGTGCTCCAAAGCTCTGCTGGACTACTTCAAGGTGCTCTCCCACCTCTCAGCTCTAAAGATGATAGGCTGAGCTAAGTGACTTTGAATGCACAGTTTGAGAAGACCATAAGGGAATGAGATAATGATAAGAACAGGCCATTAAGCCCATCTAGGCTTGTCATCATACCTATAGCCTATAGTGCACCTATAAGCCTGGTCTTGAACACTCCAAGAGTCTCTACTTCCACTACCAGTCCTGGTAAGCTGTTCCATGTATTAATAACTCTGTGTGAAAAAATTTAAAAAAATGTATACCTATAAGCATGGGTATATGCTGGCACAAAGAAAAACAAATGGCACCCATTTGTTCTGCACACCAAACTATCAGTTTTTTTTCTCATGAATTTAAAAAATCCACCACACCCCCAGATGAATGATACCTATAACCCCTGTACCTTTTTTACTCAAAGTGTGGTCTTACATAGCCATTGTATAACTATAATATATCCTTCTATGATTTACAAGCCCTTTTTCGTGTTGAGCACACTCTTATTTTATTTCCTCCCCTTAAAATAATCAATGAAAAAAACAGGGAGAAAGAGAGGAAATAAAAGACAGAGATATTATTTTTCCCAGTTATGTTTATCTATCTCGGTCTTTGGCTTCTTTCCTTCCAGAGCACCCCCAGCTCCTTTCTGACTCCACCCCCCTGGAATGGCCTGGGAATGTAAGGGATCTTTCTCAACTCTCATGCTATGTTTCTACAGGATTTGGAATTCTTTTTTTTTTTTGTGACCTGCAGTAAACAATCATTTGCATATGTGGATTTATCCGATTTGTGTGTTCAGACTGTGTTTTCTGAAATAACACACATGGACAAAGTACCTGAGATCACATACACCTGCACTATTTATCAATAGGCAGACAGTAGACAATGGACAAACCACAAACATTTTTATATATCTTTGGCACTGAAGCCAAGACTTCCTGTAGCTGCACTCCGTCATACTGATGGAGATCTTGAAGCTGAATCTGTTTCTGTAGCTTCCCTCCAATTTTGCTTGTACAGAGGCACCCCCCCCACAATGAAATTAAGCATGTTATTGAAGCAAGTCCACTGGTTGCCATGATATTCTTGGCAAAGACAAGTGAGGTTCAAAAATGCACTTGGGCGCACACAATTGGGTCCAGGTATACAGACATGTCGTATATGTGGTATATATTGGAATTGAAAAGATCAGATTCCATGGGACTTTGACAATTAGACGTTTACCAGTAAAACAGAAATGTTGTGGATATGTAAAAAAATCTGATTTAGTTCACTTGAAACTGTAACGGAATAACTAGTGATTAAGTGAACCCAAGCGCAGAGATGAGGCGGAGACAGATGTGATGAAAAATGAAAATCTTTACCAAGGTTATAAAAGCTCTGGGCAGTACAGACGTGACGGTAGGTAACACAAAAACTAAAATGGCCAACAAACAAGTGGAACAAACAAGGTTCCCAAAACAGAGCTCGAAAACAATGAACCAAAACACAAAAACAAAAAGGGTAAACACAAAAGAGTCCTGGGTTGGTATTCACAAAGCATTTTAAGGGTAAAAGTTGGTCCTAACTTTTTGGGATAAGAGTATTTCACAAAGGGTTTGAGAGCTAAAAACAGCTCCTAAGTCCAGGAGAAGTTAGAAGCAGTCAAGAGGACTTCTAAGTCGCTAAAGACCTACTCACAGCGATCTGAAAATGGCTGCTGCCGGCAATCGTCGTCGCAATCGCGTCAACACTTTGGAGATATTGAATGATACAGAGCTCATAAAAAGGTACCGCCTCAATCGCGAGGGTATTATGATAGTAGTAGAGCTAGTCAGAGGTGCAATCACGTCACCAACAAACAGAAACAACCCGATAACAGCAGAGATCAAGGTGTTGACAATTCTACACTACTTGGCCACAGGAAAAATGCAGCTATGCAGCCCCGTTATGCTGATGTCAGAGTACCCAAGGATACTGTACACCACTGAGGCAGTTGGCGACAGTTTCTTGGGTGCTGTGCCTCCTCCTAATGAATACATTAAATATTATGTATTACAGATTACATGATCTTCGGTGACATGTTTAGCGAGATTAATTTATGGATGACAACATATGTTCATTTTTGTATATAGGCTGAATGCATTAAATGATAGAATAAAACATTGTGGTGTAGTCTATAGTGTAGGCCCTAGTTGTGGATGATTGGCCTAATGTCATATTACCTGTGGCAGCTGTTTGTCACTTGTATTCTGCAATCTCTTGCCTCGCATGAGACTGCAGAGAGAACCACTGCTTCTCGCATTCATCAGTGGTTCTCGGGAGGAGTGGGAAAGCCGCGTTTATTTCCATGTGAATGCTTTCCTATGCTTCTTTTTTGGTTTTGGTGGTTATGCCACTTCTGAATTTCCCTTTGATTATTTCTTTTCTTTCATTCACTTGTTCGGCCAGCAGTAGTTTTTGGTCTTTCGTCCAGTTTGGTTTGCGTTTATTGTCAGCCATGGTGATTCTAGTCTGGATAATTGGAAGGCTGCTTATATAGATACCCGCTGATTGTTTACGAGATGCAGACATGTAACGAATTGACTAGTCAGTATTATTGGTTTCATGTTAAATCAGTGACACGTAGCCTACATTTGTATTTTATAATCTTTTTTTTTATTTTATAAATTTATTTCAGATTTTTCCCCCGTTTTTCTCCCAATTTAGTAGCCAATTATACCCTCTATTTTTTATTTTCAATTCCCCACCCTCACGAGTCCACCGCCTGTCCTCCGGGAACGAGATTCGTATTCCTGGACCTATTTCCCCGCCTTCTTTCAAGACAGAGATCTTCCACGGACTCCATTAACCTTCTCCTCGGCGGACTCGTGCCGGCTCTCCCTCCCCCTCCCCGGAGGCGGACAGCCAAATGCCGCCTCCGATCGGGCTGACGACCAGGGCCGGTCTGGTAGAAACGCGGGTTTCGATCCGCGTCTCTGGCGGGCAGCGCACACCGCTCCAAAGCGCAGTGCACTAGACCGCTGGGCCATCCGCCAGCGTATTTTATAATCTTTATTAGAATATAACAGGAACAGGTAGGCCTACATACCCCTTTACAGCAGCATATAATTTATTTTCTAGGTTGAAATCGCGGGCAGAGACCCATCCCCTATATCAGCCAATCGCTGTGGGCATTCTGAGTAAGCTCGTTCATGAGACACAACGTCATCCATAGCAATGACATCAACCCCGCCCTCACTCTTAGCTTGAAAATTCTCCGACTTCTTTAGTATGAGTTTTTCTTTGCAGCTTTGTGAATAGGTTTTAAGAGGGGACTCTCAGCTAGAATGTTTTAGTGCAATTCAGGAGTACTCCTAGTGGTAAGATAAAATGCTTTGTGAATACCGGCCCTGGTAGGCATGCAAAAGCTGGCAGTAACTCTGGGCAAGAGAACTCAAGACTGAGCCCAGTTCACAGAAAACAGACAACTTAAATAATGAATGCAAAGGAGACACAGGTGAAAACACTGAGACAATAATTCACTCAAGCAATCAAAACAATAAAACCATTAAACAATACAATAAGGCAATCAGGGAATAATCAAGTGTCCAATACTGCCCTCTGGCGGGGAGCAGTGGGACGTGCCGTCTCAGAAACAGCCAAGAGAGAACAGACAAGAGTATCAGTAATTTGCCATGATGATTTAATCAGAGCTTAAAACATTTTTAATGAAGTCTAAGTGTTTGAAAATGACCCCCAGAGAAACTGCTCATCAGTATGTCCAATTGAACAGTTTTGAACAATTGAACAGTTTCCCAGGGCTTTGTTTTCATCATAGAACATACCTTGATGAATTTAGGTTTGGTTATGTGGTACAATCTGTATGTATACTGATACTGTACATCTATCTCTGACCACAGGACCCCCTCGCCCCCCACTCTCATCTCCCCCTCTGCCGTCATCAGCATTCCCCAGCATATCCATCAGATGACAGCAGACCACTTGCAGATCACCAACAGCGCGCTCTACAGCTATGAGTACTGGGAGGTGGCTGACAACCTGGCCAAAGAGAGCAAAGGTTAGTGAGGCTGAGAGACAAAGTCAGCTTTCTCTCATCCGTAAATGGAAAATCTAAATCCTGTCCATAACTGTAATTTCACAATACACAGAAGTGCATTGAGAAGCGATTCATCGGCTTCAAATAAAGGAGGGAGAAACCATACCTTTAAACCGATGATTACTCTCTGTCTGTTTCCATTTGCTTTCCTTGATTATCAATTAAGCAATTAATTAGCTGAATAATCAATCCCAATTTCATTTTGTGACAGCGCTACTTTTTCTTTATGTCACAAAATTTTGTACAATTTTCTGATATCTACAGATTATCTGAACTTGTGGATAAATGTACTCTTCATTCTCCATGCATGAATTCAAGGAATATTGACTACGCAGAAACAGGTTTTTTTTTCTCCCAAGGCTTTATCGCACGTTGCACTCAAAGGTAGTGCGATATGCAGTTAAAGGAGAGTTTTAAGTTTGTTGCTCATTCTTTGAAATGATTCACTCAGTAGATTTTTTCTCAATTAAACCCTTTATTGTAATTCGCATTCTGTAACGTGACTCGAAGAAAGGGAACACAACAACATGAGGCACAACGAAGAGAAAGCTTTGTGAATACTTACTAATGGATTATTCAAATAATTGGCACACTTGTTAATCAAGCAAAATAAATGAAAACATAACAGGTTGAGACCAATTGTCGGTTTAAAGTTTGGTTTCTGCCTCCTTTTTTTCAATCTCACAAATCGCTGTTAAAGGATATCCTCTCAACGATCTCATCACTGTAAAGACTAACATTATAATAGTAATAAGAATGCATTTTGTCTTCTGATTCTTTGGAATGGCCCTTCATTCTGTCCCTTTCCTGTCTCTCCAGAGTTCTTTAGCTACCTGAACACTCTAATGGGGCCCCTGACTCTCGAGAGCAGCATGGCTCACATCGTCCGCTACACCAGGCAGGGTCTGCAGTGGATTCGTGGCAGCGCTCCGCTGTCTTAGCGGCCGTGGCTTCTCTGCGCCCTGTCCCTGTGTCCTGTCCCGCAAGGCACTGACCCCCTCCCCACCGTCTACTGTGGGGCCCTGAGTTCAGACTGCACAGATACAGACTTGTCTTGCAATGTTCTCAAAATCTTGCTGCATTGTTTTTTTCACCCGGGGAGCTGGGGCGTCAGGACTACAGTGAAGAAATCAGGTTCAGTGCCAGTCTCAGGATCTTCCACAGAGAAGGTGAAGTGGCTGACCCCAAAGACACCACAGAAGAAGAGGTTTTTTGCTTCCTGGCTGTTTTATTCCCATATTTCAGGTTTCTGACTTTCAAACTCTTGCTGCTTTGCCAAATGCGCTATACTTTTGGAATTCAATTTTTTCTTTCCAGAAACAACCAATTGTAGTATGGACACGTAGTGAATTAAACTTCACAAACACATTTTTCTGTTGATGCAGTCAGATGCTGGTCATATCTTGCCTGGAGTTGGGATAACTGGGCAGAAAGTCTAGAGCAGTGGTTCTCAAACATTTTTTGTCAATCATTAACGGCATGGCTGTGCCTGCTTGAGCAAAGCTTTGAAATATCTTCAGCAATATCTAACAGTAAATCAGCTACACTGTTCTAGAAGATGTTCACCATGTGCCTGTACGAGACCAGGGGGAGTTTGTCAGAGTGGCAGTGGAAATCCAAACTGTTACTTACCGCACCTTGTGTCCCTTTCACCGCCCTGGTGCCTCTGCATCTCTGGAAGCTGTAGCAGTATTTCTGCACAGATAAGAGCCTTTCACATGATAAGAGCCTGCAGAGATAAGAGCCTGGTTGTACTTGTCTTCGATTATCTGTTTTAATGCAGCACATTTTGTACCACAGCAGATAGGACTTTCCACAGGACTTGAAGTGCCCAGAACCTTATTACCTCCAAGGCCTCTTGTAACTGCACTGCTCGTGGTTGTATCAGTTATGGCTGATATTTGTATTCAATTGCGCTACATATTTAAAGTAACATCTTTTTTTTTTTAAACACATTTTCTCCCAGATTTGTTGTCTTATTATATTTGTGGGCCAATTTCATCACTGCCACTCGCTTTGTGGATAGTGCAGACATTCATAGGGTGGCATGTAGTATAATGGTTAGGGAACTGGACTTGTAACTCAGAGGTTGCTGGTTCAATTCCCAGGTGGGACACATCTGCCATTGTACCCTTGAGCAAGGTACTTAACCTGAATTGCTTCAGTAAAAATATCCAGCTGTACAAATGGATTGTATGTTAAGAAATGTAAACTGTGTAAGTCGCTCTGGATAAGAGCGTCTGCTAAATGCCTAAAATGCAGGGGGCTCTCCAAAGCACAATCTGCCAGTGGTTGTTTATTTTCACTCCGCAGTCCACCAGTTGAGCTGCACAATCATTGCGTCGTGTAAGTGGACACTTCATGCGCAGCGCACTGCAGGCACTGGATTGACCAGAGGAGTTGAAATGGGGACAATTCCACTGAATGAAATCCTCCCTTCCCTGGGCAATGCAATGGCCAATTATGCGCTCCTCCTCTAAGACGCTGGCCACGTCTGTACTGGCATGGTCAGGATTCAGTACCAGACTGTGGGGTCTGTCACTGCACTGAGACCCAGTGAATTAGCAGGATGAGCTACCAAATAACCCCTAATGTAACACCTTTGGCAGGGGGCCCCAAGCAGTCACCTTGCTTGCCCAATTAGTCACGTGATTTTTCTAGACCAATCACAGGAGAGTGTGAAGTAAACTGACTGGTAAACGCCTCCTCTGGTAAACTGACTGTCCCTTCCCTCCGGGCGCCTGGCAGCCGCTCCTCGCGGTCTCGCCTCTTCTCTGTCCTGATCCCTCGCTGGTGGAACGACCTTCCGCAATCGGTCAGGACCGCGGAATTACTTGCGATCTTCCGCAAGAGACTCAAAACCGACCTCTTCAGACTCCACTACCACTCAACACTGTCCATCTAGCTAAAGAGTCTTCTCCACTGTTTACTTGTTCAACACTATACTCCCAAAAAAAAAAAAATATATATATAATAATAATAATAATAATAATAATAATTCACTAACCTTTTCCTTCCCGGTGTTACAGGTATGGTACGCAGATGCCTGCAATGATGGCTATTGCTGTATTCCTGCACTGATCTCGTGCGCTAACTATGATTGTTCCTACCATGTATTAATGCACATCTTGTAAGTCGCTCTGGATAAGAGCGTCTGCTAAATGCTTAAAATGTAAAAATGTAAAATGCAGAGAAGACCAGCAAGCCCATTGCTTGAGAGGAGGGTTGTTTGAGTGACAGGCCACTCGTCCAATGAGCACATCTTATAACCTGGAAATGATCAATGACACATGAAATAGCAGTGTCAACATTCTTTCTTACTCTTAACATTGTTTTATTTCATTTTTTAAAACTTGTTTTATACATGCACGTGTACAAAATGTATTTTTGAGGAAACAGTACAATCAGAACATTTATTTTGTACATGTATGTATTCATTTTTCTGTCCAGGCAAGTATCTTTATGAAGTTATTTTATAAAGGGTTTTAAACTGAGATAGATTGTATCACAAGTGTTCGTCTCTGCACATTTTCTGTCGAATCACAGCCAAATTAGTGATGAGAAATGTATGTATGCATGTGTATGTGTGTGTGCTCGCATGCCTGTGTGTGTTTTTTAAATTTATTTTTTTGAAATAAAGTCAAATGTATATGTAAGAGAAGGGCATACATACAGTATATACAGTGCCCCTTTAAAGTCTACACCCCATCTCAACGATTTTACCTTTTGTTGCCTTAGAGCCTGACATTTTTTTTTTTTTAAATGTACCTTTAACTTTCAAGTGAATTTTCTTTTTCTTCTGAACATTAATTTAAAAAACAAAAACTGAATAACTTGGATTGATAAATCTACACCCCACTTATCATACCAACTGTAAACTAGCTCAAGGGCAACCAATCACCTTCCAGATCACACACCAAGCTAATTGGCCTCCACCTGTGTTCAATTGTAGTGATTCTGAATACTTCAGAATAAGAGTTTGCATTTCACAGTTAAGAATCCACCATGAACAACAAGGAGATTTCAAAAGAACTCCGGGATAACGTTGTGGAAAGGCACATATCAGGAAATGGGTATAGAAAGATTTCACAGGCCTTAAATATCCCTTGGAGACCGGTCAAGGCCATAATTAAGAAGTGAAAGATGCATGGCAACCTTGCCTAGATCAGGCCATCTGTCCAAGCTGGATGAAAGAGCAAGAGGGAGACTGATCAGAGAGGCCACCAAGAGGCTAATGGCAACTTTGAATTCACTACAGACATGTATAGGCAAAGAGGGGTCAATGTGTGCATGTGTCAACAATATAGAAAGCTCTCCACAATTCTGGTCTGTATGGTAGGGTGGCAAGAAGTAAGCCACTACTTGAAAAAGTCCACATTCAGTCCTGTTTGAGGTATGCAAAAACACACTGAAGATTCTGAAATCATGTGGCAAAAAGTGTTGTAGTCAGATGAAACCAAGATAGAATATTTTGGCCTAAATGCAAAACGTTACATTTGGGGAAAACCCAATACAGCAAATCACCCAAAGAACACCATCCCTACTGTAAAGCATGGTGGTGGCAGCATTCTGTTATGGGAGTGTTTCTCATGAGCAGGGACTGGGGCACTTGTCGGGACAGAAGGGGAAATAGATGGAAAAAACCTGCTGCCCTCTGCAAGAAAGTAAGCTTGAAATTGGGAAGGAGGTTCACCGTTCACCATGACAGTGGCCCAAAGCACACAGCTAAAGGAACAGTAGAGTGGCTAAAAAACAAAAATGTGAATGTCCTTGAGTGGCCTAGTCAGGGCCCTGACCTAAATCCTATTGAAAACCTGTGGAATAGCTTGAAGAGCGCAGTCCACCAACGGTCTCCACGCAATCTGACTGATCTTAAACAGTTCTGTAAGGAATAATGGGCAAACGTTGCCCAATCAAGGTGTGCAAAGCTGGTAGAGACATATCCAAACATGGCTCATGGCTGTAATTCAAGCAAAGGGTGCTTCTACCAAGTATTAACTTAGTGGAGTGTAGATGTACCAATCCAAGTTATTATATTTTTTTGTTTTTAATTTAAATTTTGAGAATATTTTTTCCACTTGGAAGTTGTAGGGTAAAATGTGGAAATAAAGGTGGAAATATTCTGATTTAATATGCAAGAGACTGATAACCTTTTGTGGCCTTACAGCCTGAAAGTAAAACATATTTACATTTACATTTTAGGCATTTAGCAGGTGCTCTTATCCAGAGCGATCAGGGTACTAATACTGCAATAGACATTGTTGGCAGCTGCACACCATACCTATAACACTGGGAAAGAGTTTTAGAATCAGTGGTAGTGGAATATGGAGAGGTGGGTTTTCAGTCTCTTGCATATTAAATCAGGATTGTATCCTTTCAATCTCAAAGTGCTAGAGTACAGAGCCAAAATAACAGAAAATGTGTCACTGTCCAATGAATTATGGTGCTCACTGTATATATATATATATATACAATCAGAACTGGGTCATGTGTATTTGAAATACTTGAATACTTGAACTCCTTAGATGCTGATAAAATTTGAGAAGTCTGTGAGTCATTGAGTGACTGAATCTTTATGAACACTCAATGACCCTTTTAAATGGTAAATATTTCATACACTGAGAAATCAGTAGGGGTGCTCTGCCACCTAGTGGTCAGATTGGGACATTGTGTTTTTAACTCTTGTAACTGGTGTACACTATGTGTATGGGGTAATTATGCATTATATATCTGAATCGTGTCAATTCATTGAGCTACTCTAGTGAGCTATGCATAACTAGGGCTTGACAATGACCTAATTTCATTTATTTCAAACTACCAATAAAAAAAGGCAAAAGGTAACCAGAAATCTTCAGAGAATCTGGAAGATATATTTACATTTTGAACATTTCCCACAGGAATGTATGTTCAGACAGACAGCATTTCCAGGTTCACTGAAAGTGCCTGAGTATTTCTCTATGTTTTTGTTGCTTTGTGCATTGGTGCGCTAATACCTTTGTGTTCTTCCATCTGAAGGAAATTATATGAAGAATGTGTGTTCTAAAGCATAGAAAACACATGAGCCTTCTTTTTCTGTCATGCACATTAATAAAATGTGAGTGCCTGTCAATGTTGTTATAAATTTGATCTCAACAAAAATGTTTTCAATGTGAAAAAAGCTAAGCACCGTTCGACCAGGCCATCGCTCTGGGGGTGAAGGGGTGTGGTCCGGGTTTTGTGCACCCCCAGGCGCTTGCACACCTCCCCAAAGACCCAGGACTCGAAGTTCCGCCCCTGGTCATTGTATAACTCGACGGGGCCCCTCCTCGACCAGTCTCCCCGCCGTAGTATTGGCGCTCTGGTCCGGCACCGCATACGCCTCGGGCCACTTCGTGAAGTAGTCCATAGCCACGAGGACGCAGCGGTTGCCGGAGTTACTGACGGGAAATGGGCCGATGATGTCCACACTGATCCGCTCCATCGGGGTCCCCACCAAGTATTGCTGCAGAGGGGCATGCAGCCGCCGGATGGGCTCCTTCTGAGTCGCAGCAGTTGACGTAGATGTCCACGTCTTGTCGGCAGTCTGGCCAGTAAAACCACCCCCTGAGGCGGTGAAGGGTTTTGTTGTTCCCGAAGTGCCCCGCACCCGTGGCTCCGTGCACCAGTTGCAGGACTTGAGTCCGGAGGGCGCGGGGCACCAGCAGCTGCAACAGGTCGCCCCCCCGGCCCGGGGCCCACCACCGCCGATAGAGGACGCCGTCCCGCGCCTCAAGACTAGCCCACTGAGAGTGGTAGGCCCTTGTCTCTGTGTCCAAGGCGGCCACATCCGCCCACTCAGAGCCAGTGTCTATGCTGTGTTGGACCAGCCCTGTGCGCTTGCAGTCCTCATCCCTGGCGGCGAAGATGTCGGCGTACTCCCGGAGCAGCTGCTGCAGCTGTTGCTGCTGTGTGGGGTCCAGGCCACTGCTGCTGTGTTGCCACAAGTCGTGGACAACCCGAGCCGTTTCGCTGGTCGGCGGGGCAGACGAGGCAGGTGGTGCCGACGGTGGTGAATGTAGGATAACTGAACGCAGGTGGAGGAAAACAAAGCTGCAAATTCACTATGACATTCATAAACAGAAGCTGCATGCTTACGATCTGGAAATAAAAAGAGCCAGACAGTTATTTTTCTCTGGTGTCATCAACAGAAATACTAATCATACCCAGACTCTCTTTTCTACAGTCGACAGACTGACAAACCCTCCAGTTCAACTTCCTCCTGAACTCTGCTCTGTTAATAAATGCAATGAATTTGCCTCATATTTTAGCATCAAAATTAGCGACATTCGATCAGCCATTAGCTCCTCTGCACTCGGCAACATAGCCGCACCATGCTCTCATCTGCCAAAAACTGTCCTCCTTGCTTGTCGCAATTCAGTGAAATTGACAACAAGGCGCTTGAAGAAATAGTGCAGCACCTCAAACCATCTACTTGCTCTTCAGACCCTGCACCTTCTAGCTTTTTAAAAGGTAACTTTAGCTATTTATCTTCAGAATTACTGCAAATAGCTAACTGTTCACTCCGGACTGGCTTTTTTCCTACATCTTTAAAAACCGCAGTAATTAAACCTCTTCTAAAAAAGAAAAATCTAGACCCTTTTAAATTAAATAACTATCGCCCTATTTCTAACCTTCCCTTCATCAGCAAGATCCTTGAGAAAGCCGTTTCTAATCAACTCAACAACTTTTAAACCAAAACTGCCTTTTTGACACTTTTCAGTCTGGTTTTAGATCCCATCACAGCACCAGACGGCACTCATTAGAGTTGTAAACGACATCCGTGTAAACAGGTAGGATCTCTGTTCTCGTTCTGCTGGATCTCAGTGCAGCCTTTGACACTGTAGATCATCAAATACTCATAGACAGGCTACACTATTGGATCGGGCTCGGGCACAGCCTTAAACTGGTTCAAATCCTACTTACAAGATAGAGACTACTTTGTAACCATTAACAACCACCAATCAGAACGGACTACTCTGACCTCTGGGATCCCCCAAGGCTCTGTCCTTGGCCCTCTGTTATTCAATTTATACATGCTCCCCCTCAGTCAAATCTTTCAGAAGTACCAAATGTCATATCACAGTTATGCAGACGACACACAGATTTACCTGTCGTTCACTCCTGACGACTACAACTCTATTGACTGTCTATACCGGTGCTTAAAGCAAGTAAACAGCTGGATGTGTCAAAACTTTCTCCAGCTAAACAAAGATAAAACCGAAATTATTGTTTTCGGGAGCAAAGAACCGAGAGAAAAAATTGCTTTCCACCTTGACTCACTCGGTTTACGAACAACCACGCAGGCTAGAAACCTTGGTGTACTTATCGACTCAGATTTTAATTTTGATAATCATATCAAGTCGATAACCAAACCGCCTTTTTATCATCTGAAGAATATAGCAAGAGTCAGAGGCTTTATGTCTAAACAAGACCTAGAAACCCTCATTCATGCTTTCATCTCAAGTAGGGTTGATTATTGTAATGCTCTTTTCACTGGCCACTCAATAAGGTCCATTAAACGGCTCCAACTAATTCAAAACGCTGCTGCCAGGCTTCTTACAAGGACTAAAAGAAGTGCACACATCACTCCAATCCTTAGATCGTTACATTGGCTTCCAGTCCACCATAGAATAGATTTTAAAGTGTTACTAATAGTCTATAAAGCACTGAACGGCTCCGGACCAAAATACATCTTGGAAATGCTTAGACAGTATGAACCAAACAGATCACTCAGATCTTTAGGATCAGGTGAGCTTATTGTGCCAAAGGTTAAAACAAAAAATGGTGAGGCAGCCTTTAGTTTCTACACTACCCATAACTGGAACCAACTACCTTATGACCTTAGACATGCTCCTACAATTATGTCTTTTAAATCTGGACTGAAAACTTTGCTCTTTTCACGGGCCTTTGACTGTAATGATTAAACTGTACTGCATTTTACTATATTCTTATTAAGCCCAGTCCAAATTTTAAATCTACTGCACTTTTATCACTCTACTGCACTTTTATCAGTTTTACTTGTCAGTTAAATCTTATTTCGTTTTATTTAAATTTTTAAATTTAAATTTAAATTTTTTTTCGTTTTTAAACTGATTTCCTATATTTGAAACTGATTCTAATCATTTTATTGTCTCCATAAATTAACTCATTGTTTGTTATTTTATTGCATTCTTTTTTTCTCTCTTTTTCTGCTGTATTTCTTGTTTATTAATGTAAAGCACTTTGAATTGCATTAATCTGTACGAAACTGTGCTATATAAATAAACTTGATTGATTGATTGATTGATTGATTGATTGGTGCAGTGCAGTTGGTGGATGGAGGCCTAGACCACTGGGGCAGTGCGGCAGAGGGTGCCCGATGACTGTGGGGCGGCGACGGGCGGTGAGGTGCCGTGGGCCGGGAGCTGTGGAGCGGCGGCGGGCGGTGCGGTACCGTGGGCCGATGGTTGTGGAGGCAGAGCAGCGATGGGTGAGGCCACGGTCTGGCAGTGAGCTTGCTTCTGACGGCGGCCGGACTGGAGGGCTATGGCCTGGTCTCCAAACCGGAGCGCCGCTCGGGGGACATCCACACATGCCTTCCATCGTGTCATCAAGTCCAGGCCGATAATGCATGGGTCGTTGATATCGACCAGCCAGAACTCGTGCATCGCTTCCTGGTCACCGAGGATGACATGCACCTTCTTTTTCCCCTGCATGCTGGTGTGACCGGTGTCTTTCTGCGTTGTGTATTTTTAATTATTTGTCCAAGGAGGAGGCGGACTTCCTTCTTTGGTCTCTGACCGTTTATTCTGGCGATATTGGGAGCTAGCTAGTTGATCCGCAGCTCCAGCTCTTTCCACATTTGACATCGCCGGAAAGAGGCAGAGGGGGGGGAAACCCAAAGTTATAAGGGGCAACATCACAGGAAATGGGGTCACAGAAGGAGGGGCTACGATCTTCCCGGTGAATATACAGTAGCCCATTACAGTAAATTAATGAAATGCATGTAAATAAGAAAAGAACAAATAAAAGAATACAGATTCTGTGTAATTATAATAACCCAAAACAGCAATGTTACATTCACCTCCCTAGAATTACACAAAAATCTGAATCATACCAAAAACCTTAATTACCCACCCACAAACAAACCACAACAAACCAATACCCACAACTTGCACATAGTCAGCAATATCTGCTACCTACTAAGGAAGTTACAAAACTGGCCCGGCGCCAAGCCATATCTGAAAGCCACTCCATAGACAAAATAAGGTGCCATTTACATCTCACAGAAACGGGCATAAAGGAGGGTGGGCAACCCGCAAAACAAACAAAAAATCTAACAAAAAGGAGAGAGAATCAGGTCTCCATATCTAAGCATATCGCGCCTAGAACAAAAGGGAGATGGACTGAGGAGCAACACTAAACTGTGGCGTAAACTGTACCATGGTTTCAATGAACCTACGAACTGGCCTCACTACCCTGCCATACCTAGAGCGAACACTATTCTCTGGGCCCTGAGGTAGGATGCCAGTGAGGGGAAGGGCATGGGACAAGGGAACGGGTGGCAGTGAGGGAAGAGCAGCAGCATCGGTGGAGGGGACACTCACTGTCGGGGAGGGAGCACGCTCGACAGATACACCATTGACACTCTCCACCTCTGCAGTGTAGACTGGTCACAGACCCATGAAGCTGTGCGACACGTTCACTCACGTTTAGCCAAGAGGATGAGTCAACCACAGAGTGCTCGGCCACACTTTCTGGCTCTGACACCGCCGATTCAGGATCAGGTACGTTACTGGGGTCATGGGATACTGTGTCAACACTCCAAAGGTCATCCTCTGCAAACAGCGTGTTGTCAAGAGGGAGGAAGTTGACTGAAAGCAGAAGGTTTCTGTGGACGGTCCTCACCTGACCATCGCGGTCTCTGATCTTGTAGATGTGGAACTGTGGCTTGGAAGCAACGACAGTGTAAACAGCCGGTTCCCACCTGTCGGCTAGCTTGCGTTTCCTCTACCGCTTTTGTTTGCCACGAGGACCCGGTCACCAACAGAAAGAGGTAAGCCCTTGACTTTCTTGTTGTATTGGTCAGACTGATGTTTCTGTTCCACAGACGAGTGTCTCTGAGCCAGCAGCATAGCAGATTGGAGATCGGTCGCCAGGGACTTCACGTATGCATTGTAGTCACAGACTGAGTCATCACGCAGGACGTTCTTGAACAACAGATCAACTGGCAGGTGCGGGACCCTCCCAAACATCAAATAGAAAGGGGCGAAGCCAGTCGCCTCATGCTGCGTGCAGTTATAGGTAAAGGTCATGGTTTGATCATCTGGGGCCATTTGTGCTTCAACCTTGGCGGCAGGGAGCGCAACATCCCACCCAGAGTGCGATTGAACCTTTCGGTGCCACCATTCCCCATAGGGTGGTAAGGGGAGGTCCGGGACTGTCCGACTCCTGCCAACTCCAGGAGCTCTGCGATCAGCTCGCTCTGGAAGTTAGCCCTGGTCAGAATGGAGGCGCTGTGGGAAGCCATACACGCAGAAAAAGTTGTCCCACAGCTTTTTGGCCACTTTCTTCGCAGTTTGATCTTGACAGGGGAAGGCATGTGCTAACTTTGTGAAATGGTCAGTTATCACAAGGACATCCACAGACTTGTTGTTGTTGTCCTCAGCAGACCAAAAGTCGATGCATACCAGTTCCAGCGGAGCTGAGGTTGTAATGCTCTCCAATGGGGCTCTGGCTGCTGGCTCTGGAGTCTTGCTGAGGACGCACCTGGCACAGTTCCTGACATAGCTCCGCACATCCTTCTCCACATCATACCAGAAAAAGCGCTGACGGACAAGAGACAGCGTACAAGGCTGACCCTGGTGACCAGCCAGGTCGTGAACACCAGCCAAGGCCTGCGATTTCAGGGAGTCCGGCAGAACAAACTGGAACCTCTTGTGCTTAGTCACTGGGTCCCTCGTGACCCTGTACAGGATTCCATCCAGAACGGTAAGTTTGTCCCATTGCTTCAGAATCCGCAGCACCATCTGGTTCTCCTTGTCTCGCCACGCCTAGAAGGCCTCCGCTCCTCTCAACAAAGTGTAAAACTCTGTTGATGGTTGGATCTTGTCTCTGGTGGCTCTGCAGGTCCGCCAACGAGAGAGAGGAGAACATGTCTAGGTCAGGAGGAACTAATTGGCTAAGGTGACCAGCCAGAGAAGCAGCCCTCTGTTTCAGGCCGGAGTCCCAGTCGCCACAGGAGGAAAGGAGAGACGACACTTCCTCCTCGGACAAGGACATGCCACCAGTAGCACACAGGGAGGGATTCTCAGCTGACTGAGGCAGACATGTCACATGGAATGCATCCTGCACGCAACTGTCGTTGACACTGCACACCTGTTCCAGCAATCTTGAGTAGGGCTCTGACAGGAGACGCCGGCCTAGAGGTTTGACAAAGGGAGTTCTGCTGAGAGCATCAGCCACCACATTCAGTCGCCTGGGACATGTTTGATCTCAAACGAGCACGGGACAGTTTAGAGACCCATCGCTGCTCACAGGCGTCCAACTTCGGCTTCGCCATGATGTATGTGAGCGGATTGTTGTCAGTCCAGACCGTAAACTTGTGGCCCTTGAGCCAGTGGCTGAACTTGTCACACACGGCCCATTTCAAAGCGAGGAACTCCAACCTGTGGGCAGGGTACTTTGCTTGGCTGCGACTGAGGGACTTGCTAGCGAATGCTATGGGTCGGGCCTTGTCTTCGCCAGCAGGGACCTGGGATAACACTGCTCCCAGGCCATCCAGAGACGCGTCAGTAGAGAGGATAAACGGCCTGTCAAAATCTGGATGAGCCAGAACCGCACAGTGAAGCAGTCCAGACCCCAAGTCCTCAAAAGCCCTATCACAAGCCGGGATCCCAGTCCTGCGGGAGTCAGCGTGCGGAACGCTCCCGCGCCTCCTGTTCCTCTAGAGCCCTTCAACTTGCGCTTCTGTCCTCCCGTCAAGGCAAAGAGTGGTTTCGCGATAGTTGAGCAACCAGGGATGAAGTGCTGATAGTATAGCACCATGCCGAGAAAATATCTAACTTTTTTCTGAGAGGGTGTGCAGCCATCAGCATCCATTAGATCCTCCTTCCGGAAGCCAGAGATGACAGCAACCTTCTCCTGGTCAACAGAGACTCCACTAGCATCAACTATGTGACCAAGAAATCTCACCGACTTCCGTAAGAAGTTACACTTCTTCTATGAGAGCTTCAGGTTGTTGGCTCTGAGTCTGGAAAAGACCACCTCCAGCCGCCTCAGTTCTTCCTCCTCCGACGGAGCAAACACCAGTAGGTCATCCAAGTAGCAGAGGAGACTGGAGAAGTTCAGGTCGCCGAAGATGCTGAGCATCATGCACATGAAGGACGCTGGACTGTTGCACAGGCCTTGGGGAAGCCAATTATATTCATACAGGCCCATGGGTGTTGTGAAGGCTGTGAACTTCCTGTCAGACTCATGGAGCGGGACGTTGTAGAACTCTGATGCCAAGTCCATGGTACTAAACAGGGCGTTTCCTCCAAGGGCAGCAAGGCAGTCCGCCTGATGGGGCAACGGGTGAGCGTCCTTGATGGTTTTGGCGTTGAGCCATCGAAAGTCCGTGCAGATCCTCAGGTCTCCATTCTTTTTCCAGACCATCACCAGAGGGGAGGCATACTCACTGAGCGATTTACTGATGATGCCTTTCATCTCCATGTCCGACAGCACTCTCTCAGCTGTTGGTAGTGGCCGGGGAACACGGCGATAAGGCAGACGGAAGGGGCGGTCATCAGAGAGGTGGATACGGTGGACGAACTCCTTTGCCTCTCCACAGTCCAGCTTATCTCTGGAGAAGACATCTTGGTAAGAAAGCACAAGCTCAGCCAACTTCCTCCTACAACTCTCAGACACCTCACAGCCATCAACATTGATGTCCGCCAAGCCACAGTCCTTCAGTAGCTGCACGGGGTCTCCAGCTGACCGTGGAGACGCAGTAGGTGGGTCGGAGAGGCCGCACTGCGACCTGCACAGCCCCTGAGTGATCGGCAAATCCTCCACAGCCAGGCAGGGGAAAACATCGGCTATTTGGCTCTCTGTGTTGGGTTCAACACCTTGACAGGTATCCAGCGATCCCCCCACATGGGTGTCACAACACGTTCCACCAGAATATTTCTGGGTGTCGAGGGAGCTACGATCTTCCCAGTGAATATACAGTAGCCCATTACAGTAAATTAATAAAACACATGTAAATAAGAAAAGAACAAATAAAAGAATACAGATTCTGTATAATTATAATAACCCAAAACAGCAATGTTACACTGGCTCGTTCCCCTGTCACGGTCTGCATCAGCTCATCAGTGGGGGGTCCACGCTGCAGATAATGCACCGGCGGTGCCTCCGCAGCAGTGGGGCGAGGTCGAGGAGCCGGCGCCGGGCAGTCCCGTGCAATGTGCCCCAGTTCGTTGCAGCGATAGCACTGGTTAGTGGCCCCGGGTCGACGCCTTCAGGATGGTGGAGACTGGCGTCGGGGGGCCGGGTGGACCTGACATTCTGGTGCCGCTTCTTCTTCCGTGTCGCCGTCTTCACCAGTGACCATCCTGGCCCACGGGCGGCGAGCAGGCGCTTGACTCGAGGAGGGGAGTGCTAGAACCGCTTCTGCTCGTTCAGCTATTGAGGTAGCTTCAGCTACCGAACCTGGAGCGGCGAAGCGGACGTGTCGGCTCAGCTCCTCCGGAGCTAGGGTACGCAGAAACGCGTGTAGCGCTAGCTCTTCCTGGACGGCAGCAGGAAACGTGAGGTAGCCTAGCCTAGCATGATAACTAATGTCCGACAGCAGCGCTTCCCCCACAATGCACCACGCACACATCTCAATGAGGAGCGACCTCGCAGGATCGCTACAGTATTATTTTGACGTAGTGCTTTCATTGTTTTGTTTTTCGTTTGTTTGTTTTTTATGTATCAGGTAATATTTTAATTAATTTAACCTGCTGAGACCCGGCAATTCATTTTTGTGCACTGTAGTGCACATTATGTTTTTGCTAAGTCCTCCCATACTACAGATGTCACTCTATTGAGTCCTGATGTTCCTTAGAGAGGACAACTGTAGCTTTAAGATGATATCACATGTGGGGGGGTGTTGCCTTGCCAACTTTGTACTTATGTTATCATATCATAATCATATCATAATTTCCATTTTTTTAGTAGACAGCTCTATGACAGAGGCACAATCGACATTAATGAAGTCCTATTTTACACTACAGTGCACATGTTGTAAAAATTTTATAAAGTTACGTTTAAAAAAAAAAACCTTTGCAACCACCCCAACATTTAATTTACTTTTAAAAAATCAAAATTAAAACTCTTTTTTTTTCCTGGGTCTTTAAAAGGACAATATTACCAACTTTCCATGAGATGTTAATGTCTTTGGAAATAGTTTTAACTGTGCGTTAAGCTGCGCGTGATACGTGAATATACAAGCTAAACGCAATAAGCGTTTCCCCCACACTGTCTGTTACGTTTTTCTGTTTGATCCACTTATTTCCCGCAAATGAGTCCTCGACCCACAAGAGGGCGCCATCGCCCTGCATTGGACAGTCCTGGTCCTTATTGTCTATTGTAATTGTTTTCGTAGTTTTACACGGAGTATACCAAGGCCGAAATTACCATATATATTGGGAGGGACACATCCCCAATATATAGCCTAGCTGATATATTTTTTTTAATGTCCCCCCCAATGTTGACTCCATGGTTACGGCCTTGGAGTATACATTTATATATCATGTACGAGTTAGCTATTCCCTGCATATAAACAGTATCCTGTTTGAATCCGAGTTAAATGTCTGTCGTTTTTCTTTATTCTGTGAACTAAGGAACTGAATTAAGGAAGTTACCTGCAAAATATTTATGATTGATGAAATGGCATATTGTTCTAAGTCTGTCCTTTTTAGAATATACCATGCTCAAATACACATATAACTGTGATCTTTGCTAGGCTATATATACACTATACTAAATACATACGCATTTATTCATACTTCACATGATGTAATATTCTGCATTCAAATGTGAGCGAGCACAGCTTGGGTTGTTTTGTATGCAGTATAACACAAGGAAAGGTCGGGACATAACATTTTACATTTTAAGCATTTAGCAGACATAATGGGACACGCGAGGGGGCGCTATTAAACCGGCCCTCGGCAGATTGGCTGTCACTGTGTGACCCGGTAGGGAGGAGGCGGGTACTTGGCGGAAAACGACGAGAGGAGGAGCCCGGGGACTGAGACTAAGCGGCTGGAAATGGAGAGAGAGAGGTGATCGAGAGTGATCATTGGTCTGACTCTTCTAGTGCCACAATAACATGTCAAAATCGGAAGACCCCAAGACCCAAAGGCAACGACGGTAAACCCAAAATATATAAATATCAAAACTCTTGTTATACGAAAGGAACGGATTGGCCTACGGACACAGCGATGAGCGCCTTGCTCTGAAAAAAACAAGCAAACAGAAGATAGGAGGAAAGAAAAGGTGAGGACAGTTTCCACGCTGTCTGTAAGCCGCTGGCTCGTTACTACACAACACAGCGAACACCTATCGCTGCCGTTGCTCTACACTTATGTAACATAATTTCTAACTGCCTGGCATGTCCACAGTCAGAGTGCTGTTGGTTGTTAGCTGTCGCAGCAGTTAGTGTTACTAGCTACTTGAAAGCTATGGTGCATGATTTGGGGACCCTGTGACATATGCTGTGGGTGTCACTAATGTAGCTAGTTAGCTAACTTGCCCGGACTTGTAGGCTTTGCTTCCCTGTGTGTTTCCTGCTGGTCGTTTGGGTCAGATTCCCTGTTCCACTCACGACTTTCGTGGAATCGCATTGGCCGTGTTAACAGGCACAGCATTAAGCAGTACACATTGTCGAGAGCATGTTGGCTTGTTGATAGTTTCTGGCTGAAGCTGTCTGTTTCGCTTGTCACACAGTCAATAGGTTTGCTAACGCTAACGTTAGGTGTCAGGGTGCAGGTTGACAGAGAAAATAAAATCGCGAATGTGTGTATGTGCAAATAGCTGTTAACTGTTCCAGTTATATATATATACTGTATATAGCGGTTGTGACCACGACGAGCTCGCGTCGACTGTATTTAAAACAAAATCAGTTGGTTTGTATAGCTATTCACTTGCTTCATCCCACAGGCAAGTGATTAACGTTACCAGAATTAGTAATGTAGACTGTGATGTTATATCGACCCATAATATCACAATCACCCAATTATATACCGTAGTTAGGAAACTAATTCGCTTTCTTCTTTCACTTGACAGTGCGTACATTTAATTTCACGGTGTTTTTCAGGGCGACTGTGACTTCGTCATATTATCTGTACGCGAGGTTACAATGAATTCATTTTTCGAAATTGATTGCATGTTTTCGTTAGATTCTAAGCTATTCACTATTTACTGTAAGCCTTTGCATATGGCCTTTTACCAGGCACAGACATGCGTATTTTTGAGAGTCATGTAGCAATACAATCAACGATACAGCATTTCCCTAGTTGGATTCACCAAATGTCCATTGATCCTGAATAACCATCTAAATGGATGCATTTGTTTTCGTAAACGTGTGCTTGTAAAATAATTCGACCCTGCGTTATTTTAAGTAGTTTTCCTGTTAAATTACACCTTTCGTCTTTTTCCAGAGTGTGGTTTTGATTTGTCGCGCTGGCTCTTAGTGCAGACTCTTGTGTGGTTGTTACTGCCCTTAGCAGTAGGTGTCAGACAGACTGCTGTTGGTCCCAGGGGAATGAGCTGTAAAAAATACCTGAATCTCGGAAACTCTTCTTTGGGTCAGTGTCGCAGCCATGTACACACCTGGACCGGATGCGCTGCTGCTTAAACTCGTCTCATCACCTCAGACTGTTATTAGAGGGCCAAGCGCGGTAGGTGTGCAGGCAACATATTGTTATTGTTTTGATGTTTTATTTTATTTATTCGTATTATTTATTTATTTATTTATTTATTTATTCTTCTGCCAACATGGCTATTAAGTCCACATAGTTTATCAAAAACTTAGCAGGTATGTAGAGGGCTTTAACGGCATGGCATCGATTGTTCCTCGCGGTGGCGCTATTAGTGTTTTTTGTTTTGTTTTGACTTATAACAGCCATGCCATAAACAGTAGACGCACGGAAATATCATCAAGAAATTTGGAGACATGTTTGAATGATCCAAAAACGTGTCCAAATTTCACGATGATATGTAAAGAAACATGGCTGCCAGTTAAATTAGCCCATTTTGGCAATGTTATGTGTGGTACTTAAATAACATCTCCTAAACTGCCTGACATACAGACGTGTAACTTGCACTGATTTGTTCTTTAGAACACCCACAACATTGAGTTTTTATAAATCAATATGGCCAATGAAATTTCAGGTATGTGTAGAGTCAGTGAACAAAAAATTGAAACAGTGAAGGGTTCTGGTCGTTCCGTAATTTTTCTGGCATTTTTTGGTTGCACTCATACTCTTCAAAACCATCTTCACCCTCCCCCCTTTTAAAGAATTTATTTCCTGCATAGAGAGGTGTCTTTCAAGATGACAATGCTCCGTCCAGAGCACGAGTCGTTGCCGAGTTGTGGTTTGAGAAACCGGACACTGATGTTATCTATATGTCATGGCCTTCTCTCTCACCGGATCTGAACCCAATCAAGCATTCATGGGATATTCTGAGTCAGCTTTTTACCACCTCAAACGGCGACACCTGCAATCCACCAGCTGTGGATAATTAGCATTTCCCAGGGGAATCATTTAAATGCAACACAACAGGATTGACATTCTGGCATAGGTCCAGTTTCTGGTGCCGCTACATTCGCCAAGTGGGAGGGGGCACACAGTTGTACCATGTCTGTCTGTTGATCAGCCAATTTTTGCCGCTCCAGTTCATAAGCTTTGTCTTTTTTTGTGATTCGAGCCTGCCCTTCAAAAACGTGCACTGTGTTTCCTGGCATGACTTATTTTGCAGTGGGCTACAATTATATTTGTTATTGGAGAATGCAGAAAGTCAGTGACAGGAATAATTAAAAAAGGAAAATGAAAAATTATTGGGTATTTTGTACCTTAAGTTTAAAATAGATATTGTATGTCTGGAATCAGACCTGGTCAGTTTCAATTTGTCCAGAAGACAGAAACAATACAGCCCGCTGTGTCAAAATAATTAATATGGGTTTGGATTGTTAGTTAGCTAAATGATTTAATGACTTGTGCTCAAACTTTAAAAAGGGCAAAGTAGCCTATTTGTTGGGACAGTCGTCCACGGCTGTGCATCAAGCTAAAGCACTCGTTCTCAGTGCAGTGAAACCCCCCACCATCTAGAAATGTAATCCTGACCGCACCAGTGCCAACTGGCCTGCAGCCCCACGGTACGGCGTATAATTGGCTGTAGCGTCACCCAAGAAGGTGGCAAGTGGCAAGAGAAATTGCTCTGGTTGATTGAGCGCTTGCTACTTGTATGCGCCAGCTCCTTAAAAAATGCAGTCCTCTGGGGCAATAACCGCTCAGCTGGTGGACTGCAAAGTGAAAAGAGGTGACAGCTCACTACACATGTTTTGGAAGACGTGCAGGCTAGTCTGTGCTCTCGCTAATTGACAGAAAAAGTTGTAGCAATGGGATTGGCCAACAAATATGACTAGACATGAAAAGGAAAGAAAAGGGAGATAGAAAGATGGAATGCCCTTACCCTGTACCCTTCACTACATGCCCTTTACACTATGCTCTGTACCCTATGCCTCTTACCCTGTGCCCTTCACTACATGCTTTTACACTATGCTCTGTACCCTATGTCTTTTATCCTGTGTCGTTCACTACATGCCTTTACACTATGCTCTGCACCCTATGTCTTTTATCCTGTGTTCTTCACTACATGCCTTTACACTATGCTCTGCACCCTATGTCTTTTATCCTGTGTTCTTCACCACATGCCCTTTCCATGTTAGCCTGTACCCTTTGTCCTTTACCCTCTGGCCTATGTGCTTTATGTTCTGGAATCTGTTCCCTGTGCGTTGGTAGTTCCCCAGCTGTGGCCCAGAATGACAGCCTCTCACCCTGTGAGATGTGAGACTTCCCTGTGTGGAAAACCCAGCACCCCCCTCTGGTCTCCTCTCTGTCCCTCCCTCTCTCTTCCTTTATTGAGCTCTGAATCTCTCTCCATTCTTCCCTCCCTCTCTTTTCCTTCATTGAGTTCTCCACTCTTACCCCCTGTCTCTTCTTTTATTGAGCTTTGAGCTTCTCTCTGTTCCTCTCTCCGTCTCTCTTCCTTCATTGAGCTCTGATTGTCTTTCCATTCTTCCCCCACTCTCTCTCTTCCTTTATTCAGTAATAAGCAGACAGGGAGTGACTGACAGGGATTTGGGGGCACAGCAGGGGCGTGGTTAGGAGATGTAGATCGTGCAGCGGCATCCCGCCTCCCCGGAGGAGTGTGCTCAGTCGGTCTCTCCCCCAGGTGCGCCAGGCGTCGGGGTCGTCCCACCAATTTACTGAGGCGCGTCAGGGCTAATTACCTCAGCGCTGATGCATGTGTTGTTTGTTAATGACTGGGGGGAGGAAAGGGGGGTAGGGGAGAGAATGAGAACAGGAATCATTTGAAAAGAAAGATCTGTGACCGTATTTACAAAGCACCTCATCCATAGAGCGAGTAGAAATGACCTAGGATCAGGCTTACCTCGACCTTACCCGATATCAGCTAAAAGGTTAAACTGATCCTAGACCAGGGCACATTGGGGCCTCAGAGCAGGATTCCTGTTCTAGGATCAGGTTTATCCATTAAGGGTACGTATGTGGACGATTGCTAGGTGGGTGTCTTTTTGTGATTACTAATGGTGTTTGAGGCTTCTTGGTGTTCTGTTGTTTGTGCAGTTCGATGGGGCTGAAAGACAGAGCCAGGGTGATTGATCATAATAATCTGTCAAAGGAAGGACTGCCTGCATAGATGTCAGAGCAAAGTCCTTCAGAGAAGCTTGTCTGCTTGCTGATAATAAGACAGGCTAATAGCGTTGCAGGCTGGGGATTCAGGCCTGGAGAGCGGACTCCAGTGTGGTGTTATACAGAGCTTTTGTGATTGCGTTCGCATGGAACGGCACTCAAAACCTCCACTGGCTGCTTTCCAGGATTCACGGGTGATAAGGCGCAGAGTTTTGAGATTCCAGCAGTGTTGTACAGGGGCTGGTCGGTCAGAGGGAAACAGAGAGGGGAAAGAAGAAAGGGGGATAAGGGGAAAGGATGGTGGCTGTGATGCTCTGTTTCAGCCTGGCAATGTCAGGAGGAGGGGGGAGGGGGGGGGGGAGGGGGTGGAAGTAAGTCAAACTGATGAAGCGCGCATCAATCTTCACTAACCTCTTCCTTTGTCTCCCCATCTTTTTCTCTCGATGCAGTCTCTTTGTCCTGCCTCCACCCAGCCTTGGGAGTCACATGAGGCCTCCGCATGTATGTGTGACAACACAACAGTGTGTGTGTCAGGTAGCATGCGTGCGGGTGTGTGTGTGTGTGTGTGTGACAGGTAGTGTATCTGTCACAGTGTGTGTGTTAGGGTAGCTCGTGGCACCATAAGCCACGAAACCCAGTGCGCCATAAGCCTATCATAATGACTTGTGATTTGCAAGATGCTTAAACATTGTCTGGGTCGATTTGGTTTGTACGAGTGTCACACACGCCAGCTTGCAGCAGCCGGAAGCCACGGGTCTGCTGGGCTGATGAGCAGCTATGAAGAACACACAAGTCTCTCTCTTCCTCTTTCTCTGTCTCTCTCTCTCTCTCTCTCTCTCTCTCTCTCTCTCTCCCTCCCTCTCCCCAGCCCTCACTATTTGCATGTGTAGCTTACGCGCCAGTGCATGCCTGTGCCAGAATGTGTGGCTGGCACTCTGCCACTCTCTTTACCAGGCAAGGTTGGGGACAAGGAAGGCGGAGGTGGAGGGGTGGTAGGTCTGGACACCTGCACTTGCCCAGCAAAATGTATCACCCCGGGTTGATGTTAGGAGTGGGGGAGATGGTTTAATTCATCCCTTGCTTTTGCCTTTTTCCTTAGCGGTGTAAAGAAAAAACATTCTGTGGCTCGTTTTTGTAGCTCGTTCGCTGAGCGTTACGGCCTCTCGTGCTTTGGAGATGCGGGTACACAGCCCCCGATCCAGGGCCCTGGTGGGGGGTGGCCCCGCTGCGATATGACCACGGTAACTCCTCCTCCAGGAAGGGGGGGGGACATATGACCGTGTCGAGCCTGGCGCTGTCATCTGGCTATAGAAAGCAGGGTTCTTGAGGAAAAAGACAGGGCTTGCATAATGGAGGGATCACGGAGGACAGGGAGAGAAAGAGAGCCAGTGGCAAGGGCGAGTTAATGCCTGACCCATGATTGCAATGGCAGCCAGCCGGTGACTCCGCATCAGAGGCCAAGGCGAAAGAGAGAGAGGCGTCCTGAACTTGCCCAGCTGTTCTGAGTTCCCCCATGTTCTCACCCCGCCTGACCCCCAGCAAAATCTCTCCCCCTCGCCTCACTGTCCAGTCTGAAGTCACCTGTTCATTCTTGTGCTGGAAAGGCATCTCGTGGCCAAACCTGGGTCGAATAATTTTTTGAAATACCTTAACGCTTTAGACACCATTAAAATTCCTGCTGATTACTGACAATTTTAAAATAGGCTTATCTATTTCAACAATATTCAGTACAAAATTCTTCTTTTCATATTCCTTTTTGGTCAGTAGCATGTTTAGTTGACAATTCAACTGTATTTGCTGTTGCTTATTTCCAAATTCTGATTACCTGTTGAAAGCAGAGGTCATCTTTTGAAATATTGCCGCTATTCATTCACTTCATTCAAGTTATATACTGTGTGAATCTATTCCTTTTTATTCATCAAATTGTTAAATCAGGGAGATTAGTCAGATGAAAATATAGAACAGATTGAACACCAATCCTGCTCGTCCACCTAATGCTTTTGTCACATTCAGAGAACCTGTAGCAGAGGTTAGCAAGCAGCTTGAGAGGAACTGCGAACACTGTGGAACAGTTGGTGAAGGTAGGGTCAATGGTGGAGAAAGACTGGGCTTCATTCAAAGAATACTGGAGCAAAGTGCATGGGCAAAATGCACCTGAGAAGAAATTGAAGAAACCTTCAGGTAAGATTGCCCATTCAGGTGCCATGTGTAGAGGGCAAGAAGAAGAACCCTCCCTCTTGATGGTTCCCATTGAGGATTGGGGATTGTGTGTTGAAGCAATCGTTGACATGGGCTGTACCTAATCCTTTATGACAAAACAGCTCTGGGAACAGATTTCCAAGGGAGGAGAAATACTTGAATCATGCCACCAGCAGTCTTTTGTGCTTGCAAGGTGCGTGATGCTTTAGGCAAAGTCAGGCTCACTTACAACTGGCATGACACCTGCTGGTCACTTGAAACCTTTGTCATGGATGACCAGCATCTAGCTTTCCCACTCAATTTGGAACTTGACTGCCTCACCGCACGCCTTACGCACATCCATTTGGGAGAGAATGTGTATGGAGTCTGTGACACAGCACAAAACAAATACTCTTTCCATCCATTCTTGCAAAGGACAAAATAATCATGGGAAAGGAATCAAAGGAAAGGAAACCTCTCATGGGAATCAGCTCATTTTGGACTATACATGGCAGTGTCTCACAAAGAGGCCCAGGGCTACCCCCCAAAACCTTGAACATACCTCACCTATGTGAGTAGACTTCACTCAGAAATGCTCCCTCTCGTTCAGCAATGGTCAAGAGTGTGTTCTAAGGAACTTGGAAGAACTACTATGGAGGTGCATAAGATTATCACCACGGAGGAAAAACCAGTGCGCAGCCAAGCCTACAGGGTTTCTCCATTTAAGAAGTCCATCATCCAAGAGCACATTGACAAGATGTTGAGGGATAAGATTGATGGAGACAGTGTTGGGGGAATTGAAAGGCACAATCTATTTCGTCTGCATAGATAATATAATTGTGTTCTCCCACAACCTCAAACAGCATATGAAGGACTTGGATGCAGCTTTCTCCAAGCTGCATGTAGCGAATCTCACCTTGAACTTGAAGAAATCCCATTTGAAATTGTTGAAATTGATGCTGAAAAACATAATCCATTACGGAGTGTCCTGCACCCTCTGACTTCAAGTCCCAACAGAGATTCCTAGGGCTTGGGGGGTGGTATCATAAACTTTGCTGACATCGCTGCCCCGTTGAATCGGCTGAAGAGGAAAGGGGTTGTGTGGGACTAGACACCCGAATGCTAACAGGCTATCAATTCCCTTGAAGAGGCGTTGAGAAATCCTCCTATGCTCTCTCAACCTAACCTCACGTTCCAAGTACACACTGATGCAATTGGTTTTGGGTTTGGGGCAGTCATGATCCAGAAAGGTGAAGATGGGGAAAAGGTGGTTGCATATGCATCACGAGGAATAAGGGGAACAGAATGTAATAACTTAATATCTGAAAAAGAATGCCTGACTATCGTGTGGGCCATTGAGAAATTGAAATAGAAAAAGTCTGGAGGCTCATGCAGAAGATGACAACCATCCGCAGACCAATCTGACTGAACCTGTCAACAGAGCGCAGAAAAACATGATGGCCTCCTTCGTAGGCGAACATCACAGAGAATGGGATTGCTGGTTGTCTGAGTTTAGATGTACAGTAAACTTGGCCGTACATGATACCACCGGGACAACCCCTGTACAATTCTCCCTCGGCCGGAACCTGAAGGGTCTGCTAGAAAGGCTCATCGAAAAAACACCTACCCCATCTCCGGAACTTCCAGCCTATTCTATCAACAAAAGCTGACCCAAGAAGTCAAAAGGCGAGTGAATGCGGCTAAAGGCAGACAAGATAGACACTACAAGACAGAGATCAGAGAGAGATCTGGTCTGGGTTAGAACCCATCATCTATCTGATGGCACAGCCAAATTCTCATCCAAGCTTGCGCCAATATAGTCTGGACCAGCTGTGGTGATTAAAAAATGAGGGCCTATTAACTGCAAAATCTGATTGGAAGATCAGTCATAGAAAGTAGGTACGATTAATGTGGTCAATCTTGAGCCTTACTTTAGTTCCCACAAGTCTGCGACTGGGGGCGCTATGTGACACAGTCACATAAATACTGTGTGGGCACAATTAAATGAAATGCAATAAGGTATACTAACAAAAGAATGTAAGCTTTGGTATGATGATCATTTTACCCACTGATCTATTTTGTAATGTGGTCGTATATAACCTGCTATGAATCACATACGGTTGCATGATATTGTACATGCCAAGTGTGTACCGACCCTTTAAGTGTCCATGCTCATCGCTTTGTAGAAAGAGAGAGGAAGGGGAGGCGACCGGGGGAAAGGTTTTGTGAAATGCAAGTTAGAGAGTATTGTTTGTACTTTAGACAGCTAAAATGAATCATTTAGAGCTCTATATTTAACTTTTTCGGTTGTATTATAATTACCTACTATGTCATAAACCCGAAGTATTGCGCTGGATTAACATACTATTGAATGAAACTATAAAAAGGATCCATGATGCGTCAGGAGGATGAGCCAAGTGCGGTTGTCTTTTATTAACTTTTTGTAATGCTTTGCTTGTTACTTTTTTGGGGAGAAAAAATATTTTTACTTATGGATTAATTTTTTCATTGGAGATTTCATTTCTGCTAGTCTGAATAATTCCTTCTGTATGGCAACGCTAGTAAAGCTCAGAGGAAGTGTCCAGACCGCATCAGTGAGAAACGCTGAGTCCGTGGTGAGCAGGTTGGTATGTTTGGGTGGATTTATGCTCCAGATGCGCTCGCCTCTGTATGTGTTTAGCCTCCCACTGTAGTGTAGCGAACGTCCCGTCGCGTAGGAGAACGAGCAGGCGAGACCTGCATCTCCACATGTCCCGGTTGGCGTGGAAGCGGCCGAGGCTGGTCTGTCATTATCCCCTGCCCTCCTCCCCTCCCCGCCATCTGTGCCGAACTTCCACAAAGCCTCCCACCCCACCACCCCAGTCGCGGCTAATGAACTGGGAGGCCCACAGCCTGTTCCTGGACCAAGAACAACTGACCCTCCAGCTGGAAGTTTGGAACCAGCGGCCTTCTTTGTTCCAGAAATATGAGGTCCAGCAGAGGTCACACAGAGGTCATAGGGTCACAGAAGTTGTTGACTATGACATGTTGCACTCCAGAAGGGGACTGACATGGCTGACCTGGGTTGACCCTCTGAATGGGAGGAGATTTGTTAACATTTTGGACTGCGTAGAGCAAGCGCACAATTTGACCACATTGAGTGAGTGATGGACCACAGTGTGTGCAAGACTGGTGTGTGTGTGAGTGAGTGAGTGACTGCAACGTGTGAGTATGGGACTGCAGTGAATGAGTGACCGCAATATGTGATGGAGTGAGTGAATGACCACTGAGAATGTGTGTGTTAGGGACCTTAATGAATGAGTGAGTGGTTGGAGCATGAGAACGAGTAACCCTAAGAGAATGATGGAATGGAGTAAGATAGCACAACGAGAGAGTGAGAGATCACAGTGAGAGTGACTAAAGAGACAGGGGCCACCATTTCCAGCCTCTCTGTGTGAAGCACTGTATCCGGGCCAGATGGAGGGATAGAGGGATGGAGGGATTGGTGGAATGAACACTGGTGTCTTTGAGGCCTTTGTGTCAGAGCTCCAGTGCCACTTCCGAGCACAGTCATCTCTGTGTTTGGAGACCCTGACAAGCAGGGGAAGGAAATGCTTGCTTTTGATCGGCTCCTCAAGGATGATCTATGAACAGTGATAACAGGCCCTCAGAACAGTCCTGGTGAGATATATGAGGCCTTCACAGTTTCTGACTGGAGGGAGGGCCCCCAGGACAGGGTGTAGTCATGTTAAAGATGAAAGAACTGAGTTTTATACACAGTGATTGATGGCTGGGTTTTGGAAAGGAATCTCACTTCCTGTAAGATTCTCAAAACGAGAGAGCACTGGACACTGTAAGGGTGACAGAGGAAGAGAAAGCCCTCACGAGAGGGACAAAAAGGGACAAGCTGCAGCAACTATGAATGGATGCCCCAAACTCTTATTCCGTTATAAGTGTAAGCTCAATTTACCGAGTTAGATCGGTTGCATATGGTTAGGCCTAATGGTTGGAAATAGCCCAGTTGTTTTTCTCTTTAATTTGGAATGCGGGGAGGGAAGGGGGCGCACACTTACAGGTGCTTTCTCTGAAACACAATCCACCAGATGAGCAGCTGCAGGTGCTACCCCGGTGGACTGTGCAGCTGAGGCAGCCGGCTGCAGAGAGACCACAGGTGCTCGATGCCTCACTGACCAGTCCTCCCTCCCGGGGAGAAGCTGTGGGCAATTATACTGGACTCCAGGCCGCAGTGGCACTGGCACTCGCAGTCAAGATTCCATTCCAGACAGTGGGGTGCTTGAGCACAAGCAGCGAGTGCTTGGATATGCCACACAGGAGCCCCCTAACCTTTTCTATTGTTGAAAGGTACAGCACACCACACTAGCACACCACACCCAACTTACCTTTAACCCCATTTGTCAGTTATGCCTTCTTTACTTCTGCAATAACAGCACAGCATCTTCTTAGTCAAAGAAGCAATTAATGGCCTCCCGGGTGGTCTAGCGGTTACAACGTTTGACGCTGGACACTGCGTTTGAGGGTTTGATTCCACCGGCCACACCAGAGTTGGCTCTGGCCGGGAATGCCACTAGGGGGGCGGCAATTGGCTGTCCGCCCCAGGGAGGAGGGAGGGAAGCTAGAATGATATTCACTGCATATAGGAGTGGCTCTGGGGTACCGGTCGAATTACGGTCGACGGCTTGGCGAGTGCCGTCTCGGAGGAGACAATACTTCGCATTTGTCACTGCCGGTCACAGGGGTACGGCAGCGAACTCCCAGTACGAGGTGGGGATTGACATGAAAAAGAGAGGGTTCTAATTGGCTAAATTACTAAATAAACTAAATTGGGAGAAAATGGGATAAAATCCGATACAAATTCTTTAAAAAAAAGAAAGAAGCAGTTAATATGGATATGTATAAATTATGCAGAAATGTGGCCCTCGGGTATGTGACTGGTGTGAAAAAAAAAACAGTCGGAAGGTGGCATTTATAGAGACAAAGTCATAGAGAGTGCAAACTCTTAATGAATCAAAGAACTAGACACCTGTATTCACTGGCTACTTTTCGTAATGGGTGACCACATAGGCCTTCAGCCTCAGTTGTTTTGGTCTTTTAACATTGCTGCGTGTGCAGCCTTAAAAGATACATTTACATTGTTGATGGTAAGGGAATGTACTGCTAGATGTCCTCAATAAAAAAGCGTTTGACGGGTCCAGCTGCCTGGTACGATAGGGAGGATGGAACGATGCATGGAAGAGATGTGTCTGACGCAGGGAGGGTGTAAGTCAGGCGTGGTGTGTGGACAGGGTGTCTATTCCACAGTGGGAGAGATTTATAGGTGAATGATGTACAGAAAAGCAGCTCTGTTCTAGACAGAGCGATTTAAGATTATGAGGGAGAAAGAGACTATGAAAGAAAGAGTGGGGGACTCGGGAGAGAGAGAGAGATAGAGAGAGAAGAGACTGTACTACAAAAGAGAAAGAGCAGTATGCACTATACTCTGTATAGCAGCTTTGAATTCAGTTGAGTTGAGTACTAGCCTAAACGTGGTATGGTTTATTTTATAACTATGCTATGCTATTTTAGAAGTGTCTGTGAGAAGGAGAGAGTGTGTGTGAGTATGTGTGACCAGAGGGGGTGGTATAAAGATAGTGTGTGTGTGTGTGTGTACACGTGTCTTTGTTTACGGGCCAGGAGGGAGAGGGAGAGAGGAAGCAGTAGAAAGATAGTGTGTGTTTGTGAGTGTGGGGGGTTGGGAGGGAGAGAGGAGCAGAAAGATGGTGTGTGTGCATATGGGTCCTGAGGGAGCGATACAGCCGTCTGCATCGGCAGCGAGGAGGAGTGTGGTGTTATGTCACCGCTCCTCCCCGTCTGTCAGCGGCCCTCCGATCCTCACTCTGAGAACAGCTCCGACGACGCAGCAAGCCACAGAACGTCAACACCCCCCATTCTGTACCCAGACGGGACGGCCCACACCGAAACATCTCAGAACAAGACAGAGAGAGAGAGAGGGAGAAAGGGGGGGAGACAGAGAGAGAGAGAGACTCCAGAGGGACAGTCGTGTTTGCAGAGGGAAAGAGAGTTTGTGCATGTGGGACCAAAAGGAGTGTAGGAGACAGTGAAAGAGCGGGAGAGAGAGAAAAGGAAAGTACTCTCTGCATTGTGCCCACGTTGATATGTGTTGCGTGCGGGTGGTGAACCCGATTGGTACCGGGAACATTTGGGGCAGCAAGTGAACTGCAATCAGAACGGGGGGGCTCCGTGGCTATGACAGGATGCCAGACAGTCTCAATCACAGTCAGCAGCGCTGTGCTATTATTAGACTGCGCTGTTGTTGTTTACCGCCTTGCCTCTCTCTCGGGGGCATGGACGGGATTGCTGAACCAGCTTGTGAAAAAGCCACCCACAAAAGGAGAGCCTAATCGATTAGCTCTGACAATGGTTTTGGTACATTTCACACTCTGTTGCTCTCATTTCATTTTATTTGCGTGGTCGTTCCATGCAAATCTACCCTTAATTGTTGCAGCCATCGTCTCGCTTGTTAGAAATTAACGGGAAGTGATCTGTTGTTTCCTCCTTGATCAATCGTCTCTTTGCGGTCTGACGTTGCAAATATTGGGTGTGTTAATAACAGGGGTGTGCATTTTGATTCATTTGATATTACAATTTTGGGGGGGTCTTATTTTCCCACAGACACTGTATGAAACTCCAGTTCTGTGTTAAATAATGACTCACTTCAAAGAACGGATTCACTCCATTCACTGGCTTTGTAAGTGATGTGTAAGGCATTCAATAAAAACCTCATGGTCAGTGTTTTGTTTATGAAGTATATATATAGAATATATATAATGAAAATCATGTGTCTCCTCCTGTCTCCCCTCTCCCCCCAGATCTTTCACAATGAGTCGTGGCGGATGGAGGAAGAGAGCTAGCGAAGACGACGGTTGGGGCGGGAGGGTGAGCACTTCTCCACACATCACTTCCTCACAAGATTAGGCAGAACCCCTGTATATCCCCCTGGTATTGGGGTGACAGAGAGGGCAGGGGGGCACGGGGGGAGGAGGTAGCCCCATGGCGCCCTGCAGTGCCAGGTCTGGAGATTATCCGCGAGGAATGTCAGAGTGTTTATGCGTCGGTTTATGCGATGATCCCTTCCCTCACTCGGTCTCTCTCTCCCTCTCTTCCTCTCTCTCTCTCACTCTCTCCCTCTCTCTCTTCCTCTGGCCTTCTCTTCCTCACTCCCTCCTCTCCTCTCTCACTTGCTCCCTCTCTTTCTTTCTCTGTCCTCCTCTCCCTGGCTCCCTCTCTTCTTCTTTCCCTCTCCATCGTTCCCTCTCTCCCTCTATTTCCTCCTGCTCTCTCCTCTCTGTCTGTGTTCACCCTGTCTGCACTCTCTCCTCACTCTCTCTGTGCCTTTGAGGTGCAGCGGTGTGTTAACTGTCAGGGTCGATCACCACAGTGGCACTGTGGGTGCGGGCTGCTCTCTCTCGCCACTGGAGATTGCTGTAGGAGTCAGGTGAACACCACACAGAGAGACTCCCTTTGCTCCAGACAAGCCGCACAGACAAGAACATACAAGGCTGACTCCAGGCGCCGCTCCTACTCCGTCGTTGCTCTGGGGGAGCCACCCTGTGAGCACAGCTCAGCCCGTTGACAAAAACAATCAGACCCAAAATGTGCTTTGAGCAGCTGTGCTCATAACTGCTCTTAGTTCAGCAAAAATTGATTCGCATATCCCTTGGTTTGTGAACAAAAAACACATTCCAAGAAGAAATGGAAGAGATAACCTTGAAAACTATTCACATGTTTGGAATTGACTTTTTTTTGATGGATTGATTTTATTATCCCTCAGGAAATTCTTGTGTCAGAGGCATGCAGACATTCTGCATTGTTATATACACATAGACATACAAATATTCTTTCCTGATACCACGTACACCAACAAGTATCAAGTGCAGGAAATACGTAACAAAAAGTACACAATCATATACAATCCTCCGGACGTACCATTACATTTGACAGCTGAGCATGGATCTCAGCTACGGTTCCTATGACCTTATTGGCTAATTGTAACAATTCTTATTCAGTATGGTATAAGTATTTATCGCCCTTGTCGAGAGATGGGATAACGTTTTACGTTGGATCAGTTGAATGCCGATCCTGTCTCCTTTTACGTGTAGTTCTGTAACACAGGAGGGGACACAGGCATCGATGTTGAACTTCTCTACAACATCCTAATGCCACATCCATCAATCGATCAGTTGTTCTGACAGCTGCTGCATTGATACTTCCAAAGGACATTTCTTCTTTGCTATAGGCGATAAGGCTATAATTTGGTGCATCATCCGTCATAGTCAAAGTTGGTCTGTAATTCCTCATGCTGGGAGAGCAAGGATCCAGGACCCCCCTGATAGGTGGAGCCATTTTGCATTCCAGTCACTGACAGAAGGGCAGACCAGTCAAGACGCTGCTCTCCCCTGCCCAAGTTTCTTGATTGGTTCAAATCAGTGAGCTGTTGAAAGAAAATAATCGGGTTCTGAAGCCCCGCTCCCCCCCCTGCCAATCCCAGACTAATCAACCCCCCTTCTCTCCCTCTCTTCTGTGCCCCTGTAACAACCGTGAATTGAGCTCCAACCTGCAGACCAGAGTGAAAGATTCATTGAGAAATGTGTTTTTGTCTGACTCTCAGCAGCGGCAGAAGGCTTTCAGACACTGAAGCAGGGATAATCTATTTTTCTCTGTGCTTTCAGAATATATACACTACCGGTCAAAAGTTTTAGAACACCCTCATTTTTCAGTTTTTGCTGAAGTTTTTGCTGAAATTTAAGCAGTTCAAGTCCTGAAATGGTACAAAGGTAAGCGGCAAACTGCCAGAGGTAAAAAAAAAAGTTTAGGTTACCAAAAACTGAAAAATAATGTACATTTCAGAGTTATAAAAACAAGGCCCTTTTCAGGGAACAAGTAATGGGTTAACGTGGGTTAACAGTTACTCTGTGCAAGTCACCGACTCTGGATCCAGCAAAAGAGCCCCAGACCAGACAGTTGGTGTCATACACTGAGGAACCATCCTTTCGCCTACTCAAAGGCCTACAAAAACCTTTCAATTTCAAGATTTCAAATTTTGATTCATCGGTCTATAAGATCTTCTTCCAGTCTTCAGTAGTTCACTGGCGGTGCTTCATGGCTCAGGCAAGCCTCTTTTTCTTATTTTGCCATCTTAACAATGGCTTTCTTACTGCCACTCGACCTGTCAAACCTGCAGCTCGAAGTCTTCTCTTCACAGTTGAAACTGAGACTTCCTTACTTCGACCAGTGTTAAGCTGTGCTTGAAGCTGTTGTCCTGTGAGCTGCCTATCACGCAAGCTGTTGACTCAGAAACTTGTCTTCTGATTTTGTTGTGGCTTTGGATCTGCCAGACCTCTTCCTGTCAGTTTCCTCCAGTTTCCAAGTGCCTTTTGATAGTATAGGAAATTACTCACTGCCAAAAATATAATTTTTCAGTTTTTAGTAACCTAAATGTTTTAATTTTTTTAACAAAATGTTTTACCTCTGGCAGTTTACTGCTTACCTTTGTACCATTTCAGGTTATTCACTGGACTTGACCTGCTTAAATTTCAGTAAAAACTGGAAAATGGGGGTGTTCTAAAACCTTTGACCAGTAGTGTATATATTTTTCTCCAGAATGCAGGACAGTTCCGAGGGGCGGCGGATAGCGTAGCAGTCTAACACACCGTATTTTGGCTGGTCCGATACGGTGTGCGCTGTCTGTCAGAACCCGCGGTTCGAAACCCGCGTCTCTACCAGAGCGGCCCTGGTCGTCAGCCCAGATCGGGGGCGGCATTTGGCTGTCTGCCCCAGGGAAAGGGGGGAGGGTGAGTTGGCTCAAGTCCGCTGTGAAGCATGTAAGGGTGTCTCCAGAACTGGGGTGGACAAATTCCGTCTCGAAGGAAGTGGAGTTCACTGCCCTCAGGGAATTAGACTCGTGTGGGGAGGGTAAATTGAAATAAATAGAGGGTGTAATTGGATACGAAATTGGGAGAAAAAAAACTGGAAAAAATCTGAATCAAATTTCAAAAAATAAATAAAATAATGCAAGGCAGTTCTTGATTACATTAGTAGAGCTGAGTAATTCTCATTTTCCCTGCTGGTTCTGCTATTTCAGCAGGTCTTATTTTAATCCTTAGACTATTTTGTATTTAGCTATGTCCAATATGACCGTGTATTTTATTTTATACATGTATGAAAACATGTATAAATTATCAACACGCCATAACTCAAAACGCATACAAAAAGCCTGTACTTTATGTACGTTTTTATTTTAAAAACTGTTCCCGTGATATACCGAAAACCGTGATATTGAGTAGTACGATTATCATACCGTGAAAATGTAATACGGTCACAGCCCTACCCAGTTATCAAAAAACACTCGGGCTGCATTCAGCACGACTCCCACACGCCAGATGTTTATTAATCGGCCTGGATCTGGCAGCCGGAATCAGGCCAGATGCATGGCCCGCACCTAGGCCGACACTGCCGGAAGCAAGCCAGAATCGGCCCGGCAGTAAAAATATACTTTGGCCAGCGCTGGCCCGATTCCAACAAATCAAATTAATCACCACCCTCCCTCCCGTTGTTTATACTGTCGTTTTATTAATATTGCAATCAAAACAATATTTATTTTCATATCCCAGTTTCCAGTAACCATTGTCAGGTTTAATGTTTTGAATGTAGGAACAACATTATATGCATTTTGTTAAATCAGATATCTCTATATCACAATGATGAATTCAATGAATTATGAATTCATATACAATTATTAATGTATTTATCACTTGCGTAAACTTAAAATAGGCCTACTTGAAAACCACTGAGAAATAAAAATAAAGTCATGAGCTTTTTAATCATCAACTTTTTTATTTGCAGTGCAAAACCGACAGAAATGTATTATGTATAAAATGTATTGTATAAAGTTACAGCATACAGATACATAAGAATTATTAACTAACCTTTGCTGACTGAAAACCTTTAGCAAAACAGGATTTTTTGCCTGTAGCTAGCTGCTGATTAATGGGACAAATGAACAAAGATAGCTAGCTAGCCAAATCAGAAAACTGCATAACTTCACACCAATGTTTATTTTTATTTAGAAAAAGTTGGTTGTGTGGCCAGTTTTCGTGACATGCCAAAATTGGCATGATCCCATATAACATGCCAAACTAACATTACAACGGCTGTTACAGCTGAGCTATGTAGCCAGCTGCCAACAGCTGTCTTTTGTTGACTAGTTAACGTTAAATAATTTAGCAATAGCCAACGCTAGGTACTGTAACTTTAACATTACGTAAAGTAAATGCGGACAGATTAAACATCTTTGTATATCGTTTAAGCCAGCGTTATAGTCATATGGCCATTAGCTTCTTGAGAAATGTATAAAACCTGGCTATAACTAACAAACTGTGGGGTTAAATAACGTAGCTTAGCTAGTTAACGTTTGCTAACTTACCTCAGAACCAGGTAACGCAACTCACAGATTTACTCAATTTGGCGAACAGCATTGGCCGAAAACTCACAGTATACAGTGGGGAAAATAAGTATTTCACCCCCTGCTGATTTTGTGAGTTTGCCCCCTTACAAAGAAAGGAACGGAACGGTCGGTCTATAAATTTCATGGTAGGTTCATCTTAACAGTGAGAGACAGAATATTTTTAAAAAATCCCAGAAAATCACATTATATGAATTTTAAACATTTATTTGTGTTTTATTGAGGAAAATAAGTATTTCACCCCCTAGCAAAACAGCAAGAATTCTGGCTCCCACAGACCGGTTATGTAACCAGGAGGCACACAGATTAGTCCTCTTACTTAATTAGTACTCCTAATTAAGTACTCATTACCTGTATAAAAGACAACTGTCCACAGAATCAATCAATGAATCAGATTCCAACCTCTCCACAATGGGCAAGACCAAAGAATTGTCTAAGGACATCAGGGACAAAATTGTAGACCTGCACAAGACTGGAATGGGCTACAAGACCATTGGCAAGCATCTTGGTGAGAAGGAGTCAACTGTTGGTGCGATAATTAGAAAATGGAAGAAACACCAATTGACCATCAATCTCCCCTCGGTCTGGGGCTCCACGCAAGATCTCACCTCGTGGAGTGAACCTGATCATGAGAAAGGTGAGGGAACAACCCAGAACTACACGGCTGGAGCTTGTTGATGATCTCAAGGCAGCTGGGACCACAGTCACCAAGATGACCATTGGTAACACACTACGCCGTAATGGATTGAAATCCTGTAGTGCCCGCAAGGTCCCCCTGCTCAAGAAGGCACATGTACAGGCCCGTCTGAAGTTTGCCAATGAGCACCTGGATGATTCAGAGGAGGCTTGGGAGAAAGTGCTGTGGTCAGATGAGACTAAAATCTAGCTCTTTGGCATCAACTCGACTCGCCGTGTTTGGAGGAAGAAAAAAGCTGCCTTGGACCCCAAGAACACCATCCCCACCGTCAAGCATGGCGGTGGAAACATTATGCTTTGGGGCTGTTTCTCTGCTAAGGGCACAGGACGACTTCACCGGATCGAGGGGAGGATGAATGGGGCCATGTACCGGGAAATCTTGGGTGAGAACCTCCTTCCCTCAGCCAGGACACTGAAAATGGATTTCTAAGGATTTGGAGAGGATCTACAAAGAGGAGTGGGCCAAAATCCCTCCTGGGATCTGCGCAAACTTGGTGACCAACTACAAGAAACGTCTGACCGCTGTGCTTGCCAACAAGGGTTTCTCCACCAAGTACTGAGTCATGTTTTGCTAGGGGGTGAAATACTTATTTTCCTCAATAAAACACAAATAAATGTTTAAAATTCATATAATGTGATTTTCTGGGATTTTTTTTATATTCTGTCTCTCACTGTTAAGATGAACCTACCATGAAAATTATAGACCGTTCCTTTCTTTGTAAGGGGGCAAACTCACAAAATCAGCAGGGGGTGAAATACTTATTTTCCCCACTGTAGATGATCAATTTATTTTTGACAAAAAACGAATTGGACATTTCTTTTTTTGTTAACTATTTAGAAGAAACTTACCTACCCAACTAAACGTCTTTCTTCTCAGAATGAGAGACTGGTAGACATTGTCTCTTGTGCAGTTTAAATTGAGATTCGGAATATCCTCGCGCTTGTCCACTGAACTGGATATCAGCTCCTGTACTGCCTGCTGAGCGCTGGCCACAATCAGCCAAGATGACGGTTGCGTAGACGACACTCAGCCAACAGTGCCGACACACCGGACTCGGCCCAGAACCCTAGGCTAGCAGGGGTTTGATTTATTTAGACTATTATTTGTTTTCTTATTTAGACTATTATTTGTTTTCTTATTTAGACTATTATTTTTCCATGCCGAGCAGAAGCCATAATCGGCCCAAATCACAAAAAAAGAATCTGGGCCAGATGTGCCTGAATTGGCCTGGGCCTGTATTGGCCTGGGCCTGTATTGCCTCAACCAAGAACCATGCTACCCCACCGAACTGTGACCCGAGTCGGCTCAAGTGATATTCACCAATACAGAGTCTGAGCTGACTGCGCAGTAACTCAGCCAGGCTCGGGCCACTTCAATGTGTTAACTGGGTAGTGCACACACACACACACACACACACACACACACACACACACACACACACACACACACACACACACACACACACACACACACACACACACACACACACACACACACACACACACACACACACACACACACACACACACACACACACACACACACACACACACACACACACACGGTTTTGTGCGGCTCAGTAGGTAGAGCATGGCACTACCAACGCTTAGGTTGTGGGTTCGATTCCCACTGGGAACACATATACTGAAAAATGTATGCATTCACTACTGTAAGTCGCTTTGGTTAAAAGCGTGTGCTAAATGGCATATGTTATGTTATGTTACATACAAACACATACCCCACATACAGATACACCACATGCATTGAAACACATACCTACACAAATACACCACAAACTCAAAAAACATGTATATGTACAGTGCATTCGGAAAGTATTCAGACCCCTTCACTTTTTCCACATTTTGTTATGTTACAGCCTTATTCTAAAATGGATAAAATTTATTTTTTTCCTCATAAATCTACACACAATACCCCATAATGACAAAGCGAAAACAGGTTTTTAGACATTTTTGCAAATTTCTTAAAAATAAAAAACGGAAATATCACATTTACATAAGTATTCAGACCCTTTGCTATGACACTCGAAATTGAGGTCAGATGCGTCCTGTTTCCTTTGATCATCCTTGAGATGTCTCTAGAACTTGATTGTAGTCCACCTGTGGCAAATTGAATTGATTGTACATGCTTTAGAAAGGCACACACCTGTCTATATAAGGTCCCACAGTTCAATATGCTTGTCAGAACAAAAACCAAGCCATGAAGTCCTAGCAACTCTCCATAGACCTCCGAGATAGAATTGTGTTGAGGCATAGATCTGGGGAAGGGAATTAAAACATTGCTAAAGCATTGAAAGTCCCCAGGAGCACAGTGGGCTTCATCATTGTGAAAGTTCGGAACCACCATAACTCTTCTTAGAGCTGGCCATCTGGCCAAACTCAGTAGCCGGGCAAGAAGGACCATGGTCAGGGAGGTGACCAAGAATCCAATGGCCACTCTAAGAGAGCTTCAGAGTTCCTCTGCAGCGATGGGAGAACCTGGCAGAAGGACAACCATCTCTGCAGCACTCCCATCAATCAGACCTTTATGGTAGCGCTTGGCATTCAGGCCAAAAGGTTCAATTTGTGTCCCATCAGACCAGAGAATCTTTTTCCTGGTGCTCTTACATTTGTTTTTTACATTTTTAGGCATTTAGCAGATGCTCTTATCCAGAGCGACTTACACAGTTTACATACAATCCATTTATACAGCTGGATATTTTACTGAAGCAATTCAGGTTAAGTACCTTGCTCAAGGGTACAACAGCAGTGCCCCACCCGGGAATCGAACCTGCAACCTCTGAGGTACAAGCCCAGCTCCCTAACCATTATACTACACTACCACCCCAGCCCTCTTAGAGTCCTTTAAGTGCCGTTTGGCAAACTCCAGGTGGGCTGTCATATGCCTTTTACTCAGGAGTGGCTTCCGTCTAGCCACTACAAAATTCCAAATCCGATTACAAATTGCAGAGAAAAACTAAAAGAATTGTGGGGAAATTATTATAAATTGTTCTTAAAAAAAATTTTTTTTAAAGGTTTTCTTTTTGCTTTGGGGTTGTTTTACATCTTCTAGTCATTGCCGCTCCTGTTAGTATTACACGAAGGATGGGTTTAAGTGGTTCTGCGTGATAATTGTCCAAGGCATGCATCCAAGCGTGCAAAGAAATGCTAAGAGACCATGGTCAGGACTGGTCGTTACAAACTCCAGACCCCAGTCTGATGGAATTTTTGTGGTTTCAACGCAGAGAAGCAAGTGGAAACCATGTGAACTGAATTATCTAGACAAATTCTGTTTGGAGCCCTGATTGTATGTATGCGTGTTCTGTTTTATTGGTATGTGTGTGTACAAATACACGTCCCACAAGTGGAAATTATAAGGGAATAGTGCACAGGTGATTGTGTGTGTGTGTGTGAGGATATATTTGTATATTTGAGTGTGTATATGGGCATGTGTGTGTGAGCATGTGTATTTGTGTGAGTTTGTATGTGGGTATTTTACTGCTTCATCTGTGCAGTCAGAATATCCCTTGCAATCCCAGGGTTCTCTCGGTGATGTAAGAATTTCTGTAATCTCTTAAAAGGTAGAATACATGTGTGTCTGTTTTTGTGAGGGTGTTTATTAGGGGTGTAATGGTACACAAAAATCACGGTTCGGTACGTACCTCGGTTTTGAAGTCATGGTTCAGTACGTTTTTGGTACAGTGGGGGAAAAAAAGAAATGCAAAACATAAAATTGCTTTTTGCTTATTATGAACTTGAACAGTGGTTAATTGGCCATAATATACTGAAAAAAGTCTATATCTTTCTTTCTTAAATTAAAAAATTAAAAAACAACACTTAAAAGTGAATCTGGGGGCCTCCCGGGTCGTCTAGTGATTACAACGTTCAACACTGGCCACTGCGACCGGGGTTCAATTCTAACGGCCACGCCAGAGTCAGCTCTGGCCGGGAGTGCCACCGGGGGTGGTGATTGGCTGTCCGCCCCAGGGAGGGGGGAGGGAAGCCGACAGGAAGTTTGCTGCGCACAGGAGTGGCTCTGTAGTACCGGAGTTACGATCGACAGCCTGGCGAGTGCCGTCTCGGAGGAGACGATACTTCGCCTTTATCACTGCCGGTCACAGGGCTATGGCAGCTCACAATGAGGGTAAATTTGATAAAATCTGAAACAAATTCTTTAAAAATATATATTTTTAAAACGTGAATCTGAAGGTTCTCAAATAAATAAATAAATTTAATACAATAAATATCCATTAAAGTGCAGCATTTTGATAGATAGCTCGTTATGTCAGTTAGCTACGTTCGCTGCTAGTTAGTTGATGATACAGTTCACAACATTTAGTCGGCTAGATAACTTGGCTATGTTTAGATATGAAAATATCAGATGGCTGTAAAATCTAAGACGTATTGCAGAGTAGCAGAGTATCTAGTAATCTTGCTTACCTTTCCTACCCAATTAGAAAACTAGAACCACTATCTTTAGGTGTACTTAATGCTTAGATGGCTAGCAAGTTGCATAGCTGGGGGAAAGGGTTGTCTGTTGTGCCGAGGGCTCAGTGCAGCGTAATCTTTATAGGGAGATGCTAAAAGGACACGTCGATGGCTATCTGCCTGGGGTGTTCGCAAATGAGCTAGCCCGATGTTTATGTGTGAGAGTGTACATGTCTTTAGGTGTGTGTGTGTGTTTGTGAGCATGTATATGTATTTGTGAGCACATGTGTATGTGTGTGTGTGTTTGTATGTATCTTGAGTGTGTAAGCATGGGCGTGTGTGTGTGTGTGTGTTTGTGTGAGGATGTGTATGTGCTTTTCAGTATGTACATGCGCAGGTGTGAGCATGTGTACTTGTGTGTGTGTGTGTGTGTGTGTGTATGTGTGTATTTCACTTCTCAATCTGTGCGCAGTCAGAATATCCCTTGCAATCCTGGGGTTCTCTCGGTTGCCATGGCACCAGGCAGTCACTGGCAGGAGCCTCTCTCTGGCTCCATGTGTCAGTGTTCCACACATCTAATCACATCCAAAGTCTTTGTCTCGTTTTTTCTCCCAGAGAGTCAGATTGTTGTTTCCTTGGAAGTCTCTGGTCCCATTTGCCACCCATGTTTGAAGAGCTCACCCCTGTGGTTCTGTTTCACTTCTAGGGGGGGTACATGGCCGCCAAGGTTTGCAAGCTGGACGAGCAATTCAGGTTGGACATACCCAGGGAGAAGCAGAAGGAGGGGTCATGCTCCGACATCTTCAGTGGCGTCTCCATCCACGTCAACGGCTACACGGGTAAGGCTCTGGGGCGGGTCTGTAGATGTCTCCCGAGCTCGGAGAGCTGTGCGATTGGCCCGTTCCCTCGCTCCCAGCCCACTGATGCGCTCCATGCCTACTCTGTGCAGTGCATTCTGGGACCTGAAACCAGGTCAATTGCAGTGCATGTGGCGCAAGATGTGGGTGTGTGGATATTTTGTCCTCGTGTGGCACCGAATGGCTGTATGTGAGAGAGCAAGAATGTGTATACGTCCCTGCCATTCAGGAGTAGAACAGGCAAAGGAAGTCATTGTTGTGGGTCGATATTGGTGATATTTCTCTTTAAGCTTTGTTATTTTGATGAAAATCGGATCCTCATATTCATTGGTTATAGTACAAATTCAGAGGAGTCCACGACTGCAGGTTTGTATACCGAGGTGGTTCAGGGAGGAGTCGATGTCAGCGGAGAGAAAGAGGATGTTGCAACTCAGCTCCCTCTTTAGTGAGCTCAAATTGTTCCAGAATAGATCAACTGTAGTAACTGGAGTAAATCTATTTCATCTTTAGTTTCCTCAGGGACATCAATAATGTTGAGTGTTTGCTTTTCTGAGGGGGAGTGGTTGCCGTTTGATTTATATGTAACTGTAAGGCCTTTAACTGGACCATCTCTGTTTCAGATCAAGTATAGATTGTCTTACTCTAGGTGGTTTCTTGTTGGTGCTGAGTTATTTGTTTTATTTTATTTTTACTTATCAATTTTGCCCAGACATGCTCAAGCCTGTCTCATTCCTGTGACATCATCCATCAGTTCGAGCTCAGGCAAGCACACAGTCTCCTCCGAAGCACATGCTGCCACCTCTTCTTGTAACTCTATAGTCCACCTGCTGAGATGTGCAGTCATTGCGTCGGAGCAGAATACTTCATACGCAATTGGCGCAGACAGACTGCATGCCCCCGATTGACCGAGTAGTCACTGCTGCAAGATGAGACGAGGACAGTCACATGCACTAACGACCCTCCCTCCCTGGAGGCCAATTATGTGCCGCCCTGCAGTGTCAGGGTTCGGTATTGTTTTTTATCTCTAATCTCTTATCTCTAAGTCGTCGCAAAAAAACGGTTTATATGCAATGCAGCCTGCCAGTCGCTTTGTGACAATCCCTTAGGAAAGACCGCTACAGCATACCAAGTGCAGACTGAATGAGAGAGACTATGTGAGGTGTCCTCTAAAGGGGTAATGTGGCTCTGCAGAGCAAACCTGATAAATTGAGTCCCTCCTCTTTCTTTCTTTCTCTCTCTCTGTCTCTCTCTGTTTCTCGCTCTCTCTCTGCTACCCCTTACCATCTCACTCAGTCTGTCACCTCACAGTGTGACAACAGTTTGTTCTCTCTCAGTCTGGCCGTGTTGCTCCCTCCCTTCCTCCCTGGGGGAAAGGCGGTCTGGCAGTCACAGGTCTGGTCAACATGGATCTCTCATTGATCTCATAAACGCCCGATTGGCTTGTTTGGTCTGCGCTCGCCTAAGCCGATCCACCCAATTGGCTCGTTAGTTCTGAGCCCACCGAAGCCGATCCACGCCCCAAGTGTCAGTAAGTCTGTATAGTCCGTGTCTCACACTAAGACTCATACAGTGGCTACTGTGCATCTGTGAGATGTGGACTCCCTGTACACAGTGCCATGGAGGAATGGTCGACACGCAATGCTTGAACTATTGATAAGCTAACTTAAATGTAATGTTAGGCATATCTCATCTAAAAAACGAATGGCGAGAAAAGCACCACACCATAGTTAGTTTGTGCAATTAATGATCACCACACTTTGTTCAAACTCGAACAACGCGACAAAACAAACAAGTTTGTCTCAGTTTACCACAAACATGATTAACAAATAGACCCCGGTGCTACCTACCTACCACTGCATAGAGTTGATCCGTGGATGTTCACTGTCACATTGGGTTAACGATTGGGCCCATTTCAATCAAATCTGATTTGAAACGGGTTTTCTTGTGTTGTTACAGATTTTTTTAAAAGGTACGGTTCGATTTCACGTCCATCTTTGGTTAATTCATTGATGTTTAGCTGTACAGCATGTTAGCTGTATGACCCTCCCCTCTGCTTGACTGTCTTTTAGTGGAGTAAAGACAGAAGTATGTGTAGTTCAAGAAGTCAGTTTTCAGCACTACTAGGCTAGTTCTACTGCCAGTTAAACATTTAGTGTTTTCAGCACTACTTCTACTGCCAGTTTATTTATTGTGGCAGCCGCCCCTCTGGTGGTGATTGAGGGGTGGTACATAGCAGCCCGCTGGCTCCACCCCCGCACCTTATTGGGAAATCCAGGACTGTCTGGGCACACCTGACGCACGTTTTCCGTAATCACGGGAGAAATAAAAGACGCACCTGTGTTCTGCACAGGCGCAAAATAACGGAAAGGAAAAGCGCAGAGGAGGATTGAGAAAGAGAATTGTGTTTTTGGATTGTTTACTGGATTGATTTGTATTGTTTTGTATTGTACCGACCATTGACTGTTTTGAGGACCTGCATTGGATTTACGATTTTTTGGATTATGGACAACGACAACGAGAACCGATCACGGGCTGTACGTGTTTGCTTTCCCCCGTCTTCCCCGTTTGTTGTAAGAATTCTCTTAATAAATTTCCCTTGTTTCCTATTTGCCGTTGTATGTTGATTTTATTATTGATCTTTGGCTGCGTTGCAAGCCAACACCCCTGATCCTCCCACATTATTTATTTTAATTGTTTATTTTACAGGGACAGTGGGCAAATACATGAATTGCCCCAGTGTTAGCAAAACTGCTCAATTGAATCTGTAGTCCCTGGACACGTGATAAGGACACAGTTAAGAATTAAGTGTTTTTTCCATAAAAAATGCAGGATGAACTCCAGAAGCCACATATTTTCATTCAACAATTAGTTTGTTGTTAATCAAGTCTCTGTGTTCTTTTTAAAATATGTACTGAAATTGACATAGGAGCTTTTGGGCTACCATCTTGGCCATTCAGGCTACCGAAACCTGACCACATTTCAAAATAAGCGTCGGGCCCTGCTATTAGAATTATCATAGTCATTGTTATTTCTTTATTCTTACTTTTTTCTTACTAGCCTTTTTACTAACATGTACAGGTACCTGCCAGAATATTGGAAACACTTGAGGAAATGAAGGGTTCTGGCGACTCTGTTTTGGTGTGGTATGCCAAATTTCCTGGCATGGTTTAGGTCTAACGTCAAAAAATACAAAGCCATTCTGAGTGATCACCTTCATCTGTAGTGAAGCATATTTATCCTGATGGGAGTGGTCTCATCGAGGATGACAATGCCCCCATCCACAAGGTACGATTGGTCACTGAATGGTTTGATTAGCATGAAAACAATGTAAACCATATGTCATGGCCTTCTCAGTCACCAGATCTCAACCCAATTGAACACTTATGGGAGATACTGGAGCATTGCCTGGGACAGCGTTTTCCATAAACAAAACACCAAATGATTGAAGTTCTCCAGTATGGCTCCAGCGTTTTGAGGAGCATAGCATTGAACGAGGGAACAATCCAAATGGGTTTCCTGTGGGTGTTCTGGAGCCTGCTCTGAGCGGCTCCTTCTGTCTGCACAGACCCTGCTGCGGACGAGCTGCGCAGACTGATGATGCTGCATGGCGGCCAGTTCCACCTGTACTACTCCCGCGCCAAGACCACCCACATCATCGCCACCAACCTGCCCAACAACAAGATACAGGACCTGAGGGGGGAGAAGGTGGTGCGGCCGGAGTGGATCACTGACAGGGTGTGTGTGTGTGTGTGTGTGTGTGTGTGTGTGTGTGTGTGTGTGTGTGTGTGTGTGTGTGTGTGTGTGTGTGTGTGTGTGTGTGTGTGTGTGTGTGTGTGTGTGTGTGTGTGTGTGTGTGTGTGTGTGTGTGTGTGTGTGTGTGTGTGTGAGTGTTTGTGTGTGTGTGTGTGTGTGTGTGTGTGTGTGTGTGAGTGTTTGTGTGTGTGTGTGTGTGTGTGTGTGTGTGTTTGTGTGTGTGTGTGTGTGTGAGTGTGTGTGTGTGTGTGTGTGTGTTGTGCTGTCTCTGCTATCATTGGCAGCCGCCATATATGGCGGAGACGCTGCTACTTATACCCATAAGTGATGTGTTTTGTTTTGTATCTTGAAGATCTGTGCCATGATTCTGTGAAGCTAATACTGCACCTTCAGTATTTGTGTCCTTGTATGCTTTTCTTTATGTGGACATAAATAAATTGTTAAAATGTGCATGCGTGTGTGTGTGGATACGTGTGCATGCACACACTGGCATTTGTGTGTGTGTGCGTGTGTCTGTGTGAGTGAGTGTAGGTGCATGGTTCCCTGTGCGTGAGTTTACTCTGTGATCTGGGTTGCTCTGTGTACAGCATCAAGGCTGGCCGGCTGCTCCCCTGCCTGCAGTACCAGCTGTACAGGCCAAAAGGGCTCTGCTTCCCCGGTACGCGTGCACCCCAGGGCCAGGAGCCTGCTGGACCCAGCCACCTCCCTAACTACGCCCGCCACGTCCATTGGGAGCTGGACCACACCAACCTCAAGCTAGACCATGCCCACCGGGAGCTGGATATCAGGCTGTAAGTATGGGGCACTCCAGGCTAGCAATCACCAGGGCCATAATTTTTGCCAGACACCCCGGGTACATGTCCCCAGCACTATTTGAAAAGACCAATTGAAAATATCCTGAAATGTAACTTGTACCAAGACACCGCAGAAGCAATGGCACTAGGACTATGCGGAAAAAAGATGCTTTTCCTCCAAGTATGTTTAACGTCAGGTGCGTCCAGCTCATAGGTCCAGCATTTCTCGTCCCACCCCTCTGTGACAAACTAACCTATTGCAAACATATTCTTGAATGATTTATAGCTAGTTGGATATCAATAACATAGCTAAGCTAGCTAACTAGTCAGCTGTCTTCTTCCAAAAGGATGAGTTCCAAACCCCCTGCCTTAAAAAAGCGAAATAAACAAAAATACTATATTAAGAAAGGTTTTGCCGAAATATATTATTTTCCTTACACAGTGGACTTGTTAGCACCGTTAACATTAAAACATAAAAAAGCATTCATTACACCTGAGCTTGCTGTGAGGACCATAGCTTTTCTCAGAGTGTGTTTCATATGATACATGTAGTGATTATAACTCCTGTGTCCCGTAGGAACGGATCAGTGAGGAACTGTGTGGACCGGACAGCTGGGCCCAAAATGAACGGGGTACACGATGGGGGCAGCGAGTCCACAGAGCGCCTCCTCACTAACGGTGACGCCCACCCTATAAATGGTGCCTTAAAGCCCCTGGATCTAGCCCTGCGTTCTGGGTGGGATCCCCTGGGCAAACAGCACTGTCAGTCACCCCAGCCTCCGCTCCCCCCTTCAGACTACCCGGACACACCCCCTCCTGGCTGCCTCCAGACCCCTCCCCCACAGGCCGAGAAACCCACCACGTCGATATGCCCCCACCAGACGCGCAGCTCTGAGTCTACCCCAAGCCTACCTGCCCCAAATCCCGCCACCCAGCATAGACCTGCCCCCAATCCGTCCAGTGCCCAGGCACCCAACTTCCAATCTTCAGCCAACCAGAAGGCAGCCACCATCACCGAGCCCCGCCCCCAGGAAACTCCTCTCCCCCAGTCACCTGACCTTGAGAAGCCCCTCCCCCATATATCTGACTCCACTCTTCCCTGCTGCAGGGTTAGGCTGAACGGGGTCCACCGTGCTCTGCCTCAAGGTCCCACCCCGCCCCCCACGCTGTGCGCCGCACCCCGACTCCCCGGAAAAACGCTTCTTGGCCCCTCCCTCCAACTCAAGCATCATATCGGAGTACTACTCCCACTCCCGCCTCCACCACATATCCACCTGGAGAAACGAGTTCTCGGAGTACGTCAACTCGCTGCAGCAGCAGCGGCAGGCAAAAGGTGGTGCCGTTTTCCCTGGGAGGGAGCGGCTGAGATGTCAGCGGCCGGCCTACGGCGCAGGTATTACCCAGAATCCTCTCACTGCAAACAGATGCTCTTCAGATAGGTGGCATATCCAGCTAGAGCACTGGTTCTTGGGGCAGTGATGCTCCCCTCAGTCTGGAATTGAATGCTGGCCATGCAAACTGTCCAGGTGACGCATGATTGGCCTGGGGGTTTAATTTCCTCATCATGCAATAGGTACCCCTCTGGTCAACTGGTTGCCTGCAGTCTGCCTGCAGTCTGCCTGCGCCAGCTGCATAAGACCCGAAATGATGGAAGACATTGCCACGTGCATTACTAATTGGGGAATAAAGAAAAAAATAGAATGAAAGGTAAAAAAAAAGGAAAAATAAAAAAGACGAAGAGAACATCTGTATTGCAATCTACAGTGATGCTTGAAAGTTAGTGAGCCCTGCAGAGGGTGGTCATTATTTGCATATATTATAGAAAAATAGCCCTATAAAATCTTTATCTAAACCTCAATTCTTAATGAAGATATCCCAAATAAAGGACACACACAAATAAATATGATATATTCTCATTGTTAATTTAACAAAACTGGTTTATGTAACAAAAACGAAGATATCATTGTGTGCATTGTGAACCCCTTCAATAACTAGTGACACCTCCTTGACTTGAAGCAAACGTCTCCTATAGGTTTGAGGGCTGTCTGGCATGAACAGCCCACTTCAGGTCCTGCCACAGCATGTTGATTGGATTTAGGTCAGGACTTTGACTTAGCCACTCAAACACAAAAGTCTTTCTTCTGAGCCATTCTTTGGTAGATTTGCTTGAATGCTTCGAATCATTGTCTTGTTGGAACACCAACTTTCGGCCAAGTTTTAGCTCTCGGACTGATGGCCTGACGTTCTGTTCAAGAATTCTCTGATATCCCTCAGAATTCATGGTTCCCTTCATGATGTTGAGTCGTCCAGGCCCAGTGGAAGAAAAGCAGCCCCAGATCATGACACTCCACCACTCCACCATGCTTGACCGTAGGGAAAAGTTTATTTTGGTGGTGGGCAGTGTTGGGTTTTCGCCAGACATGGCATTTTTGATTGTGACCAAAAAGGTAGATTTTGGACTCATCCGTCCAGAGGAGAGACTTGTCCAGGTGGTGTCTGGCAAACATAAGACAGGCAGCTTGGTTCTTTTTAGACAGCAGAGGCTTCTTCCTGGCTACCCCTGCATGGCAGTTCTATTCAGCGTTCTTATTGTTGATGGATGGGCAATGACATCAGGTGTAGCGAAGGAGGCTTGTAGATGCCTGGATGTTATTCTTGGGCTGCTTTTTACATGATTTATTATTTTTCTTGTGTCTCTTGGTGATATTTTACAAGGACGCCCACTTCTAGGCAGAGTCGCTGTCGTGTTAAATGCTCTCCATTTGCTGTCGTGTTAAATGCTCTCCATTTGTATATTATTTGTGGAGCCCAAGTCTTTTTGATATGATTTTATATCTTTCTCCAGACTCATGCGCACTCACTACTCTTTTCCTGAGGTCCTCTGAGGTCACCTTAGATCCCGGCATGGTGTGTTTTGCATTCACCTGTATGAGTAACACTGAACTAACCTGGTTTCTTACCTGTATTTATGAGAGTGCCACCCAAACTCTTTCCTAAAGATCTGACTTTTGATTAACTTGGTACCCAATTATATGCCCACCTGATTGTACTTACCTACTTGATTTAACTAAGGCAACAGGAGGTTCACTTATTTTTGCACCTTCACAAAAAAATGTTCTCCATATTTTAACTCTACTATATGCACAATTTCCTCCAAAAATGTATGAAATTGGAAAACATAGATTGTTTATTTCAGTTAAGAAAAGACTGGTTCTGATTAAATAAGGATTTTGTGGTAAAAACTATAGATTTCTATGATTGCATGAGGTGTTCACAAACTTTCAAGCATCACTGTACCTGACCCAGTGTAAATGATCAAAGGGTCTAAATTGCTATGCATCTGCCAGTTAGCACATACTGTATATATATATGTGTGTGTGTGTGTGTGTACAGACACCATACACTGTCTCTGTGTCTCTGCAGAATGGAAGCTGATTGGAGGGTATTTGGTTCCTCATTGTCTGTATTCCAGAGCATTGCTGAGTTCAGTCTTTTACATGTATAGCAGAGATCACCCTTATCCAAAGAGACTTGAATTGTGGACATTTTTGGAAGCAATTCAGGATAAGTACCTTGCGATGGCCGTGCGCCACCTGGGAATCAAGCCTGCAATGCGTCCTCTGAGGTTCAGCCCACTGCAGCACACTGCTGCCTACTGTCTGGCGTAAGCATTGACTTACTTGACTTAAGCCCTTGGCTCCTTCAAGGAGCATAGGCCACTGACGAATGTCCTCCATCTCACTCGGTTGTGGGCAAGTTTTTCGAGGTCTCCCCAGTTGTGCCCACTCCCAGACATCTCTGTCTGGATATCTCTCCTCCAACTGTTCCTGGGGCGGCCTCTTTTTCTCTTCCCCTGTGGGTTCCACTTTAGGGCTTGTCGGGTGATGTTGGTGGCTGGTTTCCTGAGGGTGTGTCCTATCCAGCTCCACTTTCTTCTTAGGATCTGTAGGTCAATGGGATCCTGTCCAGTTCTCTCCCACAGGTCCGCATTCCTGACTTTGTCCCTCCACCAGATATTCAGGATCCTCCTGAGGCAGTTGTTACTGTCTGGCGTAAGCATTGTCTCTGGTCAATGCTGGCAACTGCGTGAAAACGTCTGAGAGAAATATCCATGTTTTGTCGGGATTAAGTGGCTTTCCGATGGTGTCCGCTCTAATCGTCCTGGTGGCTGAAGAAAGACCCGCTGACGCTGACTCGTTTTAGCGTTGCTGTGTTGTCTTAGTGCTTTCCCTGACCGTGATTGGAGGAGGCCTCAGTGCAGACGTGAGAAATCTCATTAATAAATCCTCCCATGATTCTCTCTGTCTCCTAAATGTCAGTTGTAATTTGCCTCGTTGCATACTGATATCCAGGAGCTTTATGGCAGTGCTAATAGTCCGAAGTTTCTGTCTGGGGAACATCACTGGCTGTTAATTAAAGGCGATAATCTGTTATGTTTACCCCAGATCGAGAGAAAGGGTGAGAGAGAGGGCAAGAGAGAGAGGGAGAGAAGGAGAGAGTGTGTAAGAGTGAAAGATGGTAAGGGTGTAAGGGGTAGTGAGAGGGTGTGACACACACTATAGTAACACAGATGTGTCTGTATGTCTGTCTGCTCTAGGTTCATCGGGCCAAGCTGGACCTCAGAACCAGCAGGCCTGCATCCTGCATGTGGACATGGACTGCTTCTTCGTCTCTGTGGGGATCCGACACCGACCGGATCTCAAGGGTGAAGGCTTATGCAGACACACCACACACACACACATGGAAACGCATGCACACACACACTCACATACACACACACCACACATACACACACTCACATACACACCACGCACACGTACACACATGCACACACACACACACACACACACACACACACACACACTGACATACACACCACACACACACACACTCATATACACATACACACCACACACACTCATATACACATACCATATACACGTACACCGCACATACACACCACACACACACTCATATACACATTCACCACACGTACACACACACACACACAGGCACCCCAATGGTGATGTCACTAACTGATTGTGACCCGCTCTCAGGGAAGCCTGTTGCCGTGACGAGTAACCAAGGGCCCGGAACAGTTGCCCTGCGCCCTGGAGCCAACCCCCAGATGGAACTGCAGTACTACCAGTGGAGACGGGCCCAGAGCAGGGGAGGTGAGTATAGCACTGGGACAGTACCCAAAATACCCCCTCACTTCCACACACAAGCCCACCTTCGTTTATTTTCACATGCCTGTGCGGGCCAAATACATATTTCAAATACTTCAAGTAAAATTTGAAAACACCCCTGCAGATCCTGAGAATTTTCAAGGACTACTAACCAAAACATACAATCATATGAAAGAAGAATTTGTTTTGAATATTGGTGAAAATTGACGTTTCTTTTAATATTGTCAGTAATTTGCAGAAATTTTACTGTTATCTAAAGGGTTAAAATATTTCAAATAATGATTTGATCCAGGTCTGGTGGCAGTGACAGCTCGACTCCTGTGACTGGGAAGCTTTAAGAGCTTTCATGGAGGAGCCTTTATAGATCAGAGGGCTCTGAGCGTGAGCACATCTCTTGTCTGTCCCACAGAGAGGAGAGACGGTGACCTGGACGGAACCTCCTCGCCCGAAAGCCCAGACGCCCCTGGCATTGGAGTGGACCCGGCCCTCGCCACGCTGTCTATGGCCGAGATCGCCTCCTGCAGCTACGAGGCCAGGTACCTGCCCCGCCAACTCTGCTCCACTGCTACCAACTACTCCAACTACTGCCCCAAACGCCATACTGCTGTTACTGCCCCAAACACCACGTCGATATTACCACCCCAAACACCACAGCTCTGTTACAGCCCGAAACACCACAGCTCTGTTACAGCCCGAAACACCACAGCTCTGTTACAGCCCTAAACACCACAGCTCTGTTACAGCCCTAAACACCACAGCTCTGTTACAGCCCGAAACACCACAGCTCTGTTACAGCCCTAAACACCACAGCTCTGTTACAGCCCTAAACACCACAGCTCTGTTACAGCCCTAAACACCACAGCTCTGTTACAGCCCTAAACACCACAGCTCTGTTACAGCCCTAAACACCACATCTCTGTTACAGCCCTAAACACCACATCTCTGTTACAGCCCTAAACACCACAGCTCTGTTACAGCCTAAATACCACAGCTCTGTTACAGCCTAAACACCACATCTCTGTTACAGCCCTAAACACCACAGCTCTGTTACAGCCCTAAACACCACAGCTCTGTTACAGCCCTAAACACCACATCTCTGTTACAGCCCTAAACACCACAGCTCTGTTACATCCCTAAACACCACATCTCTGTTACAGCCCTAAACACCACATCTCTGTTACAGCCCTAAACACCACAGCTCTGTTACAGCCCTAAACACCACAGCTCTGTTACAGCCCTAAACACCACATCTCTGTTACAGCCCTAAACACCACAGCTCTGTTACAGCCCTAAACACCACATCTCTGTTACAGCCCTAAACACCACAGCTCTGTTACAGCCCTAAACACCACAGCTCTGTTACAGCCCTAAACACCACAGCTCTGTTACAGCCCTAAACACCACAGCTCTGTTACAGCCCTAAACACCACAGCTCTGTTACAGCCCTAAACACCACAGCTCTGTTACAGCCCTAAACACCACAGCTCTGTTACAGCCTGAAACACCACAGCTCTGTTACAGCCCTAAACACCACAGCTCTGTCACAGCCCTAAACACCACAGCTCTGTCACAGCCCTAAACACCACAGCTCTGTCACAGCCCTAAACAGCCAGCTCTAAGCCCTAAACACCACAGCTCTGTTACAGCCCTAAACACCACAGCTCTGTTACAGCCCTAAACACCACAGCTCTGTTACAGCCCGAAACACCACAGCTCTGTTACAGCCCTAAACACCACAGCTCTGTTACAGCCCTAAACACCACAGCTCTGTTACAGCCCGAAACACCACATCTCTGTTACAGCCCGAAACACCACATCTCTGTTACAGCCCGAAACACCACATCGATATTACTGCCCCAAGCACCACAGCTCTGTTACAGCCCGAAACACCACATCTCTGTTACAGCCCGAAACACCACAGCTCTGTTACAGCCCTAAACACCACAGCTCTGTTACAGCCCGAAACACCACATCGATATTACTGCCCCAAGCACCACAGCTCTGTTACAGCCCGAAACACCACATCTCTGTTACAGCCCGAAACACCACAGCTCTGTTACAGCCCTAAACACCACAGCTCTGTTACAGCCCTAAACACCACATCTCTGTTACAGCCCTAAACACCACAGCTCTGTTACAGCCCTAAACACCACATCTCTGTTACAGCCCTAAACACCACAGCTCTGTTACAGCCCTAAACACCACATCTCTGTTACAGCCCTAAACACCACAGCTCTGTTACAGCCCGAAACACCACAGCTCTGTTACAGCCCTAAACACCACAGCTCTGTTACAGCCCTAAACACCACGGCTCTGTTACAGCCCTAAACACCACATCTCTGTTACAGCCTGAAACACCACAGCTCTGTTACAGCCTGAAACACCACAGCTCTGTTACAGCCCTAAACACCACAGCTCTGTTACAGCCCTAAACACCACGGCTCTGTTACAGCCCTAAACACCACGGCTCTGTTACAGCCCTAAACACCACAGCTCTGTTACAGCCCGAAACACCACATCTCTGTTACAGCCCGAAACACCACATCTCTGTTACAGCCCTAAACACCACAGCTCTGTTACAGCCCGAAACACCACAGCTTTGTTACAGCCCGAAACACCACATCTCTGTTACAGCCCGAAACACCACAGCTCTGTTACAGCCCGAAACACCACATCTCTGTTACAGCCCGAAACACCACATCTCTGTTACAGCCCTAAACACCACAGCTCTGTTACAGCCCGAAACACCACATCTCTGTTACAGCCCGAAACACCACATCTCTGTTACAGCCCGAAACACCACATCTCTGTTACAGCCCTAAACACCACAGCTCTGTTACAGCCCGAAACACCACAGCTCTGTTACAGCCCGAAACACCACATCGATATTACTGCCCCAAGCACCACAGCTTGTAAACAAACAGGGACAGCAACAACCCCACAGTCCTGTTTTTCATCATGAACAAGTGGGCACATTTTCAAAAGATCAACCAGCATGGATTCATTTTTAATGAATTATGACTAATATGGTAGCGGTACCATGGTGCGTTTCACATCACAGTAGACGATTTTAATTTGTATAATGAGATGGGGTTAACATGAAGTTGTTTTGATTATAACAGAGAGATCAGATATGAACTTATAATTGTTTCAGTTGTTATTATAACTGAAAGGATTTTGTGTGAAGCGCGCAGCAGTCGAGTTACCACGTTAGATGTGATCAAGCAAAGAAAGGAATCAGAAACTAATTAGCAGTCATTATTCAAATCGGCATGCTTGTTAATCAGGCAATAGAAAGCAAAAACAGGTTGGGGACCTTTATCGGTTTGAAGATAAATTCCCTTCCTCCCCGGTTCGTGGCTTACTGGACTCTTCTACTGAGAGGTGGAATAGATCCAGGTTGGGGTGGGTGGTGGTGGGGGCACTATCTGGCATGCTTCCAGCCATCTTTAATAAATAATTCTTCAATCAGAGCTGGGGAGGGAACATAAACTGGCTCAACAAAGACGGTGATTACATTAATCAGATGGTGAAGTTCCTTGGCTCAGACGCAAACCTGCGGGCACTGCTTGTCTGTCTGTTCGTGGCTATGTGTTATTATGTACAGTATGCTGATATACTATATATTTATATAGTTATATAAATGTACTTTTGCAAGGCACTGTATATATACAGTGCCCTCCAGAATTATTGGCACCCTTGCATATACGTACATATGTTACGTATATTGTGCAGTATGCCAATATACAGTGGGTATAAAAAGTATTCACCCCCTTTGGCATTTTTCACATTTTATTTTTTACTTAATCGAGTCAAATGTATTTAATTGGGATTTATTGCCACTGACCAACACAAAATACTCTATAATGTCCACACAAAAAAAAAAAAACCCTTAAGCTTTTTCTTAATTAATTACAAATAACCTTTGTATTTTTCATCCTGTTCTGTATTGAATTTTAATGGCCCACTGGGACAGTAAAGACATTAATTCATTGACATATAATTGATTTATTGATTGAATGGTTGATTAAACTATTGATTGATGGCTGCCCCTAAAAGCTTAAGAGGGGTGTGTAATTGTGTTTCCCCCTCCCCCAGACAGGCGGGCGTGAGGAACGGGATGTATTTCGGACAGGCCAAGCGGCTGTGCCCAGGACTGCAGGCCGTACCCTACGACTTTCAGGCCTACAAGGTGGTAGCGCTGGCCATGTACGAGACCCTGGCCAGGTATTGTGATTCTCACACTCTCTCCCATGCTCTGTTTCTCTCTCACTCGCTCTCTCTCTGCCTCTCTCTTTCACATTCAAATTCAAATTCAAATGTGCTTTATGGAATGACCACACATTGGCATAGTATTGCCAAAGCAATCATTCTCTCTCTTGCACTTTCTCTCTCTCTCTCTCTCTCTCATACTTTCTGGCTTTCTCTCACACGCCTTCTGCTTCTCTCCTCCTCTCTCCACCTCCCATGTGTGCAGTTGATCTTATGCAGTACTGCTGTCTGGGTTGAAAACCACTGAAAATATTTGCATACTGAAAAGTCATGGAAAGTAATGGAAAGCATCATTTTTCAAAACATCAACTTTGTTTCTTTTATAGCAAGTGAAATACATCCATCTATCTTGCTAACTCATGCTAAGTTTAACAATGTCAGGGTGCTGATATCTTTAACAAGATGGCAAGCTCACTTGTATGGTATGGTCTCAAAAAATGCCTTCCCTCAATCTCTAACTTCACAGCTCCCCAGTTTCTAAGTAATTGTTTCACAGCAGCTACTGTGATAAAGCAATTATTGAAAATCTTACATTTATTCATAAAATGTATTTTGTGAAAAGTCTTTGAATGTGCCAGTGGGAAACCTGATTGTGTTTTTGTACAGTAAGAATATTTTGACCCGCATTTGGACTTGCGTGGACTGATCTCAGATCAGGTGACAATGACATGAGCGCACAGAACTGGCAGAGGCTGGGGTTTGGATAATCTGTGTTGGGTTCTGTCTGGGCGATAGTAACAGTGTATGAATCAGACCTGGGTCAAATACGTATGTAAAATACTTTAACTCTTTAGACAGCAGTAAAAATTTAAAACACACTCATATAATCATATGAAATAAGACTTTTGCTCTGAATATCAGTGAAAATACAGGTAATGGCCAAAATAAAAGAAACACCAACATCAATAACCTTTATGGGGTGTCGGGCCACCACGAACAGCTTCAATGCACTTTGGCATAGATTGTACAAGTGTCTGAAACTATTGGAGGGATGCAACACAATTCTTCCACGAGAAATTCATTTTTTTTATATCATTATTTTTTTTAATAGATTTTTCTTTTCACATTTAACACAAAACATACAATATATTCCATCATACTTCCCAATTGCGCACATCAACAAAGTAAAAGGAAAAAAGACAAACATGGAACATAGTCAAATACACTCAAACTCCCAGTTAGCCAACACTCGTAAGTCACTCCCGCACCCAGCCCGCCTGCACCTGTCCGTATACACTCTATTTTATTCCACACACTATTAAATTGATTAAATTAATTTTTGTCCTCTGCTAGCGATTTTTCCATATTTAAGTAAACTTCTTCCACGAGAAATTCCATCATTTGGTGTTTTGTTGATGGTAGTTGTCTCAGGCACTGCTCCAGAATCTCCCATAAGTGTTCAATCGGGTTGAGATCTGGTGACTGATATTTCCGTGGCATATGGTTTACATTGTTTTCATGCTTACCAAACCATTCAGTGACCGCTCGTGCCCTATGGATGCGCCTTGAATTTTACTCATAATACTTTGAATAGATTAGAATTACAAATGTGAGGTGGACCAGATGTGGAGAGTTTTGGGAGTAACTGTCTTGGTGTGCTATCCCCCTCTGCCCCTCAGCTACACGCACAACATCGAGGCGCTGAGCTGCGACGAGGCCCTGATGGACGCCAGCAGCATGCTGGCTGAGCTGGGTGTGTCGCCCGACGAGCTGGCCAGTGCCATCCGCACAGATGTGAAGGAGAGGACGGGCTGCTCCGCCTCCGTTGGCATGAGTAAGTGCCCCGCCCCGCCCAAACTACTGTATGTACACCTCAGAGCAGTTGTGCTTTGCTTTGGATGAAGATGCTCCCAAGCTCTCAACTTAAAACATGCTCGCCTTTTTTGTTTGTCAAGGCTCGAACATTCTCCTGGCCAGAATGGCAACACGCAAGGCCAAACCCGACGGACAGCACTACCTGAAACCAGAGGAGGTGGACGACTTCATCAGAGATCAGCCTGTTGCCAACCTGCCAGGTGAGACTGGCGCCCTCTGCTGGCAGCAGGGAAGAGGAACTGACACCCTGATAGAGACAAGAGGGTCACAGCAGGTCACTGTCTGTGCAGTAGTTCCTAGCTGGAGGTTTAGAGACCCCTACAGGTCTTTGAACGATTTGCAGGGCAGTGGTCTGTGAAAATCCAGCCAACTGTGTAGTTTTCTGCTAATTCTAATTCTGATTAATCTTCTGCCAAGCCAGCCAGAAGATTAAAATCAGGGGTCCAATCACTAAAACACCTGATTAAGGTCTAGTTTCAACACCCTTCTGAGATAAGGTTGGACACCACTGATTGAAATGTTGTTGTTGTGATTAGTATATAAATGTAAATATATTCATTCATTAGCATTAACTTAGCAACTTAGCATGGTTGGGGCACACTGGTGCCTAGGGGGTAGTGCAGTGTACCTAGATAGTTATAGGAGTTCATCATATGTGCTTGAGATAAAGCCGATGTCAGAGGCACCTGACATTAGAGGTGTCCTGAGGCCAACTTTTCACCTGGTTTGAGTTCAGTTCTATTTAAATACAGCAATGCAGTTGTGTTGTAATATCTGTAATGTGGTTGTGCTGTTCCGTTCAGTAATGTGGCTGTGTCCTATTGGAGTTCAGCAATGAGATTATGTGTCTTGCATTGTTGTTCGGGTCCAGGTGTGGGGCGGTCAATGGGGGTAAAACTGGCCTCCCTGGGGGTGTGGATGTGCGGGGACATGCAGCAGGTGACCATGTCCCGGCTGCAGAAGGAGTTTGGGCTCAGGACGGGCCAGACACTGTTCCGGTTCTGCCGTGGTTTGGACGACCGGCCCGTGAGGAGCGAAAAGGAGAGGAAGTCAGTTTCGGCAGAGATGAACTACGGGATCCGTTTCAAACAGGTCAGTATCACATCGGGTGGCAGACTCACCGACACCTCAGTTCCCTTTGAGATGGAGAGTGTGTGATGTGGTGTGGCCTGCCTTGATCAATGTTTTGTCACATGATGATTGACTACTTCTGGGCCCGTATTCACAAAGCATTTTAAGGGTAAAAGTTGGTCGTAACTCCGCAATTTAGGAGCAACTCCGAAAAATAATGGGCGTGTCACTCATAAATGTAGGACTCCTACATTTTTGGGATAAGAGTATTTCACAAAGGGTTTGAGAGCTAAAAACAGCTCCTAAGTCCAGGAGAAGTTAGAAGCAGCCAAGAGGACTTCTAAGTCGCTAAAGACCTACTGACAGCGATCCGAAAATCTGCTGCTGTCGCAATCGTGTCAACACTGGAGATATTGAATGATACAGAGCTCATAAAAGGTACCGCCTCAATCGCGAGGGTATTATATATATAATATTATATATATTATATATAGATACCCGCTGATTGTTCTGAGATGCAGACATGTAACCAATTGACTAGTCAGTATTCTTGGTTTCATGTTAAATCAGTGACACGTAGCCTACATTTGTATTTTAGAATCTTTATTAGAATATAATAGGGGTGCATCGGATCATTTTTCGGATCAGCAAAAAAAATTATGACGGGGACCAAAGGCGCGTTTCCACCAAAAATTACCAGGAACGATTCTCAAGGAATTGAATGAATGATAATTTCAGTTTTTCAATTTAAGTTATTTCACTAAATCTTTATTCGAAAATTTCACAAAATACATTTTTAGATTCAGTACACCTTAGGCGATTTAACTAGGGTGATCTTATGCCTGAATTAATTTAATCAAAAATTAAAAGATCGTTAATGTTTAAATTTTATTTAATTCGGTCACGTTTCTAAAAACCTGCCTCCCAGAAAGGCATTTAGTATGAAAAACAAAGCAAACCAAAACATACATGGTTGTCTATCTCTTCACTGTAACTCTGCATCGAGATTTAGGGAATTGTTACTTTAAAACGTAACAGCGGCAGAAAAACTGTATTTCTCTATGATGGTTCAATTTAGCTATTAATCCGCGGATCATATGCGTGCTGAACCGTGGGGGTTGATCCGTACGGATCACGGATCAACTGCGATCCGTTACACCACTAGAATACAGGAACAGGTAGGCCTACATACCCATTTACAGTAGCTAGCATATCATTTATTTGCTAGGTTGAAATTGCGGGCAGAGACCCATCCCCTATATCAGCCAATCGCTGTGGGCATTCTGAGTAAGCTCGTTCATGAGAAACAATGTCATCCATAGCAACGACGTTAACCCCGCCCTCACTCTTAGCTTGAAAATTCTAGGAATTCCTTAGTATGAGTTTGTCTTTGCAGCTTTGTGAATAGGTTTTAAGGTGGGACTCCTAACTAAAAGGTTTTAGTGCGATTTAGAAATACTCCTAGTGGTAAGATAAAATGCTTTGTGAATACGGGCCCTGGTCTCCACATCCTGTGTTTGTGCTCTAAGTTTGATTCTGTGTACTGGAGAAAAATCTGACTATTCCCACCACTTCCTCTCTAACCACTCCCATTACATCCTCTCTGACCACTCCCACCACATATTTTCTGACCACTCCCACCACATCCTCTCTAACCACTCCCACCACATGCTTTCTAACCACTCCCACCACAATCTCTGTCCACTCCCACCACATCCTCTCTGTCCACTCCCACCACATCCTCTCTGACCACTCCCACCACATCCTCTCTGACCACTCCCACCACATCCTGTCTGACCACTCCCACCACATCCTCTCTGACCACTCCCACCACATCTTTTCTGACCACTTCCACCAATTCCTCTGACCACTTCCCCTTTGACATTTCTCTTGCTGCTCTCTTCTACTTTGCACACCCATCAACTCCTTCACTGTACTTTCCATTTCCTCCCTCCCTCCCTCCCCTCTCTCCAAAGGTGTCGGAGATGGAGTCCTTCCTGATCAGCCTATCTCAGGAGGTGCAGCGGCGGCTGCAGGCAGCAGGGCTCCAGGGTCGTAGGCTCACCCTCAAGGTCATGGTGCGGAAACCAGGGGCCCCAGTGGAGCCCGCCAAGTATGGGGGCCACGGGATCTGTGACAACCTGGCCAGGTCAGTGCGGAACGAGCACTGTGTGGGCACTGTTACTCACATACTCACACACACACACACACACACACACACACACACACACACACACACACACACACACACACACACACACACACACAGCCATACACACACATACAGATATGGATACACACCAACACATACACACATGGACAAACATGCACACACCCATGTACAGATGTGCACACACACACACACACAGACACAGACACATACAAACATGGACACACACATACACAGACCCACACGCATAGACACATACAGACATGGACACGCACACAAAACAATGTTGAGTCCCTACTGTCATTGCCCAGTTGCTGAATCCAAGTACATTTTTCCCAGTCCCCACAGAGCAGAGAATTTGAGATGATTATTATTCACATGGGCATACAGCAAGTGAGAGGAGCAAACCATGGGTATGTGCTGAAAATAGTGAATTGGCCATGTTTATGAACCTTTTTTGTGGGCTGCGCCCCTGCTCCCCCAGGTCGGTGACCCTAGATCGGCCCTCGGACAGTGCCGAGCTCATCGGCGTAGAGGCACTGAAGCTCTTCCACTCCATGAAGCTGAACATGGCCGACGTCAGGGGGGTGGGAGTGCAGGTGCAGCAGCTCCTGGGGTCCCACCCAACCTCCAAGGATCGTCCCCGCCCCCGCTCCATCAGGGATCTGCTGCTGGCCCAGCGCCCCGCCCACTCCTCCACCCCGGCCCCACCCAACACACCAGGTCAGAGGTCACGATAAAGGGACAACAGTCAATTTTATGGCACGGAAATCATAGTAATAACACGCATTCATAGACACACGGTGTCACATTTCTGTCAAAAATGACCAAATAATTAGCTCTCTGCACCGTCCTTACGTTCGGTTTTCTCTGCGCACATAGAGGGTTTACCCCCCACCACTCCACCTCCAAACCGATCCGCCAATCAAAGTGGGTGCTCCCCTGCCAGGGCTCTGCCCTCAACCACCTCCACCTCCACCCCCTCTTCCTCGACAATAGAGCCCACGCCAAGCACCAGCAAGGGAGAACCTCCTCCCAAATATAATGGGGGACTGCACACCCCCAACCACACCAGGACCCACCTCAGCTGCAATATCGAGGTGCCTTCGCCCTCTCAGGTACCTCAGAGTGTCAGTGCGTTACTCACGTTTGCGCGTGTGTGTTTTGGGTTAACGGCGGTCGGGTGCGTCGTCTTGGCGCAGAGTCTATAGACAGACAGGTTAACTCCTGCGTTCCTTCCGTCCTCTCTACTTCCTAACTACAGGAGGTTCAGGGTGTTAATAGGGTGCTATTTTACAGTACAGAACCTCCATTGCTACACTGTTGTACTTGGTCAAGCCCCTTCATGGATTTTCACAAGAGGAAGCAAATTGGAATGTTTCGGTTTCAACAGTGGAGAAATAGGGCCCCTGGGTCGCGCGACGTAAAAGGCGTTCGCCCTGAGTGCAGGTTGCCCACTGCGGCCAGGGGGACGATTCCCCGGCTGCGCCAGTCCAGCTTTGGCCGGGAGTACTGCTAGGGGGCGGTAATTGGCTGTCCATCCCCAGGGAGGGGGGAGGGAAGCCGGCACGAGCTCACCGCATGCACAGAAAGCTTCCCTGGGGCATGAGTCAGAATCACAGGCGAGTTCCGTCTCGGAGGAGGCGGTTCATTGTCACCGTCAGTGCCCAGGGTAGTGGCTGGTCCCATAGTTGTAGGTGACGCGTTCGTGGGGGGAGGGAAATTGAATCGATAGAGGTTACAATTGACTACCAAAATTGGGAGAAAAACGGGGAAAAATTGGATAGAAATAGAAAAAACTAAGGGGAAACGGAACTTTCAATGTTAAAAATACGGGTCTGAATCTGTGGTTGCGCCCTCTGTGTGTTGTCAGGTGGATCGCTCTGTGTTGGAGGCATTGCCGGCAGAGATCAGGGAGCAGGTGGAGCAGTCCTGGAGTCGAAACAGGGATCTGCCCAATGGGCTGTCCCTGACCCCTCCTCCCGCCCCACCACCGGGCGCCCTCGTCCTGCAGATCCCAGGACAGACAGGGCAGGCTGGTGCCATGGGCATCGTGCTGGCACTGCCCGACCTCTCCCAGGTACCCACCGGGCCATCAGCTGCCTGGCGCACCACAGGAAGTGAAAGTGCGCAAATAGTAAATACATCAAAAGTACCAGACCTGGGCCAAATGCTTTATTCAAAATTCTTTAACCAAAGAGAATAAGGACAAAAGATTCCACGCCCCAGGAATGGAAGTCACTCTGGACTCCCTCAATCCCACAAATCTGTGTATGGTGCCTCTCAACAGTGCAGATTGCTAACCTAGCTAAAAGGCCAAATATACAGTTAACGTTAGCCAGTAAGGGTATATTTCATATATAATTTCAGTCGTGCAGCAAATCACTTGGCAGCTTCTGCAATCTTACATGCATATCTCTTTGTAGAGAATGCACTGTAATTCACACATCCCCTCTTTCTCTCTCTCTCTCTCTCAGGTGGACCCGGAGGTATTCGCAGCCTTGCCCCCAGAACTGCAGGAAGAACTGCGCTCAGCATATGGGTACAGAGTCAACGCCCACTCCCAGAGCGCCAACGGTAAGACCCAGGGTACATCTTCCCCAGATTTTGTGTGTGTGTTTGGGGAAGGGGAAGCACAGTTAGGAACATTTGTTCCAAATGAACTTTTGGAACAATTGAGTTGAATTATGTCCATAGCAAATGGCTTTTTCTTGTGGTAGCACAGTAAAATGTGTGTAACCACTGTTGCTTAATCAACAGTAGTACCTGTTTAGCATCTCTTTAGGGATCCCTCTAAGACAATATGGTCTGCACTCCTGAGGAATTTACTTCTCATTCATATTTGCCTTTGAGAGTGATGCCACTGAGCTCCAGTGAATGTAGGTTATTAAAGGCACGAGAGAGAATGTCAATTAACATGACCTCTATGTGATGGGTGCCTGACTTTGTAAATTGTACTTTTGTTGTCTGTCATTTCTTCATAGCTAGCTATCACGTAGCTCTGTTAGCAGGCTATTTTCACAGTTAATTAAGATCATTAAGGTCAGGAGGGGTTCCCAAACTTTTTAATCTCAAGGCTCCCAAAATTGACCACGCTTTGGCTGATATAGATACAATATAAATTTGTAATAATTAGAATGGTCACGATAATGCCAAGGATGTGTAAACCAGATATGATTTGTTTTATTTCACGGTCAAAGATGTGTAATTTATGAAATATGGAAACATGAACAAAATATTCTTCAAAGGGAAATATTTTTCCATTTTGCAGAGGTTTGTCTGGGATTCCTTCATTGACTCTGAGGTTCCCCTGATGTAAAGCAAAAAATGTTTTCCTGTTCCTAATCCACCCCCTTTTTCCAGCAGTGCCCAAAAACGCTCTGCTCCAACTTAAGCAGCCGGGCATCGGCCGGACCAAGCGGCGCTACAAGAGGAAGAACATGAGCCCTGCCAAAAAAGACCCCAGCCCCATGAAAAGCCATCTCCCTGGAAACAGCCCTGCCAAAAGTAGCCCTGCCAAGCTGCACCCGCTCACGCTCAAATACGAGGGCATGCCCACTAACACTATGAAGGTGAGACACCAGTTTTCTGTCCTTTTACATTTCTTTTCGGAGGGAGGAGGGGGGTTGTTGTGTATTAAATTGAATTGTGGTGAATGCATCCTTATCAAATTTAACTAGGCTTGCGAACCAGTAAACTGAGGTTATTTAAGGTCAGAAAAGTTAGGGGTTTACTGTTATGAAGGTTAGGCAAGGTGGGAGCATTGTCTGTGCTTACAGCTTTCAGTTTTATGTCAGTTCTCACAAATTCCTCCATAATCTGCCCCCTGCAGCATAAGAGTGGACCCTCTACGTCCCCCTTGAAGCTAGACATCCTGCAGCACCCATCCAAACTCACGCCCAGTCCCCATCCCACCCTGGCTGGAGCCTGTGAGCTCACGGACATCCGTACCCTGCTGAGGGAATGGGTCACTACCATCTCAGGTACAGAGGGGGAAGAATGAGTCACTACCATCTCAAGTACAGAGGGGGTGGGGGGAACGGACACCACCATCTCAGGCACAGCTGGAGGCAAAAGAATGGGCTCTCCAGTACTTATAGCTCTCTTCTCTGCAGAGCCAATGGAAGAGGACATCCTGCAGGTAGTGAAGTACTGCACTGAGCTGGTAGAAGACCGTGACCTGGAGAAGCTCGACCTCGTCATCAAGTACATGAAGAGGTAAGGCCTCTCACCAAGTCAAGTGATTAAAACAGGTATATTATGCGGGAGTAGTATCTGGCATTGACTATTTCTTAAAATTAAGATGTGTGCCAGGGAAACCTGTTGCCCAAGCCCCCCCCCCCAGAAGTGTTGTGCTCTGTTGGTGTCCTGTACTGTCTGCCCTTGATGAAGTTTTGCACCTCTACAACGCCTCTCCCTCCACCCCCACCCCCACCCCCCCACACACCTTGCTCCGCCCCCTGCAGGTTGATGCAGCAGTCGCTGGAGTCAGTGTGGAGCATGGCCTTTGACTTCATCCTGGACAATGTGCAGGTGGTGGTGCAGCAGTCCTATGGCAGCACCCTGAAGGTCACGTAGGGGCCACGCCACGCACCTCTTTCTGAAGGACCGAGGAACAGTATTGGGGGATGAAACCTCGCTCAGGCTGTTCCTCAAAGACTATATTGAAAGTCAGAAATTCAGCACCCCCACCTCTTCCCCCAATCCCCAGTACTGGCTTACATTTTCTTTCCCCAAACAATTAAGTGCTAAATGAAGCGGGTGACGCAGACCTAGTCATGAGAGGAGTGGAGAGACCGATACCCCCCTTCCCTTTCCCCAGCTCTCTCTCCCTCTCTTTCTCTCTGTGGGCTGTGCAATATCCGCTTATTAAGTATCTGCAAAGTAGCATGGTAGTACAAAAAAATCCCCTTTCATGAGAAATACATTTTTATTACAAAAAATATTTGTATCTTTGCAAAGTGCCAAAATTTGCCAGTATTGCATGTAAATAATGATTCAAATCTTAGAGTTAATATTATAAACATCTAACAAAAAGTTCGGAAATTTGTGTTTGGTAGATTATTTCTCTGTTGATCTGCTGTTGCCCCATTTGTAAGGAACATGCATTTGTGGGATGAGCAGCACAGCTGAGTATGTGGGTTGCGCCCATGAAAAATTTGCAAAAACTTCTCTGCCAATTCCAAACAGCTTATTCTGCTGTTGCTATTGACTCTTGTTTTGAGCTTCCGGTACCCCCAGGTGCTGACAATCAGGTGCCTGATTGGCACCTGACTGGCAGCACCTGTGAGCATGGGCCCTGCTACAGTGGTCAATTGGTGTCTGCTCCAAGAATCGGCATGCCACGTTTGTCTGATCTCGATAAGGCCCATGCGATAGGGCAACTTCAAGCTGGTGTTCCACAAAAGCAAGTTGCGGCATTATTTGGAGTGAGCCCTAGTACCATCTCCAAACTGAAGGCCAAGTTCCATGAAACGGGGGATGTCAGAGACAGAACGTGAAGTGGGCGTCCCAATAAGACGACACCCCAAGAAGACCGGTTCCTCACCCTTTCAGCACTTAGGAACCGTAGGCTATCTTCTACAGATTTGCAGTCAAGGTTTGCAGGACGATATGGCACACGGCTCTCGGCCCAGACAATCCGGAACAGACTGCACGCAGCCAATCTCCGGGCTCATAGGGCTGCCAGGAGGCCTGCCATGACTGCCCTTCACCATCAGGCCCGTTTGCGCTGGTGCCGGCAACACCTGCACTGGAACCTGAACATGTGGAGGAACGTTATGTTCAGCGATGAGTCCAGATTCTGCCTAGGGAAGTTGGATCGTAGGGTCAAAGTGTGGAGAAGACGGGGAGAACGCTATGCTGATTGCTGCACCGATAGAGTAACACCTTTTGGTGGAGGCAGTGTGATGGTGTGGGGCGGCATCTCCATCACTGGAAAAACGAGGCTTGTCATCATTGGAGGCAATCTCAATGCAGAGAGATATCGAGATGAGATTCTGCAACCAGTGTCAATCCCATATCTCCACAGTCTGGGACAGTCTGTGGTTCTTCCACACGCTACTGAGGCTCCTGACTGTTTGTTAAATTAATACATTGTAAAATTGCCAATATGTCTTGTTTCTTCCTTGTTACTGATAGACTTCAATCATCCAATCCACCAAACAACACCAAACAAGAGTCAATGGCAACAGCAGAATAAGCTGAAAATTTTTCATGGGTGCAACCCACATACTCAGCTGTGCTGCTCATCCCACAAATGCATGTTCCTTACAAATGGGACACCATTTAAAAGGGAAATAAACAGGCTTTCCAACGGTATAAAATGTATTGCCAAGAAGCATTGTTACAACAGAGAAATAATCTACCAAACACAAATTTCCAAACTTTTTGTTCAATGTTTATTTAGAAATGAGTTTGTTTATATGAAAAGACGTTTGCTGTTCGTTTTTGGTCCACTGCTCGTTTATCATGATGGAAACGATGAATTAGCCAAGCCCTTTGTGTCCCAAATGTCTGGGGGTGCTGGATGAGAAGAATGAACACAATGTTCTCTTGGCCACCAATCGAGCACATGAACTGGAGATGTGCTATGGTTGTAAAACTGGCTTGTTCAATTAAATTGAAAGACTTTGAATTCCTCAGAAATGGAACCAAGTTGGTGCATTGAATGTATCTCTTGACACGGGAAAGCGTTTGGCTTTCCTTAACTCTCAAGTTACATTGTATGATTTTACTTTTGTTTGGTTTCATTACCACTCTCTACCAAGTCCTTCAAATGGTCCACAAGATTGAACTTTGAAAATCAATGCCTTAAAGGCATTAAAGGCATGTCTTTTTTTTGCCATAGCTTTTTTAAAAGGGAAGAGCCAAGAAGCCCATCTATCAGTACAAAGCTGTGCCTGAAGACCTCACGCTGTGAAATCATTTGTATGTTTTTCTAAGAGAGATTATTAATAAACACTGAACTCTGAAAATTCATGTTGTATGTGTGTACATTTACATTTTTACATTTTAAGCATTTAGCAGACGCTCTTATCCAGAGCCACTTACAAGATGTGCATAAATACATGGTAGGAACAATCATAGTTAGCACAAGAGATCAGTGCAGTAATACAGCGATAGACATCATTGCAGGCATCTGCGTACCATACCTGTAGCACTAGGAAGGAAAAGGTTAGTCTTTTTTTAAATTTATAAATGGAGTAAGGAGGGGTATAAAGTGTTGAACAAGTAGGCAGTGGTGGTGATGACAATTAGCTAGTTCAGTGGTAGTGGAGTCTGAAAAGGTGGGTCTTGAGTCTCTTGCGGAAGATCGCAAGTGATTCCGCGGTCCTGACCGATTGCGGGAGGTCGTTCCACCAGCGAGGGGTCAGAACAGAGAAGAGGTGAGACCGCGAGGAGCGGCTGCCAGGCACCCGGAGGGTCTGGCAGGGTCTGGCAGTTTGCCAGAGGAGGCGGAGCGGAGTGGTCTGGCTGGGGTGTAGGGCGTGATGAGTGACTGGAGGTAAGGGGCAGCAGTACCTCTAGCCGCTTGAAAAGCAAGCACCAGTGATTTGAATCTGGTGCGTGCTGCGATGGGGAGCCAGTGCAGAGCAGAGAGTAGAGGGGTGACGTGGGTAAACTTTGGCTGGTTGAACACGGGGCAGCGTTCTGGACAAGTTGCAGTGGCTTGATGGCACAGGCCGGCAGGCTTGCCAGCAAGGAATTGCAGTAGTCCAGACGTGAGATCACCAGGGGCCTCATTTATAAAAAGTTGCGTAGAAACCATCCTATATTTGATCTAAGATCATTTCTGAAATGTGCGTAAGTGTGATTCAGAGAAACTGAACGTACGCCCAAAAAAACGTGCGTACGCCACTCGCCCAGATGTGAAATCTATAAATCGCAAATGATCTTGAAATTGTGCGTAGCTGAATGGTTTTAGATCTCCGCCTTGTAAACGCCCCCTAATTAATATAATTAGCATATAAAGGAGCACGAATCAAAACAGAAATGTTCTACTTGATAATGGCGAGCTGCAAGAAAAATAATTTTTAGCGAGGCGGAAATCGAGGTCTTGTTGGCGGAGGTGCAGCTGCGTGCAGGGACGCTGTTTGGGAGCCTTTCCAATGGCTTTACCAGTACAACCAAGTACGTGGCCTGGCAGTCTGTAGCCCAGGCTGTGAACGGGGGGCAGCAAAGGTCCCTGAAGGACGTAAATAATTTTAAAACTGAGGTCAAAATCTCTAATAACTCGTTCCCTTCTTATTGCGCGGTTGGCGATATCTTCGAGAAGCGAAGCCATTCTATTTTATAGCCTACAGATTGACCGAAGTGTTTTACACGTGTGGAACCATAATATGTATTAAATACATTTCAAGGATGTGTCAATTATGCTAATTGGGGTAGTTTTGGAAAACCAATGTGTGTTTTTGGTTTGTTTTCCACAAGTAGCTTAGCTTATGTTGTTTTAATTTATTAATAAATGTATTGTGCAAACCATTACGTATAGCCTAAGCAATGTGTTCAATCTGGTAATACTACTACTACTACTACTACTACTAATAATAATAATAATAATAATAATAGGCAGCAGACGACATGTTGGCGCTGTTAGATTTCGAATACATTTTACATTACATTTACATTTTAAGCATTTAGCAGATGCTCTTATCCAGAGCGACTTACAATATGTACATTAATACATGGTAGGAACAATCATAGTACGCGCAAGAGATCAGTGCAGTAATACAGCAATAAACCATTGCAGGCAGCTGCGTACCATACCTGTAACACTGGGAAGGAAAAGGTTAGTCAATTATTATTTTTTAATGGAGTAAGCAGGGGTATATAGTGTTGAGCAAGTAGGCAGTGATGATGACAATTAGCTAGATGTACAGAATTCAGTGGTAGTGGAGTCTGAAAAGGTGGGTTTTGAGTCTCTCGCGGAAGATCGCAAGTGATTCCGCGGTCCTGACCGATTGCGGAAGATTATTTCACCAGCGAGGGGTCAGGACAGAGAAGAGACGAGACCGCGAATACCTGCAGTACTCCAACATTGCCACAAGGAAAAGTGCGTACGCCAGGTTGAAACCTGACGTGGAGGTAAGTACTTTTCCACGTCAAAGACCGTTTTTATAAATCTGAACTTTGACGTGGATTTGAGCGTACGCACGTTCTAAGATCAAATTTGTGCGTAAGTACGTTTTATAAATGAGGCCCCAGGGCCTGGACCAGGGGCGTCATTTATAAAAAGTTGCGTAGAAACCATCCTACATTTGATCTAAGATCATTTCTGAAATGTGCGTAAGTGTGATTCAGAGAAAATGAACGCACGCACAAAAAACCGTGCGTACGCCACTCCCCCAGATGTGAAATCTCTCAATCACAAATGATCTTGAAATTGTGCGTAGCTGAATGGTTTTAGATCTCCGCCTTGTAAACGCCCCCTAATTAATATCATTAGCATATAAAGGAGCTCGAATCAAAACACAAATCCTCTACTTGATAATGGCGAGCTGCAAGAAAAATAATTTTAGCGAGGCCGAAATCGAGGTCCTGTTGGCGGAGGTGCAGATGCGTGCAGGGACGCTGTTCGGGAGCCTTTCCAGTAGCTTTACCAGTAAAACCAAGTACGTGGCATGTTAGTCTGTAGCCCAGGCTGTGAACGAGGTGCGGGGGCAGCGAAGGTCCCTGAAGGACGTAAAGAAAAAGTGGTCTGATTTAAAACTGAGGTCAAAATCTCTAATAACTCGTTCCCTTCTTATTGCGCGGTTGGCGATATCTTCGAGAAGTGACAATGCTGCCATTCTTCCTCTTGCAAACCACTGCATTATTGGACATTTTATAGCCTACAGATTGACCGAAATGTTTTACACGCGTGGAACCATAATATGTATATTAAATACATTTCAAGGATGTGTCAATTATGCTAATATGGGTAGTTTTGGAAAAACCAATGTGTGTTTTTGTTTTGTTTTCCACAAGTAGCCTAGTTTATGTTTTAATTTATTCATACATTTATTGTGCAAACCATTACGTATAGCCTAAGCAATGTGATCAATCTGGTAATACTACTACTACTAGGCTACTACTACTACTACTACTAATAATAATAATAATAATAATAATGAGGAAACAATTAGGCAGCAGACGACATGTTGGCGCTGTTAGATTTCCGAATACATTTTACATTACATTTACATTTTAAGCATTTAGCAGACGCTCTTATCCAGAGCGACTTACAATGTGTACATTAATACATGGTAGGAACAATCATAGTACGCGCAAGAGATCAGTGCAGTTTTTTTATTTTATGGAGTAAGCAGGGGTATATAGTGTTGAGCAAGTAGGCAGTGGTGATGACAATTAGCTAGATGTACAGAATTCAGTGGTAGTGGAGTCTGAAAAGGTGGGTTTTGAGTCTCTTGCGGAAGATCGCAAGTGATTGCGCGGTCCTGACCGATTGCGGAAGGTAGTTCCACCAGCGAGTGGTCAGGACAGAGAAGAGACGAGACCGCGAATACCTGCAGTACTCCAACATTGCCACAAGGAAACGTGCGTACGCCAAGTTGAAACCTGACGTGGAGGTAAGTACTTTTCCACGTCAAAGACCGTTTTTATAAATCTGAACTTTGGCGTGGATTTGAGCGTACACACGTTCTAAGATCAAATCTGCGTAAATTCGTTTTATAAATGAGGCCCCAGGAATTGTGTGGCCTCTTGGGTGAGGAAGGGTCGGATCCTCCGGATGTTGTGGAGGGAGAATCGGCAGGTCCGAGTGATTTATATGCCATTTTTAGCGTATAAATCGCTACTATGTGGCTCAAGAAGCACAGCTGGTTGTCCAGGGTCACTCCAAGACTCCTGGCAGACTGGGATGGAGACACTATGGAGACTTCCACGGTGATTGAAGCATCGATCATCGGGGAGCCCTTCGCTGGGAGGAAGAGCAACTCAGTCTTCCCCAGGTTCAGCTTCAGGTGGTGGGTGGACATCCATGCGGAGATGTCAGCCACGCATGCAGAGATCCGTGCCGGAACCTGGGTCTCAGATGGAGAGGTGGAGAGAATATCTATGTATCTATAACTCTTTATATATATATATCAAATAAAATAAGCTTGTTTTGTCCCATCAGTAAATCTACATTCAGCCCACTCAAAACACAATCTTTACTTGAAGTAATTTGTTTGGAAATATTAGATTTGGGCAAATGCGTTCTCTCCAAATGCTACGTCAACCAAATCCTTCATCGTAAATCTCACATTAAGGATTACACAAAGCATGGGACAAACTGGTTTAGTTCCTGACAACAACCAAAATGCCCTATGTGACAAAAGTACAAATTAATGATTTGTCGTTGACATGGTAGTGATTTCATTTTTGTAAATTCCAACAAAAGACCGTAAGATTCAAACTCTGCAGTATATAAAACTAAGAGCAACTGGTAGCGGTTTCCATTAGAATATCTAAGCAAATGTACCTTGAAGAGCTAAAAACACTTTCTGTTGTGTGCAGGAACTAGTTTCCAAATGCCTTTGAGTCCCATAATTTGAGAAAGCCCCAGATCTTGCAAATTGTGATGACAATAATTTATTGTTCACATAACAGATTGAGAATTTCCATGATCCTTAATGTACATTTAGACCCATTATTGCATTTTACTAAACTTTTTGTAAAACCAAGCAATTTTTAAAAAGTGAACACTTTCATTTTTATGCGCACATGAAATGAAGGTCCAATGACCGTTGAAGTTGATCAATTCATGTTCATGGAAATGTCGCCATTGTGGTCAATGTGCTTAGCTATGTAAAACACTTTGGGAGGCATGGCAAACACCTTCTCGTGGTGCCTCCTGTCAGTAACTTATGACCCCAACCCATAAGAGAAACAGAGTTTGCCAATTAAGGGCCCTCACCCAGGCTGGTGCTCGGCAGCAGTCGGAGAGGAGAGCCGGTGGGGCTTGCTCCACTGGCCTCCAACCCAGAATACTGCAGCTGAACACCGAAGGGCTCACCACCAGTAAGATCAGTGTCATTGAACAGCTGGCCTATACCTTCAAGGCCCTCATCATCCTCTTCCAGGAAACCCACTGCGTCTCAGCAGACAAGTTAGTGCTACCAAATTTTGCACTAGCTGGGTCCATCCTGAGCAGGAAGCATGGCCTTGCCACGTTTGTCCACGAAAGGTTGAGCTGGACTCTCGCCGACCAATCACCAGCTGACTCGGAGATTGAGTGGTTGTGCGTGGACATTGCCGGTTTAAAAATCGTAAACGTCTACAAGCCTCCTCACTCGCGATTCACGCCAGCGTCTGTCCCGGTGTTCCCTCACCCCTGTCTTTATGTTGGCGACTTCAATTGCCAGCATGAAGACTGGGGGTACAACACCAACACACCCGACGGAGAGAACCTGGCTGCCTGGGCAGCCAACAACTGCCTGACCTTGTTACACGATCCCAAGGGTCCAGCTAGTTTTCTCTCCGGTCGCTGGAATACTGGGACTAATCCAGACTTGGCTTTCGCGAGTGTCGGCGTAGACAACCAGCTCCCTGACAGACGTGTGCTCGGAAATTTCCCACGGTCCCAACATCGACCATCGCTGATAACCGTACCCAAACTTGTGGACATTGTCCCGAGTGAGCCGGTGAAGCGATGGAATTTCCGAAAGGTCAACTGGAAACGCTTCCGCCTCCTCACCAACAAATCCACGAGGCATCTTCCATCGCCTAATACCAACAGCGTGGATGAGGCATACCAGGACTTCTGCAGTTTGCTAGTGAAAGCGACCAAAAAATCCATCCCACGTGGACGTCGCAACAGCTACAAACCATGCTGGGATGCGGAGTGTGAGAATCTCTACTGCGCCTTCCTCCGGGCTCCTGCAGGAACCGAGTCAAACAGGGCTGCTACAGCCCTGTTGTCAAGACTCGGTCGGAGGAGACAAGAGCGCTGGGAGGAGGCTGTCAATACCATCGACTTCTCACACTCCAGCCGCAAGGCAGTGAACAACCTCACTGGCAGGTCAAGACACTCCCCTCGTCACTGCCCCATTTCTGCAAATAAAATCGCATCACAAATAGATGTGCCCCGAAATATAGTCCGGGTGAACCCCCCCTAGGAGCAGAAAAAAAGAACATACCCAAACAAAGAAACCATGTACAAAAAATCAGATAATAAATAAAACACACAAAATAACATTTTAACTTTATTTTCATTGTAATTACAATCGGTCTTTTAATATTTTCATTTTCATTCACCAACTGTACAAGCAACAAAAGGCAGAAGACATGAGTTTATAAATAGGCCATATCTTTATTGATTTTTATTTTCAATTCATATTTCACACTCGAGTGGGGGGGCGGATGGGGGATCATAATGTTTCAGTTAAATCGTTCATGATAAAAACTTCTATAGGCACTAGGCAGAATGAAACAGGGCAGGGAGTAGCGGGGGAATTGTGGCGATTTGGAGAATCGCGGTGGAGGACAAACGTCAGATAAAAACGGCATTCCGGAAAAAAGCACTGCGGATGTAACAGATTTCTAAAACTGTGACGAGTGTGAGCCCCTGCTTGGAGACCAAACGGCCAGCACCCTTCCCCCAATCCGCATCCCGTCCCATGCCCCTGCCGGCCCATCGCGTCTACGCCCAAGAGGTTCGAGTGTCAGTCGGTTGTGGAGGAGCGATGGAAAGAATTAGAAAGAGAAAAAAAGAAAATAAGTCAGTCAGAATAACAGGCACGTTGGAATAGTGTGTAAATGCTGTAAAACTGTCACTGACAAAACAGTGGAAATAGTTTGGTTTCTCACAGAAAACATTTACTTTTTCCTTTAAATACCACATTCCTTTTCCCCTGCAGAGTGGGAGGAGGGGTGAGGGGGGGCAAGCCCTGCACCCCTACACATAAAAGCGTGTGTGCATGCGTGTGTGTGTGTGTGTGTGTGTGTGTGTGTGTGTGTGTGTATGCGTGTTTTTCTACTTCACTCAGAGCAATCGTTAGATGAACTTGTGTGTTGTAAAAGCGAAGCAAACTTTTGCTCTCCTGCACGGTCATGTGATGTTTGTGCCTGTGTGTGTGTGTGTGTGTGTGTGTGTGTGTGTGTGTGTGTGTGTGTGTGTGTGTGTGTGTGTGTGTGTGTGTGTGTGTGTGTGTGTGTGTGTGTGTGTGTGTGTGTGTGTGTGTGTGTGTGTGTGTGTGTGTGTGTGTGTGTGTGTGTGTGTGTGTGTGTGTGAGAAAGTGAGCGCGCCTGCATGTCTGTTCAGATGATCTCAAAAGTCTTCTTAAGTTCCATGATGAGCTGCCAGTCGGATTTCGTCATCTCGTCCCTGAACCAGCTCTTCAGCGCATCGATCGACTGTCGTGTGATCTGAAAGTAAAGAGAAACAAACGAAAAAAAGTAACCGTCAGCATCTCCTGTGTGGTCCCACTGGGGCCACATACACCGGAAAATGTATGCACTTTTTGTCGCTTTGGACAAACGGCATATGTTATATTATTAAAAGAAAGCTAGGATTCTGAGGCGTCCTACCACTGATTCGCAATAGTTGTACAATGGCAATAATTGCAGGGATCCCACTCTTTTCAAAAAGCACATTTACGTGTTTTTATTATTTTTACCCCCTACTTTTCTTACCCACACCCACCCCCTCCCATTTTGGAACACCCAGTCGTACTCATAGATCCATCCCATCTCTGGGACATCCTCCTGGTGAGAGCGCAAACAAGTCCGTGCCGCCAGCTAGAACGTTCAAGAGGCCATTTTCAAGGATGATTCCATGTCCTTTCTGGGACAGTGGATCAGCTTCCTGTGACTTTTAATCAATGCGTTCAATCAACCTCAGGCTAAAGGCCTTTCTTAAATATGATTAAGGAACCCCAACAAGCTTTACTTAAATTCACATACAATACGTGGCCTCTCTTAATCTGGAGAAGTTTACACTTGGGTAACATTTTTAACATTTTACAATTACACTTGATGCAACACTGCACTTTCCAGATCTTCCTTAGGCCAGGAAACCAAACACATTAATTCAAGGTTTTGTTATAGCATGGATCCCTTTGTTTTTGTCAACAACAAAAAAAAAAAAGCCTAAGGTTCAAAACTCCCCTCTGTAAAACAAACCGGGCACGCAAATCATTCATCCCAACTAGCACCAGCTATGTAGACTTCAAAACATAATTATCTCACTTTACACGTCATGCCTTATATGTTCATGTCATGTCTTTTGTATTATGTTGAACGTGTATGTTGTGTTAGATTGTATGTGTATGCCAATGCCTGCCTGTATAATTGCAAAACAAATTTCCCTCTGGGATAATAAAGTATTCCCCGCCACCCCAAGCCAACCCCGGGTCCTTCCCTCCCTGTAGTGACGGCACCTTGCTGATGATGAAGTCCGTGGCCTCGAAGTGGCGGCCGTACATCTTGGGTGACTCGCCGGGGATGGGCTCAATCTTCACGCAGATCTCCTGGCCCTTCTTGGCGCTGTCCACGTTCTTGTGGTTGATCTCGATGCTGGTGATGATGCCGATGTCCACAAACTGAGGGGGGGACGCGGACAGGAGACGACGCGACAGATCAGAGCGGGAGGGGGTGAACGCCCCGCCTTTTTGCCGAGCTCGGTGTCAAAACTGGAAAGGAGACTCACCCCTTTGCTCGGCACGCAGAGGGGAGTGCCCTGCTTCAGCACGCCCGCCTCCACGGTGACGCCCATGACGATGGGATCGCGGGAGTTGAAGATGAACTGCGGGAGGATCCGGAGCTTGCAGGGGAACACGGCGATGTTCCTGCGAGGGGAGGAGAGGAAGCCGTCAGATTACGGGTGGCTTTGTCGCCCTCGCGCGAGGATGTAAAAGGTACAGCGGTGCCGGTTATAACGTAATCGACCCAATCGCGCACGTAACGGGCACTCGATTGAAGTGCGCCTTCTTGCCGCAGGTGCCTGTGACCTGAGAACTGTGTGAGAGGACAGAGAAAGAGGAGGAGGCCGTGTGAGATAAGGGAGAGAATCCACCCAATGACGTACTTGAACTCATCCTGTTTCTGCTTCTTATAGTCCTCTCTGTACTTGGTGAAGGCGTCAAACAGGTGGTAGATGATCTCGGCACTGAAGACGCGCACCCCCAGGCTGTCAGCCATCTCCTGGGACTCCCTCTCCACCTTCACATCGAATGCCAGGATCACAGCGTACCTACAGGCCAGAGGGAGAAGGGAGGGGGGAGAGAGGGAGAGAAAAGGAGAGGGAGAGATGGGGGTCAAGGAGAAGGGGAGAGAGAATGAGTAAGGAAGAGGGAGAGAGGGGGTAGGAAGGGAGGGAGAGAGGACAGAGAGAAGTGTTGAAACAGAGGGAGAGAGAACAGAGAACAAGTGAGGAAGAGGGAGGGAAGAAAGGAGTAAAGGGTTGAGAGACAGGTGGCAGAGGGGGAGGGGGATGGGCAGAGGGAGGGAGGGAAGGAGTGGTGAAGTGGGAGGGATAACGAAGGGGATAGAAAGGGAGGGAGATGGGACAAAGAGCGGCTGAGAACGCTGCAGATGCTGACGCTTCATATGTAGCTTTACGCTTAGCGACAACATTTTAGTGTATACACAGCAGCACAGATAAGATTTATGACCGGATTAATCGCAGAGATGATTGCAATCCTTAGCCTCACTCACATCCCGTGTGTAGAATGACACAGTGCCATTCCCCACATGAAGCAGTTGTGTGCCATTCCCCACTGGGAGGCTCCCTCTCTGAAGGCCTTTACTTACTGTGGGTCATGCTCCAGCATGGTAGAGGACTTCATCACATCTTTCTTGTGGACCGGGCCAATGTTGATGCCGGCGTACTGTAACAACATGGACACCCTGAGCAGCAGAACACATCACTCCCGCTCCCTCTCCCACTCCCACTCCCAACGCATGTGCACAGGGAAGCAGCCGGTACACACTAGGGGTGTAACGGTACACGTATTTGCACCGAACCGTTCGGTAAAGGACTTTCGGTTCAGTACACGCTGTGAACCGAACGAATGCAATCTTGCTTTAACCACTAATGCACGTGCAGAGCTTTTTTAGTTTGCGGTTGCAACACTATTGACGGACATTTTTTTTATTATTTAAGAAAGAAAGATATGTGCCTTACTGTGTTCAGTAAATTATGGCCAATTAGCCACTGTTCACAAAGTTCATAATAAATTAAAAGCAATTTTATGTTTTGCATTGCTGTTTCCCCCCGCTGTACTGAAAACGTACCGAACCGTGACTTCAAAACCAAGGTACGTACCGAACCGTGATTTTTGTGTACCGTTACACCCCTAGTGCACACCAAAGGCTACAGCAGCAGGCAGCTGAAAGGCAGTTTATGTTCATGGAAGTACTCACAGTGCTCTATGCTCTGTGTGTTCCCGGGTGAGGGGGTAATTCGTTCGTTTTGTGTGGTGCATTCCTAGCCGAGGGGCAATTAGCTAGTTTTGCACGGTGCGCCCTCGTGCAGAAACACTCACTGGCACTTTGGAGGTGCGGAGGAACTCCAGCAGGGCCTCCAGGGACCCCAGGGTGGAGGCCTGCACGTACACGCCCTTCTCCTCCAGCTTGATGGAGTTCAGCGTCTGCTTCAGCTCCCGCACAAGCTCGTCCTGCAGGGGGGCGGATAGTAAGTGATGTTAACAGGACAGCAAGTGAGGGAGAGAACTAAACCAAAACTGGCTTTGTAGGTCAGCTTAATGTTAACCACTTAGCGCTCAGTGTCTTTTAACCACTATTGTCGCAGAGATGAAGAATGAAGATTTCACCCTTTTTCTTTGAGTGCTCGAGAGAGAAATAGAGAGAGAAAATAGACGCCTCCCGGGTGGTCTAGCAGTTACAACATTCGATGCTGGCCACTGCGACCGGGGTTCGATTCCACAGGCCGCGCCAGAGTCAGCTCTGGCCGGGAGTGCCACTAGGGGACGCAATTGGCTGTCCACCTCAGGGAGGGGGGGAGGAAAGCCAACATGAGTTTGCTGCATAATAGGAGTAGCTCTGGAGTACCGGAGTTACAGGCGACGGCTTGGCGAGTGCCGGCTCAGATGAGACGATACTTCGCCTTTGTCACTGCCAGTCACAGGACTACGGCAGCGAACTCACAATACGAGGTGGGGATTGACATCAAAAATAGAGGGTGTAATTGGCTACTAAATTGGGAGAAAATGTGATAAAATCAGAAACAAATTCTTAAAAAAAAAAAAAAAAGAAAATAGATGGAAGAGACAGAGAATCATATTAGGTTGGGGAGCGAGTGGGAGAGAAAGGCAGAAGGAGAAGAAACTGGGAGACAGAGAGTGGGGATGTTTTGTGCGACAGAGATTGGGGCAGGGTTGGGGAGGGGGGATGGAGCAGATGGCCGCTCGTACCCGCAGCACTGGAATCTCATCCTCCTTGTGAGCCACCAGCAGGGGGAGTCCCGCCAGCGTCTTCTCCAGATCCTTCCCCAGGATCTTCACTCCCTGCGCCGTCGACACCTCCTTGTGCTTCTCGTACTGGGTCTGTCAGAGAGACATTTCGTTAACGCTTCAAACACACCAGGGGAGACGGCCTGAAGACACAACGCCAACATTCAATGAGCCGATCTGACCAATGGAAAATGACCGCAGAACCAGAGGGAGAATATCGATCTCCCTTTTATATACAATACACCATACAGAATATACATTATGTAGAAAGTATAGAACAGGCCCAGGGGCACCTGCCCTGAGCCCTAGGTCCTGCGAGAAGTGTGAGCTGCTCCCATTAACCCCCGGCCAATAACCAGATTCCAGACCGGTCATCTCACACCTACCCCGGTTCCTGAACCTGGACCCTAGTCACGTGATTTACTCCACGCCTCCCACTTCTGACTACTTAACTTGGAAGTCAGCCAGCAGAGCGCCTCCTTTGGACTGACCCTGATACAATCTTTTTTGGACACACCCTGTGCCGACCAGAAGAGGATAGGCTCCACCTTTTTAGTCTGGTTCCTCCTAAAGTTTCTCCCCATTATTGAAGACCAAGGGAGTTTTTCCTTGCCACTGTCACCTTAGGCTTGCTTTGGGAGGGGGGGGCGTCTAGGCCTGGGTTTACTTTTGTGAAGCGTTTTGTGACAATGTATTTGTAAAAAGCACTGCACAAATACATTTGATTTGATGTGAACATGCGTTTTGAAATTGGTCCGATAAATGCAAGACACTAAATGGTTCCCAGGAGTCCCCCCCTGCCCCGCTGCCTGCCTGGCCCACGGCTCCCGCCCCATTACCTTCACACGCAGTTCTCTCAGTGGTGGGGGCAGCAGCAGGCCCCTGATCTGGGTAACGATGGGCCCCTCTACGCCAGGGACGATGATGGTCTCACCCTCCCTCAGTCGCCCGTTGATCAGGATGACGTCTATGGTGGTGCCCATCCCTGGCAGTGCCTTGACCTGGAGGGAATGGGGGGTTGGGGGTGAATTTTACAATCATGGAATGTTTCTAAGTCCTCTGGTGCCATTTAAATGAGCTGAAAATTCATTATTCAAATGAAAAAAGAGTGAATTTCCATAGGTAAATAAGATAAATCGGTCTCTATTGTTTTCTTTGTGTGGGCCCACCTGATTTTTAAAAGTTATAAATCACCCAAAAATCATAACCACAAATGAAAAATGATTACATACTCGACAGAAAAAAACGGAACATCAAGAGGGAAAGTGTCAAACAAAAGGTCTAGCGATCGGGCTGCGTCGGCGAATACCAGCCTGAGATTTTTATGGCCCCACCCCTCTCCCCATCACCTCCGTGACCTGGCCTCTGACCCCCCCATTTTACATTTTATATTTACATTTTAGGCATTTAGCAGACGCTCTTATCCAGAGCGACTTACACGGTTTACATTTCTTTACATACAATCCATTTATACAGCTGGATATTTTACTGAAGCAATTCAGGTTAAGTACCTTGCTCAAGGGTACAACAGTAGTGCCCCACCTGGGAATTGAACCTGCAACCTCTGAGTTACAAGCCCAGCTCCCTAACCATTACACTACACCCCCGCCTTCATTCTCTCACCTCCATGACCTGGGCCCTGAGCTCATCGCAGTGGGCCAGCCTGCGGGCCAGCATGCTCTGGGTCAGGTCCACCAGCAGGGCGATCAGGTTGCCCATGCCGTCGCCCGAGTGGGCCGAGGTGGGCACCAGGGACACAAAGGTGCGAGGGTCCTTATTCTCATGGAACAGTGCAGCATTCAGACCCTGCGGGGACAGAAAGGCAGACAGACGGACAGACAGACAGAGTCAGGGCCTGTACTTGTTTCAGCCTTAACTCAGGAAAAGGCTAACCAATCGACACGGATCGATTGTGAGGAAATAGTTGTAAGGTGGATGCATATGGCAGGAAAATATTGGTTTCGTCATGATTTCGTCTAATTCACATCTAGTCGTATCATTACCGCAGTACCGAACTGCGCTACCACCAAAAACCACAATTGAAGAGCGGAGCACACGCAGGTCAAGCAAAATCATTTTTCAATTTTGTCCCTCCAGTTATTCCCCGCCGGACGCAGAGAGCGTTCCCGGGTCTGGCATGGCTATAAGCGTGGGCACGGCTGACCTGCTGGGCGAACTCCACGATGATTGACTTGGTCCTCTCATCGAACTCGTCTTTGGTGTTCTTCTTCTGCTTCTTCAGCGTGGTCACCACGTCCGTCTCCGGGCTCTTCTTCCAGTCGTACAGGCGGTCGATCTTTTTTAAAATGAAAAAAACTTCTCAGGCTAAATATGAACTGTATTTATTTTCCTAGAAAACTGGTGCCAGGTAGGTATAAATGTAGAATGAAATCTGTAAGGTGAGCTTCGGACAACTGGCCAAATAACAACGGATTTGTCCGATCAAATATTTTGAAGGTGCAGTGACATCAGGGTTAAGAACTTGTTGTAGTAAAGTCATGGTCATGCTTTAGCTAGACAGGCACATTTCTGCACATTGCTGCAGTGAAACCTCAGCTGTATTGAGGGGAGTGAAGATGTATCAGCGGTCCAACAAGCTCCAAACAGTTTGACAGGTACCAGTGCGTGGGTGTGCTGGTATAGTGGATGAGATGACAGGGTGTATGATGTGGGGTACATGGGGTGTGGGACAGTGGGTGTATGAGATGTGGGAGTGGGAGTTTAGGGGTGTGGGAGGAGCCCACCTTGTTGAGCGCTACGATGAAGGGGCACTTCTTCTCCTTCAGAAGGTTAATGGACTCCAAGGTCTGCGGCTCCAAACCGTGCATGATGTCCACCACCAGGATGGCAATGTCACATAGAGAACTGCCCCTGTTCCTCAGATTACTGCAGACAGAGAGAGGGAGTCAACACACAGACACAGACACACACACACACACCACTGCCCCTGTTCCTCATATTACTGCAGGGAGAGTCATCATGCACGCACGCACGCACGCACATGTTTGTTGTGCTTACCTGAAAGACTCGTGTCCTGGAGTGTCAATGATCAGCATTCCCGGAATCTTAATACTCTCTTTGTCGAACTAAGGGAGACGCAATTTCAAACCATCACACTGCGAAACATTATGACTGACATACAGTACTGTGCAAAGGTTTTAGGCAGGTGTGAAGAAATGCTGTAAAGTAAGAATGCTTTCAAAAATATAAATTTTAATCGTTTATTTTTATCAATTTACAAAATTGTGAGCAAACGGAAGAAAAATCTAAATCAAATCAATATTTAATATGACTACCCTTTGCCTTCAAACCAGCATCAATTCTTATAGGTACACTTGCACAAAGTCAGGGATTTTGTAGGATTATAGTCAGGTGTATGATTAACCAATTATACCAAACAGGTGCTAATGACCATCAATTTCAAATGTAGGTTGAAACACAGTCTAACTGAAACAGAAACAGCTGTGTAGGAGGCTTAAAACTGGGTGAGGAACAGCCAAACTCTGCTACTAAGGTGAGGTTGTGGAAGACAGTTTCATGTCACAGGTCATACACCATGGCAAGACTGAGCACAACAACAACACACAAGGTAGTTATACTGCATCAGCAAGGTCTCTCCCAGGCAAAGATTTCAATGCAGACTGGGGTTTCAAGATGTGCTGTTCAAGCTCTTTTGAAGAAGCACAAAGAAACAGGCAACGTTGAGGACCGTAGACGCAGTGGTCGGCCAAGGAAACTTAATGCAGCAGATGAAAGACACATCATGCTTACTTCCCTTCGAAATCAGAAGATGTCCAGCAGTGCCAACAGCTCAGAACTGGCAGAAATCAGTGGGACCCAGGTACACCCATCTACTGTCCAGAGACGTCTGGCCAGAAGTGGTCTTCATGGAAGAATTGTGGCCAAAAAGCCATACCTCCGACGTGGAAACAAGGCTTAGCGACTCAACTATGCACGAAAACATAGGAACTGGGGTGCAGAAAAAAGGCAGCAGGTGCTCTGGACTGATAAGTAAAAATATTTGGCTGTAGCAGAAGGTAGTTTGTTCACCGAAGGGCTGGAGAGCGGTACAATAATGAGTGTCTGCAGGTAACAGTGAAGCATGGTGGAGGTTTCTTGCGAGTTTGGGGCTGCATTTCTGCAAATGGAGTTGGGGATTTGGTCAGGATTAATGGTGTCCTCAATGCTGAGAAATACAGGCAGATACTTATCCATCATGCAATACCATCAGGGAGGCGTCTGATTGGCCCCAAATTTATTCTGCAGCAGGACAACGACCCCAAACATACAGCCAATGTCATTAAGAACTATCTTCAGCGTAAAGAAGAACAAGGAGTCCTGGAAGTGATGGTTTGGCCCCCACAGAGCCCTGATCTCAACATCATCGAGTCTGTCTGGGATTACATGAAGAGACAGAAGGATTTGAGGCAGCCTACATCCACAGAAGATCTGTGGTTAGTTCTCCAAGATATCTGGAACAACCTACCTGCCGAGATCTTCAAAAACTGTGTGCAAGTGTACCTAGAAGAATTGATGCTGTTTTGAAGGCAAAGGGTGGTCACACCAAATATTGATTTGATTTAGATTTATCTTCTGTTCATTCACTTTGCATTTTGTTAATCGATAAAAATAAACTACTAACACTTCTATTTTTGAAAGCATTCTTACTTTACAGCATTTTTTCACTTGCACAGTACTGTATGTAATCACATACTGACATACTCACTAATCACTGACTAAGACGAAGACTTACAAGCTCTTATCACATCAACAAGCATTAAGCTTGGCTTGTGTGGCAGTCAAAAGGCGCGTTTCCACCAAAAAGTCCCCGGATCTTTTAGTTGCAGGAACTATTTTCAAGGAATTGAAAGGTTCGTTCCTTCAATCCATTATGTCCGCATTTCCACAGGGGTCTAGAGAACCGCGAAGATTATGCAAATTAGTCCGCTGACATGTGCATATTAAGACTTTAGCTTGCAGGCAAAATGCTCCTACGTCGGCGTTGGAAAAAAACCCCCATAAACTGTAGGTTTTGTGTCACGAACACCAGGTACATTTTTTTAAACCTAAATATACAGATATTTTCTGGATAAAGGTGAACAGGAAGTGGTGTAGGCTGTCCAGCTTTACGAGGTCCTGTTTTTAGCCTTCTCGCTTCATGAAAAGTCTGGTTGTTTAAAATAATATTTCGTGACCATGTTTTTGTTGCTAGCTAGCTAACTTGTCACTGATGTCAATAAACATATAATATCAAATATTAGACGTTGATAATTCATTTTAAGAATAAAATCTCGTCTGGTTAAGGGGGGTTAGCTTTTGGCTAGCATTACAATAGTTAGCCTGGCTAGCTAGTTAGCCAACCTGATCACTTTCTCTCCACGGATCTAAACAAAGAAATAGCATGACATCAGTTAGTGTTATACCATTTAACATGCATCATGTGGGCTGTAACGTTCTGTGATTTTTCCAACTGGTTTGCTACTGGTTACACAACTGGTTTGCTACTGCCAATTTTTTTAAATGGCGGTTGAAACAGAACGCTGCAAGTCTTTTTACCATACTCGACCAATCAGAAATGTTCAGCGCTGCAAGCCCCACCTCCAAAACTTCCTGTACTTCAAAAAGTACTACCCCATGACTAGGAACTTTTGGGGGGGTAAATAAAGTCCCCCGATCTACAGTTAGACCCTGGTCGCTGCTACTTCGTTTCCTGATATGAAAATAATTACCATGAAGGTTCCTAGTTCCTGGGAAAAGTTCCTGCGGTGGAAACGCGCCTAAAGTGAGGTGCATAGACCCCAATCAGGAGCTTGGAGGCAGATCTACAACCTAAAAACGTATTCCTCTGTGGTGATATTGTGGGCTGGTGTTCAAAATGGAATGACTGAATGTTGCCCGGAGGAATACAAAATGGTGCGGGATCAGAATTAGAAATCTGAGATTCTCCAGCACGCAGATATGACTTCATACATATCCCAACGTATATTTTGAAAAAAATTTGCAAGCTTACTTCATCTTTTGGACGAAACAAACGGATGTTCTTAACATTCAATGCTAAGAGTTATAGCCCTTCCTCTTCAGCTCTGATGATGTGTGAGGCATTCTGGGGCAAAAAGGGCGGCTGTGTAGCACCCAGGTTGGAGTCACAAGGTGGCCAACAGGGGTGTGAGGGTGTGGGATACAAAGGCACTCACATTCTTCACCATCCTGGTCTGCTCAATGATGGTGTCCAGAGGGACGTTTGTAGCACCAATCTGCTGTGTAATTCCCCCTGCCTCCCCGTCCTGGACGTGCGTGTCTCTCAGCTGCAGGACAGAGAGACAGAGAGACAGAGAGAGACAGAGGTAAGCAGATGCTGGAAAAGGGTGTGGGATGTCATGGAGGTGTGAGGGTGGGGTCCGTACTTTGTCCAGGATCTTGGTCTTGCCAGTGTCAACGTGGCCCAGCACACAGACCACTGGCGCCCGCAGCTTATCCAGGTTAATGTTCTTCAGGTTCTCCTGCCGCCGTTTCTATGAGGAACCGCAAGGGGGGGGGGGGGCAAGGTAAATCATACCGTGTAGTACTGTGTGTCTGTCTGTCTGTCTGTGTGTGTATGTGCTACCTCTATGCGCCTGTTGGCCGTGTAGTACAGCGTGTGTGTGGGTCTGTCTGCCTTGATACGCCTCTTGGCCGTGTACTACAGTGTGTGTGTGTGTGTGTGTGTGTATGTATGTGTGTGTGTGTGTGTGCGCGTGTTACCTCAATGCGCCTCTTGGCCGTGTAGTACAGTGTGTGTGTTTATGTCTGTGTGTGTGTGTGCGTGCTACCTCAATGCGCCTCTTGGCCCTGTCGTAAAGTCTCTCCTCCTTGGTGTGCCCGTCGTCAGAGTCGCTCTCACTGCTGGAGTCGGAGCTCTGCTCTTTCCCGCCCTTCCTCCTGCTGGGCTGCGCCGGTGCCTCCTCTTCTTCCTCCTCGCTTTCCTCCTCCTCCTCTTCATCTTCCTCCTCCCCTTCCTCATCGTCCTCTTCGTCGTCATCCTCACTGGCCTCCTCCTCCTCCTCAGGCTGCACCGTCTCCTTCACCTCAATGTGGACCTTTTTCATCTCTGTGCATGAAGACCACACCCGACATGTTATGGGGGGTTATAATATCCTGGTCAAATTCCCAATCTGCCCACCTAATCCTCCCCCAGATTATTTTGCTAAAGAAAACCTTTAAATACTGTTTGATTTGATTTCTCAACCTAGTGTGTTTTTCAGTACTTTTCAGCCCTAGCTGTGAATTCAGAAAACATATTCATATTTTCCATTTTCACATTGATGTCTTCGTGTCACATTTGTGATCTCTCAACCATTAATTCAACGAACCATTGAAACGAACAACCTCTCCACCACAACTAAACTAGTTTGCCGAGTTCTTTGTGTCTCAGAATGGCATCGGTCTTGGCCAGACCCATTTGTAATTCATGTAATTCAAGATTAAATAACACAACCAACAAAATGTTAATACTACATTTCATTCTTAAAATAAAGTTTTTCCCATGAAACCCTTATAGGACCGCTTGGACCATTGAGACTGACACACACACACACAGTACCAGGAAATCCAAGGGTGCTATATAAATAGCACCTATTATTATTATTATGTGGTTACTATGGATTATTATGATTACAGCAGAAGCTCTGAGCTACACCAAGCTAAACTGTCAGAATACAGTAATGTAAATGTGATCACGTGCAAATAACATTATATACTGTACTTCCGGTTGACCTGTCAGTTTGGAACTCTGGGGGATTTATATCTCTGAGTTTCTACTGTATCATCATCATCATCATCGTCGTCATCATCATCATCATTACCCTTCTCCTCATCACTGGCTATGGTTTCCCAGTTATCCACATCTGCTGCATCTGGCTTCTGTTCTTTCTCTGAAGGAACAAGAGAGCGGGGTATTACATCATTTTCAAAAAAAGCACGCAACCTTCTTATTATTCTTCTGTGTAGGAGAAGCCATTACAAAAGGGTGAATAGCAAGGCTTGCAATTTCTTTAAAACGTCTCACTGCTTCAGTAAGCAATTTGACCGGGATTGATTTTTGCTTGCTCAGGGCACAACAGGAGACGGCTCTCTCACAAGAATCCAAGAGAAAACCAAATATGGTAATAAATGTACATCTAATATTGCAGACTTGAGCCCAAGGGGCTGGCTGCTGTGAAAACATGTCAGATTGGTTTTATTTAACGCACATTTTTTTCCACAAAGGCAAAAAAGCTTTACAATAAAAAGTGGTCAATTAAAATAAATATGAATAAAACAGGGAAATAAATTACTTCATGGAAGTTTTAGCCCTGCTTCTTCTACATGTATAAATTTTTCTGGCAAGCTGAAGCACCTAGAGAGGAACAGATTTAACGCAAGAGATAAAATCTCTTCATTTAAGAGGGTCACAGGTATACCTGACTCCACCTCAAGGGTGGAGAGGGTCTCGCTGGTGATGGGTTCTGCCACTTCAGTGGTGGGTGACGTCACCTCTGACATTTCTGGGAGTGGGGGAATATAGAAATGAAATTAGGATGAGATCCTGGAGTCATTCCAATGCAAACGCAGAAACCTACCCATGCAAATCTCCTCACACTTATGACATCTCCTTTTTCCAATAATAACCCCCTAAAGCAATTAAGGTTTGTCTTGTGAGGAAAACCATGGGAAAGTGCATTTGTAACCTGAATATAGATATATAGATCTGCCCAGGGAGCATGTGCTTGGTGTATTCAACTGAACATGTGAATACATGGGGTTCATCTTCAAATATGGATTATTTATTTATTTATTTTCTTTCTACTAATATCAAGCTCCAATTAAATATAGGATACATTTGAAATTATAATTGTGTTACTGTCACTGATATTAACTTGAATGGTATCAGGGAAAAACTAAAACTACAAAATAGGCTTTCTCAGAAAACCCTTCTTTAATGAGCACAGACCAAGATCAAAATCTGTGGCAACAACTTCAAAAAACACAGAACTGAACCGCCCGTGAAATAGAAGGAACGTGGTATTCTGAACAGTCATTCACACTGAGGGGTGTTAAAAGCCTCCGATATACACAATTAGCTCGTTTCCACCACGCAGAACTCAGCTCGTCGTCCCAACCAATACAAATCTGAGAGCAGCTGGCCAAGATGAGCAGTGCTGAACCAGAACATCAGTGAAACTGCACCGTTCGCGTGAAAGACGAACAGTGTCGCGGCGCTGAGAAAGGACAGCAGAGTCATTGCGTCTCCAGGAAATGTAAAAATCTATACACTATCAATACTGATATGGGGTGGCTGAGAGCACAATGCGCTCTGGGGAAAAAGCCAGGGCCTGCAGTAAATTGCCAATGGGTGGGTCAGCTGGAAAAGAAAGAAAGTTTGGGGCTTGGGGGTATGGTTTTTGTGATTTTAATTCAGTGCGATCAGAAGTGTGTCAAGTTTTTTGGTCCCATGTGGTTAGTTTCGATTCGTTTTTCTGCAGATTCTCCAGAAATTCCACAGCACGTGGACGTGACCCTCAGGAAAGTCTGAGAGGCAGGGCCTTACCTTCTGGGGTCTGCGCCGTAGGTTTCTTTTTCCTCTTGTCTGAGTAAACAGGCTTCTTCTTTGGCACAAAATCTTTGGATGGCACTCCAACGCCTGCAATGTTGCACACGGCTCATTAGGCAAAACAGGCATTGAGTTTCCCCCCACCTAAACCTCCATCACCTTTACCTTCTTGCCCATAGGGCGTGCCCAGCTCATCTCCACCCTGCCCCGCCCCGCCCTAGTCCCACTTCCTGTCCCACCCCAGGCCCGCTCACCCTGAGCCTGCAGCAATTTGAGCGTGGCCTCAGCCCTGGCACGCGCCTCCCTCTGGGCCTTGGTCAGCAGCTTCCCCTCCTTCTTTAATCTCTCCTTTCGCTCTTTCTCCTTCTGCTTCTTTTTCTCTTTCTTCTCTTGCTCCAGACGCTCCTGTAAAGGCATGGCACGGATTTAACATGAGTACAGTATTTCCAAATGACACCTGGCTTTGAAAACAGGCACATTCTCATGACAACTAACTTCAACAGAGGCCTTAGCAAAGGTATATACATAACAAATGGTTTTGAAGAGGGTATATTTTGACAACCTATGGCTTTGACTGGGGTATGTAAGTGTTTGCGTGTGTGCACACATGTTTGTGTGAACGTGTGTGAATGCGCGTGCACGAATGCATTTGAGCGTGTGTGAATGCGTGTGCACGTGTGTGTGTGTGTGATTTGTGTACGTACGTGCACATGTGTGTGTGCTTGAGTGTGTCACCTGCTCCAGCCTCAGTGTTTCCTGCTCCTCCAGACGTCGCATTCTCTCATCCTCCTCCTGCTTGGCGCGCTCCTCCTCCTCCTTCATGCGGGCCAGGGCCTCCTGCATGGCCTTCACCGTGGCCCGACTCGGGCCCTTCTTCTTCTCCTTCTCCTTTTCTTCCTTGTCTCCCTTCTTCTTCTTCTTGTCCTTTTTCTTCTTGTCCCCATCGCCCTCCTCTGAAACAACAAGGGCACGTGTCATGACACACATTCCACCATACTGACCCAGTGGCTCATGATTCATTGAAATTTAAAATACCTTTTCCACGGCGTCCTCGGGCACGTAAAGGTGCGACCTGAAACTTTATTGTTCGGTTACCTCACAGTTACGGTCAAATTGGAACTTTGAATTCATTTTTTCATTTGAGTCAGAATTAGGAATGAACCGTGGGGAAATGCTACATGGGATGTACACAGCACACAGTAGCCTTTTTAAACATTTTATTATTTAACCAAATCTTGGTAAAATTTTCTCCAAATTTTGAATGGGCAGCTGCCCAACCCTGCAACATCCTCCATACTCATGAGCACATTCATCCTTTGTGCAGACAACTGGCAGGGGAACATTTTGCGGTAACGTTATCGTAAAAGAAGAAAAAAAATATAACATTTTTCCATGACGTGTGGGAACCTGGTCTTGTGCAATGAAGCAGGGTTCCCACTGAACCCCACAAACAATTTCACCCCACTTAGCGATTTGACTGCTCGGTACATCCAAACAAACACTTTCGTCAGAGAATGAGCCCGAGGTGCTAGTTAAGGCTAACGTCGAAAAGTGCGCTCACCGTCCCCTTGGGCGTCGGCTCCTTCCTGCTCCTCGGGGACCTCCGCAGGAGGGGCCGCCGCCGGCTGCTTCTTTGCGGCTTCCTTCTTGGGCGCGGCCTCTGCGGGCCTCTCGGCCTCGTCCTTCTCCTTCTCCTTCTGCTTCCGCAGCTTGGCCCGCTCCTCCTCCTTCTTCTTGCGGTCCCGCTCTTTCTTCTCTGCCTTCTTCTGCGCCGCCGTCTTCATCTTGAAGCTGCCCTCGTCTCCCTCGGCACCCTCTTCCTCGCCCGCACTGTCCCCCCTCCCCTTCCCCCTCTCTGGCTCACACGGCTGCAGGGCTTCTGCGCCACGTCGGAGGAGGAGTCGCCCGAGTCCCCGCTGCCCCCGCCCTTGTTCGCGCTTCCCCGCCACTCTTCCTCCTCCTCCTCATCATCATCATCATCATTATCGCCATCCTCAGAGAGGTCCTTCCTGCCCCCCTTCTTGCCCCCTTTGGTCTTCTTCTTGGGCTTCGGGCCCTCGTCCTCGGAGTCAGAGTCGGCAACAGCGGGCGGGGCCGCCCCTGCGCTCTTGGCTCTCTGGCCGCCGTCGTTCTCGTCCTCGCCGGGACCCTGCGCTTCCTCGCCGTCCTCGTCCTCGAGGCTGCCCTTCTTCCCCTTGCGGGCCTTCTTCTTCTCCGCCTTGGTCAGGGCGGGCTCAGGCTCTGCCTCCTCCATGGTGTCGGGTTTCTGAAGATGGAAAGAGAAAAGGAAAAAGAGAGAGAGAGATCATTTAGAAGGGGACTGGCAATGTCAATCCAATACAGCCAGCACATCTAAGCTCTCTTTGTCATTTCATTAGCCAATTCCAGGTCACATAATTATACACTGAGGATTTTAAAATGCCCAGACTAGTCCAATGTGAGGGTAATTCAGACCATCATCTAATCAGATCTAGCCCCAAATAAAGGTCCAAGTGTCATTATGCTGAAAATCAGGGTTGTATCACAGTCAGATTACAGCTGTATCTGGGGCAAATCAGGGTAGGATCAATGTGGTATCAAGGGAAAGCAGCTTTGAATCAGGTTGGATCAGAGTTGATTTTGGGGAGTTCAGAGTTTATTGCATCCGGGTTGTGTGAAATCCATTAGTAGAATGAAACTTTGGGCTTAAACAGTGTCCAGAGGACCAAACCTTGTCCACAGCTGGTTCTTTGTTGGATTTGGCTCCTTGGTTTTCTACAGAGAGTTCCTCCAGTTCTTTCAGAATATCATCTTCACTGTAAAAGAACAGGTGGGTTTTCAGGGTCAGAGGCATTCTTATCCACAATGTAAATGCATAACTACTGTTAATGGTATTATACTGTAAACGTGTTGCAGTGGCAGGAAGGGGCGGGGCGACGTACTCATACTCCTCCTTCTTCCCGCCTTTCTTCTTCTTGCCCCTGCCTTTGGCCTGTTCTTTTGGGGCCCCAGCCCCCTCGATCTCTGCGGCAAGGGCGTCAATGTCAATACCGTCATCTTTGGAGCTGTAGAAACACACAGTACATGCACGTTTGTGATAACAGTGATCATTGAAATGGCTTTAAGGCGTTCCCAATTACAGATAATACAGCTCCAATACTTTAAACAAGAGGAGCTACATAACCTTATTTTAGAGACAACAACTTCACCCCAACTTGACCTCACTGATGCCCCACCCCCCCCACCCACGCATGAGTCATGATTACCGCTGGGTGGTACCCCCTCTAACTGGTCCTAACAGGTCTCAACATGCCTTGTGAGCCAAGTAGCAACAGTGTGCAAAAATGGAGGGAATCCAACCTAACAAAGCAAAACTTTGTTCATAAACTTTTTCATACAGCTTGGCAAGTTTGCAATACCATTAAAAAGCAAAGCATCCTCATAAATATGAGGTAAAACATCAATGAAAACAAAGGCGCATGCAAACTGGCTTCATAATTCCAGGTAAGAGAATTACATTTTAGGGTCATTATAGGCACTAGCTAACAGTTTATATACTATTATACCTGTTTGGAAACTAGTCACCTAGGCAACTTTACGTAGAGAAGTGCTATTTTTTTGTTTCTCTGCTCATCATCAATAGCAAGCTATGCTTGTGTGTTATTTTTATTTTTTTAAACATGACAATCTTTTGAGGCACTCGGGGTCTGAAACACTCCAAACAATTAAACCACATTCTTTAACTGGTTTTATCCAAGTTATTGTCCAATTCCTAGTCTGTGTCTTATTCGATAGCTGCCACGGTTTATTTTATTCACAGTGAAATAAGTTTTTCTTTACTCCCCAACCACCTCTCACCCCTAAAAATAATGATGATGGATGATGATCCATGCAGATTTAACACAGATGGAGGTACAGACGGAGAGTAAAGTTGAACATGTTCTTTTTTCCTGAGTCAGAATAGGGTCAGCATTTACAAAAAACCCTGACCACCCCCCTTGGGAGCCATGCACCTGAAACAACACTCACTATCTGAGGTAAAACAGTACACATACGCAACATTTATAATCTGAGGTAATACAGTACAGACAAGGAACCACATTATTCTGCAACACTTATAATCTGAGGTAGATCATGTCACATAAAAAGCTATATTACAAACAAACACACTATATGACATGCACTACATGCATCTTAGACAATGCAGTACACACACAGTATATGTATGTACTGTCAACTGCCAAAATAAATGAAACACTTGTTGACAGATTCAAAATTGATTGAAAGCAGGTGCTTCCACACAGGTGTGGTTGCTTGCTGAGTTAATTAAGCAATTAACATCTCATCATGCTTAGGCTGTGTTCGAAACCGCTCACTCGTTCACTATTCCCTATATAGTGTTTACTATATAGTGTACTATGTAGCAAACGAAAATACTGTTTTCGGATACTACAACTGAACGTCATTTGCGTAAAAAAAAAAAAAAGTGCCGGATATTCAGGTGACGCAAGCGGACGTGCCCAGTATCGTAAACAAACCGAGCTTGCATGTTCAGTTTTGAATGTTAAATCCCAAATAAATTGTTGAAATTCTAATGTGCAAGTGTGGTTTTGTCAACTGTGGTGCTGTCTGCTAGCCACTGCTTTAGCCACCAATAGCTACCGTTATGGAAGTCGTGAGCTAACTAGCTCGTGTGGAGAAAATAACGTTAGGATAACTCACGAGCTCACGACTAGCACCAACTCCCATAGCGATAATAACGGTAGCTATCGGTGGCTAAAGCAGTTAGCTAACGTTACCACCACCATGATTCCCGTTTCTGTTTTACTGTTGTTGGCTCAACTTTTGTTCTTGAGGCATAAACGGAAGTGTATGTATGACACGACCGCATTGCATTGTGGTACACAGGAGAAATGGTAGGGTACATTCGCTGTTCACTACAAATCACGGTGAATTGTGGGTATTTTCTCGTTCACTATATAGTGAATGAAATTAACAGTTTAGAATTCATCGCACACTACAAAATGGTGGACACACTATATAGTGTACTATATAGTGAATAGGGAGCGGTTTCGAACACAGCCTTAGTGTCATGTATAAAATGCTGAGCAGGCCCAGTTGCCCATTATTTTGAACTTAGAATAGAAGAAGAATAGAATAGCCTTTATTAATCCCGGGGGGGGGAAATTTGGTTTGTCACAGCAACAATGGTACAGGAGTGAAAGAACACACAAGACATACAGGACATAACAACATACTGGATAATAAATATATTTAAAAACCAGAGTAAAGACCTAAATACAATAATTTAAGAAATAAAAAAAAATTAAAAATAAAAATACTGGAGGTAGTGCAAATCCACCAGATAGACAGCACATACCAGTGTACTGAAGTACTAAGAAAAACAAAAGAAAAACAAGAAAAACAAGTATGAGATGTGAAAACAGTAGCAGTCGGGCAGCAGTGAGATGTACAAAGAATGTACACAGAATGTAGGGTAGGTACAGCAGTAGAGTGTGACAGTGCTCAGTGTTCAATGTTCATAGTTATACTGTTTGATGGCTGCTGGTAGAAAGAAGCGCTTGAACCGCTCCGTTCTGCAGGTGAATTGGATGAGCCTGTGGCTGAAGGTGCTCTCCATCTGTCTCAGCTCATCATAGAGGGGGTGGAGGGGTTATTCAGGATGGTCAACAGTTTGTCTCTCATCCTCCTCTCCACCACTGCCTCCAGGCTGTCCAGTTTTTGGCCAACAGAGCTAGCCTTCCTCACCAGTTTGTTAAGTTTGTCGGTCTCCCCAGCCTTGGCGCTGCTACCCCAGCAGGCCACGGCAAAGAACAGTGCGCTGGCTACCACGGACTGGTAGAACATCCTCAGCAGCCTGTTGCACACATCGAAGGACCTGAGCCTCCTAAGGAAGTATAGTCTTTGAAACTGAAACTTTGAAAGAGGGGTGATTGTTTGGCCATGTTTGGCAGGAGCTTCAGTGACAAAGACTGCTCAACTTGCTGATATTTCTCCAAGGAACAGTGGCTAAAGAGATGTTGGTATGGAAGTCTAAGGGACATCTAAGACATCATCAACTAGAGGCAATTGAGGTCGAAAGTGCATACTTCTTGGCCGTGATGTCCACACGTTGGTTCGAGATGCAAGGCAAACAGACGAGGAACTTTGAATCAGTTGACTGCAAATATGAATCTAGGCCATGAGCAGACAATTTAATCAAAAACAGTCCATTGAGATCTTCACAGAGAGGGATACTATGGTTGGGTTGCAGTGTAACCCCTTATCACACCTAAAAATACATGTTTACGAGTTAAGTGGTGCAAAGAACATAGGCAGTGGTCTACTGGGCAGTGAAAAAAAAAAAAAAGAAAAAGTAATATGGTCAAATGAGTCATCCTTCACCCTGCTCTCAACAAGTGGATGAGTGCATGTGTGGCGCATGCCAAAAGAAACCTACAGGCCCGATTGCTTGTTTCCCACCATAAGGAGTTCTGGTGGCTCTCTTATGGTGTGGGGTGCATTGTCCTGTCGTGGTTTAGGTCCACTCAACCCCTTAGAAGGAAAGGTAAATGCCAATAAATACAAAGCCATTCTGAGTGATCACCTTCATCCTAGAGTGAAGCATTTCTATCCTGATGGGAGTGGCCTGTTCCAGAATGACAATGTCCCCCATCCACAGGGCACGAGTAGTCACCGAATGGTTTGATGAACATAAACGATTGATCACTTATGGGAGATTCTGGAATGGTGCCTGAGACAGCGTTTTCCACCACCATCAACAAAACACCAAATTATGGAATTTATCTTGGAAGAATGGTGTTGCAACACACTAATAAAGTTCCAATCACTTGTAGAATCTATGCCAAGGAGCAATGTACAGTGCCGTGAAAAAGTATTTGCCCCCCTCCTGATTTCCTCTATTTTTGCATATTTGTCAAACTGAAAGGTTTCAGATCTTCATATAAAATGTAATATAAGACAAGGAGGACCCGAGTAAACACAAAATACAGTTTTTAAATGATTATTTCATTTATTGAAGGAAAAAAGTTATCCAACACCCATATCACCCATGTGAAAAAGTAATTGCCCCCCTGAACTTAATAACTGGTTGTGCCACCCTTGGCGGCAACAACTGCAATCAAACGTTTGCAATAACTGGCAATGAGTCTTTTACATCGCTGTGGAGGAATTTTGGCCCACTCTTCTTTGCAGAATTGTTTTAATTCAGCCACATTGGAGGGTTTTGAGCATGAACTGCCTGTTTAAGGTCATGCCACAGCATCTCAATCGGATTTAAGTCCGAGCTTTGACTAGGCCACTCCAAAACCTTCATTTAGTTTTTCTTGAGCCATTCAGAGGTGGACTTGCTGGTGTGTTTCGGATCATTGTCCTGCTGCATAACCCAAGTGCGCTTGAGCTTGAGGTCACGAACTGATGGCCGGACATTCTCCTTCAGGATTTTCTGGTAGAGAGCAGAATTCATGGTTCCATCAATTACGGCAAGTCGTCCGGGTCCTGAAGCAGCAAAGCAGCCCCAGACCATCACACTACCACCTCCATGTTTGACTGTTGGTATGATGTTTTTATTATAGAATGCTGTGTTAGTTTTACGCCAGATGTAACGGGACCCACACCTTCCAAAAAGTTCCACTTTTGACTCGTCAGTCCACAGAATAGTTTCCCAAAAGTTTTGGGGGTCATCAAGATGTTTTTTGGCAAATGTGAGACGAGCCTTTGTGTTCTTTTTGGTCAGCAGTGGTTTTCGCCTTGGAACTCTCCCATGGATGCCATTTTTGCCCAGTATCTTTCTTATTGTGGAATCATGAACACTGACATTAACTGAGGCAAGTGAGGCCTGCAGTTCTTTAGATGTTCGTCTGGGGTCTTTTGTGACCTCCTGGATGAGTTGTCGATGCGCTCTTGGAGTAATTTTGGTAGGCCGGCCACTCCTAGGAAGGTTCACCACTGTTCCAAGTTTTCTCCATTTGTAGATAATGGCTCTCACCGTGGTTCACTGGACTCCCAAAGCCTTAGAAATGGCTTTGTAACCTTTTCCAGACTGATAGATGTCAATGACTTTGTTTCTCATCTATTCTTGAATTTCTTTAGCTCACGGCATCATGTGCTGCTTTTTGAGATCTTTTAGCCTACTTCACTTTGTCAGACAGGTTCTATTTTAGTGATTTCTAGATTCAACAGGTCTGGCAGTAATCAGGCCTGGGTGCGGCTTGTGAAATTGAACTCAGCTTTCAAAAAAATGTGGTTAATCGGTTGATTTATTAAGGGGGGGCAATTACTTTTTCACATAGGGCCAGGTAGGGTTGGATAGCTTTTTTCCCTTAATAAATGAAATCATCATTTAAAAACTGCATTTTTGTATTCACTCAGGTTATCTTTGTCTAATATTAAAATTTGTTTGATGATCTGAAACATTTAAGTGTGACAAATATGCAAAAAAAGAAGAAATCAGGAAGGGGGCAAATACTTTTTCACGGCACTGTAGCTGTTCTGATGGCTCGTGGTGGCCCAACACCCTATTAAGACATTTTTGGTTGGTGTTTCCTTTATCTTGGCAGCTACCTGTATGCATTTACTAGTACACATGGTACGAGTATTTAATTGGGACCCAATGATTATTCAATTATGCAATTAATCAAAATGCACATTTAAGCAACAATGATATAAAGCAGCAGAAATGCATCTCTTGTGTTTTTATGTCCTTCATTCTTTAAGTCATCTTCATTCTTTAGAGCATCCCTCGTTATACAAAAAAAAAAGGTTATCAGCAAAAACCGTGAAAAGATGTTAAAAGAATTTACATCTACAGTCCCGGCCAAAAGTTTTGTCGCATGAGTGGACAAAAGTGACAATTGCTAATTACCCAACTCTTAATTAGCTAATAAAGTTAGGAAACAACACAAATTAATTATACGTGTCTAAAGTTTATTTAGATACCATCAAAACAAAAATGTCATAGATGCTTATAAGGTTTATTGCTTGATAATGATGAACAAGTCCGTTTCTACCTGGACAAAAGTCTTGTCGCAAATCAAATTATAATCAAGAAATTGTATCTTTCTCAAAAAGTAAATAAAATAACAAATGAAAAATCAGTGTAGTATTTCATCATGGACTATAAGTTAAGAAATGAATACCTTGTATGGGTTCCTTTAGCCTGCAGAACAGTTGCCATCCGGTTTGGCAGAGAGTCGTAGAGCTTGTTGATGAAGTCGTCGAGGATGGCATGGAAGGCCACCTTGCAGGCATCCCAAAGCTCCTCCAAGTTCTTCGGCTTGGTCCTCCAAGCTTCCTCCTTCATTCTTCCCCAGATATGCTCAATAATATTCATATCTGGAGACTGTGCTGGCCATCCCTGAAGGACCTTGATCTTCTTCCCCCTGAGAAACTTCATAGTGGAACCTGAAGTATGGCAAGGAGCTCCATCCTGTTGAAAAATCTGACCCCTTTTGTGGTTGGGAATGTACTGGGAGGCAAGAATCTGTTGATATTTGGCACTGTCAATGTTACCATCCACCTTACAGATCTTCCTGGCACCTCCGTATTGGATGTAACCCCAAACCATAATCTTTCCACCTCCAAATTTGACTGTCTTCTGGGTGAACCGTGGGTCCAGACGGGCCCCAGAGGGTCGTCGACAATATTGGCGGCGCTTGGGATGGAGCTCAACTGACGATTCATCTGAAAAATCTATTTTTCGCCACTTTTCTGCTGTCCAACCTTCCGTCAGGCTATAGGCCTTGGCGTACGCAACACGATTTCTTAGCTGTCTCTTGTTTAGCGCTGGTTTCTGTCTGGGCAGCAATACGACCGTGGAGACCATTGCGAGCAAGCGAGCTGGCGTCCACTCCTCCTGGAGCTGTGAGGCGGTTGACATGGGGCTGGCTTTTGACAGTCGGACCAGCAAGCTGTCTTCTCGAGCAGTTGTCTTGTGCGGTCTGCCCGACCTGGGTCTGTCATGGATGTCATCAGTCTCTTGGTAGCGCTTGGGAATCCTCTCCACCTGCCGTTTAGACACATTGAAGATGTCTGCAACTTCAGCAGGAGACTTGGACTTGAGATTCTTGATGATCAGCACTTTGGTTTCTGGTTTGATCTTGGGCATGTTGACAGAAGCAATGTTGAGCATGAACTGATGGCTTAAAGTGTCAAATTTCTGCTTTTATAGCTCAAAGTTACCTACATCTGACTAATCAAGCCCCTTGTTTGTTTCTTCCTTATTCACTGTGGCCTAGAAATTGGAGTTGGCCATTGCGACAAGACTTTTGTCCGGCCAAAACTGGCCTCTTGATCATTATCAAGCTATAAACCTTATAAGCATCTATGAAATTTTTGTTTTGATGGTATCTAAATAAACTTTAGATACTTATGATTAATTTGTGTTGTTTCCTAACTTTATTAGCTAATTAAGAGTTGGGTAATTAGCAATTGTCACTTTTGTCCACTCATGCGACAAAACTTTTGGCCGGGACTGTACATAGGCCTGTCCTACATGCACAACTCTGACAGAAGATCCATGCAGTGGCCATGTAAGACCTCACTGGAAGCATCTGGCAAAAAACCCCACCTTTTCAAGTGTAGAAAAATAAGTTAATAAACTATGAAGGAAAAGCCTCATCTTGTAATGCTCTTTAAGAAGAGAAAGTCAGTGGCTCCATTACATGTGCTTTGTACCAGCATTGCAAAGCATCGCTCAGAGCTCGGGTCAGCACACAAACCTGCTGACCTCGGCACAAAAGCCAGTGATCTCACTCAGCACAGGCAGGGACCTAAATGCTATCCTGGCTACATCAAAGAAAAGTGCAGAAATTGTTCATACATGACAAAATCAGAGTGGAAATGTTGGGCTCCAACTACTATATAGTTTTATCTGAATTTGAAGACTACCGGCATTTGAGAGCATGTGCCATACTTCTAAATCAAAGCTTCACAATTCCTTCCGTTGTGGTGAAATAACACTGTTAAGCACTGGTAAACTAATGAATGCCACGACCTCTTCCCCGATGTCTCTTAGGAAGGCCCCTGACCTGTGTGAGAGTGGCAATGGGTCAGACTATTCCACGGCAAGTTAACAGCATTCACTTATCCAGCCAAACAACTGTCACATCTACCTGACAAGTAACGGGTGATTAATATTAGCCCTTCATGTTCCTATTATGGGGCTTCTAAAAACCCAATTTTGTCCAGTTTCTGTGCTTGACTAAGGCCCTGTTAATTCTGCACACTTCCGCCACATGATGGCAAATGTTCAACTCTTAAGCAAAGCCATTACGGTCAATGGGTTTTCAAAATATGCACGCAAAGAGGGGAATCTCGCACATAACACATGATCACTCATTGTTCACCATGTTCATCGGGAGTTCACAGGCTTTGGTGAAATGTCTGGATCAACCGTGACTTCTCAAGTTTAATTTTCATGCCCCTGCCCCTGCAGTTTTGATACCAAGAATAAATGCACTTCCGACCGGTAATGTACCTGGCAGGATGAACTCCATTACACCCCCGCCCCAATCTCTCTCTCTCTCTCTCACACACACACACGATGTCAGGGACAATGGGAGCTGCATAATGAAAAGGGATGATGTTGCAAACCTGGCGCGAGGTGTTGGGGGGTACCTCAGTGCTCTGGATAGTTAGCTAGCTAAGTAGCGGTCCCAATGCTATAACGTCAAGCCCAATCGTAAATGCTTACTATTATGTGACTCTTGAAAACTAGATCGATAGCAAGCTAGCTGACTCAGATCATCTGTACGAAGTCCATACCAACCTCATGACAAAGTAACGTTACAAGTTATCTAGCCAACATCTTAAAGTCGCCAACCAGCATTTAACTATATATCTATCTAGCTATCCAACTTCTCTAGGTATCCATATTTCTCTTAAGTTATAAATTACATCGAAACCCAGTTCACCTTTGTCAGAGTGTCTCAGACAGGTCTGTAGCAAGCTAGATACGAGATGTGTTATCTATGTAACATGCAGCTAGCATGTTGCCGAGCTAGGCTAAATGCCTATCCGCATCTAAATAAGCTAACTGGCTATATGCTAAATTGGACAGTCAGTGAGCTAGCTTACAGAAACAGGCCTAGCCAGAGTCACCTAAACTTATGGGTAGCTAGCTACATTTCCACATGGATATCACTGCTTAGTTCGTACCACATGCCATAGGTTTACTTTGGTCTAGGATGTCGTTTACCTGTCTTCGCCCTTGTTTTTCTGTTTCTTTCCCATTATCCTTGATTGGTGGAATCAGTGGTCAAATCTTCTTGATCCTCGCCCGCTCACTGCTGTTGCCCAATTCAGCAACACATATGGTCGCAAAGTCAAATCACGCATGCGTCTCCCCAACTGCGTGTGAAGCCACTGTAGATCGCGCAGAATGATGATCTAAGATTGCCTTATTCTGGGTCAGTGTAATTTTAAAACTAATTGAATTGAATGGGGGGAATATGCATTTTACAAATGAAGACCATTTTTCGGGGATAATATGTATTGATATTTTTCCGTATTGACATTTTCCTATAATACCACTCTTCTCTATGGTTTTATTGGATTTATGGACTCTGAGTCATAGATATATTATTATTATTATATGTCTATGATCTGAGTACTATATTGCATCCGTCAGAGGGGAAAACGTAGCTATTTCGAAGGTTTTTTTTATTTTTAAAACGCACCGTGTTATATACGACGCCGCATATTTTATTCACCAAGATGTATCAAATATCAATGATGCTAGTTTATGAAATTGCCAAACGGGTTGGGTAGTAGTGCGTAGCCTTTGGGCACCTAGTGATGACGTTTCCGGAGCTGGTTTACGCGGAAGTGTTTGTCGTCTTTCTCTCGCAAGGCAAACATTGAGGTGGGTGGGAAATAATGCACGCGCCGAAGGGTTTGAATAAAGTGTATTTGTAAATAAGGTATATGCGCTTGACCTGCCTACATTAACATTACGCTCTTTGTTAAAGATAATTGTTGACCGTCGTCGAGTTAGCGACGTTTACTTGAACATACGACTTTCCAGTAACGACGCTCGCTACTCCTTTGTCGGTCGGTTAGTTCGCTAGCTCATGGTTCATTACAGTAGCTAACCGTTCGTCCAGGCTAATAAGCTAGCGTCTTCTTGGCCTTAACTGAAATAACATTCTAATTTCATTAGTATAGTTGGAGTTATTAAAATAACGGGTACGGTAAGTTACATTCATCAAGAAGTTTAGCTATTTAGATGGCTAACGCTCGCCAACATCCGTTTCTAATGTAAACTTACCATGGACGCTGTTAGCTAACGACAGTTTGCACATAGCTACGAGCTACTTGCACGTCTGTAACGATACAAAATAGGCCGCACGGGCCAAAATTTGGACAACTTAAGTTGGCAATTTGTATCATCTACACGGTAAATTACACTGAATAGGTAGCTTTTCACATGTGTTTGCCCATTTGAATCCGTAACGTGAGATGTGTTTAGCTAACTAGGTAGCTCGCTAGCATCGTCGTTCATTTGTTAGCTAATTAGCTAGCTAACTTTAGCTGTAGAAAGTAGCCACAATCGCAGAAAAGCTATAATTTGAAGGATAGCAATCTTGATTTTTGTGTAGTGGTTTAATGTATTTTATCACAAGATGGCTCACAGGCCAGACTTGGGTAAATTCAAATCTGTGGGATGATTCATTTTTATGTTTGCGCTGTTAACGAACTACGTCCTTTTCTCGCTCTTCTAGACGCCAGAGGTGTGTAGAAAGAGGCAATGGCTGGTAATTCAATGGACGTGGTGGCCAAGGTGCTGGAGCAGTCGGCGCGGCTGATGGAGGAGCAGCTAGATGCCCAGATGGAGAAGCTGGAAAAGATGGACGAGGACGACATGGAGAAGCTGAAGGAGAGGAGGCTGGCGGCCCTGAAGAAATCGCAGAAGCAGAAGCAGGTGGGGTGAACGCCAGGGTGCCGTCAAAAGAGACCATTTAAGACCAGCTCTTAAAATCGAAAACGACCTCAAAATGCAGATAATTCAATATGAAAACGACGACAGGCTATGTTACCCCATGTAGGTTAATGCAAGTACTGCTAGAAAGAGATTGTTTTCCCAGGCTCCCATGCATTTGAGTTGGGAGTTCTGAATTTTTAGTGAAACCATGTCCTTAAATCTCGATGACAGCTTCAGGATCCTGCGATCTATCAAATGTGAGTGCTGTAATGGAATTTGTTACATACAATCTATTTTATTGTGGGACTTGGGAACAGAATGTCTATTAGTTATAAGCTGACTAACTAATATTTGTTAGTCAGCTGCATTGCTTGCTTTAATTTTCCTTTAAAGGTGGAGAGAAATGTGGATTGATATTTTTTCAGGCTTCTTAATGTGGTGGATGACCATTGTAGAGGGTTTTATGTACACACATTTAGGTCATGGCAGTGTTGTGTGCATATGTTGCTGGTTTACGACCATGATTATTTACGATGTGTCGAGTTGAGGAGTTACAGAAAATAAAGCGACAAGATCAAGATGCCTCTACTGTAGCGTCCTTTATTATACAATATTGGCGATGAGGGTGGCTGAATTTTCGCTTCCACCACCACCTCCTCCTTTCCTGTCTTTTGAAATGTATTTAATCGCTCTCGGATTAGACAACATTAACGATGCACGCCAAACAGCGCTACTGACTCACTGTCTGGGGCCAGCATGTGTTCAGAAGTCTGGGAACTGCAACAAAGTATTCCGATGCTGTTACACTGCTGGAATCTCACTTTTCCGCGCCTCAGAGTGCTCTGCACCGGCTACCTCAACCACCTCCCCGCAGTCCTCTCATTCGCAGTCCATGCCCACCACCATCCACCACATCAGCTCTAGACCCACTGCCTTTAAATCCTGCACTGTGGAACTTGGTAATGTGTGCATTCCCCTGCTGCTGGACACTGGGGCAACTGTGTCGCTGCTGAAAATGGCCACTGTCACACGTTTTTTCTCTCACCTGCTGCTCGGTGAGCTGCGACTAACCTATGTGGCTATGGCAGCTGCAGGATTGATATAGTGGGCTCCCTACTGCTGTCGGTGTGCTACAGCCCCAGGTTCCTTCCTGCCTTCACCTTCCATATTTCGCGCCACGGAGCGAACCAACTGGGTCTCGACCCGTTTACTGTACTGGGCTTCACCCTTCTGGACACCGGCGGGTCTGTGATTTACACAGTAAGCTACCTGTGGCAGCAGCAATGGCCCGCCCTGTTTAACGGATTAGGATGATATAATCATATATGCCATTTAACAGACCCTTTTTATACAGTAGTAAATGCATACATTTTTCAGTATATGTGGCCCCAATGGGAAGCCTTGACGCTTTCAACCATTAGCCCCTGCTTGAGCCTATGGTTCATCCTGTCATCCAGCCACTGTGCCACATCCCACTGGCTCTACGTGATGGTGTCTCAGAGGAACTGCAGAGCCTCCTGGAGGGTGGCATCATGGAGCCAGTCAACCCATCTTCATGGATCTCGAACCTAGTGGTGGCTAAGAAGAGGTCTGGTGGCCTGCGCATCTATGTTTATCTAAGGGCTGTGAACAAAGCCGTTGTTCCTGACAAATACCCTTTACACTCATCGGAAGAACTTGCCACCAAGTTCTGTGGCTCTAGTCTTCTCAAAACTTGATCTCCACCAGGGGTATCTCAAGGTGCCACTCCACCCTAGCATCCAGGACCTCACGGCATTCGTGACCCACGCAGGTGTATGCCGCTACACAAGGATGCCTTTTGGTCTCAGCTCGGCACCCAGCTGTTTCCAGAAGGTGATGTCATCCATCCGGTCAGGGATCCCTGGAGTGGCCATTTATCTCGATGACATTGTGGTGCATGGGCCCTCTGTTGCTGTCCATGATGGGCGCCTCCACAGGGTCTTCACAGCTCTATCCAGACACCGGCTCACTCTCAATGGCGATAAATGCCTACTCAGCTCCAGCCATAGAGTTTGTGGGATTTCGTCTATCAGTGGCTGGCCTCACACCTCTTCAGTCCAACATTGATGCTATCCAGCACCTCCCCGAGCCCACCTCTGCAGCTCCTTGGTATGTTAGCGTATTACCTGCATTTTCTGCCTCGCTACTCCATCACCACAGCTCCTCTGCGTCAGCTGCTGAAGAAGGATGCCCCCTGGGACTGGACGCCAGACTGTTCTGCCGCCATACAGCTCTTAAAGGATCAGCTCACTTCGCCACCCGTGCTAGCACACTTCAACCTCTCCAGCCCCACCCTCGTCACGTGTGAAGCCTCCAGTACAGTTGGAGCTGTTGCTACGGCTGAACAAAGTTTGACCCCAGAGACTTAGACAACAGGTGCTTGATTGCTGATTGAGGCCATGCTCCCGCAGCGTGATTGCTCCGGCGCTGATTGGAACGTCCCCAACTGCACTGTCCTTGACCTCCTCTGGCCACGCCCCTGTCTGGAATATATAAGGGGGTCGAGCACATTTTTTTATATTTTTTTTGATAGAAAAGAAGAAAAAATGGCCTTTTCCTCCTATACCCCTTCGATGTAATGTGAGTATGTCCTTTATCTGTTGTATTGTCTTCTTTTTTTTAATGACCCGTTGACTCTAAGGAATATTTGTTTGTCGCATCCTGTTTTGGTTCACCACACGGCTATTGGAGTGCGTGTGGTTTTTGCAGGTCGTAACAAGTGGGGGGCTTGTCCTGAGATTGGATTTTAGTCGTGTTGCGGTTTTCCGGATCAGTTGTGTGTGTGGTTGTGCTTTGTTTTGTCTTTTTGAGAATTGTTATCCATATATAAAAACCTGGACACGATTGTTAAGGATCCGACTCTGAAACAGCTGAACAGTTGTAAGAAAGCGGACTTGCTTATTTCGAAATATTATAGCATTAATGTAAGTCGGTTGGTTACTAAGGCAGTAATAAGAAAAGTGATAGTTGATGTATTAGTGGAGCAGCAAGTTATTTGGGATGATATTGAGGTAGATGATAAAGAAATGGAGGCTACGGAGATGGCTTGTAACCAGTTTCAACTAGAGATAAAACGCTTTGAGTTTGCCCATGAGGGCGAGAATAAAAATCAGCAGTTGCAAGAGAATGAATTGGATATGCAGAAAGCTTTGTGCTTGAAAGAGCTTGAGCTTGAGGCTATTAGAATTAGTGTTAAGAATTAGTGTCTTTTGACTTTGATGTGACGAGAAATATCCGAATGGTTCCACCGTTTTGCGAGGCTGAGGTGGAAAAATATTTTTCTCACTTTGAACGGGTTGCTATAACCTTGAAATGGGGAGAGAAAAAAATTGGACCATGCTTTTGCAGTGTGTGTCCAGGGGAAAAGCCCAAGACGCATATTCGTCACTATCGGTAGAACAGAGTTTGGATTATGAGGTAGTGAAAGCTTCTGTTTTGCAAGCGTACGAATTGGTACCTGAGGCTTATTGTCAAAAGTTCAGACAGTATCGAAAGTCGGACAGAGAAACTTTTGTTGAATTTGCTCGGGAGAAAGAGAGCCTGTTTGACTGGTGGTGTGTTTCGCAAGAAGTGCAGAAACTTGATCAACTCTGATCACTTTGGAAGAATTTAAAAATGGTCTGCCTGAGTGTGTAGTTACTTGCTTAAATGAACGTGAGGTAAGCATGATTTCAAAGGCTGCTGTGCTTGCTGATGAGTATGTCCTTACTCATAAGAATGTGTTTGTGGACAAGTTGTCAATACGTCGTAGTGACATTAAGGAGAAAGAATCTCTGAAAAGCACTGGTGGTTCGGTGAAGGACAGTACTCCTGCTGCCGCTTGTAGTGGTAAGTGGGAGGATTTAAGTGAAAAGAAAATCGGATATGTTTTTATTGTAAAAAAACGTGGGGATTTGGCGGATTGTTATATTTTATAAAGAAAGAATCAGTCTTCGAAAGGGGTTGCTTTAGTGAAAGCGGTGTCCAGATTGGGAAGACCTACTGAGTGCTCCTCCGAGGTGGATGGGGTGACTCAGGATTATGTGCTGTTTGTTACGGATGGATTTGTATCACTAATTGAAGAACCAGGTGTGGAAAAACCTATTAAGATTTTGCGAGATACTGGGGCTGCTCAGTCCTTCATACTAGAAGATGTGCTGTCATTATCGGAAAAATCGTCTTTAGATTCAAGTGTGTTGGTGCAGGGATTTGGAATGGGTTATATCAATGTACCTTTGCACACCGTAATGCTAAAATCTGACCTAGTGACTCAATGTGTTGTTGTGGGCGTGCGTCGTAACCTTCATTTTAGGGAACAATTTAGCTGGTGGTAAAGTTTTAGTTAATCCTGAGGTGACTTCTGTCCCACTTGTCACTAATTGCCCTGATCAGCTGAATACCCTGATGTTTTTCCTGTTTGTGCTGTTACTCGTGCTTTGGCTAAGAGACTTTGTGAATGCTCTGACGTTGGGAGTGATACTAATTTATCTGATACGTTCTTTGTGAATCCTGACTTGAATGACCGGCATGCTGCTTCTGCAGAAGGAGGTTCGGCCGAATCACTGGCTGTAGAGACAGGCATTGTTGAGTCTTGTGTGGGGCTTGAAAAATAGTCTGTTACGTGAACAGCTAATCGAGAAACAGGGCTGACCCTGCTCTTTCCTCTTTTGTTGGCAGCACAGTTTCTGCTACAGAAATCAATGCCGAACTTACTGGGTACTTACTGGTTAATCAAATAGTGGTTCCATCAGCTTATCGCTGTGAAATATTGTGCTTGGCTCACGGTCATTGTCTTGCTGGGCATTTGGGGGTTAACAAAACGTATGACTGAGTGCTGAGACACTTTTTTTGGCTTGGTTTGAAAGCGGTTGTGGCAAAGCATTGTAAGACTTGTCATGTACAGTGAAGGAAATAAGTATTTGATCCCTTGCTGATTTTGTAAGTTTGCCCACTGACAAAGAAATTAACGGTCTATAATTTTAATGGTAGGTTTATTTTAACTGAGAGACAGAATTTTTTTATTTTATCCAGAAAATCACATAATATAAAAGATATAAATTGATTTGCATTTGATTGTGTGAAATAAGTATTTGATCCCCTACCAACCAGCAAGAATTCTGGCTCCCACAGACCGGTTAGATTAGTCCTCTCGCTTTACTCCTAATCTCAACTCGTTACCTGTATGAAAGACATCTGTCTCAACTCATTACCTGTATAAAAGACACCTGTCCACAGAATCAATCAATCAGATTCCAACCTCTCCACCATGGGCAAGACCAAAGAGCTGTCTAAGGATGTCAGGGACAAGATTGTAGACCTGCACAAGGCTGGAATGGGCTACAAGACCATCGGCAAGCAGCTTGGTGAGAAGGAGACAACTGTTGGTGCAATTATTCGAAAAGGGAAGAAACACAAAATGACCATCAATCGCCCTCGGTCTGGGGCTCCACGCAAGATCTTGCCTCGTGGGGTATCGATGATCATGAGAAAGGTGAGGGATCAACCCAGAACTACACGGGAGGAGCTTGTTAATTATCTCAAGGCAGCTGGGACCACAGTCACCAAGAAAACCGTTGGTAACACACTACGCCGTAATGGATTAAAATCCTGCAGCGCCTGCAAAGTCCCCCTGCTCAAGAACGCACATGTACAGGCCCATCTGAAGTTTGCCAATGAACACCTTAATGATTCAGAGAAGGCTTGGGAGAACGTTATGTGGTCAGATGAGACCAAAATCGAGCTCTTTGGCATCAACTCGACTCCCTGTGTTTAGAGGAAGAGAAATGCTGACTATGACCCCAAGAACACCATCCCCACCGTCAAGCATGGAGGTGGAAACATTATGCTTTGGGGGTGTTTCTCTGCTAAGGGGACAGGACGACTTCACCACATCGAGGGGAGGATGGACGGGGCCATGTACCGTGAAATCTTGGGCGACAACCTCCTTCCCTCAGCCAGGACACTGAAAATGGGTCGTGGATGGTTCTTCCAGCACGACAATGACCCAAAACGTACGGCCAAGGCAACAAAGGAGTGGCTCAAGAAGAAGCACATTAATGTCATGGAGTGGCCTAGCCAGTCTCCGGACCTTAATCCCATAGAAAATCTGTGGAGGGAGCTGAAGCTTCGAGTTGCCAAGCGACAGCCTCGAAACCTTAAGGATTTGGAGAGGATCTGCAAAGAGGAGTGGACCAAAATCCCTCCTGAGATGTGCGCAAACCTGGTGACCAACTACAAGAAACGTCTGACCTCTGTGCTTGCCAACAAGGGTTTTTCCACCAAGTACTAAGTTATGTTTTGCTAGGGGATCAAATACTTATTTCACACAATCAAATGCAAATCAATTTATACATTTTATATAATGTGATTTTCTGGAGAGAAAAAAATTGATATTCTGTTTCTCACTGTTAAACTAAACCTACCATTAAAATTATAGACCGTTCATTTCTTTGTCAGTGGGCAAACGTACAAAATCGGCAAGGGATCAAATACTTATTTCCTTCACTGTATGTCTGATGTCTGGCAAACCGAATCAAATGATTCCACCAGCTCCTCTGTATCCGGTCCCCACTATGAGTGAACCATTTGAAAGAATAATAAGGCGTAGGCCTATTGCCTTGCACCAGAGCGGGAAATCAGTATTTGCTTACGATCATGTGTGCCTCGATGTGATTTCCTGAAGCTATTCCGTTACGGAAGATAACTGCTCCTGTCATTGTTAAGGCTTTAATCAAGTTCTTGTCATTATTTGGTCTTCCCAAGACTGTTCAATCAAGTGTCAAACTTTATGTCCAGAACTTTTGCTCAGGTTTTGAAGCAGCTTGCTATTCAACATTGCTATTCGAGTGCTTACCACCCAGAGTCACAGGGTGCTCTGGAGAGACTTCATCAGACTTTGAAATCTACGCTGTGTGCATACTGTTTGGAATTCGAGAGATTGGGACGAGGGGGTTCCTTTAATGTTGTTTGCTGTGCAAGAGGTGACACGGGGATCTCTAGAGTTCAGTCCCGCGGAATTGGTGTTTGGCCACACAGTACGCGGTCCGTTAGAACTGCTAAAGGAAGAATGGCTAGCGGATGATTCTACCATGAATCCCCTAGACTATGTTTGTGATTTTTGTCTTAATCCCCTGAGGTCCGTGCTTAGCTCAGAGAAGCTTTGTGATTTTGGTGTCTGATATTTATCTCAATTTCATCAATTTAACACACACTTACTCCAAAGTGTTTGATATTTTTATTTTTATATCACAGCTACATTTATATGCCATCAATAGTTTGGCCAGTATCATATGCAGCTTGTAAATAGATCTACAAACACACAAGTTATAAAGAGTAAATGTTTCTGCCCACACTAAACTATAGTGACGAATCGTTTTGCCAATATGATTTTGTTCATCAAGGTCTTGGTTATGTAAGGATGTCAAAATAGTTTAGCACATCTGAGATCTAAATAGCTAAAAACCTGTTTTTATCAGAACTGGTCAAATTTATTTCAGGCTGTGGGAGGGTTATATGCAAATTTCCTGAATATTCATGATCCACACCTGAGGGTTGTCCACACCTCTAAGATCTGTCAGATGGGCCATCTCTCTCTCAAAAGCCATCAGAGTAAGCAATAGTCAGTGAGCCATGCATAAGTGATACGTTTTTTTCATTTTGGAAGACTTATTGAAAACATCACACAAACTATATACAAAAAATTCCAAATTAAAACATGGTGAGACAATCTGTTCTTTCACAGTCTTTGGTGCCACTTCTCAAAACAGTTTCTGGTCAACTGTAGACACGGGAACATCACAAACCTTGCACTCCCATGGAGTGCACTGTTGTTTCCCTGACATCTTACAGAGTAAGCATTTCTTGCGACCAACAGAAGCCACTTTGCCAACTGATCAAAAGTATCCAGTTTTCTGGGTACATTACAGTGAATAGGCCATTTTTAACAGGTGAGTTTTGAGGTGTGATAAAAATTTTATTATGGTGTCAGACTGTCGGATGTGTGGGGGGAGGGCGTGTAATTTATGTTTGAAGTCACAAGACGCGGAATAAATATCAATAAATATTAGCATACACAGTCTGATTGTATTTTCACGAGTATTTGAAAACATGGGAAATAAAATAAATATCAGCATACACAGTCTGTTGCTGGCAGGTTGCGAGCGTAAACACAGACAAGATGCTATATAACTTTTTTTTGTAACATTTTAGGCTGTTTGAAAAGTATTTTTACATAGATCTTCAGTGCCTATTGCAATTTGTAACGTTCCAACAAAGTGAATATGTATAGCGTCACAAGATGCAGAATTCATATATTTTCACAAGTATTTGAAAACATGGGAAATAAAATAAATATCAGCATACACAGTCTGTTGCTGGCAGATCGCAACCGTAAACACAGACAAGATGCTATATAATGTCGGGACATTTTATGTGTTTATTACACCGGCGATTTCACACATGGCCCCATGCCCCTCCCCGAAACTAGCACCTAGTTACCATGTCAATAGAACGCTGACGGTACTTCCAGGTAAAACAGAGTAAAAGGCAAGATTTACTTTTGGTCTAATTAACCTAATTAAAAAAATCTGATGTTATTTGCCAGTGCTCAAATCGGAAAGTTTCTGTCAATGTTTTTGCCGCGTGTGTATGATAAAATCTTGCGACGTTAGAAATAGTAATATACTTTTATTGCTGCGGTGGCGATCGAGTTGACCTCAGGGGGTTAAACTCAGTAGGGCTTGCGAAATAGCTGAAGACAACCTTACGGTAGCCCAAACTAAGATGAAGAAATTGTTAGACCGACGGGAAAGTTCTGGCTTTGTTACCCTTTCCTGGTTCTGCATTGCAGGCTAAATATAGTGGACCTTTCGTGGTGGAAAGTAAGGTGAGTGAGCGTGATTGTTATTCAGACTCCTGATTGCAGAAAGAGAAGTCAACTGTGACACGTTAATATGCTGAAACAGTACTGTGATTGAGAAGGTGAGGTAACTGGAGTACAAATTGTATAGCTTGTTATGCCTTGCGCTGTTGCCACTCTGCCTGTAGAGTCTGATGAGGTGGAGGTGTTTATGCTTAAATCTGTGGAAGAGGGTCGTTTGCTTAATTCGAAAATCTTTGCGATTTTTCAGTCTCCTATCATTTGTTGTCCACTCAGCAGGCTGAGATCACCGATGTGGTTGCGTCCCACGCTGGGTTGTTTCCTGATGTGTCTACCCGTATCAACCTTATTGAACATGATATTGACATATGATATTGGGCTGCGCAGTCGATTAAACAACATGCTTACCGGTTAAATCCTGTAAAACATTCACGACTGAACAAAGAAGTGAATTATATTTTGGAAAACGGAATCGCGGAACCCAGCACCAGTTCGTGGAGTTCCCCTTGTATTTTAGTGGGTAAACCTGACAGAACTTTTCGTTTTTGTACTGACTATCAAAAAATGAATGTGGTGACCCGACCTGACTCCTATCCTCTGCCCTGAATGGATGATTGTATTCAGGGGCCCAGATTAGCAGTCGTCCTATTGTCTCAGACGACCAAAAAATAAGAACGACCTTCGATTTCCAAGTGTCCAAGATCATCCTGCTGATGACTGTGAATTTAGGATTTTATTCTTTTGTTAATTGGCTAACTGGAACTATTTCTGTTTTACACTCACATCGTAACAAACACGTCATGCACGGATATTCAAAAATATTTCTGAAGTTCCAAATGGGAATTTGCGTGCAGTCTGTGTTCACCGCGTTTGTTGTTGCTATGCCAGCAGTAATGCAAGTTCGCGGATCGTGGCACATAAACACAATGTTCAGCGAGAACCAGCGAATTAGTTAGCTAGCTAACGTTAGCATTCACGGACATTGGGTATTGATATCTGTTGTTGCTAGTTGCTTGCTAACACAAGGCTTAGTAAGTGATCATGCATTTATTACTTACCAAGCCTTGAGTTAGCAAGCAATATCCGTGAACACTAGCTAGCTAGTTACTGTCTATATTCAGTTCAGTGAGCCCTCCCGTCAGGCTGAAGACTCGCTGTGATTTTCCTGCAGTGATTTCTCATCTCCATAGTACAGTCTTGAGCACAAATCATTCCCACATCCCTGCTCGGTTAAATCTAGGAATTATTAGCTAGCTATTATGTTAGCTGCCATACCACACTCTAGTGGAAACTTCTCTCGTTCGAGTCCTGACTAGAGTGTACATTATGATATTCTGTACAGTCAGAACACTAGTCGCTAATGCCACCTGCGGGCACCCGTCATAGCTTCACTGCTACACAGTCCCATGAGCACAGTCAAACATAAATATCCATGTAGAAAAGAAATAACGTTAACCGTCGTGTCTAACTTTGGGCTACGTACGACGTAGTGATCGCATTTTCAAAGATGTGGAGATTTATTGAAGGTGCAAGTCCACCCCCCACTAAAAAGGCTAAAACCAAAGAAGATCCGTTAAAAACTCAGCGAAAATATGATTCAGAGAGCAGAGATCACATTTTCCAGGAAAATTGGAAGGTGAATAGACCATGGCTTGTCTGGGAGGAGGAAGGGATAATGATATGTAGTTAGTGCATTCAAGCTAAAGAAGTAGACAGAAAAATAGGCACCAAAAATATACATACTTGTGGAGGGTGTCGGTCCCAGCAACATGGGTGTGGAATGGTTGCCTATGTTTTGGACATTTTATGTTGTGGAGGCCTTTGGAGCAGGGAGACTTTCCGGGGGCAGGTTTGGCACTCTCACAGGGTGTGAGAGTGAACTGTTGCCCGGAAGTTTGCTCCAAAGGCCAGAAGTGATTTAATTATTATTTAATTGGTGTCAATCAGGTAATTGATGTGGAATTTAATTGACTGATTGGGTTTTTGTGTGAGAATGTGAATTGTTTGGTGTTGAGTGATTGTGATTAGGTGAGTGAATGATAGACGTGTGATTGCCTCACAAGTCCCACCTGAGCCAGGCAGAAAGTAAGCCTATTTAAGAGCAGGTGGGGCAAGTGGAGAATCAGTTAGTCTTGTTATGTACCACAATGCAATGCGGTCGTGTCATACCGAAGGAGAGAAGAGAGAGAATGGCGACAGAAAGTACCGGTAATACAGGAATGTCTACCGCGGCAAATTTTGTGTATAAATGTAAGTAACGTTAAGCTAGCTACCTTTTCTGTATTTAACACGTTAATAGCCTGGCTTTTGTACGTAAGTTACCTCAGGAAAGCTCTGATTTATTTATATAGGCTAGCACATTTCAAACATAATGGGCTTTACAAAAACGTACAAAAGCCAGGCTATTCCTGAGGTAACTTAACGTTAGACTAACGTTAGCAATGACTGGCTCTAAAGTCGTCAAGTAAATTAGCCAAATTTTGTTTATTCCAAGGGACTGATGAAGATGTGGAGAAATTAATAAACGCCCGGATAGAGCACACAGCTGCCTTCTCCGGGCGAAGAAACGCGGCGGCTCACGGTTGGGAGTAAGAGCTAATAGGGTGTAACAATATTTTGAGTGATAAAGTTACGTTATTTTCCCTACTGCATACAGTTCTGTACAATTGCACTGTACATTATACACTACAATTCATATAACGTTAGGGAAAATAATGTATTTACCTGTAACCGTTATGACCTTATTGTTCATAAAGGGTTTAGCCATAAAACTTTATAATGTTATTTTTACAAGTCATTTGATGAATGCAAATGTAAGTAATACTTTGTTTGTGTTACCTAGGATTGTCCTCAAAGACATAGGTCTGGAGGGTGGTGACCCGCTTAGAGTAGCCAAGAAGTGGGAAAATGTAAAGAAACACTACAAGGTTTGTTGTGCCTCAGCTCTTATCACAATGCTTGTTCTACAGCTTAAGAATCATTCATGTAGTGACATTGTACTGTGGTGTGCCTTTTTATATCTGTTTTTTGACAAGTCCGTGCCTTGATCATTTTAAGGAACTCAAACAGCCGCCTACTGGCCAGGGGACGGAGTCAGGGGAAGCCACTGCGGGGTCGTGGAAGTGGTACCCCCTCATGGATGAGGCACTTGGGGGGGAGGCCATCTATTCAGCCTCCCGTCCTTGTTGCCTCCGCCTGGGGGGGACATTCCCCGGCTGCTGCAGTGGCTGAGCATGCAGCAGGACCAGAGAGGCAGGAGGAGTTAGGGCCAGGGCCGTCGAAAAGACGGCGAGAAGACCCTGTCTAGGAGTTCCTCAAAAAGGAAGCCGAGAAGGCAGAGGAGAGGGCCAGGAGGGAGGGAGGGAGGGAGGGAGGGAGGGAGGGAGGGAGGGAGGGAGGGAGGGAGGGAGGGAAGGAAGGAAGGAAGGAAGGAAGGAAGGAAGGAAGGAAGGAAGGAAGGAAGGAAGGAAGGAAGGAAGGAAGGAAGGAAGGAAGGAAGGAAGGAAGGAAGGAAGGAAGGAAGGAAGGAAGGAAGGAAGGAAGGAAGGAAGGAAGGATCTGTTTAAGACGCATTGAGAAAAAAACATTGAGCCTTTTTTTGTTTTACTACATCTGTAACACATCTCTGTATTACTATAGCAAAACTTTGCCCCATCCAGTAAAACAGTAGAACTGTTCATCAGAACACTGAACACTTTACTCTTAACACAGTCAAATGGCCAACCACACCTGAACCACCACAGTGAACCTCACCTGCAGTGACCTTCTGACTGAAGACGGATTTACATCTCACAGATTTTGAAGTATTATTACCTGCTGTTGCAGAAGGGCATGAACCAACCTAATTTTGTGAGTAATGGCAACATATTGGTGTTATGAATAACAAAGTTTACCATATTTTTAGTTATATACACAGATGGAAAGAGGAGATATACCAATATTATTTATTTACTCCAAATATCAAGAGAGTTATGGCTTATTACATATCCAATGTCACCAAAGCATGTTTTTGAGAAAAAAGCGTTTAAAGTTCGCTGTCAATTTTGCCACATTTATTCAGTGTATTCACACAACACACAACTCGCAACATACCAAAACATAATAACAGTACATCTTTAGCCATGAGTCCTTTTTGTCCCCTCTTACTTTCTCTCACACCTGCATGGACAGGAGACTGCGGTACCTTCTGCCAGACGGAACAGTCCATGGTTGGGGTGGCGTCTTTGTCTCAAACCAAAACTGTGGTTAACTGATTGGTTTAAAAATCAAAAATCAAATCAAAAAAAATGAACTGATTATGCATAACACATTTACAAATCATTTACACTCAACACTCACTGAGTGTGTGTCACAGCAGCTCTGTCTTTTTTTAAATTAAAGATAATCGTGGACCTCAAGAGCTGCCACCAGACCATCCGGAGCAGAGACAGCCGCTGCCATATGCTCCCTGATCTGCTCCCCATGCTGCTGATCCTGGTGGAGATGTGGCTCGTCAGCATTGTCATCAGGCCTGAAGACCTCCTCGGCTGGCTCCATAATGTCTCCATTGGAAACACAGATGTTGTGCAGTATGGTGCAACAAGCGATGACCTCAGGCGCGAAGGTTGGCTTCACCTCCAGCGACTTGAAGAAAATGGATCTCCAGCGGGTTTTCATAATGCCAAATTGACCGTTCAATGATGGACCTGGCCTTGGCGTGACGGTGGTTGAACCTCCTGGCAACAACAAGGCGCACTGGCTCTTTGTATGGAGTTATTAGAGCAATGGGCGCAGACAGGCAAGGGTACCCACCATCCCCAAGGATGCAAAAGCCTTCTGATGGATACAGCTGCTGGGTGTACAGTGGACTATTTTTCAGGACTCTTGTGTCATGGACAGACCCTGGGTATCCTGTAAAAATATCCAGGAACATCCCCTGGTGGTCGCAGACTGCCTGAAGCTGAACCGAATAAAACAATTTGCGATTCAGGTAGCATTGGGCATCCGCAGAGGGGGTTTCACTCTGACTTGGCAGCCGTCAATGCTGCCCACAACCCTGGAGAAGGCCGGGGAGCCAGCAAGCTGAGCAAATCCATTTCCTGTATTCTCCAGGTCAGCATGGCTCGGGAAATGGATGACACGGTTCTTAAGTTTCAGCAGCTTCTTGGTGACCCGGTGCACCATTTCATGGACCGTTGATCTTGGGATGTTAAAACTCCTCGACACCAAACGGTAGGAGGTGGCACTGGCTAGCCAAAATACAAAGACCAGCACCTCAAGCTAATGGCCCCATCCATGATCCTGATGACTACGGAGCATCCCGATCAGGTGCTGCAGGGAAGCTGTGCTAAACCTGTAATCTGGCTTCAGGTCTGCGTCCTCATCCAGGTACAGACGAAGGACTGGCATGGTGGCCTTCAAGTTGCAGTACGGGGCTCTCTGGGGCTCCAGCTAAAATTAACATTATGATAACGTTAAAATTCATACATTATGTTCATGAATGTTAGTGTCCATGTTTAAGTGTTTATAAATTCATGTGTAAGTGTTAATTAATAAATGTTTTCACAACACAACTGTCAATTGCTGGGGTTGTCTACAGGGGGTAAATGTGGTGGAACACTAAAGTAGCCTAACGTTACAGCCTTCTTGAACATTAGCCAACTGACCAGAAAGCCAGTAGGGGCCAGTAGTGTATTACCTTAAAGCTAGCTAACATGTTAGATAATAGAAGTTGGTCTATTTACCGGTTGACAACGTAGGCGAATCAACGAAAGATATCTTAGACGCCTAATGCGAGTTTGAGTTCGCCTCCGTTTATCTCTCACGAACAAAAGTTCAGCCAACAGCATTAAAACCGTAACAGGAGTCATGGTAAATAAATGAAATATATGGTAAATAAATAAATAACTGAATAAATGAATAAATAACTGCTTTTGCCACCGATAGCTACCGTTATTCGCTATGGGAGTTGGTGCTAGTCGTGAGCTCGTGAGTTATAACGTTATTTTCTCCGCACGAGCTAGTTAGCTCACGACTTCTATAACGGTAGCTATTGGTGGCTAAAGCAGTGGCTAGCAGACAGCACCACAGTTGACAAACCACACTTGCACATCATTAGAATTTCAACAATTTATTTGGGATTTTTTTTTTTTTTTTTTTTTTTTTGATTTTCTCCCATTTTCTCCCAATTTGGTAGCCAATTAGACCCGCTATTTTTATGTCAATCCCCCCCTAGTAATGTGAGTTCGCTGCCGTAGTCCTGTGACCGGTAGTGACGAAGGCGAGGTGACGCCTCTTCCGAGACGGCACTCGCCCGAGCCGTCGGCCGTAACCCCGGTACTACAGGGCCACTCACGCAGCGAACGTCACGTCGGCTTCCCTCCCCCCTCCCTGGGGCGGACAGCCAATCGCCGCCCCTGGTGGCACTCCCGGCCAGAGCCGACACTTGGCGAGACGGGGAATTGAACCCCGGTCTCCGTGGCCAGCGTCGGACGTTGTAACCACTGGACCACGCGGGAGGCCAATTTATTTGGGATTTAACATTCAAAACTGAACATGCAAACCCGATACCACCTGAGTACATTTCACGTGAAGTGAAGTATATTTAAGCACTTAGGGTTAGGGTTACCAACTCGTCTTTGAAACTCAAAACTTTAGCACATTTAAACCTGCTGCCATGAGTGCTCGGTTTGTTTATGATACCGGGCGCATCCGCTTGCGTCACCTGAATATCCGGCACTTTTTTTTTTTTACGCAAATGGCGTTCAGTTGTAGTATCCGAAAACACTACTTTCGTTTGCTACATAGTACACTATATAGTATATACTATATAGGGAATAGGGAATAGTGAACGAGTGAGCGGTTTCGGACACAGCCTTTGTCTGGTCATTCGTGTGTGTGAGTGCACGTGCACGTATTATTGTGGATTATTATGGAGTGTTTAATGTAACCGGGCTGGTCGCCAGAGAACTCACTGTGAGGAGTGGCGAGGGTCTCTGTTTGGGGTAAAAGAGAACTCGGACTGGAAAGTTCGAGTGTCTCTGTGGGCATGGGTTTGGGAAGCACTTGAAAAGTCACTGGATATGTGTGTGCCTGGGGAGGTTCTAGGGGAACTCCGGTCTGAGGAGGCGTGGTGTCTTGAGATGTGTGTGGAGTGACTCTTTGTTGTGGGTTCCCCGAAAGGGCATTCCCCCCTCGGAGGAGGCGGGCTTTCATTTCATTTCTTTGTTGCTCACCTACAGCGCTCGCAGCGACGCATGTAGGACAAGTAACTTAGGAAGGACAAGTATCTTTTCTAAGATACTTGCCCTTTGACAAGTATGATTTTTAACCTAATCTGGGCCCCTGGTATTGACCGAGTTGGTTCTGCCATTTTGTGAGCAAGTTTGATCTGCTAAAAGGGTATTGGCGGGTACCGTTAAAAGAGAAAGCGAAAGAGATTTCTGCTTTTGTGACTCCTGATGGTTTCTACCAATATACAGTAATGGCTTTTGGAATGCGGAACGCTCCTGCTACTTTTCAGAGGCTGGTTAATACTGTGATATCTGGATTATCAGGCTGTGAGGCTTATTTGGATGATGTAGTAGTTTACAGTGCTTCTTGGGCCGAGCACATTCACCAGATCAGAGCACTCTTCAAACGTCTTTCACAATCTCACATTGAATCTGGCGAAATGCGAATTTGGCCAGACCACAGTTACGCATCTTAGTTAGATTGTCAGGCGAGGCCAGGTTTGTCTGGTGGTTGCGAAGGTTGAGGCTATCATCTCAGTTCCCAGTTCCCAGTTCCTACGTCTCAACGACAATTGCTCCGCTTCCTTGGTGTGGTCTTTTATTATTGCAGTTTCTGTAAAAACTTTTCTGCAATTGCTACCCCCTTAACAGACCTGTTGAGTGGTATCTTTTGTTTGTCTGACCCGTGTCAGCTAGCTTTTAACAATGTTAAAGCTCTTGTCTACTGCTCCTGTTCTCTCTGCCCCAGATTTTAAAAACCTTTCAAACTTGCAGTGGATGCATGTGACTCCTGTGCTCCTGCAGGAAGATTTGCAGGGAGTGGAACATCCAGTTTGTTATTTCTCTAAGAAATGTAACCGACACCAGGGAGTTTATTCAACCATTGAAAAGGAGAAACCTGATCCTCCAGCATTTCGACGTTTATGTGGGGTCTGCCCCTCATGCAGTGGTGGTGCTTTCCGACCACAATCCTCTGTTTTGGAATGTGGAATCCAAACCAACGGCTCATGCAGTGGAGTTTGTTCTTGCAAGAACATAATCTCGACATTTGACATTCGTGGTAAGGATAATATCCTTGCTGATGCGTTGTCTCAAGTGAATGAGGTAAGAGTTGGACCTACTTGAGAAACGCGAAGTGTAAGTTAGTTATTCAATAATAATAATTATATATATATATATATATATTTTTAGTAAGTAATTTGTTCGGCACTGTTCATTTTTGTGTCTTGTGTGAAGTGTTTTAACTTCTGTTTTTTAAATATTTTTTTATTAAGTATGGGGGTATTACGGCTGGCCAAAGTTTGACCCCAGAGACTTAGACAACCGGTGCTTTAGTGCTGATTGAGGCCATGCTTCTGCTGCATGATTGCTCCGGCGCTGATTGGACTGTCCCCAACTGCACTGTCCTCGACCTCGTCTGGCCACGCCCCTGTCTGGAGTTTATAAGGGAGTGGAGCACTTTTTTATTGAGCTGCCTGTGGCAGCAGCAATGGCCCACCCTGTTTGGCGGATTAGGATGCCTTGACGCTTTCAACCACCGGCCCCTGCTGGACCCCACAGTTCATCCTGTCATTCAGCCACTCCGCTGCATCCCACTGGCTCTGTGACGGCGTCTCAGAGGAACTGCAGAGCCTCCTGGAGGATGGCATCATTGAGCCAATCAACACGTCTCCATGGGTCTCGAACTTGGTGCCTAAGAAGAAGTCAGGTGGCCTGCGCATCTGTGTTGATCTCAGGGCTGTGAACAAAGCCATTGTTCCTGACAAATACCCCTTACACGCACCAGAAGAACTTGCCACCCAGGTCTGTGGCTCTACAGTCTTCTCAAAACTTGATCTCCGCCAGGGGTATCTCCAGGTGCTCTTATCTTGATGACATTGTGATCCATGGGCCCTCTGATGCTGTCCATGACGAGCGCCTCCACAGTGTCTTCACAGCGCTATCCAGACACCAGCTCACTCTCAATGGCGATAAATGCCTACTCTCAGCTCCAGCCATAGAGTTTGTGGGGTTTCGTCTATCAGTGGCTGGCCTCATACCTTTTCAGTCCAACATTGATGCTATCTAGCACCTCCCCAAGCCCACCTTTGCAGCTCAGGTTGCCTCCTTCCTTAGTATGTCAGCGTATTACCTGCGTTTTCTGCCTCACTACTCCACCATCACAGCTCCTCTGCATCAGCTGCTGAAGGATGCCCCGTGGGACTGGACGCCAGACTGCTCTGCCACCATACAGCTTTTAAAGGACCAGCTCACCTCGCCACCTGTGCTAGTACACTTCAACCTCTCCAGCCCCACCCTCGTCACATGTGAAGCCTCCAGTGCAGATGGTGCTTGATTTGACCGTCCCCACCTGCACTGTCTTCGACCTCGTCTGGCCACACCCCTGTCTGGAATGTATAAGGGGGTCGAGCGCATTTATTATTATTATTTTTAGATAGAAAAGACTGCTTTTTCTTCCTATATCCCTTCGATGTGAGTATGTCCTTTGTCTGTCGTATTGTCATTTTTTTTTTTCATTTTTATGACCCGTTGACTCTAAGTAATATTTGTTTGTCGCGTCCTGTTTTGGTTCACCGCACGGTTATTGGAGTGCGTGTGGTTTTTGCAGGTCGTAACAAGTGGGGGCTTGTCCTGAGATTGGATTTTAGTTGTGTTGCGGTTTTCCGGATCAGTTGTGTGTGCGGTTGTGCTTTGTTTTGTCTTGTTATCCATATATAAAATGCTCCCGCTGCGTGATTGCTCTGGCGCTGATTGGACTGTCCCCAATTGCGCTGTTCTCAACCTCGTCTGGCCATGCCCCTCGTCTGGCCATGCCCCTAAGGGGGTGGAGAAAAGAAGATTTCGTGCCATTCAGCTGTGCCTTTTTGAGAAGATTTTTACCTTATTTGCTTGTCTGCCTTTGTTGTGTACTTCTCTTTTCTTATGTGCATTTTGATAGCTAGGGAAGCTGGAGTAGGGGAAGCAGTCTGCGGAAGAACGTCCTTTTTGATTTGATTTTAGAACCTGTTTTGTCTAGGGCTAGGGCTTAGTTAGACTTTCATAGATTTTTATTATAGCCCTTCGATGTCATGAGAGTATGTCCTTTATCTGTTGTATGTTCTAAATAAATCCTGTATTTTTTTTATGGACTCTTAAGGAATATTTGTTTGTCACATCCTGTTTTGGTTCACCACACGGCTATTGGAGTGCGTGTCATTTTTGCAGGTCGTAACACCGTGCTTTCCGAAGTCCAGGCTGGTGTGGAAAGGCCTGTTGCATATGCTTCCCGTGCCCTCAGCCCAACGGAACAGAAGTATTCTGTGAGTGAACGCGAGGCTTTAGCATGTGTCTGGGCATGTGAGCGCTGGCACCTGTACCTGTTTGGGCAGGCGTTCACGCTGCAAACCGACTACCAGGCCCTCACTGCCCTACTCTCTACGTCTGGGACGAGGCACAGGCCGCACCACTGGTCTGAAAGGCTACAGCAGTACAGCTTTAAACTGGAGTTCACCCCGGGCTGTGACAACACGGTGGCAGACTTGCTGTCCCGGCTCCAGCATGCCTCAGAACAGGACCCTGTACTCTCTCAGCTCCGCACCTTCATTAGGCAGTGCTGGCCTTCCAAGGTGCTGGATGAACTGACCCTGTTTCATCGTGTTAAAGTTGAGTTGACCTGCTGGAATGACACCTGTGCAGCTCATGGACTCTGTGCTGTGGCGCCGAGTGCCCTTCAGGCGCGTGTCCTAGCCCTGGCATATGAGGGTCATTTGGGGATGGTTCGAGTCAAGCACCGATGCCGTGACTTGGTGTGGGGGCCGGGCATTGACGGAGCCATTGAAGCTATGTTGAAGGACTGCGCAGCCTGTCTCGCCAGTGGCAAAACTGGTCCCCCAGCCTCACCCCCATTACAGCCCCTTGATTGGCTAGGTAAGCCTTGGGAACACTTGCAACTGAATATTTGTGGTGAACTCCACGGTGTACTGCATCACCAGTGCTTCCTCGTTGTCGCTTATGACCTTAAAATAGCCGGAAGTGGCCTCTGTGGGTTCGGTCACGGCTCAGGCAGTCATCAACTTCCTCAGCTCCCTCTTTGCTCGCTGGGGACTGCTAACGATGTTAACCACAGATAATGGCCCACAATTTGTGTCCTCAGAGTTCACTGCTTTCATGACCGAGCAGGGTATTTGCCACATTCGAACGGCATACCATCACCCTCAGGCGAATGGGGGGGGTAGAGCACCTGAATCAGACTCTAAAGAATGGCATCAGAGCTCATTTGGTGGAAGGCTGCTCATTCCCCACAGCACATTCCACTCCAGACACTTCTCCACTACATGGCCGCACCGCACTCAACCACCGGTTGCTCACCAGCATTCCTCATGCTGGGGTGCAAGCTTCAGCCACAATTGCCTGGCCTCCAGCAGCGGTACACAACAAGGTCTGCTCCCATCAGCATCTCATAAAGCAGTGCTTCAACCAGTCATGGCGAGTTAAGGCACCAACCTTTGCCATCTCAGACTGGGTGAGAATCCGACGGCCCCATCGGGGCCACAAACTCCGCTCCTCCTGGTCCACACCCATTCAGGTCCAAGGCCAACTTGGGCCTGCAACATTTCATTTTGCTGATGGATCAAGATGCTAGTCGGCGCCCCCAGCCACAAGTACTGGGGAGAATGCGTTCAACTCATATGACCTGCCACTAGTGAGGCAATAGAGCGACGACCTCCAGCTATATTCCCCGCGGCCTGTCCGAGTTCGTTCCTGGCCTGAACGTTACAGGGACTTTATTACACATTTCTGAACTGCATGAACTCCCTAAATCCGGACTTACTGTTGTTAATTTGTTTCTGTTGCACTATTGTTTATTAGTAGCTTCTATTATTTTGTTTTCATTCTTCCAACCGGGGAAAATGTTATGTACACACATTTAGTTTACAGCAGTGCTGTGTGCATATGTTGCTGGTTTACGCCTGTGATGATTTATGGTAGCGAGCCATGTGGCGAGTTGAGAAGAGTTACAGAAAATAGAGACAATCAAGATACCTCCACTGTAGCGTCCTTTATTGTACAATAGGTTTGTTTTTTGGGTATGCAGGAGCTGTGCAGCGTGAGCTCAGAACATGTTGAGTTGATCTTAAACGGACCCTTGTCAATACCTATGATTTGATATGATCGTTATCTTGATGACTGAGAGCGATGCTTCCAAAGCTCAGGCTGGCCCAGAGCTGAATTGCAGGCAAGGTATGGTGAAGGAGGAGTGAGCCTGTTGGTTACTCAGGGCAGTCACTTTTAAAGCAGCACATCTGCAGCTGTCCTTTTAGACCCTTTGAATGTGGATGAAAATACATTTTTTATGAAAATAATGTTTTTGCCTGCTTAAATAGTACAATTTATTTGATAGGTCACAGGTAAGTCTAAAGTGATTTGGAAAACACAATAGTTCCGTTTTTTTTAAAGAAAATTTTAGTGTCCATATTATTTTGTAAATAAACACTTCAATTTTTAAAAAATAATACAGTCTGGGATTATGCCCCGAGACCCCCCTGCTCCTTACCCCATCCCTCATCCCCCCCAATCATTGCTCCCAGGAGCACAAGGTTTGAGGTTAAATAGTAATATTTGAATTTAGTTCTTTCTGACCTCACAATGATGCAGACTGAACTATATACATGAAAAATACCACTTAATTGATACAGAATTTGTATTTGGTCATTAAAACTGTGGTCTCTTAATTGCGGTCAAAAAACATGTTGGTTGATTTGTGTTGCTGCAGGAATGGCTTTCAAAAGGACATGGTGAATACAGCGAGGTCCCCAGTGAGAAAGATTTTTTCTCCGAAGTGAAGGAAAGCAAGAACGTGGTTTGCCATTTCTACAGGGACTCAGCGTTCAGGTACGGCATTCTTAAAAAAAAAAAAAAAAAAAAAAATTGAAGTTGAGGTTCTCCAGGTCTGTGAATCTCTATAACAAACTAGTGGCAAGGACACTGTACAGTAGGAGATGCTGTCTTTCTGATGAGATGTTAAACTGAGGTCCTTACTGTGGTCATTAAAGTTCCCATGGCACTTACAGTGGATATAAGAAGTCTACACACCCTTATTGAAATTGCAGGTTATTGTGATGTAAAGCCTGAAATCAAGATAAATGTCATTTTCCACCTTTAATGTGACCTTGCAACCAACAATTCAAGTGAAAAACAAATGGACAATTTTTAGGAAAAAATATTGAAAATAAAAACCCTACAATACCCTGGTTGCATAATTGTGCACACCCTTTTATAATGGGGCTGTAGCAGTGTTCAGAGTTAATCAATCGCATTCAAAATCATGTTCAAAGGTAATTAACATACATGCCAGCAATGAAAGTGATTCTGATTAACCCCAAATAAAGATCAGCTGTTCCTGTAGGATTTCCTTGAGGTTTTCTTGGTTGCACCCAAAAACAACACAGCTCATCACCCAGAGAACACCATACCTACTGTGAAGCATGGTGGTGGCAGTATCATGCTTTGGGGCTGCTTCTCTTCAGCTGGGACAGGGCATTTGATGCGAGCTATAACAGGCAGCCAGTGGAGGGTAGTGAGCAGGGGGGTGACATGGGAGTGTCTGGGAAGGTTGTAGACCAGGCAGGCTGCAGCATTCTGGATGAGTTGCAGGGGTCTAATGGCAGATGCCGGAAGGCCAGCCAGAAGCGAGTTGCACTGGTCCAAGCAGGACAGTACCATTGCTTGGACCAGGAGCTGGGTAGAGTATGTGGTAAGGAAGGGACGGATTCTCCTGATGTTATACAGGAAGAATCTGCACACCCGGCTTACCGCTGCAATGTTCTTTGATAGGGACAGCCTGTTGTCCATCACCACACCGAGATTCTTCACACAGGGTGATGATGTCACCAAGGTGTCACCTAGAGAAATGGAGAAATCAATGTGGGGAGAGTTTAGAGCAGGAATGAAGATTAGTTCTGTTTTACCTGGGTTGAGCTTTAAACAGTGACAATGGGACCGAGGGAAGAGGGTGAGCGGGAGCGAAGGTTACGACGGGCAGTGATAGCGGGTGTTGGAGGAGGGGAGGGAGGATGGGGGGCAAGGGAGAGGGAGAATGAAATGAAATGGTGATCAGATGTATGCAGGGGGGTGACCGTGAGACTGGAGCAGGGGCAGTTCCTCAGGAAGATCTGGTCTAGGAGGTTGCCTGCCTTGTGGGTTGGGGGAGAGTGTTGCAGGGAGAGGTCGAAGGAGTGGAGTAGTGGTAGGAAGGCAGCAGACTTGGATGGGGCCTCTAGGTGGATGTTGAAGTCTCCCAGGAGGATCAGCGGGGTGCCGTCCTCAGGGAAGGAGCTGAGCAGGGTGTCTAGCTCGTCAAGGTAGCATCCCAGTGGCCCTGGAGGACGATGAACAACAACAATAATCCACTGTATCACAAAGCGTAGGGGGTTCCCCAGCATCCTGGTCAAATTCCAAGCCTGGCTCACTCCATCTGATCATCTAATCATCCCCCCAGATTAATTGGTGAAAGCCTTCACCATTCGACCATGCGGATTGTCATCATGTCTTCTATCATTTGTGTGATTTGCTCTGACCGCCGTGCACCTCTAAGGGTTAAGGAAGAATTTCGTGTTTTTCTAGTGTAGATTTTAAAAGCAGGACAAATGGGCAGAGGATCGTGCCGGACGGAGGACAGAGAGCTTGAAAACTGGACTGTCCGGCATAATGCCAGACGTATGGCCACCCTATATCTGATACATCATTGAGCTTGTACTGCTAGAGAATTTCAGCACAGTCAGTGTTCATTTTCATCTTTATTTTGCTCAAAGTAGTCCCACACCAAGCTTCATTTTGCATGCTACATTTTCACTGTCTCAAACTTCCGGATGGTCTACTCCATACACGGCGCCCCTGTGTGTCACGGCGCCACTACTCTCCACCTCAGCTGATGTGTGGTGAGCTTTCTGGTACAAATGGCAGCTGTCCATCACCCAGGTGGGTGGTTAAGGTTAATTCCTCTCTCTTTCCCCTCCAAAACAAACAGGTGTAAAATCTTTGACAAGCACCTGTCTGTGCTAGCCAAGAAGCACCAGGAGACCAAGTTTATCAAGCTGAACGTGGAGAAGGCACCCTTCCTCACAGAGAGACTGCGCATTAAGGTCATCCCCACCCTGGCGTTGGTGAAGGACGGGAAGACTAAGGACTACGTGGTGGGCTTCACAGACTTGGGAAACACGGACGAGTTCACCACAGAGGTGCTGGAGTGGAGGTTGGGCCGCACTGGCATCATTGATTACAGGTACCCGTTTAATTCCTGTCTTTAACTTAAAATATATTTTTTTAAAGATTTAAAAGCATGCTGCAATGTGTCTATTTTTGATTTAAAGTTTTTCTATTTACAGAACTTTTTTGTTTGTTTGTTTGTTGTACGAATTCACCTTTTTTTTGTCATCAGTAAGTGAATGCAGTGGCATTTATTTCCATGCATACCAGGGCACGTATGTACAAAGATTATAAGAGTGCTGATCTAGGATCAGTTTAGCCGTTTAGCTCATAATGGATATGGACAGGAGAAACCTGATCCTAGGTCAGCACTCCTACTCTTAGAATCTTTGTACATACGGGCCCAGGTTTTGATTGTAAGAACTTAAGTAAACTTGACTTTGTGTGTGATGAATCCGTTTTTCAGAATTTTCTCACATTTTCTTTCTAGTGGAAACCACTTTGAGCCCCCCACAGCCGGTCAGGGTTCACGCTCAAAGTTCACCAAGGTGGAAAAGAAGACGATTAGGGGGAGAGGCTATGACTCGCAGTCAGATTCTGACGACGATTAGAGGTCTACTCCCGCCGGTCCTCAGTCTCTCTCTCAGGACTTCCTTGAGAGTCCTCAGTTACAGACCATCTTGTTTAATGTCTGTTTTCTCAGCCTATCAATAGGCTTGTTAATTCATTTGTCTTGTTAGTTTAGGCAATGTTTTCCCCCCCATCCTTTTGTACTGATGAATACATTTAGCAAAATGTTTTCCCAGGACTGAATTTGCAACCTGCAGCAGATTATTTAAATGAACAAGGATTTGCAGAATTATGAAGTAACATGAAACCCAACAGCCAGGGCATATCCTCCATTTGGCCCTGTGCCTGTAACCCAGTACATTTAAAATGTAGTGCTCTCAATATGTACATTTTACTAAGTGAATTAAATCTCCATGATCTTTTGTGCTTTTTTTCCCCGGAACAATGGCACTAATATTAAAAATAATAAACACCATATTTTTGTGGACTCATCCTGGGCTGGAGTGATTCTTCAGCTACCTGTGAGGGAATAAAGTGCCAAGGAAGCAATCTGCATTCCAGAAACCTCTTCTTTTTGTCCTTTTGTCTTTGTCATTTAAGATGGTAGCACAGGTTCTGAGGTTTTTCTGGAAATGTGTGCTTTATCTTAATAAAAGTAAAAGGATTCACAATTGGCCTTTGTCTCTTTTGTGAAAACATGTGTAGCTATGGCTTAACTACAAAATGTGTATTGTCACTTTGGGTAAACCAGATATTCAAATGTACATTATAATTAGAAATCTGTATCTGTCACTCCAACATCACTATTTTCTATAATGCATGTGTAACCATAGCAGGGCACATTTCAAAATAAGACATACAGCATAGCAGTTTTTATTATTTTTTATTTTCCACAATAACTCGGGGCGTTGAGTTGGGCTAAGACTCTATGGCCTTTGGCTCCAGGGGTTTGAGGAGCCTCCTGACCACCAGCTCGCCGTTGCTCTTTAGTAAGGTATCGGCCAAGTCCTCTTCAGACGGGAGCCCATGTGGCAGCTTCAGGGGCTGGATCCTGCACATAGACAGTGCTTTCAATATGCGGCCTGTGAACAAAGGATCTAGAACTCCAGTTCAGGAGGGACACCGTGCTAGTCTGGTGTGTTTCAAGCGCTGAAACAACAGTTCTCAAAAGTCATTGCTAAAGAGTCCACACACCTTGTTGAAAGCTGCTGGTTGAACGGAAACCACAGACACGCAGCTTTCCAGTACTGGACCCTTGCTGTAAACCATTCAGAGCACCCACTACCTGGCTTCAGGCTGCCATCAAGCCTTAGTTCTCCTCAAAAAGCCCAGCAGAATGTAATGCAGCATTCTGATCAATTGCATCACCAAGACCACGACTGAAACCAGTGGGGGGGGTTTTTCCCAGGAAGGCTTCACAGATGGTGAAATTCTAATGGAGCCTCCTCTCACGTTTAGTGACAAATCCGGCTTCATTTTGGCAATTGATAAGCTCCATCTTCCATAACAGCAAATGGGTTAGTGCCAGACAAATCCTACATCAAGTGCTGCTTAACCTTTCTGTGTACAAAACTTGTTTAATGTTTATAGTTGCCTCAGTTGAGGTAATAACCCCATGAATTAAGAAATTGTGTAGAAATTACATTAGTACGTACTCACTGTGCTATTCAACTTTGCAAGAGAAATGGTAAGAAAAGATGTGGGAGGAGAGGGACATGGTGAACTAGCAGATGGCATACTGGGTAGAAATTGACCGCTCCTGGACACTGATGTACCAAAGTCTTAACCCAAATCCAGCAGACTAGGATTTGGGCATTAACGTGTGCAGAGAACATAATGTAGATATACTCTCTTATATGGTAATGATTTAAAAATGATGCTTACTTTACAAGGTGCTTTATGATTTTCAATTTGTCGTTGATTGAAGGGATATTCTTGTGTATATAGACTTTGTGAGCCTGAAAAGATCAATATAGAACAGTTAACAGCAGAAAACAGCTTAGCTCACCTATGTAACGGCATACACAATCTTCCATTAGAGAAATGCACCATTACAAATACAATCCTCTGACTATAGTAAAAGGGACCAAGGGCTACCTTCTCCAAGCCAAGGTCTTGCACAATTTTCTTCTCCCAGTACGGCCGACGTATTGTGCTCTTGACTCGCGTGATGAGATGGAGTTGATGAGGTTGCTCAGGGTCCCCACCATATTTATTGTGCTCTTTGGACCGCTCCTCAAAGATCTGGATGCATACATAATTACGTTTGTGCTTACTATTCAAATTTTTACCCACAAATCAGATTTTTATTTGATTTGCTAGTAACAGTAGTTAGTTCTCATGATGCTCTGAGATAATAGTAGGTAGGCTAACCCCTAGATATTGGATCACGATGTTAGCTTGCACACTGAAGGTATACATAAAATAAGTGTTTCCTATACTGGTGAACATTTCATTTTCTAAAAAAATTCGTTACGTTTAGGCAATAAACAACCCATATGCTTCCCACAAGCAGTAGAAGCAATAATATTGGGAGGTCATTTTCATACCTCGGGAGGAATGCGTGATTTGGTGAATTTGCAGCGGAACGAGATGATCCTTTGCAACTCTGTAGCCTATAAAAAATGTTAAATGATGTACAAGGGTATTCACAAATGCTGTACCTCTCTTTTTAATATGCACCCAGTCACTAAGGATCTATACAGTTTAATATGAACAGTTCAAATAATATACAGAAATTATTTCATGATTTGACTCGCGAACTGTCACATTTCATTTATATCATATTAGTAAGGCATTTGATTAGCGATGACTTGTCTGGTACTTATCTAGATAGACAGCTGCCAAAATAAAGGAAACACTAAAATAAAGTGTCTTAATAGGGCATGGGCCACCACTAGCCATCAAAACAGCTTCAATGCACCCCGTGGCATAGATTATACAAGTGTCTGGAACTCTATTGGAGGGATACAATACAATTCTTCCATGAGAAATTCCATCATGTTTTCTTTATGGTGGGAAAATCTCCCAGAAGTGTTTAATTGGGTTGAGATCTGGTGACTGAAACGACCATGACATATATTTTACATCGTTTTCATGCTCATCAAACTATTAAGTGACCACTCATTGCCCTGTGGATGGGGCAATGTTATCCTGGAAGGGACCACTCCCGTCAGGTAGAAATACTTCACCATAAGATGAAAGTGATCACTCTTTGTATTGATTGCCATTTACCTTGCACTCTAAGGGGTTGAGTGGACCTAAACTGTGCCAGGAAAATGCACCCAACACCATAAAAGAGCCACCAGAACCCTTCATTTATTCAGGTTGTTTCCTTTATTTTGGCAGTTACTCGTAGCTATTGCCATTGCCTCGACCGAGGAAAGATATTTCATGATTAACTGATACTATATTTCATCCGTCAACATAGGAATAGCTGCCTACTCAAACCAAGACAACACACATGATATTTAAGTAACTAGTTACCCAGCTTCTATGTTGAAATGCCATCTTACCTTAACTGCAAATGACAGTCGGTTCTGTAACACGCGATAGAAAACAGCCATTCTAGAAAATAGACCGGGGACGCCAAGGTTATAGGTCTGTAGACAGCCTGCAAAATACGTATTAATGTAACATAAAACGTATATAAGGTTCACTAATTACAACACTTATTACTGTACATCTACTACCTCTGTACACTACATTGTTTTGTTTCTTTCAGAAGTAAATTTTAAATAATAATTCAAACACGCATGCATCGTTTTGGACACGCCAACCGGAAGTTGTTTCGCTTGCTCTGTTGACCACATGATCCATCTTCTCCAGCTCTTTCGTTCCTACTTTAGTCAATATCGGCATATAAAACGTAGCATAACTTAATAAAATAAAATATGTTATATGGCATTGTTAATTATTATGGATTTTAAATAGAAGCATATTGTAATTTTACTGACCTATTATGCAAAATGGCTTTTATGTTTCTTGACGGTATTATTATTGTGTAGTACTGACGTACAACCAGGAAGTTACTGCAAAGTTTTAGTATTTAACGCCGAAATCTATGCATGCTGTATAATATTTAGCTAAATCATAGCTTTATGGTAAAGTTTAATACGTTATATACAATTAAAAGTATTAAATATAATTATATTCTTTAACAATCGAATGTTTATCACCCGTAAAATAGCTGTTTACATTGATGCAAATACTTCCGTTTCCCAAGAGAAATTGTGGAATTAAATTAATGTAAGTTTACAGGCGTTGCTACCTTACTAATGTGAATGCGGACACCTTGTCTCGTCTTGGCACATCACCAAACTGTAGTAAGAAAACAAAGAGACTGCTAGTTGTACCTAAAATTGATCGTACGTGAGATATAAACGTCCATTTAAATATGACACAAAATAACGTCCCTGGCATAGAAGCGTCGGCTGTCTCAGTTCTCAAGAGAGCTGTCGAGCTGGACCACAGTTCGCGGTTCCAGGAGTCCATTGTCTGCTACCAAGAAGGAATACAGTTGCTCTTGGACGTGCTGAAAGGTATGGCGTTGCATTCGTCATTTTGCATTAACAGTTGGTGCTATGCAATATATACATGTATTTTAAAAGGACTCTGATTTATTTTAAATTCGTGATTACATTTACAACAGTGTACATACAATACATTTAGATCCATTATTAAGAGACTGAATGGTGAAACACTGAGTGCCTCCAACACATGGGCACCTGCATTCATTAATCCACTTAGTTAGGGGTGCAGTTGGAACAAAAAACAGAAACGTCTCCGACACTCCAGACTATGGTTGCCTACTCCTGATCTACAGCGTTAGTCTTTACAAGCGAGAGACTTTGGTAAGTAGCAAAGGAACCCATTGAGTTCTACCAAGTAATGGTGTGACTACCTGTTTTTCAACAGCCATCAAGGATGACTCAAAGAAAGTCCATTACAGGGAAAAGATTAAGGGCTACATGGAGCGAGCAGAACAGATTAAAGTCCATCTGACGCGAGAAAAAGAAGGTACTGTGCCGGAGGGGTATGCAAGCATTGTATGGGTCAAACCACATCCACTTTCAGGGATTCACTCTCATTGAATATTCTCCCTGAATGTTGTTACAAATGTAATGGTATTTTCTATACTATGTTGTCATGTAACAGTATTGTGCCAGCAGCCATAACACCATAGCACCCTTCTCATGCCAAACTACTGAAGCTAAGCAGTGTTGGCAATGGTTAGTACTTGTATTGGACACCTGGGGAAACTAATGGCACTTTTCCACCGCACAGTATGGTACGGTACGGCACGGTAACCAATCTGTGCTCCCAGGTTTTGTCACTTTTTCCACTGCCAAGCAAACTGTACCGAACCAAAGTACTCGTGCTGAATTTATCTACTGCTCTGTTTAGATACTAGCGAGCCGAACGGGGACCTAAGGGTGGAGCTAGAAATACTGCAGACCATTGATTGGTCAAGCGCAATCTTCACAGAATCATCACGCTAAATCTCAGACCGGCTCAGACACAACCGCCATGTTTTTTTTTTTTTTTCAGCTTCACTTTGATTATTGGTATTATTCAAAGAGTATTATATAGAGTTTGGCATTATTGTCAGGTTTGCGTGATTCAATGAGTTAGGTTTGTGTAGCGAAAATTGAAATAAACACGTTTTCTTTGAAAGTACAAAGTATGGTATTGTCATTTTCATTTTCATAGTACAACATTGCATGAGAGACTGCTCATTCCAATGCTCAAGTTAAACCCAGGCCTTTGAAACAAAAGACAACGTTTTGAACAACTTTGCGCCTCCATAAATCGACACTGGCATTGAATTTCTTTTTTAGCTCGTAGCTCATGCTGGACGTATCATATTTTTGCAGTGACAAGCTACATAAAAGCACAGATGTAAACACAAAGACAAATATAGCTAATGTTTTCATTTTTATACGATTGAAAAACTGTAGGAAACAGAAATATGAGGTATTAAATGTGATTGCAAATTGCAATTCATTTGAGGACCAATGCCGAATAATAAATATACGATAGCCTACGATACAATACAATACTACGATATGCTTTATTTGTCCCCGTGGGAAAACGTGCATATACAGTGGGTTCGGAAAGTATTCAGACCCCCTTAAACTTTTCACTCTTTGTCATATTGCAGCCATTTGCTCAAATCAATTAATTTCATTTTTTTCCTCGTTCATGCACACACAGCACCCAATATTGTCAGAAAAACACAGACTTGTAGAAATGTTTGCAGATTTATTACAAAATAAACACTGAAATATCACATGGCCATAAGTATTCAGACCCTTTGCTGTGACACTTGTATATTTAACTCAGGTGCTGTCCAATTCTTCTGATCATCCTTGAGATGGGCCTACACCTTCATTGGAGTCCAGCTGTGCTTAATTATATTGATTGGACTTGATTTGAAAGGCACACACCTGTCTATGTAAGGTCCCACAGTTGACATGTCAGAGTAAAAACCAAGCCATGAAGTCCTAGGAACTCTCCATAGACCTCCGAGATAGAATTGTGTTGAGGCATAGATCTGGGGAAGGGTATAAAAACATTGCTAAAGCATTGAAAGCACCCAGGAGAACAGTGGGCTCCATCATTGTGAAATGGAATAAGTTTGAAACCACCACAACTCTTCTTAGAGCTGGCCGTCTGGCCAAACTAAGTAACCGGGCAAGAAGGGACATGGTCAGGAGGTGACCAAGAACCCAATGGCCACTCTAAGAGAGCTTCAGAGTTCCTCTGCAGCGATGGGAGAACCTGGTAGAAGGACAAACATCTCTGCAGCACTCCCATCAATCAGACCTTTATGGTAGTGGCTAGACGGAAGCTACTTCTGAGTGAAAGGCATATGACAGCCCACCTGAGTTTGCCAAATGGTACTTAAAGGACTCTAAGAGCATCAGGAAAAAGATTATCCGGTCTGATGAGACACAAATTGAAATATTTGGCCTGAATGCCAAGTGCTACCATAGCACCATTTGTCACTTCAGATAACTCTCCTATCTAACTCTTCCTATATTCACGGTTCTGTTGTGCGATGCAAAAACAACACAGGGACTCGAGCCGTGAAGGGGATAGTTACAGGTATGGATGATTACCGTGCCATGCCGTGCTATGCCATGCCGTATCGTGCCGTGCGGTGGTAAAACGCTATAAGTTGCTGCTGGAAGAGGTGTTGGTGGGTCAGTAGGGGGCACTCTTCCCTCTGGACCAAATATAAATCAAATGCCCCAGCACGGTGATGGGGGCACTGTGCTGTTGAAGGTCCTGTCCTTCCAATGAGATGTTAAACCAAAGTCCTGGCCTGTGGTCATTAAAGCTTACTTTTAGAAAGAGTAGGGATGTTAACACCAGGGTTCTGGACAAATTCCCACAAAACTGTCTCTCTGCATCTGACTTAATCATCCCCCTAAATGTGACTGGCTACACAATCATCTTATTTTCCTACCCACTTTTATTCCCCAGGTAGTTACTGAAAAAGATAATTGAGTTCTCAGTTGACCTTCTTGATTAAATAGAAGGTAAATTAATAAATAAAAAGACCAAGAAAATGCAGCACTTGTTCTAATGTTCAATCCTATATTTCAGGATTAAAATTCCTCTGCTTCCTCTTCTCTCTCTCTTGCATGCAAGAGGGTAAATATCACGAACAGATTAAAATCGCAGAGAATGCCACAGGCTACAGCTACGACGCACTCTTCCGGCCTTACATTAGTGAGACCCTGACGGAGGTGTGGGTGGAAGATCCATACATCAGATACATCCATCAGGTAATCAAACGTCCAGGGGGTGATGTTGGCCTGGATATGACCCTGTTATCTAACAACATCAGCATTTCACCTTGTCATAACCATTAAAAAAAAAAATTGGATTGAAATGTAATTAAAAATTAATTGTCAGCATAATTTGCAACTGTATTATTCTACGTTAAACTATTGACAGATGTGCTGTCCTTCTCATATATGCCTCATAATTATTTTTCACTGCCAGTTGTGTAACTTCTTGCGCTTCTGTGAAATGCTGCTGAAGGCCCCGTGCAAAGTCAGGAGGATTCACCTCCTCACCTCCCAGGATGAGGTGAGCAGTCCCCTTCACTACACCCCCTTTTTCCAGCAATGCAAAATATATTTGACATAGAACACATCACAATCCTATATATGTCATTTTAAATTCCATTAATGCTTGGAGAATGACAATTCTCATAAATGCATTCGTTCACTCGCATGTTTTGGTTTTTTCCACTAATAATGATTTATAATCACTCATAGGATTAATTTATTCTTTCTCTAATAACGATTCACACTAGTATTCTTTCTCTAATAAAGCCTTTATTTACCCCATTATTCAGGGCTGTTGAGTTTTTCCTGGTGACCACTCAAGATTATATTAATGTTCTGCGGTCTTTTGCAGGGCGAGAGCTCTTCCCAGCAAATCAATGCCCTGGCTGACATTAAACAGTCACTACAGGCCCATGAGGTGACCCTGGATCTTGAGTACTCATCCACCATCCATGACAGGGAAATCAGGTGAACTCGCATGGACTTCTTTCCCATCATACAGATATTGCATGTTAATTAACAACACTGTGTCCAGCTTAAAGGTCTGTTGCTCTTGAAATCTCTAAGTAGATGTATTATTCTGACACAGCTGCATTGAAAGTTACTGCAGTGGGCCTGAGGACACCCAAAAATAAATGTGTTAAATTCCACAGGTTCAACAACGGCTGGATAATCAAGATTGGAAGAGGACTGGACTACTTTAAGAAGCCAAAGGCAAGGCTTGAACAATGGTTTTGATATATTTGTAGTGTCTACTAAATTGTAAGCATTAACCTTTGAGACCTTTTTTTAAAAATATTTCTAAAAGATAAACACATTTTCATGCATTCTTTGAAAATATATTTTCCCCTCAGGGTCGATTCTCCATTGGGTACTTTGACTACGACTTGAGGGAGTGTCAAGAGACTACAGTGGATGTTTTCCACACAAAACACACAAGGACAACTTAGGACATACTTACCCTAAATCTACTGGGCATTCTGTTCATAATGAAGAAATCATGTTGGACTTTTCCCATGATTCAAGGACTACATTCCTAACAAGTCTATTTTGCCTCTTACATGTTCATGTCATTTTATTGTTTTTGGTGTTTTGTATGTGATGAAGATTGGTTAATATGATGAAAACAAACTCCCACACACTGCATCTCTTACCAATCTCAAATTTTAATGTGTCAGTTAAAAAAAACAATGTTACGGTCTATTCAACCTTCATCCAAACCCAGAAGGTTGAGTAGACCAAAGTATTCATTTTAATGTGGTGAGATTGGCAGAAGATCCAGTGTGCAGGATAGTTTTTTCTCCAAGCACCTGGACAGAAGGTACTTAAAATTGTATTCGATAAAGATTACGTACGAAGTGCCTCACAATATAATACAGCTCATTTTGGATTAAAGGGATGAATTCAGGTGTCAGAATTCCAGAGTATGTCGAGTTCTACACTTAACCCTTTGAGGAAAAAAATGCCTGCTGTAAATAATACTTTTTGAGTCAATTCTTCTGGTTTAGGTTCAAGATACATGCATTTTGGGTATTTCGTTTTAGCTCTCAAGCACAGGGTTCTGAAAATGTCTTTCTGGTGTCATCTACAAAGTGGTCTTCGAAAATATCTTAAAATACGTCAGGGTCTCCAATGTCCCATCTGAACATCAGTGTGTGCTTCAGAAATCATGTTTTAGCAGTATATGTTTGGTAATATGTATTTTTTTATTGTTGCTTTTGATTTGTACGTTACTTGTTACAGTGCCACTACGTGAATTACCAAAGAAAATTAAAAGATTTTACTTCAGTATGTTGTTTATTCACATGACAGCAGCAACATTTTGGCAGAGAATATGCATCTTTTTTTCAAGTTCTCTGCTCAGTGGGTTTGTTCTCAACATAGCCGCTATAATCACCGCGACTTCGGTGGGACAGAATTTACAACCGACTAAGAGTGTGCTCAGTTCTCGGCATACCGAAGGCGGCAACCAGTCCTGCGGTAGTTCGATCGTGCACTTCTCTATAATACCGTTCTTGACGTCCATATACAGCGTTGCATTGGTGCTGGAAGCTTTGTAGCTCACCGCAAAGTCGGTATTGACGCTGAATTTCGGCGTTCTTCCGTATAACCAATCCCACGTCTTAAGTTCAAAGGCCATTTTGTGGATACCAGGCAGGGATAACTCGTCCTTTGGGTCGACAAGTATTACTGAACCGTTCGAGCCAAACTCTGCGTTATACTGGGATGCCACAGCTTCCATGATTACGTCGCAGTCGAACGTTGGGTCCTCGTCCACGAGATTCTTTACTGGAGAGGGCACGCTTGGTGTTGCGTTGCTTTTGATCCCTTGGCAAGTCCTTTTCAGAACTGGGGACAACAAAGACAAGTCTACTGCGCACAACAGAGTACAATGATGATAGGCATCTGCTCTCCCCAATTTAGCAGCGGTCCCCGATATTTTGAAATGCTGATTAAGCAGTATGTCGAATCTATCGGTTGCATGCACATCTAGACCCGGTCGGAGTTTTTTCAAAGCACTGGTCACAATATTAAGATTCCTGTGTCGGTCGTACTTTCGCTTCGATGTGAAGAAGGTCATGTTGATGTTGCCTAGGTCTTGGAACACGGTCCCGCCACCGCTCCGCCGTCTTGCAAGTGGGACCCCCTTTTCTCTCATTAGTCCGAGGTTACATTCTTGCCAAGGATTCTGATGTCTGCCTATGACCACCGCTGACGCGTTCCTACACAGAAAAAGTATGCTCCGATTCTGTAGGTCCACGTGCTGGTGTATCCAGTCCTCAAAAGCCAGGTTTTCATAAATATCAGTGGACATAGATTTGAAGACAAGGCCCGTTTTGCCCTTCTCCTCAATGACAGTTGACAAAGTACTCTGTGGTCGAATTACGTGTAAACAGCCGCGGGTTTTTGCGTACACATTAACACAAGTCCTTATTATCATTCTGCAGCCTTCTGTAGCTAAAGTCAATTCTTATAAATGCGACCCAAACCTTAAAAAAATTAAGAGACTTGCTTTAAAGCTGTGGAAATCAAGTTACCTGAACTTCAGACTGTCATAGCATTCTGCTGCAATTCGTGACCCCTTTATCCACTTCCTGGGTAAAGGACAGAATTCCTCTTTCAAGAATTTATCCTACAGCACCACTTAGTGGTAGAACTAAACGCTGGAAATGAATAAACTGTTAACGGATAGGCTATACAGTATATCCTTCAATTCAGTTCTGCAGTCCAGTATAGACCATTTTCCTACATTAACATTTTACATTTACATTTACATTTTAAGCATTTAGCAGACGCTCTTATCCAGAGCGACTTACGGAGCATTAAGGGTGCATGTGGAAAAAAATAACTATGCAAATATCGCCTTTGTAGCTCCATGCAAACACACGAGACACATTCACGATAAGGATTGTTTGACAACATGCCCGTCTTTGGGAACTTGCAGGAGGCAAGTCGTGACTTGAAAGGCAGGGCACATGAATGCACCACCCGCAAGCAAGGGTCAAACAGTCAGTCATACAGGACCAAACACAGCAGCTCAAACACAATTTATTTTTCCTCGGAAACTCACAATGGAATCCACAAGTGTTACAGGCGAGCAAGAGGTATGATATTTACAGAAAGATCGGGTGCACATTGCCTACTGTGCAAACCATCTGTCATGAGCAAACAAAAACAACACGATAGTAGGATTTTCTATACTAAATGTAGATAAGTCGAGAGTAAATAGTAGTAGGCTAGCGTACATTTTCAACAACCAGTCTAAAATTAAGCGTTAACAAGTTTTCTTTCTCTACAACTGTAATGCCACTGTAATGAACATGGATTCTTATTGCCCGTTTTTGCAACGAACACGGGCAATAAGAGGTTGCAGTAGTTCTGCTCATCTCAATCAATGTCAGCTACCTAAAGTTAATTGCATTTCCATCAAGTTATAGCATTTTAACCGATACGTTATTGATATAGTCAAATGTACGTACTGCTATTATTATTGTTATTATTATAGAATCGATGTCACACCATTTTCATGGTCCGTAAACTTCATATCACGTGTTGAATTGTTAATTGTCAATTTCTGTTGCGTAGAATGCGAAGTTGCCGTGGCAACGTTCACAACAGCGAGGAGAATCTTGCAGGTGATTGGTTGTGATCCAACGCTAAACTGTGATTTGTCAAAATGCGAACCACAAGTAGAAAAGCGGTTTAGTTACCGCTGCCAGAGAATCTTAGCAAGCTTTATCGAGTTTTTTTATTATTTCAATTTCCTTTCTTTTTACATTCCAATCTCTCTATATTACCACGAGACCCGTTATTAATTAAGGCGAAGAAGGTAATGTCACAACTAATGTTTATTTTTATCACCTTGGTGCATTTCAGGTTAATTGTGTAACGTAGTTAGCAAACTAACGTTGGCTATCGTTCTAGCCAACGGTACCAGTAAAGGACTGTTACTGTTTGACAGCAAAGCAAGCAATTCATACTAAACGATTGAACAAAATGTAGAGCTCTACAACGAGCAGGTTTCTTTTAGATTAGTTTCTTTCTGTTATTATCTGCGCTGGGTACGTATGAGTGAAAGTAGAGGGTTGCCACAGGTACCATGCCAACCGTAACTGTTTAGAAAAGAGCTGGAAATCTAATTTGAAATGTCTCAGTGGAGTCTTTCGATGACGTACAACAGTGTGTGCGCGGGAGCTTCAGTGTAGCTAGTTAATTATTTTCAGTTATGACTGAGCCTATCACCACTAAGCAAGAATTTTCAATGTTATTTTATGCATCTGATGTAGAAGCACAATTAGCTAGCCCTACAAAAAAATAAGAAAGAAAAAAACATGGGCGCAATATAATTGTAATCTGTAGACTGCCTTGATCGAGACAGACAAGACAGAGGTAAATCTATCGGAGACTGCCAGTACAAACAGAGGCCACGAAAGCATCAACAGTGAACATACTGCACAGGTGAGTAACTTCCATTGCCCATCAGTACAATTCCCCATGGGAACCGTATTTTAAAAATGTTTTGCAAAAATGCAATAGCATAGAGAATGAACACATTTTGTTCTGTCTAAGTCATATTCCTTCTGCGTTTGTGTCTTATGTCTATGTGTGTGTCCATGTATGTGTGTTCACGTGTGTGTGAGTGTCAGATTGAGACTCTGAGGAATAGCTTGGACAGGCTGCAGTGTGTTGTACAGCAGCTTCAGCAGGAGAAGGGGAAGGTGAGCCGACAGGTGGAGGATCTGACCCAGAAGAACCAGCAGCTCTGCCAGGAGCTCAGCCACATTGATAAGCTTGCCCTACAGCTGGAACAGGACAAGAAGACTGTGCTGGACACAGCTGACAGCAAGGCAGAGGAGGCCAAGGTATGAACTGAAGACTTGGTAGAACAATGGTACAAATGTCTTTGAATTAGGTGCACTGAAGAAGATCTCTGATCTGATCTTTAGAGCGTCATTAAGAACCTGCAGGAAACGGTCACCTTCCTGGCGGACACTGTCACTGACTTGAAAACGGTAAGCTCTATCTGGACCCTTGGTTATTATTGCTATTATCATTATTACTTTTTATTGTTATATGCTATGGTATGTGTAATATGTTCATTAATATTTATGAAGAAGTGCCCAAGGACAAAACACCAATTTCCAACTGTATTTTGGTATGTCTTATTATTATCAGAAACCTCTGCATGGAATTCTTTCCTAATATGAGGTTGAGTATGGGTTAGGGGAAATTGTAATAATTTTGTCAGGGAAAAAAAAAAAAAAAAAAAAGTGTCTCTATTGTAAGTGTGTGCTAATTTAACTAAAATATGCAGCAAACTGCATTCACTGTATCTACCTGTTGTTGAAATTCTGAAATAAGAATGTTCTGGAATCTGACTCTTTAGCAGGAGTGTCCAGAGTGCATTCTGAGCAACTTGTTGTTAAGGAAACAGCCATTTAATGTGTTAACCATCGTTTTGATGCAGACTTAAGTATGTTCAGACTTAAGTAAGAGTTTTTTTTAAACTGCAGTTGTGTCTTCTCTGCTCTCACAGTTTTTAACTCTCCTCTGCCTGCCCTTCCTTGTGCCTGCCTGTCAACAGAAAAGGGGGTGAAACTGAGGGGGTTTGCAGAGTGACAGTGAGTTTTAAACCCATCCTTGCTAGCTGTCAGTTGTTCCCTTTCACCCTACCCTGCAGGAGAGGGTGTTGGCCCACGCCAGTCTGGACCAGCTGCGGGCCAAGAAGAGCCACGTGGCTGTACAGAACCAGAGCCTGCGGGACTCACTGCGCCAGCTGCAACAGGAGAAGGACACGCTGGCCAGTCGGTTGGCGAAGCTCGGTCTGTCAGGTGTGTCTCCTCAATCAATGGTTCCCAACCTGTGGGTCGTGCAGGCGCAAAACCATGTAATTTCATATAACATATTTCAGGCTGCATTTTAATGAGGGGTGATTCACAGTATATATATTCACCCGTTAAGTGGGTCATGGGCTCCGAAATTTGGGGAACTGGAAACCTGTAGTTAAGAAGCAATGAGGACAGAAGGAATGCAGGAGCAGGAGTATCTGGTGAGTCTAAAGGATCTGTGCCGTTGAGCTCCCGCTTTGTTCCGGCACAGAGAAGGAACAGGCTCTGAGGTCAGGGGCAGGTGGAGGCAGAGGTCAGAGGTCTCGACTTGACTACTTCGTGCAGAGCGTGGAGGAGGACCGGGACTACTACAAAGAGGAATCTGAGAAACTGCGCAGGATGTTGAGGCCTGGGCGTGGTGGCAACGCCCCCCGGGGCCCCAACACTCGCAGCCCCCCAAGGCAAACCCCCATAAAGGTACCTCCCCCCAGGACCACCCCCCCCCCAATAAAAAAAGGTGCCTTGGCCTTGATGTTTAGTGCCATTTTGTTAAGCAACAAAAAACAATAGACACCAACAAGGAGCGCACACCGCAGTGTTTGTTGGTGTTTTTTTCTTTTTTTTTTTTTTTGGTAGAGGAATGTTTAGCGCTCAGCTTAATATAAAGATTATAGAAAAATGCCAGGATACTTTAGTTTCTTGGAGCGCATCTCCCCAATTGAGATTTGAACTCGCTGTCTGGACTGCAGTTGTAAGTGCCTGAATTGTCGCTTTATGTGGGTGTGTCCGGCATTGGTCAGGCGGGCACCTACGACTCGGAGCTGATACGTCTTTTGAGGGATAGGGACGAGTTGCAGGCCTTGCTGGACAAGTACGAGCGCCACCTGTCCGAAATCCAGGTCAACGTCAAAGTGCTGTCTGCCGACCGGGACAAGACCAGCGTACAGTACCAGAAGGTGAGCTGTGTCACCTGAAAGGCACTGCCTTGGGTAGCCCTGCCATCCATCCATACTGACAACAGGCACAAAACGATGTGCTTGTATGCGTGCGCTGCCAGACTTTTACATTCACATTTTGCCATTTAGCCGATGGTCTTATCCAGACAAATGTACAAATGTATTTTTACAGATAATTAATTTACACAGCTGGATATTTGCTGAAGCAATTCTGGTTAAGTACCTTGCTCAAAAGGACAATGGCAGCGCCTCACCTGGGAATCGACCCCGGTTTCGTAATCATTACAGTTTGCCGATAATTGCATTCTCGCTCTCGTCTCTGCCCGCGCAGGCCCAGGAGGAGATAGCGCACCTGCGTCGGGAGGTGATGAAGTCGAAGTCGCCCCGCGCTCCGAAGAGCACTGTGACGGCCCAGAGCATCCTGAAGCGCGTGGAGGTGGAGCGGGACGAGGCGGCCACCGATCTCAAGCGCATGACCACCGAGAGGGACAGCCTAAGGGAACGGCTCAAGGTGGGGGCGCGGACAGACTGGTGGACGGAAACCCCCCCCAGCCTTCAGTTTGTGAATGGCCAGCCGTGTATCTTGTCAGCCTGCTCGGGCCTCTGGCACTGAAAACCGTCAGCACTAGAGGGAGACACATTCACACAAGAGCTCCACAGAGTATTTTCATGCATGTTCAGTGCCAGTGTGTGTGTGTCTGCTGGTTATGTTTCCTCGCTGTTGTAGGAGGTTCATGCCCAATCCCTCAGTCAATTGATGAAACGTTGAAGCTGAGGCCATTTTGAAAACTTACCAGAGGAACTAGCATTCATCTGTGTGTGTGTGTGTGTGTGTGTGTGTGTGTGTGTGTGTGTGTGTGTGTGTGTGTGTGTGTGCGTGTGCGTGTGCGTGTGCGTGTGCGTGTGTGCGCGTGCGCGTGCGCGTGCGCTTGCGCACATGCGCTGGCGTCTGCGTGGTTGTGTGCATGCTCGCATGTGTGTTTGTGCATGCATGTGCATACATTGCATACTTGAGTGTGCAATACATAGAGTCGGTGCATTTCTCAGTAGTAATACGTACTTTATTGTAAGTCGAGAATCGGAATTTGTGAGTATCTCACAGGCAAATATGAATGTGCAAGAAGTAGGAGAATTACCTTGGATGTGCAGTGTGGGTTGAGAGTAGTTTTGTGTGCTCTGCATGGCCCCCATTGAGTTGGCACTCTTTGTCACCTGAGCAGATCTCCCAGGAGACGGCCATCAGCGATCGTGCTCACCTGGAGCAGAGAGTGGAGGACCTACAGTCCACCATTTTTACGGTAACAACATCGCAACACCGCTGCCTCCCAGTCTATGGGAGCTTCTGAATGAAACCGATGTAGTTAGCTGTTTGAGCGTCAGTGCTGCCCCCTGGTGGTGACTTCCTGTCTGTGGGCTTAGCTGGAGCAGGAACACAGGGAGCTAAAGAGCATGCTGGCCATGATGAAGGACACCATGATAGACCTGGAGGAGGAGATCTCAAGTCTGAGACAAGCGCTGGTCTCGACTGAGGACAATCTTACCCGCAGCAGGAAGGAATCCGGCCTGCTAAGGCGAGATACACACTGGCACTGACGCAGTGCCCCACTATGACACCCTGGCGCATGCTAACACACACTAAGGCAAGATACAGGCACACAGATGCACTGCCACACTCTGACGTGCGGTGTCATGCACAGACACGCTGATACACACCGACAGAGTGATGCAATGACACACTTATATGCACTGGCACAGTGAGGTACTACTCCACTGTGATGCCCTGAAACATACTGACCCACAAAGGTGAAATACAGACACGCTGATGCACAGAAAATACAGAACAATGTTACACAGATGTATATAGAAACCTCAGTGTAACGTATAGTTGCAAATACACTTAGCTTCATGTTGACACAAACAGAGGCATTCATTGCGTTTGCTTGGCAGGTGAGTGACAGCTGTCTGTGTTGGATCCATAGGCTGTCCAGTTGCCAGATGGAGAGTGCCCTGAGTGACAGTCAGCTTAGACTGACTGCCAGGTTTGGAGAGCTGCAGACTGCCCAGGACAAGAACAAACAGCTGGAGGAGAGGAACGGTGAGGGTCCAAGCCTCCTCACTACATATCCCATCAGCCCCCATTTCACACAATGTATGGTCCTGGTTACAGATCCCTCATAAATCCTCCCTGCACCACACGTTCTTCACTACAAAACCTACCAGCACCCTTTCCACACAACGTGCGCACCTCACTACAAATCCCATCACTGCCCGTTCCATACGGCAACCACAAATCCCATCACTGCCCGTTCCATACGGCAACCACAAATCCCATCGGCCCCCATTCCACACAACACAATGTTCCCAGCTACAAATCCCTCATTATTCCTCCCAGCACCTTGCACTCCTCACTACCATCAGACCCCATTGGTGTGTGTGTGTGTGTGTGTGTGTGTGTGTGTGTGTGTGTGTTGGTGTCTGTGGGTCTTTGTGTAATTGTCACCACCCCTGTGCGACGGGTTGTGTGTGTGTCAGACATGCTGCTGCAGCAGGTCAACGATCTCCGTGACGAGGTCAGCAGCCTCCAGTCCACGGTGTCCGAGATGGACCAACGCGGGAATGGCCTGCAGGTGGCGCTGGAGAGGGAGACGGAACTGCTGGCCTCTGCCCAAAGCCAGCTGGACGAAAAGGTGACCGCACTAATTATGTTCAGTATTGTTCTATGCTGTACTGTACTCTCATTCAGTAGTGCTCTACTAACCACTGTACCATTCTGTTGTTCAGTCCTGCTCTGTAATGTAATATAATATTCTATTGTTTAGTACTGTTCTACACTGCACTATACTGCACTATGTGTATCATTTTGCTTTGGGCTACATGCAAGGCTACATTGCTATGCTATTTCCCATTGTTTAAATTGCTGTAGCCTTTGATACAACCCCCAATATAAACCACAATAAAAACAGATTCCTTCTGTGGATTATTTTCAGGAGAAACTTGCCCGAAGTCTAAAGCTGATGGTGGACGAACTGGAGGTCTCAACGCAGTAAGCCGTCGTTCTGGCTCGATAAAACCTGCTCGGCAGACTTTTGGGGCGAGTCAACGTGAAGGAGGCTCACTGTGCTCTGGCCAACCCCTGACCCGTATGTGTATGTGTGCGTGTGCACGTCCAGGTCCCTGCAGGAAGCAGCGGTGGGGCGTGAGTGGGACCTGACCTCCCTGCAGAGGAAGATGGGGGACACGGAGCAGGAGCTGTCCACCTTGGTGAAGGTGAAGGACGGCGTGCTGAGGGAGAACTCCCTGCTAAGGGACGACCTGGACAAGGTCAAACTTGACCACCAGGTGAGGCCATCTCCACGAGCGGGTCAGAAAGAGGCTCGGTCCCCTCGGTTGCACCGCGCCCGTTACCTCTGTCTGCGATTCGACCAGCTACATCGCTGCAGGTTAAATAAAACGGCGTCGTTCAGGGCGACCGGGTGGCGTGGAGGGTCGAGACGCTTGTGCGCAGAGCGGCCACGCGCCCTGCCACTGGGATCAAATCACGATTTCCACCGTTGTGGGATTGTGCGGCTGTCCAGTCAGCGGGTTTTGGATCCCGCAGGGTCTGACCGGCTGATTGGACTCTCTCCCCCCAGGCGGTGAAGCTGAAGCTGGAAGACTCCATGCAGGAAGCGGAGAAGCTCCAGCAGAAGGTGCAGGACTTCGGCTCTGACGTCTCCCGCCTCGAGATCCTCCTGGCGTCCAAGGTGAGACCGCCAGCCCCTCCCGAGGCGGAAGGACCTGTTTGGAAGGGCGGGGATCTCAAACTCCAGTCCTGGAGGGCCGCGGGGCCTGCTGGTTTTCAGTGCGTTTTAGCACCTAAGCGCATTAAGTCTTTAAGTATTGGCTACAGAGTCCACCCACCTTGTTTTTAAGGCTGTCGATTGAAAGGAAACCACAAAAGCCCTCTTGGGCTGGAGTTTGAGATCCCTGCCCAGTGGCGGTGGGCCAAAAAAATAAATAATCAAAGTTGAATACACAAAAAAAGTGACTACAGTAATGTTTGGGTGAAATTATTTTTCTTTTTTTGTTTAAAATTTTGCATCAACATCAACAACTTACCCACCCCAGAGCACCCCCCATACTCCCCACCCCCTCAACCCCAACATTTTCACTTGATTGACCCACCAGGTTTACTGAGCTAGCATTGGCAGCAAATTAATGTTGATCTAGCTAGCACTAGCTTGTTGGTGCACAGTATCATGTTAGCTGGTAGTTTTTTTACATTTTCATAATTCATATGATAAATTACAGAAGGAAAGGTTTTCGCGAACATAACTGCACAAACATGCATCGCATCTCCCACAGTTTCCTTAATTTGGGGTTTTTGGGGAAATAAAAAACAACAACTTTCCCTGTCGTTACGGTCGGTGCAGGTGAGGCGAAATGCATAACAGTTTTGACAGCTGCGGTCTGTGTGTCTCCAGTGATCTCCTTGCAACAGAGAGAGGAGTAGAGTTTATGATGTTGTGGCATGCAGGAGAAGGAGTGCGGGGAGCTGCAGGAGGCCAGTCGGCAGGCGAAGGCTCAGGCGGAGACCTGGGAGAAGCAGGCGCGGCAGGTGGAGGGCACGGTCAGCGAGCTGCGCCTGGAGCTGGCCAATGGTGACGGCAATAAACGCAGCCTCAAGGACACAATAGAGAGCCAGGAGCTCAGCCTGCAGGAGGTCAGTGACATCACCATCAGGCGACAGGTGGGACAGGGTGGTATTGACTGGGTAGTACAGTGGGACAGGGTGGTATTGACTGGGTAGTACAGTGGGACAGGGTGGTATTGACTGGGTAGTACAGTGAGGCAGGGTGGTATTGACTGGGTAGTACAGTGGGACAGGGTGGTATTGACTGGGTAGTACAGTAAGGCAGGGTGGTATTGACTGGGTAGTACAGTGAGGCAGGGTGGTATTGACTGGGTAGTACAGTGGGACAGGGTGGTATTGACTGGGTAGTACAGTGGGACAGGGTGGTATTGTCTGGGTAGTACAGTAAGGCAGGGTGGTATTGACTGGGTAGTACAGTGGGACAGGGTGGTATTGACTGGGTAGTACAGTGAGGCAGGGTGGTATTGACTGGGTAGTACAGTGAGGCAGGGTGGTATTGACTGGGTAGTACAGTGGGACAGGGTGGTATTGTCTGGGTAGTACAGTAAGGCAGGGTGGTATTGACTGGGTAGTACAGAGGCAGGGTGGTATTGACTGGGTAGTACAGTGGGACAGGGTGATATTGACTGGGTAGTACAGTGGGACAGGGTGATATTGACTGGGTAGTACAGTGGGACAGGGTGATATTGACTGGGTAGTACAGTGGGACAGGGTGGTATTGACTGGGTAGTACAGTGGGACAGGGTGGTATTGACTGGGTAGTACAGTGGGACAGGGTGATATTGACTGGGTAGTACAGTGAGGCAGGGTGGTATTGACTGGGTAGTACAGTGGGATAGGGTGGTATTGACTGGGTAGTACAGTAAGGCAGGGTGGTATTGACTGGGTAGTACAGTGGGACAGGGTGATATTGACTGGGTAGTACAGTGGGACAGGGTGATATTGACTGGGTAGTACAGTGGGACAGGGTGGTATTGACTGGGTAGTACAGTGAGGCAGGGTGGTATTGACTGGGTAGTACAGAGGCAGGGTGGTATTGACTGGGTAGTACAGTGGGACAGGGTGGTATTGACTGGGTAGTACAGTGAGGCAGTGTGGTATTGACTGGGTAGTACAGTGGGACAGGGTGGTATTGACTGGGTAGTACAGTGGGACAGGGTGGTATTGACTGGGTAGTACAGTGGGACAGGGTGGTATTGACTGGGTAGTACAGTGGGACAGGGTGGTATTGACTGGGTAGTACAGTAGGACAGGGTGGTATTGACTGGGTAGTACAGTGAGGCAGGGTGGTATTGACTGGGTAGTACAGTGGGACAGGGTGGTATTGACTGGGTAGTACAGTGAGGCAGGGTGGTATTGACTGGGTAGTACAGTGGGACAGGGTGATATTGACTGGGTAGTACAGTGAGGCAGTGTGGTATTGACTGGGTAGTACAATGATTCCTACATCTAGCTAATTGTCATCACCACTGCCTACTTGCTCAATACTATGTATCCGTCTTTACTCAATAAAACAAAAAAAACAAAAAAATACTAACCTTTTCCTTCCCAGTGTTACAGGTATGGTACGCAGCTGCCTGCAACGATGTCTATCGCTATATTACTGCACTGATCTCCTGCGCGAACTATGATTGTTCCTACCATGTATTTATGCACATCTTGTAAGTCGTTCTGGATAAGAGCGTCTGCTAAATGCTTAAAATGTAAAATGTAATGTAAAAAATATTCCTCTGGTGGTTCTCTCAGGCACTGGCATCTGAGCGGAGCGCTAACAGTCAGCTTGCCCAGCTGAACCGCAGTCTGCTCCTCGCCGAGGGGGACCTGCGTCAGGCCCACTCCGAGCGGTCCACCGCCCTGAGTGACCTGGAGAAGACCCGTGAGCTCTGCATCAAGCTGGACTCCAGCAAGGAGGTGGTGAGTTTCACCATGTTAGATGTTACTGTGCAATTCTCCCACACTAAAAAGTGAGCATGGGTGTGTGTTTGTATGTATGCGTGTTTGGGTATATCTGTGTGGGTGCGTGGGTGCGTGCGTGCGTGCGTGCGTGCCTGTAGTGAAGCCCCCCTACCTCTCTCCACAGAATTAGCCACATTAAGCATTTTCAGTGTATGTGAGTGCGCATATTCTTCATTGTGTGTGTGTGTGTGTGTGTGTTGTGGGAGATTGACCTATGTGTGCTGTGCTATGGAAGTCGGATGTGTGTGTGTGTGTGCATGTTGTTTGTGTTGTTATGGAGGTGCTGAGGGTGTTGGATGTGTGTACCTCAGCACGTGTGTGTGTTATTTGGGTACTGTGGGAGTTGGCTGTGTGTGTGTGTGTTTCTCAGCATGTGCGTGTGTTGTTATGTAGGTGCTAAGGGAGCTGGATGTGTGTCGCTCTGAAGTGGAGCTCCTGAAGAAGCAGCTGTCCAGTGTGCGTCTCTCTATGAAGAGTATGGAGTCCATGCTGCAGTCCACCCGCGAGAAAGAGCTGCACTCCCAGCTCAGCTCCCAGGAGAGACACGCTGAGATACAGCTACTCAGAGACAAGCTCACTATGGCCGACACCAAGACGTGGGCGCCCACACACACACACACACACACCTACACCCAAAACCAACACACACTCCTACACGCACACACCCCCCTGCATCACACAATGCCTCACCCCTGCCTCTCTCTCTCTCAGGACCACACAGTGCAGGGAGCTTGCCCAACTTCGGTCTCACTCTGAGCATTTGGAGAGCGACCTGGACATCACCAAGAGACAGCTGTCCACCGAGCGCTTCGAGAGGCAAGACCCTGCCCCTATCCACACAAAGACAGCTCAGACTGCCCCAACTTGTTCCTACCTGCCCCAGACCGCCCACCCCCCTTTGTCCTTCCCCTACCTGCCCCTTCTCACTCTGAAGTTCCGAAGGCTAATTTAGCAATTAAGCAAATGCTTAGAAGGTCTGTTGCATCCTCGACAGTTCATTACCCGGAAGAGTGTGTATCATGTCGATGCCTTTAATATCTGTCTTTCCTCCCACCCTTTATCGCTCGCTCACAGGGAGCGGGCTATGCAGGAGCTGCGTCTTCAGGGCCTGCCCTGTGTTCTGCGGTCAACCCCTCCCTCACGCCTTTCCCTCAGCCCCTGTCACTCCTGGTCCCCCGATCGCACCTTCCACAGCTCTGCTGAGCTGGCCACCGAACGCTCCCCGGAAAGGTGGGCATATCGCTCGCTTCCAACGCTGAGTTTAACAACACAGACATAGGGGCACAGACTATCCAGAACTTGGTGACACCATACAGTATAAGGGTCAAGGAACTGAAGTTGCAGGTTCGATTCCAGGTGGGTCGCCGTTGTACCCTCAAAGGCTTTAGTAAATTTCCTGCTGTATAAATTTATTCTTTGTTAAAAAAACATTTAATTATATAAACTGTCTAAGCTTCCTAAAAATTTTAAATGTAACTCCCTCAACAACTAACTAACGTAGAATGGTTGTTTCAGATGCAGTGAAATTGTGTCAATGTGACAGTACTGTTGCAACGCAGTAACATATAGCCAGCAAATAGCCATAACTTCCTGACACATTTAAGAAGATTTATCGGAGACCTGGGAATAAACGAGAAGCATAGCCCCCTTGTGGCTCCGAACTGCCACTGAACATCAGTAGGCACAGAAAAGCATGGCGGTCAGTGGTTTAAACTGTAATGTTCCAGGTGCCCATAGAATACCAGTTGTTTTCAGTGAGAGACGGGCCTCACCGAACTATGCTACCTCTCCTGTAGTATTGTGTAGTGTGAAAAATATGAACTGGCGAGTGCATCAGGGGAGTGCACGCACATCGGCTGTAGTGCTTCTTGAGTGGGGCCGGAAGTGGCACAGGGATGACTGGAAGGAGCGAGAATGGTGATTTCAAATTTGGGAAAAAACTTTTTTTTTTTTTTTTTTAAGCAATGGAACCAAGTTCATTGTCTTGTGTGTCTGTGTGTTTCTCTCACCAGGAGCGTGGTGTTCAGGGACCCATACAGCTAATTTTCTCCAGTGTGTGCACTGTGGACCACTATGACCTCATTCTGCAGATCCTTCTGTTCATCATCTGACGCAGACTACATGGCAGAAACTCTGACTGAAGGCTCCACAGTGTTTGTTCTATGCTCGGTGTTGTTTTATGTTGTTGACCAAGCATCTTATATATTCTTATCTTTTACAGCTCTGAAACGGTTGCTTACATCCCCTCATTTGGGAAATGCAAAAGGAATAGACCTGTTTTATATGCATCTGTTGTTTGTGGGTTTACTCAGATCATATCTTGGTAGTTATGCCCTTTGGTCTTTATTTTAAACATCTTTAAGTGATTAATGTACTTTTGAATGCAAATTACTTTTTTTGTATCAATTTTGTTTTGGGAAATGAATAACCATTTATTTGGAAGAGATGTATGATAATACATTTGTAATATTTACAGTAAGGTAAGATTGTGACATTTTAATTGGAAATGAATTATTTTCCTAAATAAATAAAATAAGAAGTAATAATAATAAGTAACTACACGTTGTGAACCAATTGTCAGTGACGATGAAAATCTAAGTGACTCATTGAAATGACTAGTACTCTTACCCCCCCAAAAATAAATGAAATGGTTTATAAAGAAATCAAATGTCTGACAATATTTTACAGTCTTCAAAAGTCTTCCTCTTCAAAATACAAGTGGTTCAGATAGTATTTATTTGATCTATTTATGTGTTTATTTTAATATAGCATTCATTATTATTATTATGTGTTAACATGTTTATGATCACTCACGTTTTCATTTGAGAGTCTGGTACAACATTTTGATGACGGTCCCTGTCTACAGAGCCGATTCCCCGTACATAACGCGGTGCATTTCCATCCTTTGAAAATTACTGAAACTGTCCACCGCAAAACAAACGGTTGGCCGCTCTGACCCTGGAAATGTAAACCTTTTGCCTGAATTGATAGTGGTGTTAATTTGCCAAAGTATACTAAAACCATTTGGAGATTAATCAAAAGTACTTAAATAGCATTTTTGCCTTCTCATAATGTAGCGAGTTTGAAAACATGCCGCTATTTTCGCTTAAGATACGTTAAAGTGTAATAGCCTAGCATCCAGTTTACTACTGCAGTGTAGTTGAAATCGCAGATAAACCCAGCGTTCTCCTTGTTTTATGATGCATCACTGGATTGTATCTGTTCCCGAATCGGACGGGACATTCGGCGATGAATGAGTTACAGGTCATAGTCCGGGTAGCTAGAGTACACCTTGGCAGGGATGGAGGTAGTGCTCGCTTTCGATTGGTTGTTTGCTGCGCCTACTGTACCGAAGCACAGACCACAAGGCAGCTGGAGCAGCGCACACTCACGTGCAGTTGCATAGGGTGCGTTACCGGGAATGTCTAGGTACAGTGTAGGGAAGTATCAAAGCAGCATCGGAAGCACTTTGAAAAGGTATGCACTCTTAATGATTCTTCATCGTGCCATGTTTGCATATCTCTTGTGTTTTCGTTTCGCCGTTTTCTGGTGCAATGACACTTGCAAAGACAAGTTACAAGTTAAGTGCTTCCAAAGTATTGTTTGTCCTGACTGCGTTATGAACGTTGTAATTGTGGTCTTTAAAGTGATAAAGTGAATTCTACCAAGCATATTGTTATGGATTTTAGGGTTTATCCCGGCCGATCTAATTTTGGGCAGAACTTGTTATGTGTGTCGATGGTCGAACTGAAGGTGTACTTAAATATGGGCCACTTTCGTCAAGGTGAGAAGTCTAGACATTGAACTGCAAGGCTGCTGCGGAAACGACCAACGCAACCCTCAATCCAGGAAAAAATCAGTCTAGGGAATTCGCTACCGCCTTTCATTTGAATGGAAATGATACTTTAAAAGTGCATGTTGGATGTTGTCACATTGGATTAAGTATCTGAATATTATGTATAATTTATTAATATGTGTGGGAGACTACATTTTAGGTTTTAAGAATACAACAGATGAGTAAATTAACTTGCTGCTATAAATAAACAACAACCATACAAACGTGTAACGAATTTCTGAATAAACAGATTGGGTGTCTTTTTACAAATAATGAATGGCCTACGTAGCCAATACATGCTCGTTTTTGCTACATTGCCTTGCATTATTAGAAAACATTTGCTTGGATAAAAATACCCATATAGATTCCTGGGGGAGTGGATTAAATCTGTTTATAATCGGCCTTAATCTCCGAGCGCGCGCTTCATTTGGATATTGTACTCGGAAAACTAATCCCATCTAAAAAACTTAATTAACAAATTGACAAATCGGCGAGTCTTCACGTTACCAATCTATCTGATATAAAATCCAGCAGTTAATGCTTTGTCCTATATAAAGAACAAGAAAAAGTAACTTTCATACAGTTATGGCTTTTAAAATCATAACGAGTATAAATATTAATGACGCTAAACCTATAATACTGTTCCTCCTCCTCTGGAGTCATACATGCGCCGTTGGAGGTCTCCTAATCGCTCTTGTGTTCCAGCACAACAACAAAAAACCCTGATGTTGGACGCTGTCCAGCTGTCACTGTTTACTTTATCTATTGCTAGTAGAGGAGGCGCGGATTTACGCGTAATCTATGACCCCAACACAGATTTGAATGACTGGATATTCGGGTCAATGGCGTCAAGTGCAAAAAGTTTGCATAGACGTAAAATATAATAAAAATTAAAATAAAATATTGTTCTTGAAGATTTTCTCTGACAGTTTGACGTAGTGTGGCAGTATAACGTGATGTTTACACAAAGGTGTATGTCAACAGTAGCAGGTAGCAATAACAAGTTAAATAGGAGATACAAATCCACAGACAAACACAGTTCAAGTGTCCTTTTTGAAGCAGAATTTACTGCCTAGTTCCACAGAAAACAACCTGGTAATATTCCATGATTTAGATAGAGTGACCATGGAAACGTGCCTTTTGGGAATGGGAGTAGAAAGGTGTATACTATCACACACAACAGAATCATTGTGTGGTCTGAATCACTGAAAGGCTAACCTTCATGTGCTGGCTAGAGGTGATAGTAGTTAAACAATCCTATAAAAAGTTAAACAATCCTACTGAGCAAGAGTACCACCAGAGGCCACTGGACTAAGGAACTTCTGTCTCATTCAGACAGGCATCTGGTCCTCTGTACTGACCCTCTGCATGCCGATCACAGTTAGTTCAGACAGGTAGCAATAATCACATGAGGAGGAGGAATGGAGTCTGTGAGGAAAATCCCCCACTTTCACCCTGGTGACCGACCGGAGGCAGGATCCTGTGCTCTATCACTACCACAGAACTTCTGGGGGTGGATAAATGTTAGAACATGTTAGTGGACAATCAGTCAAATTCACATGTAGGTCTCTTTGGTGTATTGCGGAACAATTTACAATTTACAATTTAGTCATTTGGCAGACGCTTTTATCCATAGCGACTTATAAGAGTGAATAATAATGTCTAGTGAATCATTGCTAGAGCTACAGTATTAGATCAGTAAGCTACTGTCCAATAATGTTGTTGTTGAAATGCATGTGTACCTGTAATAAAAAGGGGGAGAAACGGTGTGTTAATGGTGCAGAAACAAGTGGATACTTAAGGGGGGACAGACAGATAAAGTTAAGAGCCTAAAATGGAGGAGGCAGCAGGGAGGACTCAGAACTAAAAATAGGAACAGAGTCAGAGGAATAAGGGACAAATGAGGGGAAAATGAGCCTTTTTTTAGAGAAAACTGGAGCAGGTGGGACAACACTTACAGAAGTGTGTGTGGTGATGGGTATACTCTGCATTTCAACAAGGTAAAGTGTGTGTGTGTGTTTTTTGTTTGGGATGGGGGATAGACTGCATTTCACCCAGAGAAGGTATGTGTATATGTGCATATGAGAGTGTTCACGTGTGTTTACATGCAAGCTGAAGCATGTATGTGTGTGTGTGTGTGTGTGTGTGTGTGTGTGTATTGGGGGAGGGGGATTGGTAGACTCATATTGGGCTGTAAAGGTGAACTTTATCCAACTAATGTCTGAAATAATCATAATTGAGCTGCTTTATCACATTATGCTGAACTACCTGGTGACTGTTGGATTAATACAATGAAGTCAAACCAATAAGAATGATTATATTAGTATATTAGGTTCTAACAGATATTTAGGATAATGCAGGTTGCAAAAAACACTTTGTTTGCATTAACTGCAGGATTCAAGTGAGACCATCTGTGACAATCCTCAACGGACCTATCAGAATCTCCTCAGATCATCACCTGACTTCACTCTGAACCACCTGTGGATTTCTTCACTGAGAGGTAAGTAGAGTGATTAAATAGTTCCTTCATTGCTACACTAAGTGAAATAATCCATCATCATGTGGACACAGAAGATTAGCTAAAATGTCCAAACTACAAACCAGGAGAGGCTACACCCACAAGGTGTGATTTTCCCCTTTTCAGTACTTAGCATTGACACCTAGCTATAATGCTCAAATAACTTTCTGTACAGTTTACTCATTTGTATGTCTGAATATTTAAGGCAGGGTACATTGCTTATATGAAAACTAGCTGCTCTCCACACGAGGAACAACTACTCACAAGAGTGTGAGGCTTCATTACTGTGTGCTGTTGCTGATCGCTGGCTTGTTTGAACCAATCAAAAGACTTTGCTTTCTGCAGAAAAATGCTGTGATTGCTTCAAATCAGTAAGTCATTGATATCAGATAATTGCTCCACCCATTTTTTGGGGTTCACAAAGCCTCACTGGAGGCCCCGTTGCCCTCATGAGTGTATCTCTGTGTTTCCTCCACAAAATGAAACTTTCAGTCATACAACCTTTGCCTACTTCACCTCAAAAAGGGTCTATTAAATTTGGTGACAGGTGTGCCTGCGACAGTCAGTGCGCAGGATGTGTGAATTGTGAGACCATAAAGTGTGTAGTGCTTAAGTTCCATGTTTTAGGCACAAAGCTTTAATGTCTAATGTGAAAAACGGACACCCCTTTCACTCCCATTACCATGGTAACTTCCTATTTCAGCTGGGGGGAGTTGTGACCACCTCCTGCTTTGGAGACCATGATCATTTGGCATAGAGGGCTGCACTTTTTCACCAGAGAGTGAACTACTCTTTTCTGCACATGGAGGTCAACTAGGTGATCACAGAGGAGCGTACTGTGCATGGTGTGCGTGTGGGGCCCACTATGGAAGGGGGGGCGGGAGTCAGAGTGTACCTTGCAGGCACGCGACAGCCGTGCAGTGTTCTGTTGCTAAGGGAGGGGGCAGGATGGCTAAGTCCTTCCCAAGATAATGGCAATCCAAAGGTCACTGCCAGGGAGACAGTAGGAGAAGGCGCGGGTGTCCGGGTTTGAGGAGACGGTCCACAGTCAAATGCTGTTAATAATCAAGCAGCTGTCTCTATTTCACACATTCCCCATATGGCCTCTGAAAGGAAGGCACCAAAACAGCACTATTAATGATTAAGAGACTTCCGCAGCTACCTGATGTCTCATCAACACTGTGTAGGAGCGACTTTCAACCACAAACTGCAGCATAAGCACAAATAGGTCACCTGACCCCCATTTAAAAAAAAGTCATATAGGACCAGCAGAAATTCTACCAGAATCCTAGTCACTTGTTCTAATCCAGTCAGAGGTTCAGGCATTACAATTTTCTGCAAGCTCATTGGTTCAGCAGTGATGATTCCATAGCCCCTGAGAAGGAGCTGTCATATTTTAGAGGACTATGGTTATGGTTATTTCCAATTTGAAGTGGAATGTACAATACATCCCATAAAATATCACAGCTTAAGAATTTGTGTAGTGTATTTGTGTAGTGTAGTAGGGCAAAACAATGAGCAAACAGAAAGGTATGGGCTTTCCACCCCTAAGCTGGGAACTACGGGAGTGAAAGAACAGAGTAAAAGTGTGATTTTTCAAGAGCTGAATCTGTTTTCAGGCTACATTCATAATGGTCATATTTTAATATATTACTGTACCTTGGTTTTATTGTACCTTACTAAGTCCCACAGATGGCATTTTCTCTAGTGTTGTGGTTATAGTCATAACATGGCATAAACTGGTTGCATGCTTATCTAGTTTTTATAGCTTGAGTCTTTATCACCGTTGTGTTGCTTGCTGCCCTGTGACCATCCCCTTTTTGTTGGCGCTCTTACAACATGGACTTCATGTATCTTGCTTGGTATGTAGCTCTGGATAAAAGTGATAGATGAATTCAGAGTGAGAATAAGAATAGGAAATCATGCACCCTATACACACATGATCTCGCCTTGTGGCTTTGGGGTTGTTTGTTTGCAAGAAAATGAGAATTGAATGGAAACTTGGAAGAAAAACCAATGACCCTGAATTGTGTATAAATTGAGAAGAAAATGAAAATGTTTGTGCAAAATTTCTGAAACATAGCGAGAATTTTGCACGTATCATCGGTTTGAGGTTCTGAATACAAAGAGAATTTCTGTTGGGATTTCTGTTCCCCATGCGAAAACCCAGAATGTCTGTCTCTCTCCCCTCTCCCTCTTCTGAAAGTGCACTTTGTTCGTTGGCGGAGGTGAGCCATAAGATGATGGAGGCCTGAATAGTGGTGGGATGGGGCAGGGTCATTGTTGTTAGTGCAGTAGATAATGTTGCCTTCTGGAAACCTGGCTCTAGAGAGCTGTGCAGGGTTTATTGTGCCCAGTACTACTGCGAACAAGTCCAGCAACCAGATTAAGGTTCTATTGTTCATGTCACACTCTTAAATATGAACTGATTTACCAACATCCTAAATGAATATTTATTCATTTTGTGGATATTTATTCATTTAGGATAGGCCAGAGTAGCCAAGGCCACCAGCACAAGGTTTGGGGAGCAAGATAAAATCGAATCAAAGCACGGCAAAGCAACTTTAACCAGGCGAACATTGCAACACTTGCGGCAACATGAAGTACAGTACATGTACAGTATAACCAATGGGCTGTTTGTACAGTACAATGTAAACATTTTCATTACAATTGAGTTTTGAAATGTTCATGTACTAGCTAGCTAACATGGTCCAGACGCTGTTTATCAGTGCGATCATTTTGAGCACGCACTGCTTAATAATGAATCCATCCATCCGAGTGGACGTTCTGGTCACTGGTCAGTCTGCAGTGGACAGTTCTGGTCACTCTGCAGTGGACGGTTCTGGTCAATTTGTGGGTAAACGGTTCTGGTCACTTTGCAGTGGATGGTACTGGACCATCATATCCCTGTGTCCAGACAGCAGGGACATGGTGAAAGTCACCATGTCACTGTGTTCTGTGTATGCCTTTGAGGGCCGTGCAGTGTCTCACACTGTCTGAATACAGTAGTCAGTAATCGTTTAATTATGGAAAAGATTTAAAAAATAGAAAGTTACACAGCTGCACATATGAGCCAATCACAGATGGCATAAACTGGAGACCCCTCTAACTCCGATCAGATCAATCTACAATACTAAAATCTTATCATGTGGTCCATCCATGCTTCCTCATCATTGCTAAGTGGATGGACCACTAGAGACCAATAGAGAGCTTAGGGGTCGACACACTTTTTGGAGTATGTATGATTATTGTGTAATTTTTACATTTGTTTGATTATTTTCCCCCTTTTTCCCCCAATTTAGCAGCCAATTGTACCCTCTTTTTATGTCAACTATCCCCCCCCAAAGGCAGATGAACCGCCTCCTCCGAGACAGAACCCCACCAAGCCGTCAACTTTAACTCCGGTGCCCACAGAGCCACTCGGCAGGCTCCTGCCGGTTTCCCTCCCCCCTCCCCTGGGGCAGACAGCCAACCGCCGTCCCCAAACGGCGAAGTGGGCAACTTGCACTCCGGGCCATATAGTGTTACTATATTGTGGTGTCCCTAGGGGCTGGGTGACACTCACGGACCTTACAGAGGTCGTAGGCAGGCTAAATAACCCGGAGGAGACAGTATTACCAACAAAACGATAATTTATTTTTACAAAACACAAATGAAAGGGCAGGGTATTCGGGGAATCCAGAAACACAAAGTCCACAATCCTACTCGTCGTTATCCATTATCCAATATCCAAGTCCAGTTCAGTTCCTCAATCCAGTCCAGTAGTCGGTACACAAAGGGGGTCCTCAAAACAATCCGGGTCAAACACTTCTTCTTCTTTTCTTTTTTAATGGCAGATTAAAACGCTTGTACGCGTATCACTGCCCCCACAGGTCCAGAAACAAAACAAAACAAAACAAAACAAAACAAAACAAAACAAAAAACAAACAAAATCCAAACAAAACAAAAAACCGTCTTACACCCTGGCATGCAGACCAGTGGCATAAAGGAATTTCATGACACCTTTAAACACTTTTGACTTATTCTCACTTGGTCCCAACAATGATTTAATAGAGAAGGAAGTCACGCCGATGCTCGCCAAATCTCTGTACATGTCCCTGCGCTCCCTTGCATAATTAGCACAGTCTAATAGCACATGTTTGACTGTTTCAGGTACTTTGCACATACTACATTGTCCATCCTCGTGCTTACCCACTACAAACAATCCAGCCCTCAGACCACAATGCCCCAACCTCAGCCTGGCCAATAATACCCCCTCCCGCCTGCTCCCGAATGTAGGGCCTCCCTTCCCCACCCCTCTCTGAATAGAATATAAATGTCTCCCCTTTCTGTTTGTGTCCCACTCCTTTTGCCAGAGAATCCCCAATCCCTCCGCAATCATACTCTTCACCTCCCCCCTACCCAAGGGGATATAGACCCCCACCTGAGGAAACTCTAGTGTAGCCTTCGCCATCCTGTCCGCACACTCATTTCCCACTATCCCCACATGTGCAGGCACCCACACCAGGCCCACCCGGCTCCCTGCCCTATAGACCCAATGCAAAAGCACTAGCAAGTCTATTATAACATCAGGACGTGCATCCGAACTACTGCACTGTAATGCAGTCAGAGCTGCAGCAGAGTCTGAGCAGATAACAACGTTTGATGGTTGCACCTGCTCCACCCACTCCAAAGCCCATAAAATAGCCATGAGCTCTGCAGTAAATATCGATGTTCCATCTGGTAAATGTACCCCCTGCCCCACTGCCAATTGCGGAATATGAAAAGCAAATCCGACCCTTCCACTCTCTGGCGCCCAAGACCCGTCTGTATACACCTGGAGGGAAGAACCCCACATCTGCCTCAGATGGGAGTCAGCCACTACATGTGGTGCCAACTTCGAATTTCCTGCCCTCACTAACTCCATTATTCTAAAATCCACCTCCATTTCGGGTAGAAGCCACCGTGGTACAGGAGGCCAGAATGTCTCAGCCCCAATCTCCACATCAGCTAAACCCACATCCCCTGCCAACCCTAAAGCCTGGACCAGAAATACCCCACTTCACAGAAGACAATCCACCACAGTCAGCCAAAATCCCAGAAGATGGACAATCAGTCACCTGACCCTTCAGCCTAGCCCAGTATCTAAGTCCCAACTTTAGCCTACGGAGGTGAAGAGGAACCTCCCCCATCTCCACCAACAGTGCCGCTATAGGTGTCGTCCTAAAAGCCCCACAGCACATTCGTAATGCAGCAGCATGTACAATATCCAGTCTCCTCAAGGAGGACACTGCCGCTGACCCATAAGCCTGACACCCATAATCCATCACAGAGCAGATCATGGCCCAATATATGCACAATAATGTATCCCTCTCAGCACCCCAATGACTCCCAGCCAAGCACTGCACAAGATTAATACTTTTAGAACATTTGGCCACCATCTTATCAATATGAGTCCCCCATGTCAGTCTCTCATCAAACCACATGCCTAAAAAACAATATACCTGCACCCTCTCTAATGGCATTCCATACAGGGACAGAGCTACAGGCCCCAACTTCCGCCTCCTACCAAAAACAACAAACTTTGCCGTTGAAATCCTGAGGCCCCACAACGCTGACCACTGCTCCACAACACCCAGAGCACGCTGCAGTTGCTTCACCACGTACCTAACATTCTTCCCCCTCTTCCACAGAGCACCATCATCTGCATATAATGAGAACCCAAAGCCAGAACCCACCTCCTCAAATAAATCATTGATCATGATATTAAATAATACTGGGCTTATTACACTTCCCTGAGGAATGTCCCAATCTATCCCCACCGAATCCGAGAGAGCCCCGTCCACTCTCACCTGAATTGTGCGTTTTAACAAAAATCCAATTAAACATTCTGCCACGAAGGCCAAGCCCCCACAACTTGTGTAACAAGCTCTCCCTTCCAAAAACACGTCCCAAAAGCTGGTCCCTTAAATAGGCCTCCAAATGGCCTTCAGCTGTTTGTTGACTGCGGCCTGCTGGGAATTGTAGTGTTTCCTTGGCTCCAGTGGTTCCAATGTGTTGAAAGCCAGGCAGCAATTTCCTTGGGCAGCCACAATATATATGAGAGCACCCATGTTTGATTCACTGGCATGGCTGTGATAAGATAAGGTCAAGACCTTATTATTATTGTGGATAACTCAAACAAACAAACAGCTTTATTGCCACTGAAACCATTTTCCATATGTAAATATCATAATAGATTGATGGCCATTCAAATACACAGACTTCCACAAACTTCTGCCTGTTGTATATAAAATGTATAATATAAAATGTATTCCCCCCCACCATATATAGAAACCACAGTGGATCCACTCCTTCTGCAAAATGTTCAATAGCATCCTGTGTAGTTCTAATTCAAATCAGTTAGTATAATCCTTTACCAAGCTGTTTTACCCGGATGTGACAGAGATTACTGCAGGGATGTGACACAGAGATTACTACAGGGTTGTGACAAACATTATTGCAGGGATGTGACACAGAGATTACTGCAGGGATGTGACAGAGATTACTGTAGCGATGTGACACAGAGATTACTGAAGGGTTGTGACAGACATTATTGCAGGGATGTGACAGACATTATTGCAGGGATGTGACAGACATTATTGCAGGGATGTGACAGAGATTACTGCAGGGATGTGACAGAGAGATTACTGCAGGGATCTGACAGAGATTATTGCAGGGATGTGACACAGAGATTATTGCAGGGATGTGACACAGAGATTACTGCAGGGATGTGACACAGAGATTACTGAAGGGTTGTGACAGACATTATTGCAGGGATGTGACACAGAGACTATTGCAGGGATGTGACAGACATTATTGCAGGGATGTGACACAGAGATTACTGCAGGGATGTGACACAGAGATTACTGCAGGGATGTGAAACAGAGATTACTGCAGGGATGTGACACAGAGATTACTTCAGGGATGTGACAGAGATTATTACAGGGATGTGACACAGAGATTACTGCAGGGATGTGACACAGAGATTACTGTAGGGATGTGACACAGATTTTACTGCAGGGTTGTGACAGACATTATTGCAGGGATGTGAAACAGAGATTACTGCAGGGATGTGACAGACATTACTGCAGGGATGTGGCACAGAGATTATTGCAGGGATGTGACACAGAGATTACTGCACTGCAGGGTTGTGACAGAGATTACTGCAGGGATGTGACACAGAGATTACTGCAGGGATGTGACAGAGATTACTGCAGGGTTGTGACAGAGATTGCTGCAGGGATGTAATGGTTAGCACTGCCAGTTGTGATAGCTAGTTTATGTGTTTTGACATCCTGTGTGACTCCAATGACTTCTGCCTTTCAGCTTTTCATTTGGGTTCAGACCTAGACAGGCCATAACATTGTAGCACATGCAGGCCCCTGTTATCTCTTGGGGACTGAGAACTAATTACCTTAGAATAATAGGAACAGTGCTTCAGATTCCTGAAATTTCCCAGATAGGAACATCAAAGGAGGGGGGGTACAACCCTCAAACACAATCTCCAGGTCCCACACAGGGACAATGCTAGAGATGACCATTTGCTCACCTGATGACCCAACTATTGGTGTAGATGTCAGTCCCCTTTGATTTTTAGGTATAAGGACAAGACACACATTCAACACAGGGCCGAAGGTGAGAGCTTTCCTGACAGGACACACACCGGATCCAGCGCAGAGGGTGAGAGCTGTCCTGAGAAGACATGCATCTGATCCTGCTCCGGTGGTAACCACTTTCTGATGAGAAGCACCACGTGTCCAGCTGAGGAAGCTCCTCAATCCTGTGCCTTGTGAACGCCTGCATCCAATCCCGTGGAGAATTTTCCCCTGCGTGTTTCGGGAAAGTTCAGCTGTGCCATCTGCTCCATGACCTTGTCCACAGTGTTGAGTCTCGCAGCCATAGATGAGGAAAGGACTTATCTTGCGCGTTCCGAGAAAGTTCTGCTGCACTGGCAGTTAGCCACGTGAAAATGACTTTTCTTGCGTGTTCCGAGAGAGTCTCACTGTGCCAAGCACTCAACGGCAGATCAACGGTCCTGAATCCTGCAACCAGCCGACAGAAGAGTAACTTGCTTGCGTGTTTTGAGAAGTTATAACTGCACACCCACTCAAAGGCCGACCACGGGATTTCAGTCCCTTTGCGCCCCAGTCTCCTGTGAACCTCCACCGCTGAGACTGTGTAAAGAGTTGGAATTTCACCTTCTCCAACCCAGTTGACGAGCTGCAACACGGATCCAAGCCTGGTCCTCCTGGTGTCATTAAGTATTTCAACTTAGGCTATCCTTCACCGGCATTAAATAGGATTGCATATTGTCGTAACACATGTAATACTTGGAATATGTTTAAGAAACATAACATTTTCTTTAAAGTATTATTGCCAGATAATGTATTTCACAACTAACTTACAGTGAGAGTGTGTTAATGATGTACTAACATGAACTAATACCTGTGACAATTACCACTTGTCGGTAACCCCACTTCGTTAAATGTTTAAGTTTATCTTGATTATTATTGTTTCTTTAATATCTGGAGTGTTTACTTAGTACATTTATCAATCAGCACTTTGGTATTTGACTTTATTACAGAGAATCAATTGATATACATTGGAATTTCAAATTGATTAATAAATGTCATATTATCAAAGTATTGGGTTCTGCTGGCTTCAATAAATATTGAATAAGTGTTGCGACACCATGCTAACGTCACTACAACATGCATCCAACTTTTCCGTAACATCATGGCAACATTGTCACTCTTGCTCTACCACAACAACATGGAGAGCGCATTCAGTGGGAGATATTGTAGCAGCCTCTGTAGAAGGTCCCCTCTTTCCCACAAGAAACAACAGAGAAAGGGAAACGTGAGAGGGGGGGGGGGACTGTCTTAGGGGAAAAAGCTCATTTTTCCCTTTCTCCACCAAGACAGTCAGAGGGGGGCCTCTCTCACTCTCACTGTGGCCTCTGTGTGGTTTGTGTCTGACTGGAAATGAATGGGGGCAGTGAAGCAGTCTGAGTGCGTGCGTGTATGTGTCGGTTTTCCAGCCCGGGGCCCCCCTGGCCATAATGGAACTGTGGAGAGAGCATCATCTCCTTGTTACTACTCATGTTCACCAGGGTGGAGGTACAACATGAACTTCGACCCCTCATACCCAGCTCCTTTTAGTATTCCACTTACTGTATTCCATCCCCCAACTCCTGAAATGATTAACCCTTTACAGAACGCAGCCAATGAGGCCATTCCAGCACCTCTGCTTGACGGGAATGCATCATAATGTACTAACTGAGGTGCTGGTGGGCCATGGCCAGGCCTGGAAGGGATCCAGGTGAGCTTCATGATGTATGTTCAGAACCAAAATAACATATGGACTGTGTAGGAGCCTAAATGCAGTTTAGATAGAAAATATAAATATTTGGCTAATTAGCATTCAATAATTTAAGTTCATATGTTAAAATAACAGTCATTTATGGTTCTCTGATTTACAGTAGAAGGATTTGGAAGGAATGTATATAGTATTACATGTTGATATATTTATAGTTCCTATTTACAGTAATGCAATATGCATAAAAATCTCATGTTATACAGTATTTGTAATAGCCAGTAGGTGACCTACACCTTTTGATTTCCCTTTGATATTCTGGCGGGAGAAAGTTTTGGGAGTTAATTAGTTTGGGCAGTCAGGCATGCAGAGAGAGTGGAGCCACACAGTTTTTAGACCTCTCTCTCGCTTTTTCTCTCTTATCAATGATTTTCATGTGGATTTGGTTTGGTAATATGACAGCTATGAAGATATTGTATCATTAATTTTTTCTTGAGTAAATAGTTCAAGTTTATCGAGTGGTCCTGTGGATTTTTGGATTTGGACTCAACGAAGGGGAATAGGAGAGGAGCGTCAAGCTAAGGCTTCATTCATTGGAAACCTACATTATTAGTCTAAAAACTAGCTCTGCATGGATTAATGGAATCTGGAATGGCCTGACTCACGGAAGAAGGAAACTTTGAATGGATATTATGGTGGTTTTGGGAAGAGAAGACAGCAAACTGTAAGTCGTATCTTTGATTTGTTTGTTTGAAGCTAGCCTATGGATTGCTAGTGGAAGCTAGCCTACGAGGACGGTACGTTTGGCTGTATGTGGAAGTGGAACGCATTTTATGCGCAGCTCTTTCTAAGGTGCTTTGTTGACATTTTTACTAATTAAGTGTGGAAAATTTCGCTTGTTAATAGCATTATGGATGAACAAGACAGTGGAAAACGGATAGTAAAAATGACTGAGAAGGCTGTAGAAGAGCAAGTGGCTAGACAAGTCCAGGCACGCAGGTACAAGCTATCCCAGCTGACGAGCATGGAAAAGCAAATCGAGCAGTTAATGGAAGACGATGCGAATGTCGACGTTGTTCAAAATAAATTGCGTGTTGACTTTAGTTATTTGCATCAGGAATTTATAGACCTAAATTCTAGTTTGGGAAGATTCATGGCTGAGGATGAATTTTTGGATAATCAAAAGAATTAGTTTGATCCTAAAAATAAGTCAATAAACGAATTCTTCTGGAAATGTGAGGAACGGATGAAAGAGGTAATGAAACGCTATGAGCAGGCTGAAGAGTGTGATAAACAAGTAATGCCCACAGATAGTAGGTCCACATCATCAAAAATAACCCCTAAACGCCAAAGTAAACCCGGATCACAATGTGAAAGCATATCGTCATCATCCACCTCAGTCAGAATTAAGGTAGAAATGGAGCGTGCATCATTAAAGGCAAAGGCCGCAGCTTTACGGGAGAAGTTAGCCATAGAAAAGGAAGAAGCAGACTGGCAGGCAGAAAAAAGATGCAGGGAGACTCAACTACAAGCGGAAGAAATACGGTTTGAGGCTGAGCAAAAAGGAATAGAAGCTGCAATAAAGGCTAGGAAGGAGATGCATGCAATGCAGACCGCTCTCGCTAAGTCGGATGCAAAAATGGAAGTTTTGCAAAAGTATGAATACACACAACAGGACAGGAGCATCATTCAAGTTGACGAACAGGCTGACAAAACAAAGGTGACCACTACCTTTCAACCACTACCATGACACGACTCACTTACACCCAGTGTTAAACACAATGTTCAGACAGCAGTGCCACAAAGAGCTTCGCCTGCGCCTAACATGGAATTCAATGACGGACCAGTGCTTGATAGTGTATACAAGGCCATCTCTCAGCAAGCCAACGTCACTGAGTACCTTGTGAAGAATCACAAAGCATCATTACTTCCTGATCTCACCATTCCAACGTTCAAGGGTGACCCGCTTGAATATAAATCCTTTATCAGATCTATTGAACATGAAATTGAAGGCCGCACAGATGACAATCGTGATCGCCTACAATTTTTGCTGCAGTACACAAGTGGACAACCACATGAATTGGTTAAGAGCTGCATCCATGTGGAACCTTCAGCAGGTTATGCTAAAGCAAAACAAATGCTAAAGGAGTTTTTTGGAGATGACTACAAGATAGCAGAAGCCTACATAAAGGAGGCTTTGGATTGGCAGACGATCAAGCCAGAAGATGGCGCTGCACTACAGTCCTTCGCATTATTCCTCACAGGCTGCTCCAACACAATGACAGACATTAGCTACATGGAAGACTTGGACAACACAGCTAACATAAGGGCACTGGCTAACAAGCTTCCATACAAACTCAAAGAAACCTGGAGAAAGTCCGCCTGCGACTTACAAAACAAAACAAAGAAAAGAGTGAAGTTCAAGGATTTTGTCGACTTTGTCAACAAGCAAGTTAGGTACATATTACACCCGCTCTATGGAAACCTAAAAGAAACCACCACAAGCATAAGAGACCCAGTCCGACAGAAACCAAAACCACAATATGCAGAGACACTCAAACCAAAGAAAGTATTCACAACAGCCCTTGTCCCACCCAGAACCGAAAACAAAGTCAAGAAGGAAAACGACAAACAAGCAACACCAAAAACACAAACTGTCTCAGTGGACGCAAACAGCAAGCCATGTGTTTATTGCAATGGAGAGCAACACAGTCTCACAGTCTGCAGAAAACTCAAGAGTAAGCCACACAAGGAAAAGATTGACTTCTTGAGAAGCAAAGGTCTGTGTTTTGCATGTCTGAAACATGGTCACATGAGTAGCAGCTGAAAGGAGAAAGTCCAATGTCAAGAGTGCTCTCGACTGCATCCTACACTGCTGCACATCAACATTAAAGACTCACCAGAAGAAACAGCAAAAGAAAGTTGTGAACAACAATCCGTATCAAGTGCTCTCGTACAAATGATGGAAACCTTTGGCGTCACTGGGGCCGGTAAGGAAGATTGCGCTCTTTCAATCATTCCAGTGCATGTCAAGGCACAAAAGGGAACCAAGGCAGTGACAACATATGCATTTTTGGATCCAGGTAGCTCAGCTACTTTCGCTACAGAGTCACTGATAAACCAACTTGGCATGAATGGACGCAATACAAGCATCTTGTTGCGAACAATGGGAACTGAATCCATTGTGAACACTTGCATTGTGAAGGGAATGGAAATCAGTAGCCTGGATGGCAACCAGTTTATCGAACTTTCAGAGGTGTTTTCACAGAAAAGCATCCCCGTAACCAAAGATAATATCCCCCACCAGGAGGATGTTAACCGTTGGTCTCACCTGAAGGAGGTGAAACTTTCCTCTATCCAAGCAGAGGTTGGATTACTCATAGGAGCAAATGTTCCCAAGGCAATGGAGCCACTACAAGTGGTCAGCAGCGTGGACGATGGACCATACGCCGTGAGAACAATATTAGGCTGGATGGTAAATGGACCACTCAGAGGTGGAAGCGATATAATGGAGACAAACAAACGGACAGAAGTCACTGCAAATCGAATCTCCGTAGCCAAGCTAGAAGAGCTCTGGCAACTGCAGTTCAAGCAGGACTTTCCTGATGCTGGACAAAACGAAGACATCGAAATGTCCAAGGATGATCACCAGTTTATGAACATGGTGTCTCAATCCTCAAAACTCGTGGATGGCCAGTACAGTGTTTGCCTTCCGATTAGGAACAAGTCATTGTGCATGCCAAACAACAGATCAGTCGCCGAGCAACGTGTGCTGAACTTACGGAAAAGATTCTCTAGAGATGTCAAGTTTCATACAGAATATGTTGCATTCATGGAAGACATCCTCAAGAAAGGCTACGCAGTGAAGCTCAATAGTGCTGAATGCGAGCCAACCGAAGGGCGAACATGGTATCTGCCTCACCACGGAGTCAGACATCCAGTCAAGCAAAAATTGCGTGTTGTCTTTGACTGTGGAGCAAGCTTTCAAGGAACATCGCTGAACCAACAGCTCCTGCAAGGACCGGACCTAACAAGCTCGCTAGTGGGGGTCCTCATGAGGTTCCGACAAGAGACTGTGGCGGTTATGGCCAACGTGGAGGCCATGTTCCATCAGATCAGAGTCAGCCATGAAGACATGGATCTCTTCAGGTTTCTCTGGTGGCCTGATGGGAACTACGAGCAGGAGCTTCTTGAACACAAGATGTTGGTCCACATCTTTGGTGCAACATCTTCGCCAAGTGTTGCAACCTTTGCGCTTCAGAAATGTGCAACAGATTTTGAGGATGAATTTGGTCATGAAGCTGCCAAAACAGTCAAGAAAAACTTTTATGTAGACGACTGTCTTAAGTCAACTACTGATGAAGACACAGCAATCACCCTTTGCGCCGACTTGAGAAGCATGTTGGCGAAAGGTGGATTTCGATTAACAAAATGGTCAAGCAACAGCCGGAAGTTGCTCAACTCAATCCCCGAAGAGGAAAGAGCACAAGGGTTTCAAGATCTAGACTTAGATGAAGACAACTTGCCTATGGAGAGAGCATTGGGAATCCAGTGGTGTGCTGAATCAGATCAGTTTAAATTCAAGATCAACCTCAAAGATCGACCACACACTAGGAGAGGCCTGCTTTCTCTTGTCAGTTCCATCTTTGACCCATTGGGCTTTCTCGCTCCAGTAATACTGCCCGCCAAAATAATCCTGCAAGAGTTATGCCGGCAGAAGTATAGCTGGGACGAAGACCTGCCAGACAATGTCGTTGAGAGCTGGAAAAGGTGGATCTCAGGTTTGCAACAGCTTGAGAATTTTGGAGTCGACAGATGTGTCAAGACAAAGCAGTTCGGTGCACCAGTTTTTGCACAGCTACATCACTTCGCCGACGCGAGTGAAGGCGCCTATGGAACAGCAAGTTACCTACTGCTGCATAATGCAACTGGTGAAGCTCAGTCCACCCTAATGATGGCAAAGGCAAGGGTCACGCCCTTGAGGTCTCCAACCATACCAAGAATGGAACTGACCGCGGCCACAGTTGCAGTCAAGATGGACAAGCTTCTGAAGAAAGAGATTGAACTGGAATCTTCTGGACGGATAGCACGGCTGTGCTAAAGTACTTGAACAGTGAAAGCATGAGATTCAAGACTTTCGTTGCTAATAGAATCTCAACAATCCTGGAGCACTCTCAGATTTCACAGTGGAGATACATCAATACCACTCTGAATCCCGCTGATCAGAGGACAGACTGTCGAAGCATTCTTGAAGTATGAAAGCTGGCTTTCAGGACCAAGTTTCTTGCTCTGCACACAAGACCAGTGGCCCAAGAATCCAGATCCTGGAATGCTGGACCTCGATGACCCAGAGGTCAAAAGAGTAGCTCAGCGCGCATGTCATTCAGGCGCAAGAGCCCAAAGATGCAACGGACCAGTTGATGACCCACTACTCATCCTGGACAAAGCTAAAACGTGCGGTTGCCTGGTTTCTGAAATTGAAGGATTTGCTTAAGGAACTGAAAGCAAAGAGAAAGGAACCAAACACATTAAACAGAGAAAGCAGAATGAATCCGTTCAAGAAAGCTTTCAAAGGAACACACCTAACCTGTGAAGATTTGGTCAAAGCAGAAACAGAAATCGTGAAGTACTATCAAAAACAAAGCTTCAAAGAAGACTTGGCAATGCTAAAGGAACATCAAAGGGTGAAGAAAAGTAGCTCACTCTATAAGTTGAATCCAGTACTTCAAGATGGCGTCATGAGAGTTGGAGGAAGGTTGAGCCGAGCAGCAATGCCAGATGATTCTAAGCCATCTTGCCAAAAGATTCACACATCACAAAGCTTGTGCTGAGACACATTCGTGATGTTACAACTCACGCCGGAAGGAATCATATGTTGGCTGAACTGCATCAAAGATTCTGGATCCCTGGAGCAAACGGAGCCATCAGAAAGTTGTTGTCCAAGTGTGTCACTTGTAAAAGGCTACACGGAACTGCTGGCAAGCAACTCATGGCAGATCTACCAGGATGCAGGGTCCTGCCCGACGATCCTCCATTCACAAGAGTTGGCGTTGATTACTTCGGCCCATTCCTGGTAAAAAGAGGAAGAGGACAGGTAAAGAGGTATGGTGTCATCTTTACGTGTCTCACCATACGAGCCGTACATCTAGAAGTCGCATCTTCACTTGACACTGATGCGTGCCTCAACGCAATTAGAAGATTCCTTGCCAGAAGAGGACAAGTCAAAGAGATGTACTCTGATAATGGAACCAACTTTCGGTTGGCTGACAGTGAGTTGAAGAAATCGATCAAAGAATGGAACACCAGCAAGATCACAAAAAACTTGCAACAAAAGGGTGTCCAGTGGCACTTCAACCCTCCAGCAGGTTCTTACCACGGAGGAAGCTGGGAGCGGCTGATCCGCTCAGTGAGAAAAATTCTGAACACCACAGTGAAGGAACAACCTTTGGATGAAGAAGGTCTCCATACCTTGCTGTGTGAAGCTGAGGCCATCATAAACAGCAGGCCCATCACAAAGGCATCTTCAGACCTCAATGATTTAGAGGCTTTAATGCCCAACCACCTGGTGTTACTCAAGGTCAAGCCCGAGCTACCACCAGGAGTATTCAATAAAGATGACCAGTACGCTAACCGCAGATGGAGGCAAGTCCAGTACCTCGCGGATGTCTTCTGGAAGCGATGGTGCAAAGAATACCTCCCGCAGCTCCAAGAACGTCAACGATGGTCCACACCTGGAAGAAACTTCTGTGTCGGAGACGTGGTGCTGATCGTGGATGACACATCACCCATAAATTCATGGCCACTTGGAAGAATTGTGGAGACGTTTCCTGATAAGAAAGGCTTTGTTCGTCAAGTAAAAGTCAAGACCAAAACCAGTGAGCTTTGTCGCCCAGTAACAAAGCTATGTCTTCTTCAAGAATCTGAGGATTATTGATGAACTATTCTGAAGGCAAGTCCCCGTTTCGGACGGGGCGAAGAACGAGAGGAAGATTCCTTTCGATAGTTGAACTTTAATTAAGTAGCATAGCACATAGGCTCCTTTAGTTTAAGTTAATATTTTTTGAGTAATTGTTTCAAGGTCCATCCATCCATCCATTATCTAAGCCGCTTATTCCTGGTCAGGGTCGCGGGGGAGGGGCTGGAGCCTATCCCAGCATGCATTCCGGGCGAGAGGCAGGAATACACCCTGGACAGGTCGCCAATCCATCGCAGGGCACACACACCATTCACTCACACACTCATACCTACGGGCAATTTAGACTCTCCAATTAGCCTAACGTGCATGTCTTTGGACTGTGGGAAGAAACCGGAGTACCCGGAGGAAACCCACGCGGACACGGGGAGAACATGCAAACTCCGCACAGAAAGGCCCCCGGCCTGGATTCGAACCCGAGACCTTCTTGCTGTGAGGCGACAGTGCTATCCACTGCACCACCGCCTGTTTCAAGGTCATTGATAACAATTAGGGGCCGGTAATGTAGGAGCCTAAATGCAGTTTAGATAGAAAATATAAATATTTGGCTAATTAGCAAGTTCATATGTTAAAATAACAGTCATTTATGGTTCTCTGATTTACAGTAGAAGGATTTGGAAGGAATATATATAGTATTACATGTTGATATATTTATAGTTCCTATTTACAGTAATGCAATATGCATAAAAATCTCATGTTATACAGTATTTGTAATAGCCAGTAGGTGACCTACACCTTTTGATTTCCCTTTGATATTCTGGCGGGAGAAAGTTTTGGGAGTTAATTAGTTTGGGCAGTCAGGCATGCAGAGAGAGTGGAGCCACACAGTTTTTAGACCTCTCTCTCGCTTTTTTCTCTCTTATCAATGATTTTCATGTGGATTTGGTTTGGTAATATGACAGCTATGAAGATATTGTATCATTAATTTTTTCTTGAGTAAATAGTTCAAGTTTATCGAGTGGTCCTGTGGATTTTTGGATTTGGACTCAACGAAGGGGAATAGGAGAGGAGCGTCAAGCTAAGGCTTCATTCATTGGAAACCTACAGACTGGGTTCACTGGGCCTACAGAGACAGGGCAGTCCTGACTGGGCAGACAGGGACCTCTAAATCCCCTGTAGATTATGCTGATTGGTTTCTGTGTTTACTGCTATTCTGCTTTGCCAGAGCCTTGGATCTTACACTGTGTTGTAATTGGCTTTTTGCATGTTAAAGATTGTATCAATTACATCAACCAATTGAATCAATTACAGCAAATCTTAATGTGGCAAATTGTTTGTGGGGGGCTTAACTAGAGTCTTCCCAAAAAAACTCTGAACTTGGCCTAAAAATCAGGACACAAATTTCTCCTGGTCTCTTAGCAACACAATGCCTTCTTTGGGGGCCACACACACACTCACCACACATGCATGCACACACATACACACACACACAAACGCTCACCATATACACAGACATGCTCACATATGCATACACAAATGCACATGGATACTCGCACACGCTTACACACACACACACACACACACAGAGCAGTCCTTTGATGTCCTGTTCAAAGTGCCAGTGTGTAAATGATGCTGACAGTGGTAGCACATTCCACTCTCCCAGTGGAGATTTTCCCATCATTCAGGCTTCCAAATCAGTTTAGCATTTAATAAGGAGCTTACAGCAGCCAGCCAGTATGTTCTGTTAATGTAGAATCTGTGGCCGTGTTCACTGTGACTGAGGCTGAGCCAAACGTGTGACCTTCTCTCTCTCTCTCTCCTGCCCTCCCTTCATCCTCTCTATCTCTATACCTACTATCCCTCCGTTTCTCACTTTCAGAGAGAGAGACAGGGGTTTAGGGAGAGAGAAGAGGAATGAGATAGAGAGAAAGTGCAAGAGAGAGACAAAAAGACACTCTGAGGCAGACATAGTTGAAAAGAGTACTAGGTGCGCTTCAAGGGTGTGGTACAATATAACCACTTCATTGGAAACGGGTAACAAAGTACATAAAAAGAGAAAAGTTCCAGGGCGCTTACGTGAATAAAAAACCCTTATTCCTCAGGCTAGAACATTACAAAACTGCTTGTGACCGACGCGTTGTAGGTCAGGGTCACCTTGACGAAGGCTGTTTAGGTATTTTCTTTTTATGTACTCAGAGGCAGACACTCTTGGGATGGATTGGGTAAGAGTATCTGACATAATGGAGCAATAGGTACAGCTTATGATAGTTCATCTGGTGAGAGGAATTCGTTTTTGGAGGGAGATTTTATATTATATAATGTTCATATATATATATTTTTTTGCTTATTTATTTGTATGCATTGCTGTTATATTTAGCAGTGAATTGTGCTGCAAACATTACATTTTATGATTAATCTACGAGGGGATTAAATGATGACCTACATCCTAGAGGGATCTATACGCCACTCTATTAAGACCAGGATTATCTTACTTTTTTCCTTGTTTTTCAGTTTTAAACAAGCAATTTATTTCCATGAGGTTGACAGTGTACAGGCCTTGCTGCAGTTTTTTTCTTTATTCTAATAATTTGAGTTTTGTATGGAAGAATGACAAAGTAGCTATTCTTACCTGGCCCTTCTTGGCCAGGTCATGAGAGTCTACATTGCCCTATAGGTGTGAGTGTGTGAGTGAATGGTGTATGTACCCAGGCCGCCATTGTAAATAAGAACTTGTTCTTAATGGCTTGCCTGGTTAAATAAAGGTTAAATAAAAAAATAAAATAAAAATGGCAGCATAGTCATTGAGTTTACATCTTGTATATGAAACCAGCAGTCACCCATTGCTGCTGTTCATGCATCAGTGACTGTCTTATCAGGTCAGCTAAGGATTAAACATCAGGCATTGTGTAGATATATACACACAAGCACACACAGATAAAAATACACACACATAAGCACTCTCAGACACACACAGATTTGAAACATACACTCATATGTACTCTCTCACACAAAAAACTCTGTGACACTTGGCAGGCCACCAGGAAATGCTTGGAGTGTGTGATAACATGCAGACAACTGACATTTATTAGTAAAAACCAAAACAAAAGACAATACAAATACCTAACTCCCCACAGGAACCGTCCTATCCTTCCAGGCAGCTAAGCTGCTTACCAGAGCCACAAAACACACAGAGGCAAAGACTGGACGATAATTAAGGCATAGGACAATTACAATACAACTCCTCTCACACAGTTTGCTCAGGTGTGGGCACTCTTTTATTAGGCCTTAACGAGGTGATTGAAGCCAGGTGTGGGAACTTGGCTACTGTTGAAGTGGAAAAGGGGTGGAACCATCGGTGGGTGTATTTTCCCTCTATAATAGCACCCCTGGTGGCACTGCAACACATACACATACAAGCACACTCTCAGACACATACACACGATACACATAACATTTACATTTTTTACATTTTAAGCATTTAGCAGACGCTCTTATCCAGAGCGACTTACAAGATGTGCATAATACAAGGTAAGAACAATCATAGTTAGCGCACAAGATCGGTGCAGTAAAACAGCAATAGACATAATTGCAGGCGTCTGCGTATCATACCTGTAACACTGGGAAAGAAAAGGTTAGTGGGTTGTTGTTTTTTTTGTAGTGTAGAACAAGTAAACAGTGGTGACGACAGATTGACTAGATGGACAGTGTTCAGTGGTAGTGGAGTCTGAAGAGGTGGGTTTTGAGTCTCTTGTGGAAGATTGGAAGTGATTCCGCAGTCCTGACCGGGAGGTCGTTCCACCAGCGAGGGACCAGGACAGAGAAGAGGCGAGACAGCGAGGCGAGAGGCTGCCAGGCGCCCGGAGGGATGGGGCAGTCAGTTTGCCAGCGGAGGCGGAGTGGAGGGGTCTGGGCGGGGTGTAGGGAGTGATGAGTGACTGGAGGTATGGGGGAGCAGTACCTCTGGCCGCTTGAAAAGCAAGCACCAGTGACTTGAATCTGATGCGTGCTGCGATGGGGAGCCAGTGCAGAGAGGAGAGTAGAGGGGTGACGTGGGTGAACTTCGGCTGGTTGAACACCAGGCGAGCGGCAGCGTTCTGGACTAGTTGCAGTGGCTTGATGGCACAGGCCGGGAGGCCTGCCAGCAAGGAATTGCAGTAGTCCAGACGTGAGATCACCAGGGCCTAGACCAGGAGTTGAGAGGCCTCTTGGGTGAGGAACGGTCGGATCCTCCGGATGTTGTGGAGGGAGAAACGGCAGGTCCGAGTGATCGCTGCAATATGGCTCGAGAAGCACGGCTGGTTGTCCAGGGTTACCCCAAGACTCCTGGCAGACATAAGCACACAGATATGCTAAAACACATATTATTTTAGTTTAGTCCTGGATTCTTTATAGAAAAACAAATACTGCTCTGTTTACATATGCATCAGCAATGGCTATTGGCTGGTGTGATTCATAGTAAAGGGAAAATCCAAATGTGTACTTTTGTTAATATTTTAATTAGTAAATTCACACATCCTTGTTCTCTGTGTAAACAGTGGTGTGGAGTTTCAGAGTTTTTGGTCACTTCACGGAATTCATTTTGGGTGCAACCAAGGCACAGTTGTAGACCCTCAGTGTGAGGGACATGTGTTCTTTGTATTTAAGATAGCAGATCAACTCACCCAAAGCCCTTTGCCCTTTATGTGACAGATTCATCTTCATCCTTCTGCACAGCATCAAACGAATCAGATGAATTCCCGCTTGTTTTCATTACTCAGCGGGCGATGTCCCGCATCATTTGCATGGCGTGGTATTATCTCATTTATGACGTTTGTGTTTCCTATGAAATGTGAATAAGTTACACTGTGCACATGATGTGGTGTGCGTTGGGGCAGTCTCCTGTCAGTATGCTGATTCCTGACCTCACTTCCAACACCAGTCCTGTCCTGGTTGTTACAGGAACCCACTCCCAGTCAACATGTAACAACATCAGCACCACTTCCTCGAAAATTGCATTTGTGTGGAAGGTTTTTAGTTGTTTTGTTCAGAGCAGTGCTGACATGCCCTGTTCTCAGCTATTTAAAGATACAGTGCCCCCCTCATGGGACCCTAAGATCCAGATGGGGATAAAATCATGACATCACCGGAGTCACGACAAAGCAGCCCACGTCTGGCTGTGAAGTAAACGACGTCAGCAGCAGGTACAGGTGCGATGTTCCGCCCCAGGGAGCGTAATGAACTCCTCAGAGCTCTCTGACTCAATTGAATGGAGCTGTGTATACAACATTTCACCTCAGCTCCTTGGGGGGGTTCAATTTTAAATGCACATTTAGGGACTCAGGCTCCTCTCCAATATCTTGTATCCGCAGAAGGACATAGACAGAGACTAAGCTCAGACCAGCTCACCCAGACTAACTAACGTAACACTAGTCTTCTGTCACTTATACAGAAGTGGGCAGAAATTATTATATCATTTATACAGCTGGACCTTTCTGGGGGACAGGTGAGGAGAGGACAGGGGAGGTGAACTGCTTTGTTCCAGAGCAGGATTTCCGAAGACTTGCCCTTGGGGGAACACTCTGCCTGCTAGTATTTGTTCCAGCTGAGCTCTCAATTAATTAAACAAGCTGGTAACTGAATACTGATCTGTTTTTCAGATATATACTTCATTTATTTTTTGTAGATAATGAAGTTGTTTATTTCATATTAATTTTTGTTAACACCTGACCATTGAAAGAAAATAGGTGCAGCTGTTTATGGCTTAATTAGTTCTTTCATTATTTTTTGTACATAGTGCACTCCTAGGACCACGGGGTACAGTTGGGTAACACTGTAACAGGGTATAAACATTGTGTATTATATTGGCTTTGAACCCCATTGTCTAGGTCACTTAATTCCAGTTATGGAGGGGGGGGGGGGGTCCAAGGGTTTACTGTCACTACTCTGTGTTTGAGTTTGAGATGGGGCTGAGTTGTCCAATGTTTCTTGGGGGAGGGGGTGAATTATGTCCTCTCAAGATGAACAAGGTGAGGTGGACATGCCTTAATCTTAAATGACACCTATTTTTGAACCTATGACCATCTGGCCTGAGAACAGGACCTTTTCTGCTACTGTTCCCTCTTACTCTAGTCCCAGTGTGCCTGTGTTTGTTAGGAAGAAGGAGGGCCTGGTGAGAGATTGTGTTTATTCTCTGTCCAGTAGCTCTGTGTGCCAGCTGAAAGAATGATGGATTGGGTGGGTGGGGAATGGAGGAGGTTTTAACGTGTGACTCACAGATGTTTAATGTCACATCGTGTCTCAGAATCGCTAGGCAACGATGACAGATGCCCAGACAAAAAGTCAACAGCAGCACTGTGTTGGTTTGTTTGGAGCGCTGGGCTTTGTTGCCCTGGTTGAACAGAGGTGGAAGAACCTGGAACCTGATGAAAAAGCCTTTTGATTTTTATGTTATATCACGCACCCAGGTCTACTGCAGCTGACTGCTCCATTGAGTTCAGAATGATCAGTGATCAGAATGAATGAGTTGAAATTTAAATGCAGAGTAGCAATGACAGATTGCAAGACAGTTCGCCTTATAGTCCAAATGCCTTATATTCTCAAAGGGCAACAGTGCTAGATTTTTTTGACAAAACTATTTCCATGTTTACAAAACCATGCTGATCCTTTTTTACCAGTCTTTTATTTAATCAATTTTGTATAGTTTCCATGGTTTGTTGGTTTGATGACTTGAATGTCAAAAATAAAAAATGAATGAAAATCATTGCCAAAATCAATCAATCGTCCAAAATCATTGGAGTGAAACAGGTCAGTCTTTCCTGCTTATCGGCAAAACGACATCTATTTTAAATAACTTAGAACATCCTCTTTACAAGGAATTTCAGTTCATCTAGTTGACGGTACAGAGTGCCCAAATTTAAAAGCAACAGAACAAAACTATAATTTGTCCCCAATGCCATAGCAATTATAAATACAGACAAGACTTAATGCATTCATCATTGATTTTAGTTTTTGGTTTGTTATTTTATTATTGATCATTGGTTGTTATTTATTTATTTTTATTCCCATTGTAGTTTTTACATGACCTGTACCACATTTTCACACTGTACTTAATTTTATTCGTTAGTCTTGCACTGTGTTTTCGCCTCAACTTTTAGAGTAATCTTTTAGAGATCCTTGAGAACACTACATGTATGGGTGTGGTTCCATGTTTTTAACATGTTTCTTTAAAAAAATATTTCTAGGCTTAAATGTCTTTTATGTGTCTTTTTGTGTCTTATTATTTGCTTGTTGTGATTAAATGTTTTTAAACTTGACTACACAATGAATTGAATTGATGGCGGCACGGTGGTGCAGTGGATAGCACTGTCGCCTCACAGTAAGAAGGTCTCGGGTTCGAATCCAGGCCGGGGGCCTTTCTGTGCGGAGTTTGCATGTTCTCCCCGTGTCCGCGTGGGTTTCCTCCGGGTACTCCGGTTTCCTCCCACAGTCCAAAGACATGCACGTTAGGCTAATTGGAGAGTCTAAATTGCCCATAGGTATGAGTGTATGAGTGTGTGTGTGAGTGAATGGTGTATGTGCCCTGCGATGGATTGGCGACCTGTCCAGGGTGTATTCCTGCCTCCCGCCCGGAACGCATGCTGGGATAGGCTCCAGCCCCCGCGACCCTGACTAGGAATAAGCGGCTTAGATAATGGATGGATGGATGGATGGATACACAATGAATTGCCCACCAGGGACAATGAAGGTTCATTGATTGATTAAGTTTGAAAACAATGGTTAAAACAGGTGCTGTTGAGAGACTGCAACTATTTTGGTGGATACCCTTATTGGTACCTTTTCATCATCTAGTGATAAAACAAAGATACTGTTCTACTATTCTGTGGGGGAGCTGCTCAGTCTGAGATGAGTCAGTCTGCCAGTGAGTCAGTCGGTTACTGAGCCAGCCAGCCAGTCCATGAGTGAGTCAGCCAGTCAGTCTGAGTCAGTCAGTGGAGCGAGTAAATCAGACTGTGAGTGAGTCAGTCAGTGATTGAGTGAGTCAGGTTGTCTGTCAGTGAGCGAGCCAGTCGGTCAGTCAGCAAGTTGGTTAGTATGAGACACTACGGTTTCTAGGGCTGCTTCGGCACAGACTAATAAAAACATAAAACAAGAAAAAGACACTGACCATGACCACATTTCACTTCATTTTGCTTTATCAAGTGTTTTGTTTGGTAAAGGTTAATTAGTTGCAGTGTGATATCTATGATGCTGTTTAATTATTTCCTCAGAAAGCCTGAGAATGGGGAAATGGCACAATAATATCTGTCTGGCCACACACACTGGAACATTGATGTAGACCCAGCCACAAAAGGTCAATGTTCATCTGCGAATATTGTTTGCATATCCTTCTTTTTTCAATAAACAACATCTTTGGGGGTAGGAGAATATTTGGGTAGGTTACAACAGACACAATAGCATGTGAATGTGGTACGGAAAACAGTTGAGTTAGGGGAGTGGTGGATTTGCATTATCTGGTGCAATGTGATGTCTTCGGCCTTATCAGCTAACGGACATGGATCAGAAGGGGATGAGATGACGTAAAATTGGCCGGTGACTGGCCTCATGCAAATGCCTGTCAGAACAGGTGAGATTAAGTGTGAATGGGAGACGAATGGAATTCATCCATTCTCTGTGTGTACTTGTTTATGTATCTGTGAGTATGAGTGTGTGCTTGTGTGTGCTTGCTTGTACATGTACACTCAGTGGCCACTTTATTAGGTACACCTGTACACCTGCTCATTAATACAATTATCGAATCAGCCAATCATGTGGCAGCAACTCAATGCAACTCAGAACTGGGAAGAAATGTGGGGGAAATCTAAGGGACTTTGACCGTGGAATGATTGTTGGTGCCAGACGGGGTGGTGTGAGTATCTCAGAAACTGCTGATTTCATGGGATTTTCACACACAACAGTCTCTAGTGTTTACAGAGAATGGTGCGAAAAACAAAAAACATCCAGCGAGTGGCAGGAGCATCTCTGAACGCACAACACGTCGAATCTTGAAGTGGATGGGCTACAGCAGCAGAAGACCACACCGGGTTCCACTCCTGTCAGCTAAGAACAGGAAAGTGAGGCAACATTGGGCACATGCTCACCAAAACTGGACAGTTGAAGATTGGAAAAACGTTGCCTGGTCTGACGAATCTCGATTTCTGGTGCGACATGCAGATGGTAGGGTCAGAATTTGGCATAAACAACAGAAATCCATGCATCCATCCTGCCTTGTGTCAACGGTTCAGGTTGGTGGTGGTGGTGTAATGGTGTGGGGAATGTTTTCTTGGCACACATTAGGCTCCTTAATTAGGCATTAGGCATCGTTTAAATGCCACAGCCTACCTGAGTCTTGTTGCTGACCATGTGCCATGTCACAAAGCACATGTCATCTCAAGCTGGTTCCACAAACATGACAATGAGTTCAGTGTACTCCACTGGCCTCCACAGTCACCAGATCTCAGTCCAATAGAGCACCTTTGGGATGTAGTGGAACAGGAGATTTGCAACATGAATGTGCAGCCGACAAATCTGCAGCAACTGCGGGATGCTATCATGTCAACATGACAATATCTCTGAGGAATGTTTCCAGCACCTTGTTGAATCCATGCCATGAAGAATTCAGGCTGTACTGGGGGCAAAGGGGGGTCCTACCCAGTACTAGAAAGGTGTACCTAATAAAGTGCATGCGTGTGTGTATCTGTGTGTGGTGCGTGAGTAAGAGAAAGTAAACTGATTTGGATTGTTGTGTATGACCTGGACTGACTGAATAACCTGAGTACTGCTGAAACGGAATTGGACGAGAACCTGGATATGCCTGCGACTGTGGAATATAAAATACGACAACGAATACAGATTACGGACTTGGATTGTTTGCCTTGTTTTTCCCCTCTCCCTCCCTATGAGTTTTTCCCCAATAAACTCCCTTTTGTACCTGTTAAACAGCTTGTGTGTTGTTGGGTTATTGTATTTGTGTGCGTGGAAACCCCATGCCCCCATTTCCGCTACACATGGTGGAGAATTTGGGCAACGCATTGCGTTGAATTACCAAAGTTACATACCCAAACAGACAAAGCGGAAGCTCTCGTGAAACAGCTCATAGAGGCCAATATAGCTCAGCAGAATATGCATTTGGAGCTAATGGAAGAGCATCGTCAGCAGACGGCCCTGATGAGAGCTGAGCTCAACCAGCTGACAGCTGCCAACGCAACCAAAGCCAGGCTAGCCACGACACCCCATCCCAAAGCCAGCCTCCAGGTTGGTTCCATGACTGGTGTTATGCTGCGACGGGATCGCCACGGACCCAGATGTCAGATTTATTCAGACTGGCAAAGAGCTGGTTGACTGCCGACCCGCTAACTACGAACCCCATAGAAAGGATTGTCATTAATACATTTCTGCGCTCCCTACCCTTTGATGCAAAGAAGTTAGCTAGTCAAGCTAATCCGACCAGCTTGTGGAACTGGGTCACCAGGCGGTCACCAGGCGGAATTAGAGGTCTTGGAGGGGGATGCCCCTGTAAACCGGAAACTAACAACCGACCAAAAGAACGGAAAAAGACTGATGAAGCGACCTGGAGCCCGGCCAGGGATGGAGGGAACAGGGTCCATACGTCCCCTAGACGGCGACCATTTTTGAATGTTGACAGCAGGAAATGTTTTCATTGTGGTGAACAAGGTCACATATCATGGAGCTGCCCTAATCGCGATGTCCCGATGCCAACAGCCTCTGCCAGTGAGGTGGCTACCGGATGTCCCTGTGGCTTGTTGACGTCATGCTGGGCACATGAGAGCAGTCCCTCCCCTGTCACCCCAGTGAAGGCCAACGGGAAAGACACCATAGCGCTACTGGACTGTAGTATGGTGACCTAGATACGGCCGGAATATGCACAAGCCCAGTCCCGGATCTTGTCCATTACATGTATACATGGGGAAACAAAGGAATACCCCACCTCCATCTTAAATCTGCAGACAACGAAGGGGCAAAACGTAGGACAAGCTGGAGTTGTGCCAAACCTGCCGGTTCCGGTCCTGATCGGAAGAGATTTTCCAATGCTCACCCGACTGTGGTCCAACATGTGGGGAGGAAAAGAGTGTTCAAGAAAGACAGAAGACACGGAAAAGCCACCAGCGAAATAGAAGGAAAAATGTGTGGATACCAGGAGTTTTATCTGAAAGCTTCAACGGAGCCCCTCTCTGAAGGTGAACCAGGAGACGAACAGCTGGGAAATGCTGAATTAAATTTAGCAGACATGTTTCCAATGGAACAAGAAGGGGAGCTCACGACCACCTCCTTATCGGGCAGATTTGGAAACGTCCAGTTAGAAGACCCCAACCTGGCCAGCGCTCTCCAGCAAGTGGCAGTCGTGGATGGTAAACTCATCAAGGGGGTGAGTCAGATTAGATACCCACACTTCACTATAAAGAACAAATTGTTGTATCAAGTGTTGGAAAAGAATGATGAATATCTCAAACTGTTGTTGGTGCCCCAACCTTTTATACCGTTTGTCCTACAGTTAGCTCATACCCATCTTTTAGGGGCACATCCAGGGGTGGAGAAAACCTTAGAGAAGATAAAGAGCCGATTTTACTCGCCCAGAATAAAGAAAGCTGTAGAGGAACATTTCCGCCAGCGGGTGCCAGCGGGTAGCGCCCAGACCACATTTCCGTCGTCCATTAATCCCTCTGCCGATAATATCAATACCATTTAGGAGAATAGCAATGGATTTAGTGGGACCTTTGCTAAAAAGTGTGGACGAGGCCATCAGTACATTTTGGTTATTTTAGACTATGCAAATCGATACCCAGAAGCCATTCCCCTATGCACCATGGCCACAAAGGGGATTGCACAAGAGTTATGGCTGTTGTTTTCCCGAATTAACATTCCCTATCAGATACTAACAGATCAAGGAACCCCATTAATGTCCAGAATAATGAAGAATGATGAAGATTTGTGCAGAATGATGTGAATAAACCAGTTGCGTACTTCAGTTTATCACCCCCAAACAGATGGACTGGTGGAGAGGTTTAACCGAATGCAGTTGCTCAAGAAGGTAATGGAAACCGATGGAAAGAACTGGGACTAACTGCTGCCGTACTTAATGTTTGCAATCCAAGAAGTACCCCAAACCTCCACCAGGTTTTCGCCCTTTGAGTTGCTGTTCGGATGTCGACCACGGGGACTGCTGGATGTGGCCAAAGAAGCCTGGGAACTACAACCTTCACCACACCACACCCTGGTGGAGCACGTCGGAGAAATGCGGGATAGGGTGGCAACCCTCTGGCCCATTGTGAGGGAACACATGCAGGAGGCTCAGAATGCACAAGCACGGGTGTACGACCGAGAAGCGCAGCCAAGGGAGTGCCAAACAGGGGACAAGGTATTAGTACTCATTCCCACCTCTGAATGTAACTTTTTGGCTAAATGGCATGGACCCTATGAGGTAATTGAAAAAGTGGGAGAAGTAAACTACAGGGTAAGACAGCTGGATTGTCGTAATACAACACAGTTATATCATATAAATGTATTAAAACAGTGGAACTCTCGTGATATTTTGTATACGATTGTGCCTCAGAAATTTGTTTCAGAGACTACGCCGACAGGGGACCAGCTGAGACCGGCTCAGAGGCAAGATCTAAGAGAGCTGGTGGACAGCAATCAGGACGTGTTTTCCCAGGAAGCAGGAAACACCAACCTCATCTAACATCAGATAAAAACCCTGCCGGGCGAAAAGGTGAAGTTGCGACCCTACCACATTCCAGAGGTCAGAATGGGGATTGTTTGCCTTGTTTGTCCCCATCTCCCTCCCTGTGACTTTTCCCCAATAAACTAATTTTTGTACCCGTTAAACGGCTTGTGTGTTTTTGGGTTATTGTATTTGTGTGCGTGGAAACCCCACACCCCCATTTCCGCTACAGTATGTTTCTGTGCGTTTGATGGCATTTACAGGGGTTAGATAGAATAATGGAAACACCAAACAGTATATGACTATTAATAAGGAGTTATTAGGCTGCCCTTTGCCTTCAGAACAGCTTCAATCCGTCTTGGAATGCTGTTATACAACAGGGATATCGTGGGATATTTGACCATTCATCACTCCAGAACTTTCCATGAAGGTTCAGTAATGTTTAGATGATTGGGGAGGCCATGGAAGACTTCATCTTGGTGTTCATGAAACCACTATTACATAGTGTTCCTTGGCTGTAATTCTAGCATGCAGAGTAACAATTGGACCAAATGGCTCACATGAGATGGCTGCCCATACCATAACAGATCCACCACCATGTGTAACAGTTGAGAACAGACAATGTGGGTTGAAGGCTCCCTTTGCCTTTTTCCAAACAAAAACCCATCCAGATGTAAGAAGAGTAAAAGACTACTCATCAGACCAAATTACTTTTTCCACTGCTAAGTCCAGGTTTTGTGGTCATTACAGCAAGTTATGTGTTGTTGTGCATGGGCCTTGGTTACAAGCGGTTTCCAAATGGCAGCCCTACCATAAATAACAGCTTTATGAAGCTGGCCTTGTACAGTTTTTGTTGAGATTAGGTCACGGAGGTGTAGATTCAGTTCTGAAATTATTTTAGGGATAGATGGACACTTAACAGGACAGTTGCTTAAAATCAAAAGCTGTCAATGAGCTTTGACTTGCCTTCTTTGGCATGTGCTGTCTTGATTTTCAACACTGTTCTGCTTGACACATTAAATAACATTCAAATTCTGTGACTGAAGCACCTGAAATTTCAGCACCAACTATTTGAAAATCTGGTAGATCTCTCGTGTTGCTTTAGAAACCTACATATGAAAATGTTGATTTTAAAATATATTTTATTGTAGAAACATACTGGTAATTAGTATTGAAATTAATATGAAACACATGTGTAGACTCCCTTTTAAATGCGATTTAGTTACTTGAAAATACATTTAAAATGAAAGGAAACACCAACATAAAGTGTTAATAGGGCTGTGGGCCATCATGAGCCACCAGAACAGCTTCAAAGCACCTTGGCGAGGATTCTACAAGTGTCTGGAATTCTATTGGAAGGATGAACCACCAAGCAGTGGTGGTGTTTTGTTGATGGTGGTGGAAAATGCTGTCTCAGGCACTGCTCCAGAATCTTACATAAGTGTTCAATTTGGTTGAGATGTGGTGACTGAGACAGCCATGGCATATGGTGTACATCATTTTCATGCTCATCAATCCACTCAGTGACCACTCATGCCTTGTCAATGGGGAAATGTCATCCTGGAAGAGACCACTCCCATCAGGATAGAAATGCTTCACCATAGAATGAAGGTAATCACGGATTTGTATTTATTGCCAATTACCTTGCTCTCTAAGGGGTTTAGTGCATCTAAACCATGCCAGGAAAATGCAACCTGCACCTTAACAGAGCCACCGGAACCCTTATATTTACTCAAATGTTTCTTTTATTTTGGCAGTTACCTGTATATGTGTGAGGTGTGTGTATGTCTGTGTGTATATATGTGGTGCGTGTGTGAGTTAGTCTGATCCTCTCAGGGCCATTCCTGGTAGAATTTGGTGCAGAGTAATTATGAAAAGCTATGGTAATTGGCTGTCTCCAATTATTGGTAATTGGAACAATACGAGTCATGTCAGAGCAATTCCTTTTTGGGAAATGTGATGTGATACGAGTGCATCTAACACAGTTAGTATCCAGGTCAGCCTTGCTGTATTACATGGTGGAGTAAAGGGTGCAAGAGGGAACAACAGCAACTATAGGGACAGGGCACTATTTATCTCAGGGTCACGTGATCGCTGCAGTCACAGACACACATAGACACACACCTCCATGTACACACTACCTCAGGCAGGCAACAACCAGGCAGAGTGCTAATGTTGACCCTGGTAGCGTGTGATAGATACATGGTGTTTGTAAAAACTGTAGCAGGACACTGATACCTGAACCAACCGCTTAGAGTAGGTTAGACTTGGACTGCTGGCCGTGAGATAAAGAGACAGAGGGAAATTCCACTTGCAATTTTTACATCGCTGTGTAGTGACTGCTCAATGGTCAACTGTGGTGACCACAGCGATGCCATATTTTAAATATGAGTGCGATATTTCACAGATATTTATTTATTTATTATCCTTTATTCATCCAGGAAACAGGCAACTGTCAGGCAACTGTCAAGATAATCCTGTGAATAACTATTGCAAACCTGTAATTAAGTTATGCTTCTTTGTTTGTTTAAATATGATGAATTGCTTTATTATGTCATTGATTTAACTTTCAGAAATGTGTTGTGTTTGTTGCTATTTCATATTGAAAACCTTCCTTGTTATTCCTCTGCTAGCATTTCATGATTCTGATGCATGTGGTTAAGTTTATAGTTTATAGCACATTGGTTCCACGTTATGATTGGGTTTAGGATTAGGGCTGGGCTAACAGATCTTGGATTAGTTACTCAGGGCTGGAACTACCGCTTCTCCCTCGCACACCGTGATACGATGGAGCAAGACGTAGCTGACGCCACGACCACTCAGCTGAGTGTCCTGTGCTGTCACTTGGTGTGCTTTTACAATTGTGCTTCACGTCCCCGCTGTTGGTCCACTGCGGTGCCACGTGACCTGCTACCTGTTCCTTCAAGGACATGAGCTGCCACACCTCCCAGTATGGAAACATAACCACTTCCGTGTCTCATTACGACAGTGTGATTTCAGAACAAGGACTACCGAACACCCCCACCCCCAGGAGTTTATGATGGAACATTTTGTGTGCGCTCCAATGTCATTTTTCGGTCACATTGTTGTAAAAAAAAGCAAGGTGTTGAGATATGAGCTGTTAATGTGTAACGTGTCAAGGGTCTCACCAGCCCACTTTCTTAAGGACTGCAGTGTCTGCATTATCCTGGTTTCACACAGACACTTAACAAACAAAAGAAAGTGAGATGATGGTGAGAAATTATAAAAGAAAGACAGAGAATGGCAGCACACCTCCTGACATAATGTTGAAGGCAGTCAGACAGGTGAAGCTGGAGAACAAATCAATCAGAAGCACAGCAAACGATTTTAATATAAATTACCGTACTCTGACTCGGTATTGTGAAAAGGTTACCAGCGAAGAAATTGTCAGTCAGGCAGCCATGCCAACAACAGTGGTTGGCTATAGAAAGCCACGGCAGGTATTTCCACCTGATTTGGAGATGCAGCTTGTTCATTATATCGCTAGGTCAGCTGACATTTATTTTGGTCTGTCGCCAAGTGAGATCAAAAGACTTGCCTACCAGTTTGCTGTGGCACACAAACTGAAGTTCACACCAATGTGGGCAGAAACAGAAAAGGCCAGCTCGGAGTGGTTTACAGCCTTCTTAAAACGGCACCCAATGCTGTCGCTAAGAAAGCCTGAGGCAACTAGCCTTGCCAGAGCTAGTAGCTTCAACCGAGAAAATGTCAATGCCTTCTTCAACAATTTAGCAAATGTGCTAGACAGACATCAATTTGGACCAGGGGACATATGGAATGTCGACGAAACTGCGGTGACCACGGTCCATAAACCTGACAAAGTAGTGGCCAGACGCGGATTCAAACAAGTAGGGTCGCTGACCTCCGCTGAAAGGGGGACGCTTGTCACACTGGCCTGTGCTGTGTCAGCCACAGGAAATAGTATACCTCCATATTTCATATTTCCCAGTGTCAACTTCCACGACCATTTTTTAAACAGCGGACCACCTGGCAGCAGGGGAGCGGCAAATCCCTTGGGGTGGATGAAAGATGTGCACTTTTTTGACTTCCTGAAACATTTCACTGAGCATACAAAATGCTCAAAGGAGAAACCATGTTTACTCCTTTTGGACAACCACGAATCTCATATGTCCATTGATGGACTCAATTATGCCAAAGAAAACGGCATAATTATGGTGTCATTCCCACCCACTGCTCTCATCGGCTTCAACCCTTAGACAGGTCTGTCTACGGGCCGCTAAAAAGGCACATCAACACAGCGTGTGGTGCATGGATGAGGAACAATCCTGGGAAAACAATGTCAATTTATGACATTCCTGGGATTGTGGCAATCGCTTATCCTGTGGCGGCAACCCCCTTGAACATTCAGGCTGGCTTTAGGGTAGCTGGGGTACAGCCTTACAACAGGGATGTATTTTTGGAAACTGAGTTTGCACCTTCCTATGTTACGGATCGCCCTGCCCCGCCAGGCCCCAGTACCAACCCTGCCCTGCCAGGCACAAGCACAGACACAGACCCGTTCAGTTCCCATGCCAACTCACCCTTACCCAGCAATGCCAGTCCTGGCAGCAGACTACCAACTCCAGAGGACCTCCGGCCATTTCCAAAAGCTGGTCCCCGAAAACAAACTAATAATGCGGCGAAAATGCGCAAAACCGCAATTCTAACAGACACACCCGTGAAGCAAGCACTACAAATGGAAAAATCACAATCTAAAAACAGGCTGTTTCTGGAGGATGGGAAGCAATGTGCAAAATCTGGATCTGCCGAGAACAAAAAGGCAAGAGTAAAAAGAAAAATAGACGAGTCATCATCAGATGAAGAGGAGTGCTTCTGCCTAGTCTGCATGGAGCCATTTTCTAACAGCCGCCCAAAAGAGACTTGGGTGCAGTGTGTGAGATGCAAGAAGTGGGCCCATGATGCTTGCACCCCAGGCCAGGCAATTTATTTGTGCTAGAACTGTGACTCTGAAGATGAGTCTGATTAGAAGTGTTTTGTTGTGCATTACACCACGTCTGTTTTGTTAAGACTAAGCATTTTGCTCTTTAATGAATGAGTTCTGTAATTAAATGTACTTTGTTTTGAATTTGAAAGTTAAAAAAAATATATTCACAATTATTTTGTTGTATTCTTATTTGTTGATAATCCAATGTGACAACTTACCCCACATACTATGACATAGTGTGACAACTTACCCCCTGATGGGGTAAGTTGTCACAAGTGCACACCCTCTATTTAACTGTCTACAACTCCATACTGAAATAATATATGAACATGTAATTAATACAAAATATGTGCCCAAGACTTCCACCTTTCATTTGGTATGACATTTATACCATTGTGATGTATTGCGCCCAGTACAGGTAAGACAGAGTGAAAAGTGTGACAACATACCCCGATCTCCCCTATATAGTGTTGAACAAGTAGGCAGTGGTGATGACAGTTAGGTAGATGTACAGAATTCAGTGGTTTTGAGTCTCTTGCGGAAGATCGCAAGTGATTCCGTGGCCCTGATGGAAGGTCGTTCCACCAGCGAGGGGTCAGGACAGAGAAGAGATGAGACCGCGAATAACTGCAGTACTCCAGCATTGCCACAAGGAAACGTGCGTACGCCAAGTTGAAACCTGACGTGGAGCTGAGTACTTTTCCACGTCAAAGACCGTTTTTATAAATCTGAACTTTGGCGTGGATTTGAGCGTACGCACGTTCTAAGATCAAATCTGTGCGTAAGCATGTTTTATAAATGAGGCCCCAGGTGTTTGATTCATCATTGAGTGATGAGATGGGGAATACCCTTGCTGAATTAAACTTCCCTTGCTGGGTGGTGCAGTGTATAATTGGTCTTCACCACTGTCTCCTGGCCATGGTCAAGCACTGGTACTGTCAGGATTCCATTCCAGACCACAGGGTGCATCATGAAACTGATTTCACCAGAGAGCCCCTGAAAAACTGCTGGTTTTGTCACCCTGATGTAACCTGTTCAGAGGACTCTCCACATTGCCTCTGCTCTCAGCATGATGGAAGGCAGTGCTGTGCAGGGGTTTGGAAGTTTGGGCCAAGGAAATAAACAATGATGGATTGTGGCTCTCCTCTTTTCTACCCACTACAACACCAACGCTTTCACACTTTTCATGCGAGATGAGACGTGTGCCTTTCTTTGGGTCTCCTCAGAGTTGTCATCTTGAATTCCTCTTCTGGTCTAACCACAAAAATGCAGCCCAAGTAGAATGAACGTGAAGGATATGACCTTGTCTGTGACGTCACTCAGTGATGTCAGGCTGTGATGAAAGGTTGTGGGGTGAGATGTGGGAGATCTCTCTCACTCTCACTGGTCTATCTCTTGTTCTCTCCCTCTCTCTTGCTCAAATTCAAAAATTCTAATTCAAATATGCTTTATTTGCATGACAAGAGAACTTGTGTTGCTAAAGCTAAAGCTTATGTAGATAATGGCATTCATGTCCCAGAATTAATTTCTGCCTCTTTCGTAGTTCTTTTAAAGGAGTGGCAGAGGTCACCATGGAGACCAACACAGGGGAAGCAGAGGGGAGCACTGAAGACATTACAGGTTCGAGCACCCTCTCTGTTCTCAGTGTCCTTGGTGTTCTAAGTATAGAATTATCTTCTGTTCTCAATGTTCTTAGAGCTGTTTACAGTATTTCAGAACTGAACCCAGTAGTGGGAACACCACTGTGTGACAGCAGCTATTAATGGAGAACTAGTCACATGGGTCTAATCCAATATGCTTTTGTTGTAGCAATGCAGACAGGAGATTACTTTTAAATGAACAATTATTCCGTACTCATCTAAAAGCATTCTTGTGCCATAAGATACATGTTATCTGATGAAGTAAAAATATGGCCAGGGCTTGGTATGCCAGGAAAGGTCAGAAAGCTCTTGCTTTTGAACTCCTAGTTTATGAGTTTTCAGTCATACGTAATGATATGAGGGAGCTCGGTGAATTTGATGCAGAACAGATTACTGTAACGGCATAATGCTGGAACAAAGCGATTACATCAGAGATAAGGCTGACCGCAGGTCACGTGTTGCCAAACAAAGGGAAATGTTAAGGTTTTTCCTCCTCTTAGCAGGGAAGAAGAAGTCCAAATTGAAGGTTTTGAGAACACGCTTATTTGGGAGAATGAGGAAGGAGAGGAGAGAGACTGAAGGACTGATGAAGCAGAGCCAGTCCACCTGTGATGTCACCACCAAGGGGGCCATGCAGGGAGGGGACGACTCCGGGGATGAGTTTGTGTAAGCGCGCCACTTCTTCATTTTGGGGGGGGTGATTTAAAAAAATACTTATTTACTTACTTTATTTACTTATTATTTATTTAAGTATTATCATTGTTGTAGAAACATTTGTTATACTGATGGGTGACATGTAATTAAGCAAGTTTTATTTATTCACATGTCAACCCTTGATATAAAAAATTCATAGTACAATACATGCATACGCTTTCAAACCAGCAACATTAATTGCATGATAGACCTAGGAGGAAAAAATAATATTGAGGACCACTCAAAATGAGTTATTAGTACAACATTTTACAATCAGACGTTATACTACAGAGTTGGGAGGGGCAGGTTAAGAGCATAAATGTAAATACATTAAATGTATTTCATTCTGAGTGTTTTTTTCCATAATGTAATAATTATATAGATGCTCCTTATAATCTATAATATTTTACTGCAGCCTGTGCCCTTTGATACAATAGGTAAGATTATAAAATGCTCTACCACAATACAGTGGGCTTCAGAGTTTCAGTCAATTCCATTTCAGTGGATTGAAATTCAGTTAATTTCCTGAATTGACTGAATTGGAATGGAATTGACCCCAACCCTGGTAGGATTATTTATTTTTGAATTAATTTCACTTTAACGCTTAATATTTAAGTGCTGTGAGGATGGCCTCAGTTTGAGTAGAATTCATAGACTGTGCTAAGTGTTCAGCAACAGTCCCATCAGGTGTCTGAATCCACAGGTCATTGGTCACAATGCCACTGCTTCACCACAACTGTTCAGAGGGATGTAGGCTCCACATTTCACCGCTCTGCTTCTTGTCACTTTCTTCCCCAAATAACTGGTCTGGGATAAACTCACTAAATGTAATTCTAATCCCCTCTGTGTCTCACAGGTACTCTCATGGGAGGCTGGGATCTCGAGCGATGTCACATGACAGCATCTTCTTTGCTGACCAATCGCAGGATCCTGTGGAGCCAGCCCGGGTTCTGTCCCAGGAGAATGTGCACGGCAAGATCAAAGCCCTGCAGGTGAGCCTATTCACTGCTGCTGGTTTCTGTCACTCATCAATGGCTCCACAGTTCCACAGAGTAACAGCTGCTCAGAGCGACAATGAAGCTGATCGCTTCTCTCCCTGTTTCTGATTGGTTAGATGAAGCTGCAGCAGCAGAATATCCACCTCGGCCCGCCCCCCCTTCTGATCCCTGGCAAGCGCACAGAGGATACGGGGGCGAGCTCTGAGGACGATGGTCTGCCCCACAGCCCCCCTGAAACCTTGCTCTCCCTACATGAGGGCCTGGAAAGGGATGCGGAACAGAAGGTGACTACAGAAATCCGTAACATCAAACATACCCCCTACATACTACCCCAAGACAGGACATTTACCCCTAAACATTACATTTACCCCATAACATGATATTCACCCCAGACATTACTTTAACCCCCAAATATTATATTGGCCCCCAAACAATACTTTTACCCCCAAATATTACAGTAACTCACACTATTTGTACGCCCTGCACTGCACCGAAATACAGGTAACTGCAAAAATAAAGGAAACATTTGAGTAAATGAGAAATACAAAGTACACTACCAGTCAAATGTTTTAGAACACCCCCATTTTCCAGTTTTTACTGAAAGTTAACCTGAAATGGTTCAAAGGTAAGCAGTAAACTGCCAGAGGTTAAAGAAAAATAATGTAAATTTTTGGGCAGTGAGTAGTTTCCTACACCATCAAAAGGCACTGGAGGAAACTCTGACAGGAAGAGGTCTGGCAGACCCAAAGCCACAACAAAATCAGAAGAAGTTTCTGAGAGTCAACAGCTTGCCTGATAGGCAGCTCACAGGACAACAGCTTCAAGCACAGCTTAACACTGGTCGAAGTAAGGAAGTCTCAGTTTCAACTGTGAAGAGAAGACTTTGAGCTGCAGGTTTGACAGGTCAAGTGGCAGTAAGAAAGCCATTGCTAAGATGGCAAAATAGAAAAAGAGGCTTGCCTGGGCCATGAAGCACTACCATTGGACTACTGAAGACTGGAAGAAGGTCTTATGGACCGATGAATCAAAGTTCATCACACAGCGTTTTTGTATGCCGTCGAGTAGGCGAAAGGATGGTTCCTCAATGTGTGACACCAACTGTCAAACATGGAGGAGGAAGCGTGATGGTCTGGGGCTCTTGTTCTGGATCCAGAGTTGGCGACTTGCGATGAGTGACTGTTAACCCACGTTAACCCATTAATTGTTCCCTGGAAAGGGCCTTTTTTTATAACTCATTTACATTATTTTTCAGTTTTTGTTAACCTACATTTTTTTTAAAAACCTCTGGCAGTTTACCGCTTATCTTAGTACCATTTCAGGTTATTCACTGGACTTGAACTGCTTAAATTTCAGTAAAAACTGGAAAATGGGGGTATTCTAAAACTTTTGACCGGTAGTGTATATTGAAAGCAGGTGCTTCCACACAGATGTGGTTCCTGAGTTAATTAACCAATTAACATCCCACCATGCTTAGGTCATGTATAAATATGCCTCGGAGGCCCGGAGGCCCAATTGCCCATTATTTTGGCTATCATGGCTAGAAGAAGAGATCTCAGTGACTTTGAAAGAGGGGTGACTGTTGGGGCACGTTTGGTAGGGGCTTCAGTGACAAAGACTGTTCAGCTTGTTTATATTTCATGAGGAATAGTGTCTAATGCAAAGCAGATGAGCAACTAAATCAGTTGACTGCAAATATTAATCTCAGGCGTGAGCAGGCAGTTTAATCAAGAACAGTCCGTCAAGAACTTCACATTGAGTCATGTATATTTCAACCCAGCTTTGATTTTCCTGTGAGGCAGTTATCTGCACACTAAGCACTGAGGAATCAAAATATTTGCATGAGATTGCAACAGCTGCTGCAACGTTATGGTAGCATTGTGAGAATGCAGTATGTTAGCAGATAATTCAGTTATGCTGATAAATTTTAACTTAAACTGTAGGCAAAATTGCTGTTGCATCTAACTAAGATAAGATTGTCAGAGCACTGAGGTTACAGGGAGATCAATCCTCATTTGATTTGTGCAATGGCAGTATCATTCCTTTAGTGTGCCAGTGGACCCTCTTTCTCTCTCTCTCTCTCTCTCTCTCTCTTTCTTGCTCTCTGTGTCAGTGTGCTAACCCTGTGTTTCCCATCAGCCATTGTGTCAGACTGAAACCTCTCCCCCATTCCACCCGCAGTTCCCTGACACTCACAGGCACCATAGCTCTTTGAGTTTAGCGGGAACAGGAAGCGAAGAAGAGGAGCAGGTAATGTTACTTCCTGTGTGCATGTGAGGGTCATCTCATTCGCTCATAACCTATTAACAAATTGAATTCATGCTGCAGATAGTTAAGCAGTGATTCAAGTTTAATCCTTCATTTTGATCCATAAAAAGAAAGAGATGTTGCACAGAACATTAGCAAGCCATGGAACAGTTTAATGGAAAAAGAGCCACCTCATTCTTGCTATGGTGGATATTAATTGATTATGCCTGGTTGTGTCCTTGGCAAGTCTGGGGAGTCCAGGAGTAACCAAACTGGTCCAGAGAGTGTAACTGTTCTCAGATCAGTTACATGTCTCTGTGTGTTCTGGTCCAGGGAATATAACTGATCTCGGATCAGTTACATGTGTCAGTGTGTGCTGGGCCAGACAGTATAACTGATCTCTGTGTCTGTATGTGTGTGTCCTCAGGGTTCCTCAGAGCCTCCTTCCCACCCTCTCTCCCCGGGCACAAAGCCCATGCCCCCCACTGCGCCTGCCACCTTGCCCGGTGTGGACTTCAACACCCCTGCTCAGTTCACAGTCTGCCTGGATAACTCAGCAGCCCGTCACCGCATGTCCATCAAGCCGAGGAACCAGAGAGCCAGCACCAAGGGACGGAGACTGCCTTCGGTGAGAGAGCAATGTCCAAACAGGATGGCAGCAAGGGGGCTTTCAAGGATGAAAAATATTCTTAACCAGTATTACCTATGGATATCACAAGCCCACAATTACAAACTGGGGCCATTGGGAAATCCCTCAGTAAATAACCTCAGAGGAGGTCTCATTTACATTTTTTTGAGTAGTCAGGTTTTCACATTTGTTTTCTCATTACCTCCCATCATAGGAATGGGCCCTATGGTGAGCTGGCAAAATTTGGCAGTAAATTAGTCTGTTCTGTTTTGTAAGAATAGAAATTCAGAAAATAGGAGGGGGAAATATCTGATATGTCTCTCTCTCTCACATTTTGTGGACAGAACATCTCCCGACCACGTTCTGAAAGCTTTAATGCTCTGGGGAAGGAGGAAGAGGAGGACAGTGACATCTCCACAGACATTGGCCGCTTCCGTTCCTACTCCACTCAGGTCATACGGTCAGAGGAGGCACTAAGGGACCCTGTGATTGGGAAGCTCAGCCTGATTCCAGCCCCAAGGCCCTCAGAGGAGTATATCAAAGGGGGGCAAACAGAAACCCCCAGATGGGACTCCAACAGCTCACAACGCCTTTCCAATGAACCCAACGAGCTGGAAGGACGTGTCACCTCTAACCCTCTCTTCCTCCGACCAATGCCACAGGGGCTGGATGCCTCCTGGATGTTGGATTCAGACCAAGGGACTGAGACTGCCCCTCCCCAATTGGCTCAGTTGCAAAAACCCTTGGAGACCATGCCAGAACCTTTACTGAGCAAACGCCCCGGCATCTGTCAGCCTCTAGTTGGTAAAGACCCAGTGAAAGAGGTCCTGAGTAACCCCAGACAAAGGGACCCCCCAAACAACACACCCGCGACCACATCTGCACTTGATCTCGTGACTGCACCCGCAAGCTTTTCAGCCGCCTCAGAGAACACCCCCGCAAAAGCCCCATCCTCAAATATGAGACAGGCTGAATTTGCAGCGCAAACATCCTTGAGCAACAGAGATAGTCTGAAAAACAGTGTCCAGGTCGTGACACATGAGCCGCTAGCAGAGGCCCAGTTTACACCACAGTCTCTCACCACTCCCCGTGCTGCCAGTATTCTGCTGTCAGCAGCCCACATGACATCGTCTCTGAAAAGGAATATTGCTCCAAAGGTGGAAGGAGCTGGGAAAACCGGTTCATGCCCAGAGCCGGCCCAGTGGATCACATTGCCACCTGCTGGCCTGGATGACCAGCCACCCACAGAGGGTGTCAACCCTGGAAAGCAAAGGCCCAGTTCTGGGTCATGCCATTTCTCAATGGCGTCTGCCTGGGATCGACCCAGAGGGGGCAGCCTAAAGGGGGCGAAGAACACCTTAGACCACCAGGAGTCACCGGCAAAGATGGATGAAAGCCTGGGGCCCAAGACCTCTTCCACCTTAATGCAACAGAAGCAGCCAGTGGTTATGTCAGAGGAGGCCAAACACAAAGAGCAGTCAAGGAACCCGCCATTATTTCAGGAGAGGGCTAATACCCAGGGGAAGGAGGACACGCCCCTCAGGGGGATGATACGGTTTGGGGGTGGGGGGGACTCCAGGCAGAAGTGGGTCACTGCAGAGACAGTGGGAGGGGCGGAAGAAGGGAAGGAATCAAGAGAGATCCAGAGCAGGCAAGCAGAGAAGGAGAGCGGGGGGGACAATGACGACAAGACCGCATTCGGCGTGAAGCTGCGTTCCACCTCCTTGTCTGTGAAGTCCCGCCAAGATGCGGCCAAACCAGAGCTCAAATCCAAGAGCCTCAGCGCTGAGGTCTGCCCCCTCGGCCAACCACAGAATACCCAAGCCTTTCCCCAACCCTTGCCCCACACCAAGGGCCCTGCCCCCCAACTGCAACAGGACACCACAACCAGAAGCTCCCATCCTCTAAGAAAAGAGAATGAAGACAGGGCCAACATCACAGAAAACCCCTGCCTTAAGCCCATCCTGCAGAGAAAGCTTGTCTCTCCAAATTCCGGCGACGCCATGACTCCTGCAGACCCACTTTTACCCTCCTCTGTTGCACAGTGTGAAAACAGGGACAAAGAGAGGCCTGGTGACCTTAAAAGGGGGGGTAAGTCTGCCCCAAAATGGTTCCCTGCTTGGCTCAGTGAGGTACTCATGACAAAACACAGCTGAAGCCTGTGATTGGTTGGTTCTGAAAACATATGTAGTATAGGTTTCATACAGTAGTCAGATACCCATGAAACATGAAAATATTCTACCTGCCAATGATGTTCACTATTTTGCTACAAATTAGCTTATAGGGTAAATGTGCCAATACCACCACATGCCAACAGTTTTTATTTATTTATGTACCTGCTATTATAGACCTGCTATTTTTTTTTTAATGTCAATCTCCCCCTAGTAATGTGAGTTTGCTGCCGTAGTCCTGCGACCGGTAGTGACGAAGGCGAAGTAACGCCTCTTCCGAGACGACACTTGCCAAGCCGTCAACCGTAACCCGGTACTACAGGGCCACTCTTATGTGCAGCGAACGTCATGTCGGCTTCCCTCCCCCCTCCCTGGGGTGGACAGCCAATCGCCGCCCCTGGTGCCACTCCGGGGCAGAGCAGACTCTGGCGAGATGGGGAATTGAACCGTGGCATGCCAACTGGTTTTAGTTGGATTGTAGACAGTTGAGTGGAAGTTGGATTTACAAACTTCATTGGGATTCTAATTGAATATGATGTAACAGAATGTCACAACACAGCAAATTGAGTCATACTTTATAGTTTACTTTGTGACATTATGATGTCACAAAATGAGCATCTGTAGCTATACTATAGTGTCACAACACAGCATCTTGTGTAATATGATTACACAACACAAAATCTGTAGTCATGCTCTGATGTAACAAATCACCATCTGTAGGTGTACTATAATGTGACAGCACAACAGCATCAGTAAGTGTGCTATGGTGTCATTACAGACTCTGTAGGTGCACTTGTTTAGTTTGTATTGTGAAATTAGATTCAAAAGGGAATTTTCTGAAAGGTTGAGACTCTGCCCCAAACCTATTGGCCTTTTCAAAAGCAATTCTCACCCTCATATAACAAAATAATTTTTTTCTGTTCTATAGATGTTTTTGACCTGCCCACAGATCCATCTTTAGATACAGGTAATATAGAGAAAAGCCAGGGAATGCCTGAAATGATGTTGTGCAATCATCAATAAATGAGACCGTGTGATGATTTTCTCTGATTCTGATTGGCTAATTTGTTGAGCAGTCACACAGTGATGAATCAGCTCATTCTTCCATCAGCATTAATTTGATTTCAAAATCATCAATCAAAGGACCAGTTATTTTCAAACATGATCGTTCCTCAACTTCCTTAAAATTCTACAGGTTCCGTTAATTCAAACTCATATCTGTTCCTCTGTGTAAACAGTTTGTGAAATTGTCCAATAAACAAGTTTTGATCTGACCCCCAGTCAATCATAAATAATAATTTCCCAGAAAACAAGGAAGAACCTTCTCATTGGAGCAGGGCATCTGCTGAAATCAGGAACCCCTTCCTATACCGACACAAACCACGCATCATTGTTCATTTTGGGAAATCAATGACTTCATTGAATATCAGCGACAGAGTGTTGAGTGAAAATTCCAATGTGTTACTTTTGTCTCGCCTGTTCCCGTACACTCATCTGAGTTTAACAATATCTCTCCCTCCCTGTTCGCTTTGCCCAGTTCACCATGTTCCTGCACCTGCGCTACAGATATTTTATTTTCCTCAGAGGCCAGTTATTTTAAAGGCCTGAAGTATTCCTCGCTAGTCCTGGATTGCACCATCACTGGCTGTGTAGAGTTATTGAAAGCCAGTATGGCCCAAGGGAGGGTAAAAAGGATACATGGCTCTATTGACACTTTTCAAGAAAATGTGTATGCTGTAGCACTTGTGTTCTGTTTGTACAACTCCCCTCTGAAGGGTGTTTCCTCCTCAGCCTTTAAAGAATGCCTTGATTCATCATTTAGCTTGTCATTGTGAGGTGGGGGGATGATTTAATACAATCCTTATGTGAAACATAATCCTTCATTTTGGCAGTTGCCTGTACATAGCGCAGGCAACAGGTGTTCTGGTGTTGTCTAGAATCTCCTCTTCTGAATCTTGTTTTGAAAAACTATTAAAATACAGAACTACTCGGTTATATTGCTAATTTAAATTTTTAAGTGGCAAAAATTATTTTTGAGTGTGTAATTGCATAACACCTACAGTAGATGTGCCCCGCTCAGTGTTCCCACATGAGTCATTTTGATATCCTATAGGCCTACTTATGGATTTAATGATAGCATGATATAATGATAGTTTAATGATAGGAGGATAGTTTTTGTATACTTTAACTGCAAGTTAAAAAAAAAATGTATTTAATGTTAATCCTTGTCCTCCTCACACCCAAAGGTCCAGCCCCCAAGCCTGCATCAGCTGTGCCCAAGGAGGTAGGGCCTGTGGTATCTGAGCCCACGTGGATGACCATGGCTCGAGAGAAAACCAGGAGCTTCCAGCAGCTATTCACCAGCAGACTGCCCCGGGAGTTCACTGCGGCTGCGCCCACGCCGAAACCCACACCCCAGCCAGCACCAGTGCAGATACCCCGACCGGTAGCCCAGCCTGTGCCACACCCAGCACCGCAGTCTGCTTCACAGCACCCCCCTCTGGCCACACCACACGGGAGGGGTGACAGGGTGCCCCAGGTGGGCACAGAGAAGACCCCTGTGCCCCAGGGGAGGGCAGACAGGGCAGCCAAGATGGAGCAGAAAGAAAGGACACTGCCAGCGGAGAGCACTGCGCCCCCTGCTGATAAAAGGGAAGAGAGGACAGATAGATCCTTCCCTATGGGGAGCAAGGTACACCCTACAATTCTTAATCCTGGGTCAAAGTTCAGACTACATGGAACATGATTGGTTGAGCTTCATTATAGTAAGCCATTTGGAATGTTTCTTTAAAAAAAGGAAAAAAAATCATAGGCCATTCTAAGGACTGAGCACATATTCTGGGCACAGAATTAGACATCGGTAAATGACGTTATCCTTTTGAATGAAGGATGCCATCATTCACATGGCTTACAATTGGTGTTCAGGAAATACATGATAATTTTGTGTTTTTTTAGGATCAGGTACAAAATGACAGGGAACAGAAACGTGACAACTAGTGCCAGTTCAGGGTTCCATGTGTTTTTTGAGGAAACCGACACTCTCTAGTGGCGTTGTAGGGGAATGCTTCATGTGATTACCTGCTTAGCTCAGTCCCTTCTCTGTGTGCTTGCAGACTGAGCCTAGGAAAGCTTCTACCGAGACCCACGTAACAGTGTCTACTGCTCCGCACAGAGCCATGGCTGACGGCAGTAGTGAAGCCAAAATGGAAGGCAGACTGGCCTGCAAGATCCAAACCTCAGGTAGAGTGCCTCATACACCCCTGAATAGTCTGTAGAGACAATGTGATAGTGTGTGATAGTCTGAGCATGCATGTTTGTGTGTGAGGGTGAGTATGTGTGGTGTGTGATTTGTGTGTGCATGTCTGCTACCTTCAATTGTGGTGTTTCCCCCCTAGAACCAGTGTCCAACACCACTCCTGTCCAACGTAGAGACAGAGAGGACAGGCAACCAATGAAGACTGAGGCTTCGTCATTGCCATCTGCTCTGTCAAGTGGGGGACAGCCATCTTGGATGGAGCTGGCCAAGAGGAAGTCCCTAGCTTGGAGCGATAAGACCATGGACTGATAGAGAGATGTACTCAATTTCCTGTGCTGTGTGCTATGTTCATGTTTAATGAGTGTGCTGTGGTGGCAACATTGTGCCTATGGTGTGAGAGTCCCATACACATAGACTGCTATTTGGCACAACCTCAGTGAAAATAGCTTGATAGCTTGATAGCTTTGGACCCCCGTTCTAACAGAAGCGGGTGTATGTTTGAGTGTGTGTGTGTGTGTGTGTGTGTTTTATATGTGTGTATATGTGTGTGTGTGTGTGTGTGTGTGTGTGTGTGTGTGTGTGTTTGGAGATGACACTGCTTTTTGTAACCCAGACTGTAAACAGACTGACTAATCAATTTTACAATTTTCTGTGTGAAATCTATGATGTATATTGACATTGAGTAGATAAAAAGTCTAAGATATCCCTGACATCAAAAAATTGGGGCCCTTGATAGTTTCTGTTTAAATATAGTCCCAAATAAATCATTACAATGTGTGTGCATGTGTGTGTGTGCGTGTGTCTAACAAGAGAGAGCTTCTGTGATCAGTAAGGACGACGAAGGGTTGTGTCCTGGTGTGTGAAGCCACATCCTAGAACATGCAGGGCATACAGAATACCCAGCTGATATCATTCTAACAACATTGTGATAATGTTACGATATTGTTTTTGACTTGCAGAAAGGCAAATAGCAAAATGATAAGGATGTTATGTGTTGGTAAAATTGATCCCATTCTGCAGAAACTCTGACTGTTCACTCATCTACAGCCATTTCCACATACACTACCGTTCAAAAGTTTGGGGTCACCTGCTGGAAACTATTTTTATCTCATAATTGACAATGCTTTACACCGTATACATTTCTATAAATACTTTAAAATAACAAAAAACACATGTAACAATGAACAAAATGAACATCAAAGAAATGTTCAAGAAAATTATATTGAAAATTTAATCTTGGATTCCTCAAAATAGTCACCCTTTGGCGTGAGAATAGCCTCACAAACAGTGGCCATTCGGTTAATACGTTTTAGCAGGAAATCACCCGACATGTTTTCCCAGCTATCCTGCAGCAATTCCCAGAGAAACTTGTGGGTTGCTTTGCTTTGACTCTTCCTTTCCAGTTTGTCCCATACAAGTTCTATGGGATTGAGGTCTGGACACTGGGCAGGCCAGGTCTTTAGTTTGAGTTGTTGTTCACATTCCTCCTTCACCAGATAGTTCTTGCACAACTTCAAGGTGTGTTTCGGGGTGGTTATCTTGCTGAAGAATGAAGGAGTGCCCGATTATCCATAGTCCTGATGGAAGGTGACCCCAAACTTTTGAACGGTAGTGTACGTCTTTCAGTTTTCCACACGGGTTCAACAGGCCTTCATCAGAAATGTTTTTAAAGGGCAAGACTATCTTTGGAGGATCTTTATTGTGAAACTGACCCAGAGAATAAGAATTAAGCAAACAACTGTCCTCTGTGCAGTGCCTGTGACCATCTTGCCATCTCTGACCTCCTAACTATACATTATTATGAGCTGATGGCTTTGTTGAGCTGATCATAAGCACTTGACTATTTGGGCCACAGCTGTCTATCCCAGGCCCCAGAGAAAGCTAGTATGATGGTAATAGCCATCATCCAGTGGGGCCTGATCAGCCTCAACAACATAAATTTGATCATTGGAGACCATTGCGATGCAACAGGCTAAGATTGGAAGCTGTCCAAAGGCCCGGCAGATGGAGGGTATAGGGTTACATTTGAATGTAAAAATGTGATCACTAACTCTTGTAACAGCATTCAACTGGGAGACACCTATTGTCCAAAGGAGGTAAAGGGGTGAACCAAGGTTAAAATACTGAGACAAGCTAGATCAAAATAAATGTACTATAACACAACTAAAATTGCATGTCCACACGCACCATAAAATGTGAACATGGAGATGTGATAAAATGGAGATATGCTAAAAAGTATAATGACAGTTTGGGGTTGTTAGAGGATATAAATTATAGCATAGGTGTAACGAGTGGGGGGGGAGGGAGGGGCAGGGGGACATACCTCCTGGGCCGCATTGCATTATGGGGTATGGGTACTTGAGCAAAGTACCTCTGGTTGTGTACTCAAAAAAGCTATCTTAAATTAATTTTTGTTTCATTACACATTTTGGAAATGTGCAAACAATATGTCCTCTACACCAATGGTTCTCAAACTCAGTCCTGGGGACCCACTGTGTATGCTGGTTTTTGTTACATTTATCTTTTGATCAATTTAGGTTGTTGAAAACAAGTTCTACAATCACTTTTCCTTAAACATATTTTAACACAATTGCCAGTTGCTCTGTCATTTAATTCTTCATTTTCCACAAATGGTTTAGTTTCAGTGACCAGGGGCCTCATTTATAAAAAAGTTGCGTAGAAACCATCCTACATTTGATCTAAGATCATTTCTGAAATGTGCGTATGTGTGATTCAGAGAAAATGAACGTACACACAAAAAAATGTGTGTACGCCACTCCCCCAGATGTGAAATCTCTAAATCACAAATGATCTTGAAATTGTGCGCAGCTCATACAGCAGCCTCCCTCCTGATGCATCCAGACACCGCCACCTTCCCTTTAACATCCCAATAGTGCGCTCCACTACTGACCGTGCGCGGGCATGAGCCATGTTAAAGTGGGCTTCTTCGGCTGTCTATAGGTGCGCCATGGGGGTGAGAAGCCATGGCTTCAGAGGATAACCTCTGTCACCTGATTGTGTAGAGATAATTATTTTATGCACATTAAAAAAGCAAAAAAGCAGCAAAGTACAAAGAAAAAAGTGATTTACTTAGAAGCCAACCAGCACACCAGGGTTCATAGCCAGGATGGCTGGGATATGCCTGACCGGTCACCAATTTCTCTTTGGAATGTTCCTGTAGCCAGGAACCCAAGGACGGATAACAATTGCACCTCAACGGGTATGGCCTGGTTGCAGTTGGTGCGTCAATGTAAATTCGGGCCCATCTGGGCACAAAGCTCTAATAGCGTAGCTCTCGGCAAACAGTACCTGCTTATCAGCCATTCATCATCATGCGCAAAGAAGTCTGCCCGATCTCTAATAACTCGTTCCCTTCTTATTATGCAGTTGGCGATATCTTCGAGAAGTGTCAATGCTGCCATTCTTCCTCTTGCAAACCACTGCATTATTGGACATTTTATAGCCTATAGATTGACCGAAATGTTTTACACATGTGGAACCATAATATGTATTGCAGCAGGATCGCTACATACCCCCCCATAAGGGGTCAGCCGTCCCTGGCGACCCCAATGTCCACCATAAAGTCTTTGCAAATATGGCGGTGCACGTCGCCGCCGCTTGGCTCGGTTGGGGGTCACCCCAGGCTCACGTGGACAGTCTCTGGGGGAACGTGGGAGACTCTCCACGTGCGTTGCTTCTTGGTCGCCGAGGTGGACGTGCGCTTTCTTCTTCCCCCGCATACTGGCCCGTTCTCCGTGACGGTCTGCATCTGTTCGTTGGTTGGGGTTCACGCGGCGGATAGCGCACCAGCAGTGCCAGGCAGAATCCCCGGCCTGAGAGTTAGTTTCTACACTAACTAGTTTCTACACTCATTTTCCCGCAAATTGACATCACATCAGAAGAACCTTCTCCTGGCTATAAACCCTGGTGTGCCACTTTTAAGAAAAAGGTCCTTCCTCTATTGACACTACACAGTTCTCAATTGGCTACCGTAATACATGGTAATGACGCGCATTAAATGTTACGTATGGATAGTTTGACTGTGCATTTCCAACGTGCGCATAGTTTGACCGCAGTGTACAAGCGGAGGTTGGAATTTCCGGGCGGCACACATAGCTTGACCGCAGTGTACAAGCGGAGGATGGAATTTCCGGGCGGCACACATAGCCAGGTTGGGTAGAGATGCAGCTCATTTCCTAACATCTGCCCCAACCAGATAGATCGTATTCCAAACCGAGAGGCTGTAACAGATTATATTTTATATATTAATGCCTACTATTACATAAAACATTGTTATTGTCATAAATGCAACACGAGTGATAGGCTACTGGAATTTCAGACCAGAGTTCGGTCAAAACTGTACAAAGTTGGCAATGGCGCCTTCAGCGTATAGCGTAGACAAGTGCCCACTTGCACGCTCCTGATCAAATCGCACGTTGTAGTACAATCTTTTTTATTATTATTTATCTATTTGCTTAGCAGACGCCCTTATCCAGAGCCAATTGTTATCTTGATTATAATTAAATATCTAACATCTAGCAGATGACGTCTGGGAGAAGAACAGTAAATGTTATTTTATATGATACTTTTACAATTTTGTATAGACAAAAACTTTATTTTGCACTGTTTTAATCTCAGTATATACTTATATTTCAGCCATTACGGTCTTCTCATTTGATAAACGAAATAGACCGATAGCCGGGTTAGCAGATTTTGCTAACCACGGTGTAAGCTTCAGCATTCTGTTCATAAAGGGGGAATGGATACACAAACCCGATTTAATTATGAAAAAGGCAATCTGGCGCCTAGATGATTTGCAGTCAAGAGAAATGCATGCACTTCCCACTTGCTTACACTAGCTGGCCAAAGGCTAAGCTGTTTTATTTAAGTGTTTATTTATTTATTGCCTGATTTAGTATCTGGTTTGTTGCCTCCCCTCTCTATATATTTTTTACTCGTGGACGAATCAATTATAGCAGAGGTCCTCAACTCCAGTGTAGATTTGCACAGATTGTCATGCAACCTACTTTCCGTCGCAGCGGACCGCGGCGCTGTTCATACGCATCTGTGCTTCTCCAATACGCGCTTGTTATCGCTCACTCGCTCTTAAATAAAAGCGAGAGGTTTATGAAAACAGTGTTAGCAGAAACCAGATGGAGTTGAACTTCTTCATTGCAATACTTATCGCGGTTTTCCGCCTCAGTGAAGGCTATGCCATCCTGAACTCGGTCTCTTGGGCTGTCACTAGCGACGACGAGGGGGAACTGGAGACTACCTCAAACGAAGAGGCTGCTCCGGCTCTCCTCGTAGACGCTAGCAGTATTTGGAAGCATGCCTTTCCGGCCTCTGTCTATAACAACGATGCAAAACGTCCAGAGCCGCTGTTGGAGACTGAGGACCTGAAGCAGGCGTCGTCCCCGTCCAGGATGTTCTCGTATCGGATGGAAGGGGTGAAGCCGACCGCAGGCGCTGGTCCTCCTCCGCCGCATGAGGAGACAGCAAGGACGGCTCGATACATGGCTCATTACAGCAACTGGGGTTTCCTCGCCACCATTTCCACAATGGGCAGGGTGCATAGATTAATATTTGTGATAGTATTGCCTCTGTGACAAACTCTTGTTATATTAATGCAAAACGTTGGCTACTGAAAGTTGCATAACACAGGGCTACCCTTTCTGTGTCCAAAACGTGCGCTTGTGTCTAATACAACCGAATTTACAGTATTAATCACGATATTATATTTTCCGTGACAATTTAAAAAATCCTATCGCAATTAATGTTTCTCCAGAACCAAGCGGTTCGTGTGGGTGTGCGACTGTTCATTAATGTGTATGTGTATTAATGTGTACAGATTAAAGGTGTACCGTTTGGGAATATCTTCTCCGTCAGTGACGGCCCCTCTGATAACAGCACAGGAGTTCCATACTTCTATGTCACTCGGATGGACAGCAGTGTTGTTGACCTGAGAAGCAACCCTTTCGCCTCCCTCACTTTCGCAGAATCGGAGGGAGACTTCTGCAGGTATAGGTGTAATTTTTAAATCGCTGTACTTAATAGGGCACTGCCTTTAAATCGCCTTGGCTAAAGGTTGCTTGTTATTATTTTAGTGTTTACTTATAATTGACTGACCCACAGGGCACGTTAGGCTATCAAGGTAAGGCATCTATACCTCAAGTATTAAATACCCACTCCAGCCGAAATGTGAACATTTATATATTAAATATATATCACGTGACACTAGTCAATACTTAATCCTACGATTTTGGTCCGAAAACCTTGGTGTGTAAGGAACTGTCAGTAAAGATGCGCTGGTAAAAGTCACGTGAAGTGACACCAGCTTACTTTTGGCGTGGCAAATGCTGTGTTGGTAAAATTGATCCCATTCTGCAGAAACTCTGACTGTTCACTCATCTACAGCCATTTCCACATACACTACCGTTCAAAAGTTTGGGGTCACCTGCTGGAAACTATTTTTATCTCATAATTGACAATGCTTTACACCGTATACATTTCTATAAATACTTTAAAATAACAAAAAACACATGTAACAATGAACAAAATGAACATCAAAGAAATGTTCAAGAAAATTATATTGAAAATTTAATCTTGGATTCCTCAAAATAGTCACCCTTTGGCGTGAGAATAGCCTCACAAACAGTGGCCATTCGGTTAATACGTTTTAGCAGGAAATCACCCGACATGTTTCCCAGCTATCCTGCAGCAATTCCCAGAGAAACTTGTGGGTTGCTTTGCTTTGACTCTTCCTTTCCAGTTTGTCCCATACAAGTTCTATGGGATTGAGGTCTGGACACTGGGCAGGCCAGGTCTTTAGTTTGAGTTGTTGTTCACATTCCTCCTTCACCAGATAGTTCTTGCACAACTTCAAGGTGTGTTTCGGGGTGGTTATCTTGCTGAAGAATGAAGGAGTGCCCGATTATCCATAGTCCTGATGGAAGGTGACCCCAAACTTTTGAACGGTAGTGTACGTCTTTCAGTTTTCCACACGGGTTCAACAGGCCTTCATCAGAAATGTTTTTAAAGGGCAAGACTATCTTTGGAGGGGATCTTTATTGTGAAACTGACCCAGAGAATAAGAATTAAGCAAACAACTGTCCTCTGTGCAGTGCCTGTGACCATCTTGCCATCTCTGACCTCCTAACTATACATTATTATGAGCTGATGGCTTTGTTGAGCTGATCATAAGCACTTGACTATTTGGGCCACAGCTGTCTATCCCAGGCCCCAGAGAAAGCTAGTATGATGGTAATAGCCATCATCCAGTGGGGCCTGATCAGCCTCAACAACATAAATTTGATCATTGGAGACCATTGCGATGCAACAGGCTAAGATTGGAAGCTGTCCAAAGGCCCGGCAGATGGAGGGTATAGGGTTACATTTGAATGTAAAAATGTGATCACTAACTCTTGTAACAGCATTCAACTGGGAGACACCTATTGTCCAAAGGAGGTAAAGGGGTGAACCAAGGTTAAAATACTGAGACAAGCTAGATCAAAATAAATGTACTATAACACAACTAAAATTGCATGTCCACACGCACCATAAAATGTGAACATGGAGATGTGATAAAATGGAGATATGCTAAAAAGTATAATGACAGTTTGGGGTTGTTAGAGGATATAAATTATAGCATAGGTGTAACGAGTGGGGGGGAGGGAGGGGCAGGGGGGACATACCTCCCTGGGCCGCATTGCATTATGGGGTATGGGTACCCGAGCAAAGTACCTCTGGTTGTGTACTCAAAAAAAGCTATCTTAAATTAATTTTTGTTTCATTACACATTTTGGAAATGTGCAAACAATATGTCCTCTACACCAATGGTTCTCAAACTCAGTCCTGGGGACCCACTGTGTATGCTGGTTTTTGTTACATTTATCTTTTGATCAATTTAGGTTGTTGAAAACAAGTTCTACAATCACTTTTCCTTAAACATATTTTAACACAATTGCCAGTTGCTCTGTCATTTAATTCTTCATTTTCCACAAATGGTTTAGTTTCAGTGACCAGGGGCCTCATTTATAAAAAAGTTGCGTAGAAACCATCCTACATTTGATCTAAGATCATTTCTGAAATGTGCGTATGTGTGATTCAGAGAAAATGAACGTACACACAAAAAAATGTGTGTACGCCACTCCCCCAGATGTGAAATCTCTAAATCACAAATGATCTTGAAATTGTGCGCAGCTCATACAGCAGCCTCCCTCCTGATGCATCCAGACACCGCCACCTTCCCTTTAACATCCCAATAGTGCGCTCCACTACTGACCGTGCGCGGGCATGAGCCATGTTAAAGTGGGCTTCTTCGGCTGTCTATAGGTGCGCCATGGGGGTGAGAAGCCATGGCTTCAGAGGATAACCTCTGTCACCTGATTGTGTAGAGATAATTATTTTATGCACATTAAAAAAGCAAAAAAGCAGCAAAGTACAAAGAAAAAAGTGATTTACTTAGAAGCCAACCAGCACACCAGGGTTCATAGCCAGGATGGCTGGGATATGCCTGACCGGTCACCAATTTCTCTTTGGAATGTTCCTGTAGCCAGGAACCCAAGGACGGATAACAATTGCACCTCAACGGGTATGGCCTGGTTGCAGTTGGTGCGTCAATGTAAATTCGGGCCCATCTGGGCACAAAGCTCTAATAGCGTAGCTCTCGGCAAACAGTACCTGCTTATCAGCCATTCATCATCATGCGCAAATAAGTCTGCCCGATCTCTAATAACTCGTTCCTTCTTATTATGCAGTTGGCGATATCTTCGAGAAGTGTCAATGCTGCCATTCTTCCTCTTGCAAACCACTGCATTATTGGACATTTTATAGCCTATAGATTGACCGAAATGTTTTACACATGTGGAACCATAATATGTATTGCAGCAGGATCGCTACATACCCCCCCATAAGGGGTCAGCCGTCCCTGGCGACCCCAATGTCCACCATAAAGTCTTTGCAAATATGGCGGTGCACGTCGCCGCCGCTTGGCTCGGTTGGGGGTCACCCCAGGCTCACGTGGACAGTCTCTGGGGGAACGTGGGAGACTCTCCACGTGCGTTGCTTCTTGGTCGCCGAGGTGGACGTGCGCTTTCTTCTTCCCCCGCATACTGGCCCGTTCTCCCGTGACGGTCTGCATCTGTTCGTTGGTTGGGGTTCACGCGGCGGATAGCGCACCAGCAGTGCCAGGCAGAATCCCCGGCCTGAGAGTTAGTTTCTACACTAACTAGTTTCTACACTCATTTTCCCGCAAATTGACATCACATCAGAAGAACCTTCTCCTGGCTATAAACCCTGGTGTGCCACTTTTAAGAAAAAGGTCCTTCCTCTATTGACACTACACAGTTCTCAATTGGCTACCGTAATACATGGTAATGACGCGCATTAAATGTTACGTATGGATAGTTTGACTGTGCATTTCCAACGTGCGCATAGTTTGACCGCAGTGTACAAGCGGAGGTTGGAATTTCCGGGCGGCACACATAGCTTGACCGCAGTGTACAAGCGGAGGATGGAATTTCCGGGCGGCACACATAGCCAGGTTGGGTAGAGATGCAGCTCATTTCCTAACATCTGCCCCAACCAGATAGATCGTATTCCAAACCGAGAGGCTGTAACAGATTATATTTTATATATTAATGCCTACTATTACATAAAACATTGTTATTGTCATAAATGCAACACGAGTGATAGGCTACTGGAATTTCAGACCAGAGTTCGGTCAAAACTGTACAAAGTTGGCAATGGCGCCTTCAGCGTATAGCGTAGACAAGTGCCCACTTGCACGCTCCTGATCAAATCGCACGTTGTAGTACAATCTTTTTATTATTATTTATCTATTTGCTTAGCAGACGCCCTTATCCAGAGCCAATTGTTATCTTGATTATAATTAAATATCTAACATCTAGCAGATGACGTCTGGGAGAAGAACAGTAAATGTTATTTTATATGATACTTTTACAATTTTGTATAGACAAAAACTTTATTTTGCACTGTTTTAATCTCAGTATATACTTATATTTCAGCCATTACGGTCTTCTCATTTGATAAACGAAATAGACCGATAGCCGGGTTAGCAGATTTTGCTAACCACGGTGTAAGCTTCAGCATTCTGTTCATAAAGGGGAATGGATACACAAACCCGATTTAATTATGAAAAAGGCAATCTGGCGCCTAGATGATTTGCAGTCAAGAGAAATGCATGCACTTCCCACTTGCTTACACTAGCTGGCCAAAGGCTAAGCTGTTTTATTTAAGTGTTTATTTATTTATTGCCTGATTTAGTATCTGGTTTGTTGCCTCCTCTCTCTATATATTTTACTCGTGGACGAATCAATTATAGCAGAGGTCCTCAACTCCAGTGTAGATTTGCACAGATTGTCATGCAACCTACTTTCCGTCGCAGCGGACCGCGGCGCTGTTCATACGCATCTGTGCTTCTCCAATACGCGCTTGTTATCGCTCACTCGCTCTTAAATAAAAGCGAGAGGTTTATGAAAACAGTGTTAGCAGAAACCAGATGGAGTTGAACTTCTTCATTGCAATACTTATCGCGGTTTTCCGCCTCAGTGAAGGCTATGCCATCCTGAACTCGGTCTCTTGGGCTGTCACTAGCGACGACGAGGGGGAACTGGAGACTACCTCAAACGAAGAGGCTGCTCCGGCTCTCCTCGTAGACGCTAGCAGTATTTGGAAGCATGCCTTTCCGGCCTCTGTCTATAACAACGATGCAAAACGTCCAGAGCCGCTGTTGGAGACTGAGGACCTGAAGCAGGCGTCGTCCCCGTCCAGGATGTTCTCGTATCGGATGGAAGGGGTGAAGCCGACCGCAGGCGCTGGTCCTCCTCCGCCGCATGAGGAGACAGCAAGGACGGCTCGATACATGGCTCATTACAGCAACTGGGGTTTCCTCGCCACCATTTCCACAATGGGCAGGGTGCATAGATTAATATTTGTGATAGTATTGCCTCTGTGACAAACTCTTGTTATATTAATGCAAAACGTTGGCTACTGAAAGTTGCATAACACAGGGCTACCCTTTCTGTGTCCAAAACGTGCGCTTGTGTCTAATACAACCGAATTTACAGTATTAATCACGATATTATATTTTCCGTGACAATTTAAAAATCCTATCGCAATTAATGTTTCTCCAGAACCAAGCGGTTCGTGTGGGTGTGCGACTGTTCATTAATGTGTATGTGTATTAATGTGTACAGATTAAAGGTGTACCGTTTGGGAATATCTTCTCCGTCAGTGACGGCCCCTCTGATAACAGCACAGGAGTTCCATACTTCTATGTCACTCGGATGGACAGCAGTGTTGTTGACCTGAGAAGCAACCCTTTCGCCTCCCTCACTTTCGCAGAATCGGAGGGAGACTTCTGCAGGTATAGGTGTAATTTTTAAATCGCTGTACTTAATAGGGCACTGCCTTTAAATCGCCTTGGCTAAAGGTTGCTTGTTATTATTTTAGTGTTTACTTATAATTGACTGACCCACAGGGCACGTTAGGCTATCAAGGTAAGGCATCTATACCTCAAGTATTAAATACCCACTCCAGCCGAAATGTGAACATTTATATATTAAATATATATCACGTGACACTAGTCAATACTTAATCCTACGATTTTGGTCCGAAAACCTTGGTGTGTAAGGAACTGTCAGTAAAGATGCGCTGGTAAAAGTCACGTGAAGTGACACCAGCTTACTTTTGGCGTGGCAAATGCTGTGGGTGAAGTAGCCAAACGTAAACATTCTGAACATGTGCCATGTGCGAGGTTTTCTTGTGACCATCCAAGGGGCAGGCCTGGTTCCAGAACAAAATCACGAACGGTGCATGTGAAATTAGTGGGGGTGCACTAATAGCTAGCGCTGCCTTTTTGCTGTGGTGGCGGTGGTGTTGTTGGTGCTCTGCTTCTGCTGTAGCCATTTGAGAATATCCATTACGTTGTTGTGGCTAGCTACGTTAGCTATGCCTAGCTAACCATTCGCGAACTAGTCTCGCACACTAAAAGGTTGACTACGGTAGGCCGTACAAATGCCACATGACAATGCGTGAGGCAAGATCAAATAATACCGCCCGATGTGTGTATTATGAGCTTGCAAGGACGTGCATGCATACGAGTAATGCACGTAATTATTTGGAGTGCTTTTCAAAGATTTTATTACAATATTCAACTGAGGGTGCAAAATATTAATCTGAACCCTTTTGCACCTTAGACCAAGGGGTCTAACCCAGTCAGTGGCACAGATACAGGTAATTTATTTAGCTAGCAGAGGAAGCTATACCATCTCCAACTAAAATGCCCAAATTAAAACCAATCTGCATTCATTTACTAAGGACTTATATGTACATGGCAGATGGTTGGACTTTGTTCTGTACAAACTCTTGTATATGTCGCACCCATTTCAATTGAGAGAGATTTGAGAACATGACTCAATTCAAGATGGGCATTGGAGCCTCGGAGTGAGGCTCAGGAGAATCTGCAGAGGCCCCAGAAATGCAAAAGCTCTGGTATGACCAGAAAGCCCACTGTCACCTATGGAAGATGTGCATATCAACAAACTGTTGCATTAACTGGAGGAACTTAAGCAGGTGCTTAAGTCGATCAACTCTGAATAGGGCCCTTTGTACATAATAATGATCCTAAAGACTAAAATAAGCTCATGCTTACACTAACAAGTGCATAATATCTGTGCAGGAGGATTCAAGATTGTTAACATGGCATAGACAATTTTATTTTTAGTTTATTTAACCATTATTTAACCAGGAAGGTCAATTGCGAGTTTAGGGCTCTATTCAGTGTTGAATTAAGCATGTGCAACATGGAGATAAGTCGAAAATTATGCACCTCACCTCTCTGTTCGTATTAAGCACCCCCTGGGAAGTTGTGCATCTAGGTAGGGGATTTCCCCACACAGAGCTGTATCTGGAGGTGGAGAGGGGGGGAGCTGGGTTTCAGGTTTAAACCCCTCCTTAAATGTTTTAAATTTAATCAAGGATGGAAATTGTTTGACTTGATCATGCTGTAGCAATGTGGTAAAAAAAACCCTAGTGTTTGCTGTATACAGGGCATTAAAATGGATGCAATTTACAGGAAAATAACCCAAACATCAGTGGTCTTATTCAGGTGGTTATGTAGAAGTTTACTGTATTAAACTTTTTTTTACTTGCAAATGTGCTCCTTCTGATGGAGATGATAGTGTGTTGTTTGTATTTGAAGAGATGGTGTGTCCTGTCGACAGGGAGAATGCCTATGACCCAGATGACCCCAGGTGTGCCATACTCACTCTGACAGGCGAAATGGTGGACGTCGGCTCGGAGGAAGTGGAGTTTGCCAAGGAAGCCATGTTCTCAAGGTACATGTGAGTGATGTGAGTCAGTGTGTGTGTTTGTATTGGTTGTTGTAGGACAGTCTTTGCTGTCACAATAAAATGTATAATGTGCAAGCACAAATACATTTTACATTTGACATTTTAAGCATTTAGCAGACGCTCTTATCCAGAGCGACTTACAAGATGTGCATTAATACCAGTTAAGAACAATCATTGTTTGCGCAAGAGATCAGTGCAGTAATACAGTGATAGACATCATTGTTGGCAACTGCATACCATACCTGTAACACTGGGAAGGAAAAGGTTAGTAACGATTTTTTTTTTTTTTTTGAGGAGTAAGCAAGGATACATATACAAAAAGTATTGAACAAGTAGGCAGTGGTGATGACAATTGGCTAGATGTACAGAATTCAGTGGTAGTGGAGTCTATAAAGGTGGGTTTTGAGTCTCTTGCGGAAGATCATAAGTGATTCCATGGTCCTAACCGATTGCAGAAGATCATTCCACCACCGAGGGGTCAGGACAGAGAAGAGGCGAGACCACGAGGAGTGGCTGCCTGGCGCCCGGAGGGATGGGACTGTCAGTTTGCCAGAGGAGGCGGAGCGGAGGGGTCTTGCTGGGGTGTAGGGTGTGATGAGTGTCTGGAGGTAAGGGGGAGCAGTTCCTCTAGCCACTTGATAAGCCAGCACCAATGATTTGACTCTGATGTGTGCTGCGATGGGGAGCCAGTGCAGAGAGGAGAGTAGATGGGTGACATGGGTGAACTTAGGTTGATTTAACACCAGACATGGTGGCAGAACAAGTAAACAGTGGTGAAGACAATTTAGCTAGATGGACAGAGTTCAGTGGTAGTGGAGTCTGAAGAGGTCGGTTTTGAGTCTCCTGCAGAAGATCGCAAGTGATTCTGTGGTCCTGACCGAGTGCGGAAGGTCGTTCCACCAGCGAGGGATCAGGACAGAGAAGAGGCGAGACCACGAGGAGCGGCTGCCAGGCGCCCGGAGGGAAGGGACAGTCAGTTTACCAGAGGAGGCGGAGCGGAGGGGTCTGGGAGGGGTGTAGGGAGTGATGAGTGACTGGAGGTAAGGAGGAGCAGTACCTCTGGCCGCTTGAAAAGCAAACACCAGTGATTTGAATCTGATGCGTGCTGCGATGGGGAGCCAGTGCAGAGAGGACAGTACGTGGGTGAACTTCGGCTGGTTGAACACCAGATGAGCGGCAGCGTTCTGGACTAGTTGCAGTGGCTTGATGGCACAGGCCGGAAGGCCTGCCAGCAAGGAATTGCAGTAGTCCAGACGTGAGATCACTAGGGCCTGGACTAGGAGTTGAGTGGCCTCTTGGGTGAGGAACGGTCGGATCCTCCGGATGTTGTGGAGGGAGAATCGGCAGGTCCGAGTGATCGCTGCAATATGGCTCGAGAAGCACAGCTGGTTGTCCAGGGTTACTCCAAGACTCCTGGCAGACTGGGACGGAAAAACTATGGAGCCTTCCACGGTGATTGACGCATCAATCATCGGGGAGCCCTTCGCTGGGAGGAAGAGCAGTTCAGTCTTCCCCAGGTTCAGCTTCAGGTGGTTGGTGGACATCCATGCAGAGATGTCAGCCAGGCATGCAGAGATCCATGCCGGGACCTGGGTATCAGATGGAGAGAAGGAGAGAAAGAGTTGAGTGTCATCGGCATAACAGTGATAGGAAAAACCATGAGCAGAAATAACAGAGCCAAGTGACTTGGTGTACAGAGAAAATAGGACGGGGCCTAGCACCGAGCCCTGTGGGACTCCGGTAGAGAGGGTGTGGGGAGAGGAGAGGGATCCTCTCCAGGCCACCTGGTAGGACCGGTCAGCCAAGTAGGACTCGAACCATGTCAACGCAGATCCAGAGATTCCCATCTCGACGAGAGATGAGAGCAGGATCCGGTGGTCCACGGTGTCGAATGCTGCCGACAGGTCGAGGAGGAGGAGGACGGAGCTAAGGGATTGGGACTTAGCCCCGTGAAGAGCCTCAGTGACCGCAAGGAGAGCAGTCTCTGTGGAGTGGCCTGCTCTGAACCCAGATTGGTTGGGATCAAGCAGGTCGTTCTGTAAGAGATGAGCAGACAGTTGGTTATAGACAGCCCGCTCTAACGTTTTGGAAAGGAATGGGAGGAGAGAGACAGGTTGGTAGTTTGAAATGACAGCAGGATTCAGAGAGGGTTTTTATATATATATATGTATATATATAATTGGTCCTGATGGGGCTGTTTAATGGGATAATGCGTTCGCGTAATTAAGTAATGATAACGGCGTCCCTATATCACTCCAGGCCTGAGCAACATGCTGGCACCGTATGTGAGCGTAGTGAGCGATGCCTAAAGCTTTAACACGTGATCCATCGGTCTGAGGCTCAGGGTCTGGTGAAGGGAAGAAGAGACGGTTTCTCATGGGGCAACGAGACACAATAGTGAGAGAAGTGCTTTCAGCATGTGTGATGTAGTGTATTTAGATTTGTTTCAGATTTTTTCCAGTTTTTCCTCCCAATTTAGTAGCCAATTACACCCTCTATTTATTTAGATTTACCCTCCCCTCCCCACACGAGTCCGCCGCTCGTCTCTACGAGGCAAACTAATTTTCAGAGGGCAGCGAACTCTGCTTCCTTTCGAGACGGAATTCACTCCCCCCCACGTTCTGGAGACTCCCTTACGTGCTTCACGGCGGACCCCAGCCGGGTCCCCCTCCCCCTCCCCCTCCCCCATCCCCCTGGGGCAGACAGACAAACGCCCCACCCCCGATCGGGGGCTGACGACCAGGGCCGGTCTGGTAGAGACGGGTTTAGAACCGCGTCCCTGATAGGCAGCTCACACTCGTACAGGACCAGCCGAGATACGGTGCGTTAAACCGCTACGCTATCTGCTGGCCCACATGCGATACAGTATAACTGATCTGCCAGTCCCTGATAAATCTGGAATCATTCCTGCTGTCATGACTGACTGGCACAGGTCTGCTTATGACACGTTATGTAGGCAAAAAGAATAATAATTACGAACCTTTTCCTTCCCAGTGTTACAGGTACGATGTGCAGCTGCCTGCAACGATGTCTATCGCTGTATTACTGCACTGATCTCTTGCACAAACTATGATTGTTCCTACCATGTATTTATGCACATCTTGTAAGTCGCTCTGGATAAGAGCGTCTGCTAAATGCCTAAAATGTAAATGTAAATGTATGGTGAGGCTGGCTGGCATTTGGCATGGTTGCTCAAGGTCTTCCATTTGTGAGTGTATATTTGTGTGTGTGTGTCTGTGCATGTATGGTGTGCTTATGGTTTGTGCATGCATATATACAGTGCCCCTTTAAAGTCTACACCCCGTCTCAATTTTTTTGTACCTTTTAACGTGAGTCGCAAGTCGCCGACTATGGATCCAGCAAAAGAGCCACAGACCATCACGCTTCCTCCTCCATGTTTGACAGTTGGTGTCACACACTGAGGAACCATCCTTTTGCTTACTCGACACCCTCTTTCTATCTCTCTCTCTATCTCTCTCTCTCTCTCTCTAAACCCTCGCCCACACAATCCCGTACCTACTCCCAACAACGCACCTGAGGGAGAGCGCACCTTTTAATCCTTCTTAATTCATGTTTATGTCCTTCAGCTGGGGAATTAGTCCCGGGGTTCCCAATTCTGCGCGGGGGTGGAGCCAGCGGGTGGAGAGGTATTTCCCCTCCACAATGACGCCATAGCACTATATGAATAATGAGGTATATTTTATGCTCAAAAAATTCGGAAAATTATATTCTTTAATAATAATGCATTGGCACAAACCACAATTGAACGGTTCACAAATTATATATTTGTTTCACAAATATTCACACCCCTGTTATCAGTACTTGATGGTTCCACGTGGTTTCTCCCTTAGCCATTATAACAACAAATAGTCACCTTCTGTAGTGTCGTACGAGGTTATGGAACTTCCTGGGGGGGATCCTCAACCATTCCTCCATGCAGAATTGTTCTAGTTCCTTCAGATTCATGGGTTTATGTTTGTGAACCGCTTTTTTGAGTTCAAACCACAAATGTTCAATTGGATTCAGGTCTGGAGACTGAGATGGCCACGTCAGGACATTGATCTTGCGCTCTGTCAACCATTTCTTAGTTTCTTTGGACATATGTTTGGTATTGTTGTCTTGTTGGAAGGTCTATCTGCAGTCAAAGTGTAGCTTCCTGGCAGAGGGAACAAGGTTTTTGGACAAAATGCTACATGCTGGAGTGGTTCCATCTATTTTAATAAGGGCCCCAGGGCCTGTGGATGCAAAACAACCCCAAAGCATTAAAGGCATGAGGTGCTTTTCAACATTACTTGCATTCTTTGGACGCCAAATATAACGCTGATGTGCATGTCCAAAAAGCTCGATTCGGCCACAAGACATGGTTCCAATTGTAGTTCAGGGCCCGTATTCACAAAGAATTTTAAGGGTAAAAGTTGGTCCTAACTGCGCGATTTAGGAGCAAGTCCGAAAAATAATGGGCGTGTCACTCATAAATGTAGGACTCCTAAATTTTTCGGATAAGAGTATTTCACAAAGGGTTTGAGAGCTAAAAACAGCTCCTAAGTCCAGGAGAAGTTAGAAGCAGGCAAGAGGACTTCTAAGTCGCTAAAGACCTACTCACGGCGATCCGAAAATCTGCTGCTGGCGGCAATCGTTGTCGCAATCGCGTCAACACTGGAGATATTGAATGATACAGAGCTCATAAAAAGGTACCGCCTCAATCGCGAGGGTATTATATATATAATATTATATATATTATATATAGATACCCGCTGATTTTTTACGAGATGCAGACATGTAACCAATTGACTAGTCAGTATTCTTGGTTTCATGTTAAATCAGTGACACGTAGCCTACATTTGTATTTTAGAATCTTTATTAGAATATAATAGGGGTGCATCGGATCATTTTTCGGATCAGCAAAAAAAATAATAACGGGACCAAATATTACCAGGAACTATTCTCAAGGAATTGAATGAATGATAATTTCAGTTTTTCAATGTAAGTTATTTCACTAAATCTTTATTCGAAAATTTCACAAAATACATTTTTAGATTCAGTACGCCTTAGGCGATGTAACTAGGGTGGTCTTATGCCTGAATTAATTTAATAAAAAATAAAAGATCGCTAATGTTTCAATTCTATTTAATTGGTTGCGTTTCTAAAAACATGCCTCCCAGAAAGGCATTTAGTATGAAAAACAAAGCAAACCAAAACATATATGTCAATTATTAGGAAGTTTAAGGCCACTGGAACAGTGGCTAACCTGCCAGTTAGAGGACGCAAGTCTATCTTGCCCCCACGTGTAGTGAGACGGATGGTTCGAGAGGCAAAGAGTAGTCCAAGGGGCAGAGTTCAAGATCTCCAAAGCAACCTGGCATCTTAGGGTTACAAGGTGTCTAAAGCTACCATTCGACAACGCATACATGACAATGGCCTTATGACAGAGTTGCAAGAAGGAAGCCTATTTTGAAGACAATTCACAGAAAATGCGTCTTGAATTCATCAAACTACATCTGGGCCCGTATTCACAAAGCATTTTATCTTACTACTAGGAGTCTTTCTAAATCGCACTAAAACCTTTTAGTTAGGAGTCCCACCTTAGTTAGGAGTCTCTCCCGCGCACGGATCAACCCCGGTTCGGCACGCACATATGATCCGCGGATTAATAGCTAAATTGAACCATCATAGAGAAATACAAATACAGCCGCTGTATGGTTTATATAACAGCGGCTGTATTTGTATTTCTATGATGGTTCAATTTAGCTATTAATCCGCGGATCATGGCGTGCCAACCGCGGGGGTTGATCCTGCGGGAGAGACCCATCCTCATATCAGCCAATCACTGTGGGCATTCTGAGTAAGCTCGTTCATGAGAAACAACGTCATCCCTAGCAACGACGTCAACCCCGCCCTCACTCTTAGTTTCACAATTCTAGGAATTCCTTAGTATGAGTTTGTCTTTGCAGCTTTGTGAATAGGTTTTAAGGTGGGACTCCTAACTAAAAGGTTTTAGTGCGATTTAGAAAGACTCCTAGTGGTAAGATAAAATGCTTTGTGAATACGAGCCCAGATGTAGTTTGATGAATTCAAGACGCATTTTTCTGTGAATTGTCTTCAAAATAGGCTTCCTTCTTGCAACTCTGTCATAAGGCCATTGTCATGTATGCATTGTCGAATGGTAGCTTTAGACACCTTCTAACCCTAAGATGCCAGGTTGCTTTGGAGATCTTGAACTGTGCCCCTTGGACTACTCTTTGCCTCTCGAACCATCCGTCTCACTACATGTGGGGGCAAGATAGACTTGCGTCCTCTAACTGGCAGGTTAGCCACTGTTCCAGTGGCCTTAAACTTCCTAATAATTTACATAATGAACTTCAAATAAGTTGTATATTTATGAAGATCTGTTTTTGTTGGACTAAATTTAAAAGAATAGTTAGGGGTATTAATAATTGTAATCCAGATGTTTTCTGGAAATAAAATATTATTAATAAAACAAAAGATGTTTTTCTGAACAATTGTATTAGTAATGATTTTTTCCCAATTTTATCCCAATTTATTAGCCAATTACACCCTCTATTTATTTCAATTTCCCCTCCCCACATGGGTCTGCTGCTTGTCTCTACGAGGCAAGCTAATTCTCAGAGGGCAGCGAACTCCGCTTCCTTTGAGACGGAATTTACCCACCCACGTTCTGGAGACGTCTTAAGGCCTCTACATGCTTCTGCGCAACTTGTACGACATCTTTGCGGTTCGCGCAATGCAACAATGTCGCAAGAACTCTGCAATTTATACCTCTGCGCAACCTACGTGACATGGTGTCCTTACACTTCTGTACACTAGTAGGCATCAATGTATTGAACAAGGTCGGTAAAGTTTTCATGAAAGCAGGGACTGTACTTTCAAACTTCTTCACCCAATCTTTCCTGAAGCTGGTCGTCAGCTCGGTCAGGACCACGGAATCACTTGCGAACTTCCGCAAGAGATTCAAAACCCACCTTATCAGACTCCACTACCACTGAATTCTGTACATCTAGCCAATTGTCATCACCACTGCCTAGTTGTTCAATACTTTTTGTATATGTATCCTTGCTTACCCCTCAAAAAAAATAAAAATCATTACTAACCTTTTCCTTCCCAGTGTTACAGGTATGGTATGCAGCTGCCAACAACAATGTCTATTGCTGTATTACTGCACTGATCTCTTGTGCGAACTATGATTGTTCTTACCATTGTTCTTAATGCACATCTTGTAAGTCGCTCTGGATAAGAGTGTCTGCTAAATGCTTAAAATGTAAAAAAATGATGTACTAGCTCGATGAACTATGACAGCTCCGCCTCCATTCCCTAACCAACCAATCAATGATGCGCAACATCTACGCGAAATGTTGCGCTGCGGTCGCGAGTTAGATTTTTGTGCTAGGTACGCAACATCCCCTGCATACCTTCTGCGTAGGTCGCAGAGGTTGCGTTGATGTTGCAGAGCCCTGGTTGTGTTGCTGTCACGTTGCAGTCGCGCTGCTGTCGCTCGAGCATGTAGAGACCTTTACGTGCTTCACGGTGGACTCGAGCCTACCTCATTACTAAATACAAACCCATAGTTTATTTTATACGATCTCTTTTGTTCATCTTTGTCAAGGGTGCGGATAAAAACGCAGCCTACTCTACATATAATACATACAAATTATAGTAATACAATTTAAAAAAAGTGTTCAATTAAATTTACATTGCCACATGAACTAGTTAAGGAGAGGGATAGGTGTAGTGGGAGACAGGTCCGATTGGCTCAATATTTAGCTTTAGGTGACTTAAGAAGGGGTTCCATACTCTGATTGTTGTTGGTGGACAAGATACGTGATCCTTTCAAAGTGAGTGTAGTTTGTCATGAGTTTGTACCAATGATGTATGGAGATGTTGGTTTTGGTTTTCCAATTTTGAAGGATGTTTAGCAAAGATAGATTAAATCAATAGCAGGTTAGTGTTGTGGAGTGGAAGGTCAAGCCAGGCAGTGCCAAAGGGCAGTGTCAAAGGGCATGGATATAAGTATCTGGATTTGGGGCTGAACAATTTGTACAATGTTCAACAGTTTCCTCTATGTGTACTGAGTTCTGTAAAGTACCTTATAATGGATAAGTTGTAGTCTACACTTGGTAGTGAATGAGAATGTGTCATGGCAGATGTTGTCCCGGTGAAGGTGGTCATCATTAATTTCCAGGTCCATCGTCCATTTTTCTATTGGGAATGATATTGTTTTTATTAATGGATGTTAGTTTTAGTATATTTTGGAGACTAGATTTTTCTGTGAGGATATTTCAACCAGGAAACTATAGAGTGGATAAAGGGATGGCAGTGAGTTGTTGATATTGACATTTGTTTTTTTAGTGAGTTTTTACACTTGAATTTAGATGTTTTATTGCATCATGGAGAGGGTGCTGGGGAGTCATTGCAGAAAATATTTATGTTCGTTATTAGGTTATGTTAAGATTTAGGTTGGTTATTCCTTTTTCATACCAGGACCTGCAAATTAATGTGGCATCACTGATTGTGAAGTCGGGATTATGCCATAATAGTTAAGGTGCTTGGAGTGATGGTGTGTTGAATGATTTTGTTAGCTCTCCCCCAGCTCTCAATTGTGGCTGCAATGCAGGTATTTTTACAGCATGGTAATGACTTAATCTTATTTCTCATGAATTGTAGGTATTTAAGGGAGAGCGGTAAAGTTTGAGCTTTCAGCGGTGATCCAGAATTGTGTAGTGTCATTATTGGTTAACCACTGCAGAATGGATTGGAGCTGGAATGCAATACAGAAAGTGAAATAATTGGAGATGCTAGACCACTTTGTTTTTAGTTTTTTGAAATGTATCTAGCTTTATTTGAGGGGTCTTGTCCCTCCAGTACAATTTATTGATAATTCTGTCCAGTATTTGGAACCAGGTTTCATTTGGAATGAGAGGAATCATAGAAAACAGAAAAGTGACTTTGGGGAGGATTGATCTAACAGTGTTGATACAGCCTAAGGGAGATAGTGAGAGATTTTTCCATCTATCAAGATGAATTGAGTTGGGGACTGGTAGAGGCTCCTAAGGGCAGGATAACCACTTTGAGGTGATTACCATCCACACACTATGAAGCTCATGTGTTTAAATGCGAGAAGCATAAAAAATGAATTTTGGCTTGGCGCAGCGGATGGGGATGAATATAATGTAGAGGGGTACAAATTGTTTAGGAAGGATAGAACTAATAAAAGAGGAGGGGGAGTGGCCCTTTATGTGAAAGACAATCTTAATGTGCAGGACATTCCAGGTATAAACTCATTCGTTTCTTGTGAGGACATCTGGATTAGATTATTGGGAGATCATGAGAAGGGCCTTAATATAGGAGTATGCTATAGACCTCCAGCTTCAGACAGATGAAAAAACTGTCTCCGCAGTGGATGACTAAATCTTTACGGGAGATTTTGAGGCAAAAGAAACGACTGTACAGAGTATATAAAAAGGATAACTCAGAGAGAAACAAGTTAGATTATTGTAATATGCGGGCTAAGGCTAAAAAGGAAATAAGATCAGCTAAAAGGCGGTTTGAAATTAAAATTTCCCAAGATGCAAAAAGTAATTCTAAGACGTTTTTTCAATATTGTAGTAGAAAAAGGAAAGTTAAGGATGAGTTTAAGTGCATTAAGAATAAGGAAGGAACTTTGGTTTATAATAATAAGGATATTGCTAACACACTAAACAGTTACTTTGTTGAGAGCTTTACTAGAGAAGAGGTTATAAATATGCCTAAATGTATAGACAAGGTACAGAATGTTTTGGAGGACTTTGAGATAAGGGACGTAGAAGTACTACAAAAACTACAAAAACTTAAGACAAATAAGGCAGCAGGCCCGGATGGCATATATCAAAGAACTTGGGGAAATTATATATAAACCATTGACAGATATTTTCATTCAATCCATAATCACTGGAGAAATACCAGATGACTGGAAGCAGGGTAGTATAATTCCAATATATAAGAAGGGGGACCGTACTGACCCAGGGAACTATAGGCCTGTCAGTTTAACTTGCATCGCATGTAAAATGCTGGAATGTATTATTAGGGATAAGTTGGAATCATTCTTGAGAAATAATATTATTTTAAGGGAGAGCCAACATGGATTTCTCAAAGGGAGGTCATGCCTAACAAACCTCCTGGACTTTTTCGAAGAGGCTACAAAGTGTGTTGACCTGAACCAGGCTTATGATATTATATATTTGGACTTTCAGAAAGCATTTGACAAGGTACCACATCAGAGGCTCATTGCGAAAATGAATTCAGTAGGAATTGCAGGAGTAGTTTCAGAGTGGGTTCATAATTGGCTGCAAGGGCGAATACAAAGAGTAACAGTAGGTGGGGCCGTATCTGACCTGTGGGCAGTGGTGTCCCACAGGGATCGGTGCTGGGACCTCTGCTCTTCCTTATTTACATAAATGATCTTGACATGGACGTTAGTAGCAAAATAGTTAAATTTGCAGATGATACTAAACTTGGGGGTTTGGCAAACAGTTTGGACTCGACTAAAGTAATCCAAGATGACTTGGGCAAAAATGGGCAGATACATGGCAGATGACATTCAATATTGCTAAATGTAAAGTTATGCATGTGGGAAATAAAAACATTAGACAGGAGTATTTTATGGGAGGAGAAAAGTTAGTAGGTGTTCAATTTGAAAAGGACTTAGGAATTGTAGTTGATCAAAGCCTATCTGCATCAAAGCAGTGTGCTACAGCAGTGAAAAAAGCCAACAGGATGCTGGGATACATAGCAAAAAGTATTGAGTATAAATCAAAGGAGGTTATATTAATGTTATATAATGCCTTTGTCAGACCCCACTTAGAATACTGTGTGCAGTTCTGGGCACCGCACTACAAGAAAGATATAGAAGCTCTTGAAAAAGTCCAAAGAAGGGCAACTAAACTGATACCTGGTATGAAAGGTAAAAGTTATGATGATAGACTTAAGGCACTCAATCTATTCAAACGGAGACTTAGGGGGGATTTGATTGAGGTTTTTAAATGCCTAAAAGGGATTAACAAGGTAAAATACCAAAGATTTTTTAAGATAAGGGGTCAGCAGAACAAGAGGCCACAGGTGGAAATTAGTTAAAGGCAAATTCCGCACAGATATTAGGAAGTTTTTCTTTACACAGAGAGTTGTCAATGCCTGGAACAGCTTGCCAGGTCGGGTAGTAGAGGCAGAAACGCTTGGGCTATTCAAGTCCAGGCTAGAGGTAGTACTAGATACTCTTTAGATTAGGACATGATGAGCCTAGATGGGCCAAACGGCCCATCCTCATCATTATGTATTCTTATGTGCTTATGATACCAGTAATGTGAGCCATTTGTGATTGCCTTGTTGGTTTGTGTTTTGCTGCTCAATCCAGACATCCAGCGATGAAGAAATGGCCGCTGGAACACAAGTGGTTCTTCATGAAGCTGAGCCTGGAGCAGGTGTGGCTGCAGGACTGGGTTGGTGGGGTGTCACTGGTTCCCCTCGATGAATACTTCAAAGCCACCCCCGACTGACTGCGAGCACCTTCTCTTAGCTCTGATGGATTTTAATACTGAAACTGTTACCTTCAATGGCCAAGTCATCTGTATCAGGACTGCAGTTGCATGTGTGTCATACACACACACGCACACACACATGCTAATGCAAGCACCCACACACACACACACGCACACACACACATTACATGGAATGGATGTTTTTTTTTGGTTATATTGGCTGAATAATTACCTAAATATAATTGAAAAAATAATATGGGGAAATAGACCATGCATAATTAAGAATGTTGTTCATCCGCAAATCACTGTTTATGTTGTGGATGGTGGCCACTGAAGTATGTAGTCAGCCCTTTGCTTTATATGCTGGGTGGCCAATTGTCTAGACCACTCTGGATAGAATTTGCACTTGTGTGTGTACCAGTGGTGGGCCGTCAGGGCCTGCAAGGCCTTCTCTGCTGGCCTAAAAAATATCTGAATCACAGACTGATGTTAATTATATTTTTTCCATGAATACTTATTAAATAATTCCAAATGGTCTGTCCGCTTCCTTTCATAGCTTTTCTGGTTGCGCTGCTTCCAGACGTGTATTTTCATATTAAAGCATTTAACCAATCACATTTCAGCCATCATTTGTTGCCAGGGTCAAAGAAATCTGCCTGGAGGCCTTCACAATCAGTTCTGCAGGCCCTGTAGCATAAAATAAGTGTTGATCAAACTGTTGCTTCAACCAATCAGATTTTGAGTTGGGGACACGAAGGCCTTCTAGAAGGCCTAGGTAACGTCAGCGTATTCACACCCTTTGATTGGATAGTCAGAGAGTGTCTGACTATGATGTAATGTGATTGGTTAAATGCTTTAATATGAAAATACACGTCTGGAAGCAGCGCAATCAGGGAAAAGTTATGAAAGGAAGCGGACAGACCATTTGGAATTATTTAATAAGTATTCATGGACAAAATATAATTAACCTCAGTCTGTGATTCAGACATTTGAGCGGACATTTTCAGCCCTAAAGCGAATTAAAACTTATGCCAGAAATACGAGAGGGCAGGCTCGACTTTCAGCATTAGCTTGATGGCGATAGAAAAGGACTTCTTGATGGAACTGAAACACACGGATAATCTGTACGACAGAGTAATTGAACTCTTTTGAGGAAAGAAAGGGGGATGGATTTTGTGTACAAATAATAAGGATTTTGGTGAGTAAAATGTTGCTATTTTCCTAAATAATATTGCAATTTTATGAGGTTATTATTGATGATTTTTCATGTGTGTCGCAGCTGTAGCACCCGGGTTTGTTTCTTCAGTAAAGGCATTTATTCTGGATACACGAGTTATCTATCTTCAATGCAACGGCAACGCGGGTGTCCGTTCGGTTTGTTTTTGCACTTTGTTTATTTATCTTTCTTCAGTCATGTTTCATTCTCGTTCTGTTCCACGTCTGTCATTGTTCCTGTTCGAGTTCCTCTCCTTGTCTTGTCATGCACTTCGGGAAATTCTATGTTTCGTTTTTTTAGGGAGGAGGAACGCATAAAGAAATCTGCGTGCGAATAAAGCGAACGTGAGAAGTGTACAGAGATAGGACGAGAGAATGACAGCGATAGTTAGAAGCGTGAGATAATTAGTGATTAGTAGTGTTAGTAACTTAATCTAAATCCCTAATGTTAGTAGATTAGTTGGTTAGTACTATATACATCTAACTAATATATACAAAGTGTAATTAGAAAGTAAGAAGGAAGTAAACGAGATTAGAAACGAAGACGGAAAAACCGAAACATAGAATTTCCGAAGTGCATGACAGAACGAGATTGAAACATGACTGAAGAAAGATGTTTTAACAGTATAAACAGGCTCTTATAGTGTGAACTTAATTTTCTATATTTTAATAACTTTGTTGGGGTTTAAAGCAGTCAGCATGTTGCTTCAGAAGTGCACAGATGTACAGTATATTTGTGATTTTTCTAATTTCAGATGACAATTGAATTGCATTTACTGTCTTGTTGGTTGAACACACTGTTGATTTTATACTCTTAAAAATTCATATCTAAGGTAGACAGATACAGTTCAAGGTCAGCAAAGAAGGACAGTGTGCAGTTCTGGGCAACACACTACAAGAAAGATATAGAAGCTCTTGCAAAAGTTCAAAGAAGGGCAACTAAATTGGTACCTGGTATGAAAGGTAAAAGTTATGAGGATAGACCAGGGGTCGGCAACCTGCGGCTCCGGAGCCGCATGCGGCTCTTTCAGCCTCATGTTGCGGCTCTTTCAGCCTTATGTTGCGGCTCCGCGTGGCTTGGGAAAATAAATAATAAGTATCCAATGGAATCGGGCGGGGGGAAGCACCCCCCCGTTGACAGAAAATCCAAATGGCTCTTTGAGTGTTACGGGTTGCCGACCCCTGGGATAGACTTAAGGCGCTCAATATATCGTCACCTTCTTAAAATAATGGCCTAAGTCACAATGGCATGTTAGTAAATTGGCCTAAGTAATCTAATCCTCTTATGTTACATAATTGACAGACAGCGTTATTTGTATGTCAATAGTCATATATTGTCATAAACTTTTTGTGTGAAATGATTAATAAATATCATATATTCTATATTTGGTTCAGTTTATTCTGTTTTTTTTAAAACTTGAAAATATGACTTAGGCCATTATTTTAAGAAGGTGACGATATTTAAGCTTAGCAAATAGAGATTTAGGTGGGATTTGGTTTTTAAATTCCTAAAAGGGATTAACAAAGTGAACTACCAAAGATTTTTAAAAATGAGTTTGGTTAGCAGAACAAGAGGCCGCAGGTGGAAATTAGTTAAAGGCAAATTCTGCATGGATATTAGGAAGTTTTTCTTTACACAGAGAGTTGTCAATGCCTGGAACAGCTTGCCAGGTCGGGTAGTAGAGGCAGAAACACTTGGGCTATTCAAATCCAGGCTAGATGCAGTACTAGATACTCTTTAGATTAGGACATGACGAAAAAAGTTTGGAAAACTTCAGTACCATTCCTAAACACAGAGTCAAAATAATACCCTTTACCAATCAACAAAACCCCAATTCTAAAACCTCTGAATTCTGTTTCCATTTGCATAGCCCTGACATTACCATAATTATCAAGTAACATTTATCCCAACATTTAAGATGTATATTGGTGAAGTTCCACGACAGAATGTAATTTGTTGTGAATGAGTTTTGTTGCATCATTTAATCCCATGATGAATCTTAACTGCACTGTGATTTGTCCTAAACTGTTAGTATAGGGTTACATTTTATTTTTGTTGTTTCTTACACAACATTTTTTTTGTCAATTTCAATGACCATCGAACTCACCATGCTGTGTTAGAATCAATGAAATATAATATTATATAAGGGTAAAGTTAGATTATATTTTGGTTAGGTAAGGGTAAACCACTTTGCGGTGACATTGAATTTAGGCCTAAATTCAATGTGGCTCAGTGTTACCACTGTCAGAAGGGACAGGGAGAACGGACCCAAGTGCAGGAAATGAAAACAGAGGCAGTAATCCAAAATGAACTGATAATTTAATGAATCCAAACAACAAAATCAAAGACAGGAACTAAATAAAACGCTGACAAGAAATCAAATAAGAAAACTAAGAACTCAAAATGGCAGGGAAACCACAGAAGACCACTAACACTAATTCAAGCCCAAGACCAGAACAAAGGAAACAGGCAACTTAAATAGACCACGAAAATGAGACACAGGAGGAATCAATCAAAACAATCAGGGAACACAATAACACCAATTAAACCATAGAGACAATGAGTGAACACTAAGTTAAATGCCGCCACCTGGTGGCGAGCAGGAACCGTGACAACCACCACTGACAGAATTTGAATATGAAAACCTCCTACATATGGACTATGTTGAAGTGTGAGTATGCTGAGTTGTGAGTTCAAAGTACTACTTCTTTTTTTCTAAATATAAATGTTTGAACTACTACTCAATGATTACAAGAAAGAAAAAAAAAAAGAACTTCTGCACCCTGTCTGCTTTTGCTGTGCATGACCCTTGAATGGATGTGTGTTTTCATGTTCACAATGGATGTCATTGTATTCCACAAAGGTGAAACCAGGTTTAATGGAAATATGTAAAATCAAGGAGTAGCTATTTCTTCTGAAACTGAAGTCATTATAAGAGTGCAACATTGAAGTATTAGATATGTGTGGGTGTCTGTATGTGCATACATTATGTATACTGCTTATGTAATGTGTGTGTTTGTAGTTGGTTGTGCAAAATGTTTTTTTAAGTGTGAAGCATTGCTGTATCCACTAATCGTTTTTCAGCAGTAAGGTGTATGAGCTTATATAAACACACAGTGTGATATTCAGCTGCATTACTTCATTGGTGGTATGTTCTAGGAATTGGGACAGAGGATTTCACTCTTCCTCTCCCCAAAGAACAATGGTAGGCCTATTTGGCTGTCATGAACACATGGCGGTGACACGCTCCTGTAGATTCCTGCTCAACAACATCAGCAGAGTTCGCCCCTTGCTCACAAGGAAAGCGACGCAGATGCTGGTCCAAGCTGTCATCTCATGGCTGTCTGCAACTACTGCAACTCTACTGCAACTCCCTCCTGGCTGGTGCTTCCCCCAATGTGTCCTCAGACCCCTACAGCTGTTCCATAATACTACAGCCCATCTTGTATTCAACCTTCCCAAGTTTTCCCACACCACCCCACTTCTCCTCACCCTTCACTGGCTCCCCGTAATCGCTCACATCAGATTTAGGACACTGGTGCTGGCATACTGGGCTGTGAATGGAATAGTCCCTTCCTACCTCACGGCTATGGTCAAATCCTACACCCCAGCCCGACTGCTGTGCTCTGCTGCCTACTTCCCTTCGAATGACCAAACGCCGCTCATCTATTCTCCAATGTCTTGGCACCATAATGGTGGAATGAACTCCCCACTGATGACAGGACAGCCGAATCTCTGCTGAAAATGCTGAATTTTGAAAATGCACCTCTTTAGCCTGCATCTTGGACCTTAACCCACCCATCCCTAATTAAAAAAAATCCTACTACATGTTGCACTTATTGTAGTCAATTTGTTTATGAACTAGTGTTGTTTATGGCTGCTAACTTGAGCAATGATGTGCTTGAAGTTGTTGCAACATGTGGTTGCTCTTTATCTACTTAAGCTGAATGCACTTTCTGTAAATCGCTTTGGATAAAAGCATCAGCTAAATGATTGTACTGCGATTGCTAAAGGACTACATTTTACAGAATGGGATATATGTTACACATCAAGCTCATAATTAATGCATTACAAACTCCATCACTTGTGGGTATTTCACGAAGCAGGATTAACGAGGTAGCTGACTAATTTTTGTAGATATATTCAGATTCATTCATTCATATTCTTTCGTAAGCCTCTTTCGGTTTCACAAAATCAAGATACTGTAATGGTGTAAATAAGTTCAGTGTAATAATTAATGTTAGCTTAGCCACATTGTATGCTTGGGGGCTGTCATTGTTTCCCATCACCCCTTGTGTCATTGAGTGGATTAGTGTTGTAACCGTGACTGTGTTTGTACGTCTAAGAAGTGATCCCCATGAGTTTCTTGTGTTCTTGGTTCTTCCCTGCGTCTATAAGCTTTATTGTAATAAAGCGATTATGAAAAGGCAAACTTTCCTGAGTCTTCCTTCAGCAGTCGCCGTTACAATACAAACAATTTTTCCAGAGGGGGTGCTGCTATTTTTTGTATTGTGAAATGTGAAAACTGTTATATTGTAATCCATTGAACAAGCCATGGTCTACGGTCATTACAATATAATACCATGTAACACTAGTTGTGGGTGTTACGGTTCCTTTCAGGGACATGGATCCTTTGACTCAGTTCCCTAAAATGATTCGTTCACGGATTCATTCACCAGTTCCTTCGCTGCTATCGTTCAGACTCGCGCGAATGTGAATGAGAATGAGAACGAGAGTTATGGAGTGACTGGGTCCGACTCCGTTGGTTCGACTTCAGACTCTCGGTCTGGTTCACTGACTCCTGCTCCTAGCAAACGAGAATGAGAGTTAAGCAGTGACTGAAAACTCCTGGTGGCTGAAGAGAGAACCCAACTTGGTTTCTCGAACTGGTTCAGTGGTTCTCGAACCTGTGTTTTCATATGGTTAATAAAATAATAGTGTTTGGAAGAAAAAATAACAAGTTATTCCCTCTAGTAGTTTCTCTTGTAATTTTACATTTTTGAACTTGTGAGAACAAACCACCAGTTACAGCTTCAAGACCACTGCAGTGCACAATCAAAAACGACTATTCAACATTCCACTTATCAAGGTTGCAGGAAAATATGAGTTGTAGCTCCCTCCTTGCAGTTCCTCCAACCTTTACAGGTTTAGGCAGCTTCTTCAGCACATCACTCCGTGGAAAAGATCCCTCATCACTCTCATTGAATGCAAAGATGGGTTTCTCATTGCCAGTGCTCCACCGGATTCTTCTGAGAAATCTTGCATTTACTTCGTTGCCCTCAAAGCTCTCAACTAAGCCAATGTAATGGTAGCTTTTGCATTTGGTTGCAAAGTTTGCTATGACAAAGTCACCAACTAACAGATCTGAGATGTCTGGTTCACTTCCCTCATCCTCAGAGCTCTCATACTCAGAAGTGTCATCAAGCGGGACAGGAACATCACTCTCCTCAGAGCTGCTGTACACTGTGGTTTTCTTCCTGGTTTGTTTCTTCTTAAGCTTTCCTTGTTCTTTGATGTTCTTCTGTTTATTTTTTCTATTTTCATGAGCCCTTTCAATTTCCAGCTTTTCAGGTGTATCAGTCAGGATTCTTGACTTCACACGCTTTCGCTTTGTTTGTGCCCTGGGCTGACATTTGGGTAAGGGTAGAATTTCAGTAGGAGACACATATCCAGGGTGGCTATGGTGCAAATGTGTGCCACTTGGAGAAGCACATGCATGTGAAGGCAGCTCAACAGAGGTGGAGGTTGAAACCACGGGTGGATCATCTGCAGCAGCAGACTGCAGCTCAGGGTTTGGCCTGTCTGACACCATGGATGGTTCAAAATCTGCATCAGAGAAAATATCTCTGTTGTAAGGGAAAATCCCTGTGGACCTGAATCCAGAAGAGATATTCCGTGGTGTCATTGCTGATATTAAAGCCTCATTCACACATCCAGGGTATTTGCTGGCTGTTTTGCCTCGGTTAGATCTCATCCAACCATCAAGAGCTCTGTTGTAATAGGTCTTGAATGGACCATAAACACTCATGTCCAGAGGCTGCAGGCGATGGGGTGGAATTGTGAGCATAACAATACCCTTTATTTTGCTATATCCAATGCCCTCAGTGAAATGTGGGCCACATGGTTATCAATGATTAGCAGCATGGGATGATCAGAGGAGCAGTTGGTGTGCTGAACCAGATGTTCAAGAAAAACAGCAAAGGTGTCTTCATTGATCCAGCCAGATCTGGTGGAGGTACCAATTGATCCTGGAGGTGCTCCTGTAATTAAATGGTCTTTGTATCTAACCCTTGGGTAGATAAACATGGGAGGGACTGCATTCCCAGTAGCACTGACTCCACAGACCACAGTCACAAGCTCTCCTCTTTCACCAGACGTGATGGCACCCACTTGCTTCTTTCCTTTTTCTGCCACTACCTGCTTTGGTGTCTGCACTGTTGCGACACCTGTTTCATCAACATTATAAATCATGTTTGGAGGGAATTTATGCCTGTAAAACAAAGACAAGACATGAAAGAGCCATGATGAGAATCGGAATAGTTAAACCTTACAAGTATGCAAAAGCATTTGCAACTAAACAGCCCTGAATAGATAATAGTAAATGTAGCTGATAGGGAAACGTGCCAATCTGTTGTAAATGTACTTAACTGTTGAAGGCCAATATAGTTGTCATTAATAGTTATTAATGTAGTCAAATATATTAATTCTGTCACCTGTCCATCACTTTAGCCAGATTGTCAAAGAACTGTAGTTTTATTGAAGGCTGTAGCTCTTCCCAAAGATGTTGCTTCAGGCGTATGGCAGGAGAAATGGTGGCATGGCATAAAATTCTTGAACCAATCTCGACCTAAAAGAATATAATTAATTCTATCAAGATACTGTATTTAACTACACAAGATAAGTTAGCCTTTGCTGACCTACTGAATCATGTCACACCCTACCTGCTAAACCCTTCTCTTTCCAGTTGTTGGGAACAGGAATGTTGTTTCGTTCTGCCAATTAAAATGCCAGCTCACAGCATTTATTTGGAGTAAGGCCATGGAACTGCTCAGCCAGCTTTTTGATGTGGTCTGCAAGCTCCTTCTCTACCTCCTCTGTGAAGACCCTCTTTGCCTCCGCTGTCTCACTGTACCCTACTGTTTTTACTTCCTTTACCTCCTTTTTGATGTACCTCCGCAAGGTTGACCTGTCAATATTTCTGTCTTTTGCCACTGATTTGATGGAATACTACATTGAAATACAATTTTATGCTTCAGACTTAACTTAACGTCAGTGCTTTATGATGGGGTAAGTTGAACCACTGTCTCAATTTACCCCACAGCATTTGGCTCACTTTGCCCTATAGGCACCATTTTGGAAAAAACTACCTAATTTAGTGTCACACGCCACGTGACACACCCTGGACGGGAACAGATCAGTCCAGACACGGAGTGGAGTTTTTCGGTCTACGGACCGGACTTTTATTTATTTGATTTTCGGCGCGTTCTCTGTTCCCCCACTGGGCCGAGAACGAGCACCGGGAGCGTAAAATAATAAACACAACTAAACACGTTACCCTAATTGCCGCGAAGCTTTCGGGTAACTAAATGAAAAGACCAAAACTAAATCATACAATATCGAACCGGCTCTTTCTTAGTCCGTTCGATATTTCCTTCACTTTGCTCCGCTTTTCTTTCGTTGTCCTTTCCTCGCTCCTCTGTCTCAAACGCCTCTCTGGTTCCAGCCACCTACTGAAGGGAACAGAGCAGTCTTAAAGCACACAGATGTAATTATTATCGACAGGACCGGTGTGTGCGCTTACTGCTCTGCCAGTAGGCGTGGCCGCTAATCGTCCTGATTAGCTGCTGAGACCGACGCCTTCCACATTTAGCAATTCATGTTAATCTTTAGCTAAATGACTCACATGGTTTTATATGTTGGCAAATCACCAATATGTATAATACACATTTTTAGACCTGGATAAATGTGCTTTGACATAACAGTCATACCTGACATGCAGAAAATTAACTTTGACAAGCAAAACAAATGTTTTTGTGTAAAGAAATACTTACCACTTCTCCCATGTGCTTCTCTCCACCACAGCCAAATAGAAATGATGGGGTACACATGGGGGTGGGTGAACTTACCCTTCTCTCCCCCTAAGTAAATAAGTACATAATCAGCAGCAGCAACAACCAGGGGTCTCATTTATAAAAAAGTTGAGTAGAAACCATCCTACATTTGATCTAAGAACATTTCTGAAATGTGCGTACGTGTGATTCAGAGAAAATGAACGTACGCACAAAAAACCATGCGTACGCCACTCCCCCAGATGTGAAATCTCTAAATCACAAATGATCTTGAAATTGTGCGTAGCTGAATGGTTTTAGATCTCCACCTTGTAAACGCCCCCTAATTAATATCATTAGCATATAAAGGAGCTCGAATCAAAACACAAATCCTCTACTTGATAATGGCGAGCTGCAAGAAAAAGAATTTTAGCGAGGCCGAAATCGAGGTCCTGTTTGCGGAGGTGCATATACGTGCAGGGACGCTGTTTGGGAGCTTTCCAGTGGCTTTACCAGTAAAACTAAGTACGTGGCCTGGCGGTCTGTAGCCCAGGCTGTGAATGGGGGGGCAGCAAAGGTCCCTGAAGGACGTAAAGAAAAAGTGGTCTGATTAAAAACTGAGGTCAGGGCTGGCGGATGGCCCAGCGGTCTAGTGCACCGCGCTTTGGAGCGGTGTGCGCTGCCTGTCAGAGACGCGGATCGAAACCCGCGTTTCTACCAGACCGGCCCTGGTCGTCAGCCCGATCGGAGGCGGCATTTGGCTGTCCGCCTCCCGGGGGGGGGGGGAGGGAGAGCCGGCACGAGTCCGCCGAGGAGAAGGTTAATGGAGTCCGTGGAAGATCTCCGTCTCGAAAGAAGGCGGGGAAATAGGTCCAGGAATACGAATCTCGTTCCCAGAGGACGGGCGGCGGACTCGTGAGGGTGGGGAATTGAAAATAAAATAGAGGGTATAATTGGCTCCTACATTGGGAGAAAAACGGGGGAAAAATCAGAAATAAATGTATAAAAAAAATTACAAAAACTGAGGTCAAAATCTCTAATAACTCGTTCCCTTCTTATTGCGCGGTTGGTGACATCTTCGAGGAGTGACAATGCTGCCATTCTTCCTCTTGCAAACCACTGCATTATTGGACATTGTATAGCCTATAGATTGACCGAAATGTTTTACACGTGTGGAACCATAATATGTACAGAATTCAGTGGTAGTAGAGTCTGAAAAGGTGGGTTTTGAGTGTCTTGTGGAAGATCGCAAGTATTCCGCGGTCCTGACCTATTGCGGAAGGTCGTTCCACCAGCGAGGGGTCGAGGACAGAGAAGGGACGAGACCGCGAATACCTGCGGTACTCCAACATTGCCACAAGGAAACGTGCGTACGCCAAGTTGGAACCTGACGTGGAGCTAAGTACTTTTCCACGTCCAAGACAATTTGTATAAATCTGAACTTTGGCGTGGATTTCAGCGTACGCACGTTCTAAGATCAAATCTGTGCATAAGCATGTTTTGTAAATGAGGCCCAAGGTGTATCCACATATCATGTTAGGTTTGCATTAATAGCAGTGGGGATGAAAGTGCTTTGCGATCGTACGTTTTTTAACCTAGGCGTTCCGTGCCTCCGCCCAGAGGGGAGCAGTTGAAACTCAGCGTACAGAGGATGGCACTGATCATCCAATATAGGCCTACTGGTGGCTTTACGCAGGATGTGCTTATCATATAAAGTGGAGACTCAGCTGTTCGACCCCAGTCATTTTAGAACACATTTTAATAATTCTCTGTAGTTGAGATTTGCACTTAACATTGAGGTTGCCATACCAGCAAATAATTGAAAATATTAAAATGGATTCAATAAAGGATCTATAGAAGAGGGTTAGAGCCATTCTGTCCACATCAAAAGTGTTGAGTTGACGCAATAAGAACAGACGTTGAGCTTTGGCATTGATGGCATTTGTACTTGCCTCCCAGTGCTGTTTGTCATCGATAATCGTGCCAAGATATTTGTAGCTGGAGACAAACTCAACCATTTTTCTCTCGATCAGCATCTGCACTGGTGCCCCTTTACTTCTCCTGAAGTCGACAACCATATCTTTTGTCATTGAATATTTGTCACGGTTCCCTCATGTCTTTCCTTTTGTGTTCCTGTTCCGTTGACCTGTTTTGTTTCCCTTCGTTCTCCTTTCATTATGGTGTCTTGTCCGTGTTAATTGTTTCTCGTTTAGTATCTAATTATCCACTTACCGGCTTCCTGATTTCCCGATTTCACTCACCTGCTGCCAATTTCCTCATCCGCTCCTGCACATCAGCCTCCCATCAAGTTCATCACCCAACAGTATTTCTACCCCGGTTCTTCAGCCATTCCTTGTCGGATTGTTATGTTGACTACCCTGGTAGTTTTTGCGCTCTCTCCTGACCTTATATTGTGGATATAAGTCCTCGCCTTGCTTCGTGTTTAATGTTTGTCTTGTTTAACATTTGTTCCTGTCCCCCCCTTGTATTCAGCTACTCCTCATCTGCCTGCCAGCCTGCACGTCTCGCCAGCCAACCGGTTCCACTCGCCATCTTCCCTGTTCACCTTCCAGCCTGCTTGTTTGTCTGTCCAGAAAATAAACCTTCATTTTCATTCCATTCCATCACTGTGTCTTGCGTTTGGATTCGTTCTGGGAAGTCTCCTAACAATATTCACCTCGAGAAACTAGGATTTGCACCAGGATAAAAAGTTGTCAACAACTTGGCCATGTTCATTTTCTTTATCATGGAGTAGATTAAGGACTACAGAATCGTCAGCGAATTTAATGACATGTCTATTCTCATGCTGCCTCCTGCAGTCATCCGTGTACAGGATGTACAGTAAAGGAGAGAGGACACACCCTTCGGGGGAGCCAGTGGAGGAAAGGTGCTAGTCAGATAAAACTCCATTGACTCTCACATTTGAGCTCTGTTCAAGAAACAATCTAAAAGCCAACCCACCAGTTTAAAATCCAGGTTAAACCTATCTGCTAAAGCATGGGACTGGGTGGTATTAAACACCGAGGAGAAATCTACAAATAGTAGACAAGCATGTGTTTTACCCTCCTCCAGATGCTTATAGATCAAGTTGAGCAGCGTTAGGGTGGCGTCCTCAACTCTTCTACTCCGTCTGTATGCAAATGGCAGTGGGTTCAACATATTTTCAGTTTTTTCCATGATGAATGATTTCATGTTTTTTTTCGAAAACCTTCATCACTACAGAGGTGAGAGCTACCGGCTTAAAGTCATTCATTTCTTTAGGGTTCTTTTTTTTGCAATTGGTGCCACTGTAGCCCCTTTCCGCACCTGGGTCACTATTTGCATATTGAGGGATGTTTGAAAAATAAAGTGGATTATATCACACAACTAGGTGGAACATGATTTTAGGACATGACCACCCACCCTGTAAGCAGCATGAACAACACAAGTGCTTAAGGAAGTCGTTGTGTTTATATAGGTACGGTGGGATAGGGTCCAAGGTGCAATCACGTTTGTGATTTCAGTTTAATTTAAATCTTTGTATTTGTCCAATTTCTGTCAGCTCTTGTGTATGTAAGAATATAAGAGTACATAATGACGAAAACAGGCCATTCGGCCCATCTAGGCTTGTCATAAGAATATCCAGTACTGCATCAAACCTGGATTTAAAAGCATGGAATACCCCAAGTGTTTCTGCCTCAACTACCTGACCTGGCAAGCTGTTCCAGGCAACTGTATGTAGCTGCACTGCCCTGCCACTAGGGAGTGCGGTAGTACAGGAAATTGAGTGGATACAAACCTAAGACTCATCGCCTTGGCGCATCCATGACAATAAACCAACAGAGCGTGATAGCCTGGGTGTGTGTAAGTTTACTGTGTAGAAATTAATATATTCCAATTAAAATATATTCTTAGTACTGAAAAACTTACCACACGAGATCTAACTGACATTGACGCTCGGAGGCAGTGTGGGGACTTTTGGCATGTTGTTTAATATTTTAAGTGGAGTGGACAAAATCGGACCTTTCAATAAGGGAGGGGGAAATCATGTCCCAGTCGTCCCTGGTGGAGTCTACGCCCGATTCATTGCCCTATCGCGCTAGCTAGCGCTACGTAGCATTGCGTGTTAGAGAAGAAAGGTTACACACAGCGTGCACAGGACAGCACAGTGGACCCATAGGACTGCTGTTAGATATACATTCTGTATCTCACAATAATGCATACCTCTACTAGCCTATCAACCACACCACAGAAGCAACCTGTAGGCCTATATTTTAATTTCAGTGAAATATTTGCTTAACTCACTTCTATGCACAAACCTTTTCCGAAGGGAAAGCATGACAGCTGATCGAAAGCGCTGTTAATTAGCCAGCGATGAAAGCAATCAATAAAAGAAAAACGGCAAACGCATATTCAAGCTACCAGTCAACAAGACAGAAACATGCAATTTCGACTACTACCAATATAAAGCTGTTAGCAACTATTAACTAATAATGTTTTCTCAACGTGGAAAAGCTTGGGAAGCAAAATGCAAGTGAATGTGAGAGAAAAGTTCCATGGTGTTATTGTTATCAAAGTAGTATTAATATATATTGATAATTAATATGCACAGCCATTTGTTTAGGATATGTAACTATTTTTTTTTTAAAATGTAGGCTAGTTAATTCCGTAACTACTTCTTTGAGGGAAGTTGCTGTTCGTAGTTTTGACACAACGGCGTTCTTCTGCTGTAGTAAAAAATGCCTCTCAGGAAAGCGATTTCAAGATCAGTTAAACTTTTGAACCCAAGAGCAAGTGCATCAAATACGCGAATTAGTTTTGGACAAAATGCTGTATGTGGCACATAGCTCGATATATTACCCAGTTGCCTAGTTATTAGAGACAGGAATATTACTGTTAAGAGAACATGCAAATTGTGTGGCGTTTTTGTCCTGTGATTGGTCTAGTAGCGGTTGACAGCAGCCAATAGTGCCTTTCAATGGCCTTTCAAAGGTTGATTGAGAGCGCACTGTTTGTAAATTTGTAGGAAACGGCAACAGTTTTTAGTTTGACTGGGTGGCGCGTAGAGTTCAACTCCAAGTTCATGCGGTGTCGGAAATTAATGAAAAAGACAATAACGCCGGCACCAAAGACGGAATAGAGAAGTAAGTAGCTAGATAGAAAACTAAGTTAACATGAATTAACCAGACAGGATTCGTTTAGTATTATTTCGTTTTCACGATTTCATAATTCTGTGAATGGAATAACATCTGAATTAACTGACAGGCTACACTGGTGGGTTTTCTTTTTGCATTTTGTGTTATTTGCTATACCCTACCCTACATTCCATTCCGTTATTTAATCTTACTATCATTGGCCAGTTAAGATGAATAATACTGAAGCTGTGCACGAAAGAACAAAGTTCTCGCTGCGTTATAATGTACTGTATTACTGAGACCGATTGGCAAACCTTAAGAACAACTCTCGACGGTCGGTTGATACCCCTGCGTTGGACTGCCTGACAGATGGTTGACGTTTTCTTGATCGCTCTTCTCACTTAAGTTTTAAGATTGTTGTTGTGCTTCTTCTTTGTCAACAAATATACTTTTATTTATGTTCATCTTGTCATTTCATTTTAGATCGCTTACCGGCCAGCGACAACATTGGAGACAACTTTGTCCAACGGAGCTGCTTAAACGGTCTTGTCACTTCATCAGTTCGTCTTCGCTTTGGTTTGAATGAAACATTGCGACGCTGGTCATGCGTATTGAATATCTTCACTGATTGTGGAAATGCTGAGAGTGGGGTCGACTCGTGATTGACCACCGGCGAGCCTGACGACGCAGCGGGGTCGGGCCGGAGCCTTCGTTCAGTCCTAAGGACCTGTCAGGGGCTCAGAGGGAGACCATCTGCCCGGGGATCGGCAACGTGGAAAATCGCTGAAATGAAATGAGGCTCAGAAATGGAACTGTTGCCACTGCGATTATTGTTCTCACGTCTTTTCTCAGCCTATCTTGGTATACTGCCTGGCAAAATGGAAAAGGTAAGCACGCTCGGTTGGCTTGTCGCGTCCAAACCACGAGTAGTAGGCTACTCTACTACAGCAGCTGGCTGGCTTGCTTGTTCGTACAACATACTGCACGACAACATCAAGAAATTTCAATTGAAGTCTCTGTCGTGCAAAGCCAAACGCATGCATAGGTTAAACTTATACAATGTTATAGTTTGGAATGATAGATACGGCTAAACGTGGAGGCACACTTGTGCTTACGAGATTACAGGTTCAACACTGCACAACCTTTCTCTCATAACTATGTTCAGTGAAATGTACCAATTAGCCTATATTTTGTTCCTTTCAAATCTACCTTACTACTAGACACAATATAGCAAAAGTGCTTACAATCTTATGCGGGTTCCCGTCCGAGAGCGTAGTAAACATGCATATACAGGTTAATGATCTGTGATGGTCGGACTGCTGCGACCTTACGTAGGCTACTGTGGCAGCGATTGCTGAACAGAATTCCAAAATCCAGAACAATAACCATTAATTTGTTTGATGGAAAATCTGTTATACCATTTGCCTTTACCATTTACCTTTAAGAGAATGGTGTTATAATTGGAAATGCTGTATGCTTTAATAATTTCCAGTGGAGTAATTTATATTTAATTAGCAACCATAGCACCAACCCTTACAGATGTAGCCCATGACATTTATTTCCCTTATGTAGGCCTATTAAATAGGAACTTTAACTTTTCTGAATTCCTGAATTTATAATTAATTTTGACCGATATAAGTGTAATTTTGAAAGCGTGTATCCTATAATACATTGAAATATCACGTGGCATGACGTTTCCTTCACGTGCTGCAGTTTGGGCGTTGTTTTCAAAAAAGTCCAAGATACGGTTCGGATAAAATTCACCAATTGAAATGCTACAAACTCCTGGTGGCGAGGGTGTGCTTTCTGTAATAGAGAGAATCTAACCCAAAACGTTAAACAACCAGACGACTGCACTGCAGGGTGGTAGCCTCCTTTACTGCGGCGGCTTGTCTTCTGTCACCTGCCAGTCCTATAGTACTGCGTTGAGGTATATGTGTATGTCGGTAATGTAGGACCTCATAGTACCATGCAGGCGATTCATGAGATCAAGAGGCAAAACGAAGACCCAACGCTTCAATGCGAATCAACTGTGAAGTCGTTGTGAACTACATGCATTAATAGAAGCTTCTGTAGTTTATGCGCACGTGACACCCCCAATCACATTGTGATTGTAGGAATAGAAGGAGTGATGTTCCAGCCCTGGGGAACTTAATATAACTTTCAGCTTATCTTTAATGATTTAGAGAGACTTGGGACACTTTCACACACACACACATCACCTCTGTTCTGGTCTGGTGCCCTTTTTGTTCTGGTCTGTTTCCGATTGAACTTGGGGTTGAATAGCCTATTGCATAAATGTTTGTTGAACCAACATCGCGAATGTACATATGAGTTCATTATCTTTCGGTCTGAGACTATGTTTGATTGCTTTAATTTGAGTCCTATTGCGATTATGGCGCTGTCAGGGGTCAGTGGCGGTCCTGGCTCATTTGGTGCCCTAGGCGAGATCAGTCATACCCCCCCAAGCCCCAGGGAGGCCACACAAAACAAGTACCTATGTTGTAACAAGGTGCAATAGGCACCCCTTTTATTTGAATAAAATATACTAATAGACAAAGACATACTGAAAAATATTGCACACAAATATTAAATTGTAAAAATCCAAGATGTATACAAATAATAGATTTAAATTGAACAATGAATACAAATAAATGGATAAATAAAAATAGCATGCTTCTTTTAAAAGGAACAAAATAAGGGGGTGCTGTCCAAGACAATAAATAAGAACACTGAAACATATTGCACACTAATTAAAAAATTGAAGGTGCACACAAATATAACTAAATTGAACACAGCAGAGTTGTACCTTTTCAATACTGTCTGGCTCAATGTGGCTGAAAGTTCATTATGCACAAACCACGCTTAAGATAGCTTCTGCTGTTTAGCTGCTAGTTTAGCTGGACTATATTCATGTCAACTAGTTAGTAGTAAGCTCATAGTGATGCAGTATAGTGCTATTATTACCCCAAAAAATTCACAGAAAATGTTCATGATGATAGTCAAGAAATGCGTTTTTTAGAGAAAGTTCAGCGCCATTATAGCCAGTGTAATGTTCGCTAAATGCTTGAGCTACTAGCTAGCATTAACTTTAGCATAGGAATTGATGCAATACCTAGCTAGCACAATTATTTACTAGACTACTTCAAAATGTAACAATGTTCATGATGAGATGACATAAAGGTGTTATCTTTGACCCGTTTCTCCTCTTCTTTTCTCTTTTTTCTAAACTGAAATCCCGAAGGCTTTGATCTTTTCATTTTGGCAACGTACCTCAATGTGTGTGTGACACGATTGTTTGTGTGACTAAACGATTGCCCATCAATGCAGGGTGAAGAGACTAAACCATTTCACCTTGGTGGTGTACAGACTCGTTTTCATTTATCTTTATATTTTAAACCAGGCAAAATTGCAGCTGTATATCAGAAGCTATTGAGATATTATTTCCATTTGCTTGTGTGTGTTACGAGAGCAGGGGCGCATTTGGTTGCAATGTTATTTTGTGATTTCATTGATTGACTCGTACTGTACAGTGTGAGTTTGAGAGGCGCTATTTTCCTCCACCCCTCCCACACTTCGGGCTTCTAGCAAGTGAGGACTAGGAGACTTTATAGGCTGACAGACAGTAGAAGCAGTGGGACGCGAAAGTCACATCATGCCTGCCCGATGCTAGCGTAGCGCTGTAGTGCAGCCCTGAGTGCAGATGAGCTTAAGTGAGCGCGCGTCTGTGTCTGTATATGGAGAGCTGTGTGCGTGCGCCCCTGCCTATGTTGCCTATGCCAGGATCCGCCACTGTCAGGGGTCAATGGAACTCAGCGTTACGGAATGTGGTGCTGATGAGGAACGACGGCTGTGTTTTTTGATTAAATTCATATTTGAATATTCTGTGACTTCCAAGAACACATTAATACAACCAAACTCCCTATTTTCTGAAAATACCCTCCAAAGTGATTCACACTCTTTATAAAGATGAGCAAAGGCTGTATAAAATAAACAATGCAGATAATGATCTATATTATATAATTATATAATTTATACTATTGCTCAGAGAATAATTTGTTTAACACACCCGTTTTCAGTACTTTGTGCACCCTCCTCTTGCAAGGATAACACAACTGAGGTATCTTCTATTGTGTTATGAGGTTATTGAAAATTGTTGGGGGGCGCTTTTGTTGGGGGGGATCTGTGACCATTTCTCCATACAGAATCTTTCAACATCCTTCAGATCCTTAGGTCTATGCTTGTGGACTACCCCCTTCAATTCAAACCACACATTTCTGATCAGGTTCAAGTTTGGAGACTGAGATAGCCAGTGCAAAACAATAATTTTGTGCTCAGGTAACCATTTCGTGGTTGATTTTGAGGTATGCTTGGGATAATTTGCTTGCTGAAAGATACATTTCTGGCCAAAATGTCTTGGTACTTGCTGCAGTTCCTGATTCCATTGACCTCCAAGGATTTTTCTTTGCCTCCCAAACCATCGTGCGTGGGGGCAAGATGTCCTCTACCAGGCAGGATCACACTGTTCCAGTGGTTTTAAGCTCCTTAATTATTGGCTTAATTATTGAATTAGTGAAACAGGAAGCCATGGGAGGCCACTACAGCTCCCTAAGATTGAGATGAACTAAAAAAAAAGTAGCATGTTAATTAGAGCTCGACTGATATGTATTTATTTGACCATTCACATTTTCAAAATGAATTTCAAAATGAAGGATTTCTTTTTGGAGAATGTAGAAGTTAGTGTTCAGGTTTTGAAAAAATAATGAAATGTTCATTTTTAAAAGTGATTTGAAAATTGTTTTATTGTCAAAACACTGTTCTGTATATCAGCAATCTGCAGACCAGGTCACCGCAAAAAAGAAAGGAAAGGCATTGGTATTGTCCCCCCAGTATAAAAAAATCAGCTATTGGTTGAGATCTAATGTTAATGCAGATTTATTTTGTTGGATTTTATTTAAAATAATTTATAACAGTTTTCTTATTTGTTTCGGCTCAGTCAAGCTACCATCTTGCTTTCGCACTGTACAAAAACCCAAGGGACTGAAGTGACTTTTCTGTTTTCCACCACTCTTTTGGATGTCTGTACATAAAAATCCAGTCACTGACCATCCAGTCAAGATGTTACAGACAAAGAATAATGTTGGTTTCTTTCTCTCAGATTAGGGAATTCTGAGCACTGCCCATTGTTCCTGTGTTTCTCAGCAATGAGAAATAAACATATGCTTATGCATCCAAAAAAGGAAGTATTTTTCTGCCAGCAGGCCTCAAGGTTACTTGGCTCAGACGTCCTGACCGGAGGGCGCAAGAGATGTGGATGAACCATTTACTAATTCCTTTTGCTTTCACACTTATGCTGGTCTCTTGTCTCATAGCATTCAGTTCAGTATTCCATTCATCACTTGATTAGAAACAGTCTCGGCTAGGTTACTCTTGAAAATACCTTGCTAACAGTACAATACCCTAGATCATGATATAGAACAGTGGGTTCCAGCTGGCTAAGTAACATCTTAGGGAGATAACAATATCAATACGTTTAAAAACTTGTGGTCAAAGGCGAAATTAATGAAAACTTTCTAGCTAATGTTGGTTGTTGGTTGGTTGTACAGCAGATGACACAAGGCTTGCGGAGCAGAAGAGGGGTGACATCACCCCAAGATATAGTTAACATTTATATGATGTCTATATCCTGATTATCCCGATGTGACAAAATGAAATAAGTACAAACTTATTAAGTAAAACTTAAAAATAACTGGATATAAAATTAATCCCACCAAATCGGAGGCAATGATGATTTCTGGGGCCTGGCCTGCCCAACCTGACAACATAGTGTCCTTTCGTCGATCTGGGCAGGGTTTTAGGTATCTGGGGATAGTCCTTGCCCCCCAAATAACTCAACTGTACCAGGCGAACTATAAAAAAATATTTGAGGTGTTTAAAAAAGATCTAGCAAGATGGGACATACTGCCATTGTCTCTTCTGGGTAGAATTGAGGCTGTAAAAATGAACCTATTGCCCAAACTTTTGTTCTTGTTCCAATCTCTTCCAATCTGGATCCCAGCATCTGCCTTTAATATGCTAGATAAGCTTATATCTACATTTATATGGCAGAGCAAGAGACCAAGAGTGAGACTTAAAACAATCACTCTTGGGAAGGAAAGGGGTGGGCTCGGCCTCCCTAATATAAGACACTACTTCTGGGCAGCGCAGCTGACGGCGGTGGTTGCCTGGATCAGCAATGACACTGAAACAGGATGGGTCAGTATAGAGCAGAGTTCACTGCCGGGTATACCCCTGTCCGTTTTGGTTTTCTTGAGCCAACAGTCTCAAAAGAAGGTGGGAATAAAAAACATGGGTGAAACACACCTTAAAAGTGTGGTCGACGGTCCAAAAGAGATTTAGGGGGGCGGTGGCCCTCTCACGGGCTATGCAAATCGCTGGAAACCTAGAATTTCTCCCCTCAGTAACTGACAACACCTTTAAAAATTGGGCAGGAAGTGGCTTAAAGATTATTGGCCAAATATTTTATGACAATATTTTGCAGCCATTTTCCTATTTCCAGGAGAAATTTTTATTACCACCACGTGATACGTTTAGGTATTTTCAGATCAGGCATTATATTACAAAACGTAAAGACTGGAACATAATTAAGAATGCTCCAACAAACATTGAAGCATACTTTATGGATATAATTAAACATTGTACACCTATTAAAAATCATGTGTCCCATATTTATAAAAACCTATTATTGGATTTACCAGACAATACCTTCCATATCAAAAACAAATGGGAGCTAGAGTTACATATTATAATTGAGGATGGGGAATGGGAAACATTATGTACTGGCTGTCACAGGGGTATTAATAGTAACGTGGAAGGAGTTTGATTGGAAAATGAAGATGCGATTTTTTAGGACACCTCTGGTAGTTTCAAGGTTTGTAGATATCCCCTCGGCAATGAATTGCTGGAGGGAGTGTGGACTGGTAGGCGACCACGCACACATATTTTGGGACTGCCCAAAGATGCTTTCTTTTTGGCAGGAGGTGAAGGGAGAGATAAATACAATTTTAGGAGTTGACTTACCATTTAGTTCGAGACACTTTATATTTGATCTGGCTCCTGAAGACATATGTACCAATAACCAAATGTATTTATTGCATATACTCTTGATGACTGCTAGAAAAATGGTAACACTGAATTGGATGAAACCACAGCCACCTACGCTGGCACAGTGGAAACGGAAGCTGAGAGAGGTGTATGGGATGGAGGCTTTGACTGCCCAGCTACAGTTGAGGGTTGACATTTTTCAGAGGAGGTGGATGCCCCTAACAATATATTTTTCTGCCTGAAAGGAGACTTAAGCCTCGTGTTGTGGTATTTTTGTTAGTATTATTATTATCTTTTTTATTATTATTAATTATTATTATTATTCTTTTTACTATATATATATATATTTGTATTTATTTTTATGTTAGCTTTGTAAGGTCCAATATTGTGTTGTATATATTGTCTTGCTGATTTCTGGTTGTCATGTCAAGGAATGTAACATTTTGATTTGTGTTGTTCTGTGTTGTTTAATTAAAAAAATATATAGTAAAAAAAACAACAATTTAAAAAATAACTTCAGATGACAAATTATTATTATTTTTTGTTTTAAATCCCTATCTGGGAGCACGTCTCCCACCCGCCGGCACCATCCAGCGCCATTTTGCTTCGCCACCCACTATGTTTTCAACTCTTTCGCTTGTTTGCAAGTGTTTGTGGCAAACACAAAGCTAACAGAAAAGATTTTTGCAAACATTTTTTACTTGCCGATTTGAACGCACCTCAACTGTCAATACCGTAGAATCGATTTGATCTTTTTCTGAAGTAGCGTGTAAAATAGTCCCTGGTTTACAGGCGAGAGCATCGGAGTAGTGCTGTAGTGACCTTTGTGCAGGTGCAGTGTGGCACGGTGTTGACTGGAGAGGCACAATTGGCGACTCCAAACTGGGCAGAAAAAAATGGCAGGAAATATACCGTGTATATGGAACCCAGTGTCAAATCCATAAAGAAGTGATTAACCAATTGCCATGGCGCTGGACCATAAAGCTGGTTTGAAGCATGAGCAGAGGTAGAACTTGAAAGCTGTCTAGGGCCGTCACGCTCACTGCATGCTCAGTGATGAATCATTGCCTATATAAAAGCCTGCTGATTTCCCCTTTCACCTATAACCGTAGGAAAAGTTGACAGCTGACAGGACTTTAAGCGCTCGTGGTTTCGCTCTGTGCATTATGTTGTTCTCTTGGCCACGATGAAGCGTCAATCTCTCTTGCCTGTGAAAGAAGTATTCTTTTTCCCACAGGCTGATTCCCTGTGCCTCTTTTCCTTTTTTGTGGACTGCATTTCCAGGAATGTCCCAGGGCAGTATCCCATTTATTTTTGTATGTGGGTCCACAGTGAGTGGGAATCTTAGAAAAACACAGCAGAATTTCCAGCTTGATTAAAATGGGGATGCCTAAAGATAAATGTATTTTTACACAAAGATTTCTGCTCATAATGGCAGTGTCCTGGCCTGGACCCAGAGGAGGGTCAGCTTTGAACACATGTCTTCTTGGCAGTTCTGAGGCTCTTGTTAAAACGGGCTTCTGGTTAAACTGTGAGATCGATTTTCTTTGTGTGTGGTGTGTGTGTGTGGTGTGTGAGAGAGATGGATGGATGGATGACCTAACCATTGAACCAGTCTGAAAAAAATGTTAATTACTGCTCCACTCCCATCTCTGGGAAATTACTCCAATTTACAAACAATTTGACTTCCTACTCCATTGAATGATAGATTTCATTTTGAGTTTTGTTGCTGCAGGGGGAGTTTTTAATGGCCACTTCACATGACTAGCAGTACAGAAAACATTGTACAAGTCATGGGTTTTGCCTCCAGTTGTATTTGGTGTGAAGCAGATGGTTAAGTCCTTTTAGGTACAGTAATACCGCTGGAGATTAGAGCCAGAGGTTCACTTTATTTTTAAAATTTGTTTCAGATTTTTCCCAGTTTTTCTCCCAATTTGGTAGCCAATTACACCATCTATTTCTTTCAGTTTACCCTCCCCCACAAACCCGCTGCTCATCCTCGGAGTCAAGCCAGTTTTTCCCCATACAGGGACTAGGGATGTTAATGATTAATCGATGATCGATTAATCGCCGTTAAGAATTTCATCGATCAAGCATATCAAATGAACGATTATGTATCACAGCACAGCGGAGTTATCCAATAGCACAAATTCTAGTGAGTGTAATAATATTGCTTTGAAACAACAGTTAAAACCTTGTTGATTTTATAAAATTCTGTTTGTTGAGTTAATGTGTCTGCATCTTTTGGATCAAAAGAGACCTGAGAAACCCGCCTGGAGCACAGTCGGGGGGGATCTCACTCATCATGGTTTGAGTTCAGGTCAAAAAGAGAGAGGAGTTGTAAGGAAGAACCAGGACTGAGCATCTGCATTCATTTTCACCTGCGTCCACTTCCACAGATGAGAAGTCACATCAAGGACGAGTCGACGACTAATGAATAAATCTTGAGAGTAATGACATTACCCATGGAGCCCGGCTCATGGGCTGATCTCAAAGAAACCTCACGATCTGATTGGCCCCCCTGTGATGCATGGGTTGAACCGGCGTGGAGCTTTGTTTGTTTTGCTTTGGTTGTGAAGGGTTTATTCTCCCTCTTTTAGCTTCGCTTGTCTGTCCTTACCTCATCGGTGGAGCATTCCGTTTGGCGTGGCCCAAAAATAGACTGTGAATCGACGTAATTATCCCTGGCGAATGAGGAGATAAGGCATTGTTCTCCAGACGTCCTTGGGGAAAAAAATGCCTGTTCTGCGGACAGGGTTTATGTGGAGCAATGGGCAGAAGTGGGATGGAGCAGAGTACAACGAGAGAAAGAGAGAAAGGGATCAAGAACAATAGAGGGTCCAGTGAGAGTGAATGAAGGCTTCTGAGGCCCCCCACATAGGAAGACCTGTGTGATTGAACATCCTGTTTTACTAGAGTGACTTGAAACAGAGCTTGCTTGTTATCTTATGTTTTAAATTGGGGTTTATTTTTTACCTATATAGTTACAATGAAAACAGATAAAGCCTCCCCCCCACTTCTCCCCAATTCCATAAAACCAATATTATTTTAGTGAGAAAGGTAAGGCAGATATCATGCATTGTGTCTGCTGCATTCTTGCGTGCACACACACAAACACAAGCACACAGGCATGTGGATGACTCTAGGCAAGACTTCTGTCTGCCAGGCTTTCACACCTGTCACCTCCGTGGAACAACAGCCTTCCTCTGTTATGCTGTGTGGAGAATTTAAGTGCCAGGCAGCTATTTTGACCATACCGCTCACCCGTTTTCAGGACAAATCTGCTGTTGATAAGGTTTCTGCCAATAAGTGAAACTGCTTCCTTGTCTGACTGTGCATCAGCGACCCCTTCTGATCAATCAGGTGTCCACAGCCTGCCTGCATGTGAAGTGTCCTCCGACTCAAGGCCTGTGTGAGCTTAACTGATGGACTATCTAGTGAAAAAAAGCAGAAACTTGACATAATGTGTTTGGGAGGAGAGCGCATGCTTGTCTAAGCTCTCCTGAATTTACAGAAAAGGTTTAATCAAAGAGCATGAACGTACACAACTGGGTAATCAAAATGTGGAGAAGGTAGGTGTGAAAAATGTGAACCAATACATGGCCGTATCTACCATTGAGGACACCGAGGTCATGACCTCTGTATTGTTTCTGAGTCTGAGTTGTTTTTTTACATACTGACTCAGTGTAATACTGAATAAAAGTGGTGAACTACTGTACATAAAATGACTTCACTTCAGTATATCAAAGATTTTGTAGAAAGCCAAGATTACCACTTGCTCGCCTGATCGTCGTCATTACTTCTCTGTGTGTGGTGGTGAAGTGGATCTCGTCATTACTACAAAATCTTTGCCCAGCAAAGGTGACGCTTGGGATGAGCTGCTGATCTGAAGCCAAGCGAAGCATGATGTAGGTGTAGAGATTATGAAAAAGTTGACTGCTTGTATTATTACCGGATTAATGCTGTTCATCTACAGAGATCATCTATCGATAGCTACTTTGTGTGTAGTTTTGTTTAGTTCCTAGCCAAACATGCTAGCTGTCTCTCTCTAGCTGATTGTTACACAAACCACTTTTTAGTCAGACTACAGTGGTACTAGACTAATTTAGGCTAATTTAGCATACTTTGGCAGTGGTGATAGGCACAAAGCTAGCTACATTTTAGTGTACATTTTCAGTGGCCATTCATAAAGTCATGACAGTCTACTACTCTTGTAGTGAATTAGCTACAAGAGTAGACTGATTACATAAAATATTTCTTAGTGATATTTCTCGTGACGAACCCCGCTAGAGGGGCTAGGTCTCATGACCTCGGTAATTCTCAATTCTCGGATATGGCCCTGAACCAATAGTATTAAGCAAAGCTTCAGCAAAGTTTGGTGTTCCATCATCCAACGTCCTCTTTCATCAGTCGTTGCTCACGCTGTTTGTGACCGAGTGACCAGTACAGAGAAGCACAGAGTGGAGCTGAATTCCGGGGCAGGTCTGATGTATCGCGCGCCCCCCGCCCGTGAACGTGGCATCAGCAAACACTGCATTTACTAAATGCCTCATAATGAAATCTCCCAAATGAAGAAATCAATGGAATAGACTAAATGGAAATGCACACTCACAGTCTACTCCCTTCCCTCTCTCTCTCTCTCTCTCTCTCTCTCTCTCTCTCTCTCTCATATCTGCCTCCTCCACCCATCTCTCCCTTCACACTTCAGCGAACAAGTCTCCTGAGCATACACCTCCCTGCACTGACACTTGGCAGTGCATTATCGGATGCGCATTGCTGGGCGTCGGGTACCGCACCGTCTCGGATAGACGGTGCTCCTTTCATCTGGGGACTAAGTGAAATTAGCAAGTGTGGAGACGAATTGCCCGCTCGATTAGCTCAGCTCACGCCCCTGGGTTGGACTGCAGGAGGAACAGAACAATCTGTGAATGTAAATGGAGCTGTACTGATGTGTCCCGTCTCTGTGGCTCTCTATTGGGGTACTGGGAGCTGGGAGACTAACCTGCATTTAGCTGGAAGTGTGTATGTCAGGATTCGACTTTGAGAACAAAGAGGGGGCTGGGGGGAGGAAGAAGATTTTGAAAAATTGATTACACTGATGGAAGCTCTGGAGTTCTGCCTGAATATTTCTGTCCCTTCTACTACTTGTGGTGATTGATGCCAACCAGCACAACGTGTGTTTTTTTTATGCTGAGGAATTCTATACAGCTCAACACACTTGTTTGTTTGTGTGTGTGTGTGTGTGTGTTGAGAAAAAACATACCACACAACTATGTGTGTGCCTGCACTGATGAAATATGTACAGTCCTGTCTGTCTGTGTTTGTGTTTGTGTTTGTGTGTTTGTGTGTTTGTGTGTGTGTGTGTGTGTGTGTGTGTGTGTGTGTGTGTGTGTGTGGAGAGCTGATGAGATGTAGCATACAACTTGCTGCAGATCATAAATGGTGAATTCAGTATTGATAATGGTATTTTTATTAAACAAGTAGGCTTGTATATAGTCTGTTTCCCCTGTTGCAGTAGTAGACAGAAAGGCAATCTGTTATGAATGAACCAATCTGTTAAGCCTCAACCGTACATGTGGGAAGTATTCAGACCCACTTTTTCCACATTTTGTTATGTTACAGCCTTATTCTACAATGGAGCATGTATAGTCTTAGCTCTCCTGCCGATGTTACTGATAATGTTAATTTTACATGCCATAAGTGTGAGCTTAATTTATTCATTTTCTTCCAGCACTCCATCAATCAGGCCTTTATGGTAGTGGCTAGACGGAAGCCACTCCTGAGTAAAAGACATATGACAGCCCACCTGGAGTTTGCCAAATGGCACTTAAAGGACTCCGAGCATCAGGAAAAAGATGATCTGGTCTGATGAGACACAAATTGAACTTTTTGGCCTGAATGCCAAGCGCTACCATAAAGGTCTGATTGATGGAGTGCTGCAGAGATGGTTGTCCTTCTGCCAGGTTCTCCCATTGCTGACTTCCTGTTTGCCATTTGAACGCGACGCGCGCTGTAGTCACTACTGCTCCAAATCGTACTTTTCCCTGCTGTTTCACCGCCCGCATTTTCTGCATTTTTACACTGGTTTAAACACAAAACTCTTTTCTATTTTTTTTTCTTTTTCGGTTACTCCTGACCAATCAACTTATACGGTAAGCACAAACGATGGCTGCTTCTTCTCCCCTCCTCCCCTCTCCTGCCGATGTTACTGATAATGTTAATTTTACATGCCATAAGTGTGAGCTTAATTTAGCGTTGGCGGAGAGGATAGTTGAGTTAGAGGCCCGCATCCGGACTCTCAGAGAGATTAAAGATCATGAGAGTTTTATTCAGTCGTGTGTAGCTACGCCGGATGCACCTGTGAGCGCTTCTCCCATCGCACCAGCAGAAGAGCCGACACAGCACGGCCAATTTGTCACGGTTCAGCGGGGACATAGTTGTCGGCCTAAGCCGGCCGTACACCACCCAACTCACGTTTCAAATAGATTCTCCCCACTCACACCTATTGAGGAAAAAGAGAAAGCTCTTATCATTGGCGATTCCATACTTCGAAACGTGAGAATAGCGTCTCCAGCGACCATAGTCAATTGTATTCCGGGGGCCAGAGCTACCAACATTGAATCAAATTTAAAAGCGCTGACTAAAAGTAACGTAAATTTTCCAAAATTGTTATCCACGTCGGGCGCTAATGATGTCCGGTTGAGGCAATCGGAGATCACTAAAACAAATTTTGTCTCGTTGTGTAAATTGGCAAATGAGATGTGTTGGGAAGTAATAGTCTCTGGTCCCCTCCCAGCTCGTAGAAGTGACAGTAGATTAACTGTCTACAGTAGATTAACGTCGCTAAATCGCTGGCTGACTGAGTGGTGTACATCAAATAGCATAGGGTTTGTTAATAATTGGCCTATGTTTTGGGGAGAGCCTGGTTTACTGAAGAGAGACGGACTCCACCCGAGCTGGAGGGGTGCTCTTCTTTTATCTAATAACATAGGCCATAGTCTGAATCGGCGAAATTGACATTCAAGAGCTACAGCCAGGCAGCAGGCAGACGGTCTTAAACAATTGTCTGCAAGTTTCCCTTAGCTCGTGACTAGTTTCCACCCCAGTTCCCACATAATTGAGACTGTGTCTGTTCCACGAGAGAAAACCGTAGTCTATTGAAACTCAAACCCTCTTGTGGGATTTTTTTCTAATAATCTGATAAGGATCAACACGAACCATCGTAATGCAAATGCTAAACCTAATTTTGATAGAACTCTCCTTAAAATTGGGTTGCTAAATATAAGATCACTAGCTCCTAAAGCTGCCCTTGTGAACGAACTGATCACTGATTATAAACTTGACATTTTAAGTTTGACGGAGACTTGGCTTAGACCTGATGAATACATAGCATTAAATGCATCCACCCCGGTTGGATACTCTGGTTGTCACAATCCTCGACAGTCAGGCAGAGGTGGTGGCGTGGCTGTTATTTTTGACACTAGACTACGCCTTACTAAGAAATCTATAAACATATTCTCTTCATTTGAAGTGCTTTCCTGGGCTCCATACAGACTAATGTAGATAATAGATCTATATTTACTTCATCTTTTATACTAGTTACAATCTACAGACCCCCTGGACCCTATGCTGCTTTCCTCTCAGAGTTTTCTGACTTTTTATCAAACCTAGCAGTTATGGCAGATAAAGTTGTGATCATAGGCGACTTTAATATTCATGTTGATAATGGAAATGATTCTCTAGTGAAGGCTTTTGCTTCTATTCTTGACTCCGTTGGTTTTGTCCAAAATGTGTCTGGGCCGACTCATTGCCATCAACATACACTGGACTTAGCTTTATCCTATGGTATTAGCATTAGCAATCTAGTTGTCTCTCCTCATAATCCTGTGCTCTCGGACCATTTCCTTATTACGTTTGAAATTCACGCTACCACTGCTATTAGATCAAAACCAGTGTTCTACTTTAGTCGCTCCCTAAATTCCTCTACGATACCTAACTTTGTCAGCCTGTTCCAAGAATCCATCCATCCATCCATCCATCCATCCATCCATTATCTAAGCCGCTTATTCCTGGTCAGGGTCGCGGGTGGGGGCTGGAGCCTGTCCCAGCATGCGTTCCGGGCGAGAGGCAGGAATACACCCTGGACAGGTCGCCAATCCATCGCAGGGCACACACACCATTCACTCACACACTCATACCTACGGGCAATTTAGACTCTCCAATTTGCCTAACGTGCATGTCTTTGGACTGTGGGAGGAAACCGGAGTACCCGGAGGAAACCCACGCGGACACGGGGAGAACATGCAAACTCCGCACAGAAAGGCCCCCGGCCTGGATTCGAACCTGAGACCTTCTTGCTGAGGTCGACAGCGCTATCCACTGCACCACCGTGCCGCTCTGTTCCAAGAATCATTTACTGTTAATCAGGATCCCACTAGCCTACAATCTATTGATCAGCTGACGGACAATCTAAATTACACCCTGCGCAACACTCCTGATGTTGTTGCGCCTCTCAAAAAGAAAAAAACTAGCCAAAAGAAGCTTGCACCATGGTATACTGACCACACACGTGCTCTTAAACAGGCTTCTCGCAAGTTGGAACGTAAGTGGCGATCGACTAAATTAGAAGTATTTTATTCTGCCTGGAAAGACAGTCTGGTACAGTACAAATATGCTCTCTCCTCCGCAAGGTCAACCTATTTGTCTGATCTGATTGAGCATAATAAGAATAATCCAAAATTTATTTTTTATACAGTGGCCAAACTGACAAAGAACCAGACTGAAACCAATGCTAAGCCTCCGGCAGCCTATAATAGTAATGATTTCATGAACTTTTTCTCTGAGAAGATTGAGAAAATTAGAGATGAAATTATGAAAATGGCACCTTCTGCTATAGCGGACACTGTTCAGAAAGCACAGGCTTACCAGGACAGGGGTCCTATGGCTACTCTTGAGTTTTTTAGCGCTCTGGAGTGGACTGAATTTTCTAAATTGGTTATGTCCTCCAAACCATCTACTTGCCAATTAGACCCAATCCCAACAAAACTTGTTAAAGAACTTCTTCCTGTTATGGGGCAGTCCATGCTAGACATTATTAATCTGTCTCTATCATCAGGCTATATGCCAAATTCTCAAAAAGTGGCAGTAATTAAGCCACTTTTAAAGAAACCAAACCTCGACCCAGAAAATCTCAGTAACCACAGGCCAATTTCTAATCTTTCTTTTCTCTCAAAAATTCTAGAGAAAGCCGTAGCTCAGAGACACTTCATTCCTGACATCAAATGACATCTATGAAACTTTTCAGTCAGGATTTAGGCAACACCATAGCACTGAGACTGCTCTTATTAAAGTTGTTAATGACTTACTGACATCAGCTGACCGTGGATGCGTCTCTATTCTTGTGCTTTTGGACGTAAGTGCTGCGTTTGACACAATAGACCACCAAACTCTTCTGAGCAGACTTGAAAACCTAGTTGGACTGCGTGGACAGGCACTCTCCTGGTTTAAGTACTACCTGTCAGATAGGTATCAATTTGTGCAGTTAAATTATGAGCCCTCTGCTCTCATCAAGGTGGAATATGGTGTCCCTCAAGGTTCTGTTTTGGGGCCATTATTGTTCTCCCTTTACATGTTGCCACTTGGTGATGTCATTCGTAAACATGGCATACATTTTCACTGCTACGTAGATGACACACAATTATACCTATCAATGAAACCTGGCGAAGGACAATTCGAACAGTTGGAGGCCTGTTTTAAAGACATAAAAGACTGGATGTCAGATAATTTTCTATTGTTGAATACTGATAAAACAGAGATGTTGGTCTTGGGGCCCAAAAACCTCAGAAGAGGGTTATCTGATTTATCTCTTAATCTGGATGGTTGCTCTGTTGCTGCAAGTTTGGTGGTAAAAGACCTTGGTGTTACTATAGATCCTGGTCTCTCATTTGATAGTCACATCAAAAACATTTCCAGAATAGCCTTTTTTCACCTGAGGAATATTGCCAAAATTAGGGGCTTCCTGTCATTAATAGATGCAGAAAAATTGGTACATGCCTTTGTTACATCTAGATTAGATTATTGCAATGCATTACTGTCTGGCTGTTCCAATACCTCACTCAGGAGCCTACAACTTGTACAGAATGCTGCTGCAAGGATCCTGACTAGAACAAAGAAATATGAGCACATTAGTCCTGTGTTAGCGTCACTCCACTGGCTTCCTATAAACTATCGTGTAGACCAGTGGTCCCCAACCTTTTTTGCACCACGGACCGGTTTCATGCAAGACCATTTCCCACGGACCGGGGGTGGGGGGGCGTGGTACACGCCAGTTCTTTTTTATTATTTCTCTGCGGCCCGGTACCAAATGCCTCATGGCCCGGTGGTTGGGGACCACTGGTGTAGACTATAAGGTACTCCTCTTAACTTATAAGGTGTTGCATGGACTTGCACCCTCTTACTTGACGGATCTACTCCATCCGTACAATCCCCCACGTTCGTTTCGCTCACAAGATGCAGGCAACTTGGTAGTCCCTAGAATATCAAAAAATACAGCAGGTGGCAGAGCTTTCTCCTATAGAGCTCCTTTACTGTGGAACAATCTACCCGTCTCTGTGAAGGAGTCAGACACGGTCTCAATCTTCAAGTCTAGATTAAAAACACATCTCTTTAGTCTCTCTTATAGTCATTAGGTGCAGATGTGGAGGGGGCGTAGCAATAGAGCCTTCTGGTGCAATGAGCTATCCTTACTGTCACCAATCATAAGTGATGATCCACCCCTATCAGGACTGCTGATGATGTGGTGGGATGGTCTCTGAGTGCCCTCATGGCTGCGTGCTCCTGTGCCACTCACCTAATTAGTTATGCTGCCCTAGATTACTTCTGCTGGTGCAAAAGTGTTATCACTACTCTTTCCCCTGATCCGGTGTGATATTTATCATAGTCATAATTGCACCTTTCCTCTTTTCTCCCGGCTTCGTGGCACTTGCCCGGAGCTCACCTGCCCCAGAGTCAACCCCCACCCCTGCCATGTGTTAGCCGGATGCCGCTGGCCCAGACCCTAGCTGCTGGTTCCATCCCCCGCCCTGCCCTGGTATCTGGAGGGATGAGGTCCACCCCACCCCTACACTTAGAATGCCCTTCCGGTGGTCTGTTAAGCCTCATGAGCCTCAAGGACTATTTGTTTTGTTTTTCTCTGTAACCAACAATTTTCCAGGAGTTAATCTCGACCGCCTTTTAAGGGGTCAGGGAATAATTTTCCAGTCTCCCACACTGGTCCCAATGGTTTTCTGGTTTTTTGATTCCCTCTGGAAAATGCCAATTGTGAAGCGCTGTGTGACAACCTGTTTGTAAATGGCGCTATACAAAAATAAAGATTGATTGACTGATTGATTGATTGGAGAGGAACTCTGAAGCTCTCTTAGAGTGGCCATTGGGTTCTTGGTCACCTCCCTGACCAAAGCCCTTCTTGCCCGGTTACTGAGTTTGGCCAGACGGCCAGCTCTAAGAAGAGTCGTGGTGGTTCCAAACTTCTTCCATTTCACAATGATGGAGCCCACTGTGCTCCTGGGGACTTTCAATGCTTTAGCAATGTTTTTATATTGAGATCTATGCCTCAAAACAATTCTATCTCAGAGGTCTATGGAGAGTTCCTTGGACTTCATGGCTTGGGTTTTGCTATGACATGCACTGTGAACTATGGGACCGTATATAGACAGGTGTGTGCCTTTCTAAAGCATGTATAATCAAATTAATTTGCCATAGGTGGACTTCAATAAAGTTCTAGAGACATCTCAAGGATGATCAAAGGGAACAGGATGCATCTGAGCTAAATTTTGAGTGTCATACCAAAGGGTCTGAATACTTATGTAAATGTCATATTTCAGTTTTTTTATTTTTAATACATTAGCAAAAATGTCTAAAAACCTGTTTTTGCTTTGTTATTATGGTGTGTTGTGTGTAGATTTATGAGGAAAAAATGAATTTAATCCATTTACAATAAGGCTGTAACATAACAAAAAGTGTAACAAGTGAAGGGGTCTGAATCCGAATGGCACTGTACAATGACAGTGAGAAACTTCTGTCCCTGCTACATATTGGGAGTGCCAGTGAAAGAACGCAGCCACAGAAAGCTGTCCTGATCAAACCAAGCCAGTCTGCACAGCCGGTGGCTGTTTTTAATAGTCATGAATTGAAAAAGACTTCCTCTGTAGCGGGAGTCTCTTCCACAGGCGTGGCATTGCAGTAACTGGACGGTATTTCTGCTTCTCTTTATATGCTCACTGTATGCCAGATTTCCAATATACTCCATAGTCATACCACTGTTTCCTACCAGTGTTGTCTTAGCAGCACACAGGGCACTGGTGACAATTACATTACATTACATTTACATTTTAAGCATTTAGCAGAGCGCCTTACAAAATGGGGTTTAGCCAATTATGGGGTTTAGTTGCTTATACTGTAGATTATGTATGTTTTGTAACAAACTTTCGAACACAATAAAACTTCTTGTGAAAATGATTTTGCCACCTGGCAACATCCTGTTTACCACAGGATATCCCCCTCCGCTGTATAAGGAAGGTATGAAGGGAGAGGGAGAGGGAGAGGGCGAGGGCGAATGAAAGATGAAATTTGTTCTTAATATTGGTGAAAATGGATGCTTCTTTCAAAATTGTCAGTATTTGAGTACGGTCTCAGACAAACACATAGCTGGTTTAACAATGACCGCCTGTAAGGGGCACACTGCTGCTCAATTGTAGACTCTATTGAACTAAAGAGAGTAGCCCTACTACTCTGTCTCCCTGAAAAGTACATTGCACCACCATTCATTTTTGGAGCTGATCACTAAGAGGGTACCAGGTGAGTAACAGACTCAGCCAATCATATCAGTGAATGACTGTTTTCACACTGAAGATCCTCCTCCTCTGATTCTCTTAACCCAGTCAACTCCCTCCTGGGTAACCTGTGCAGATAAGAAATTACATTACAGTCAATCCCCTCTTTGCTTTTGAGCGAAGAGGAAGAGGACAGTGAGGTTGGCTCGTGAGGATACTCTCAAAACTGGGCTCCGTGATGACTGTGATTTGTGTTGGACTTGGAGATGGAGGCGGCAGGCAATTCAGAGCCACTAGTGGGCCCGCCCCCAAGGCTGCCACCCAGCCCTTCCTTCCAATGTCCCAATCCTCCCACCACCCGAGTGAAGAAGGGATGGGGAAATAACAGGATTAGGAAGATATGCTGGAGATGATCTGCTAATCTGGTTAGAAGGCCTGAGATGTGGCCAAAGACCAGCCACTTAAGATTAGAGAAACCACCAGTTGGTGATAGACTGGGAGGGGTGTGACTTGGTAGTGGGAGAGTGAGGGAGAACTCATGAATCCTGAAAAAAGGTGGAGCCTTCATGTGTTCTCAAGAAATGACTCCCTGAAGTGAACCAATCCTGGTGTTTTACTGTGGAGAGTAAAGTCTTTTGACTACTTGACTTCACCTTATAACTCCGCCCATTGTAAGGTTCATGAAGCCTCATTCTCTCGGTTCTGTTCGTGATGGCTCACTGGGTCAGTACCCACCCGGCTTTATTAAATAAGCAGCCAGCCAAGTATGAGGAGGTCTGCTGAACATGGCTCACTTTTCACAAGTCCAATTTCCCATGTATGTCTGCAGAAACTGTGCAGCTCCAGGAAGAGGGGTAGGTGGGTAAGTGTCTCCAGTTGATGTTGTTTAAAGAAGCATAATTCTTAAACCTTTTACAGGATTAATCCTGTCCTATGCTGCCCCAGGTGTGTGGATGTACATAGTGCATGCCACTGTCCAGTCTAACCTATTATCCCCCACCAGCGGTCCTTTGTGGTGGTGGCCCGCCGCCCAGTGGTGTGTACAAAACCAGAGCAAACTAAAACATCCAGGTAACAAAAACCAACCCCCCCCCGCCCACCCCGGAGTTGATGGGCCGGATCTGCCACAGTGTGCCGATTCATTCCCCCACACAAAACAGCTCCTGTATGCAGTGTAGGGGTGCACCCCAACATACAGAGGCCAGGCTTCTCAGATAAGTATGCTCCAACCTCTGTGTCTGCTGCAAAAATGGCCCCTATCCAACCACCTTGCGTTGGACCATACTGATCTGAGAAGCCTGGCTTCTGTATTTTTGGGTGGGGTGGGGGAGGTGGGGGCGAGTGAAAGAGCCACAGTTTAGTACAACTTGTCTTTGAGTAAACAGACCAGTTCGGACCTGGACAGAGAGCGGAAAGTGGCCCACCAGCACCCTTTCAGCGAAGCGTGTCTTCACCTCGATTTAAATGCCCTCCAGTATGTGTGTGTGCGCGTGTGTGCGCGTGTGCACGTGTGTGTGTGCGTGTGTATGTGTGTGTGCGCTTGTCTCCATGTTCGCGCACTGCGGTTTCCTGAGTGAGCCGAGGCATTTCCAGTGTGTCTCACAGTGACCTTGGCTGCCTCTCTGGGGACGATGACTCCATCTCTGTCAGGCTGGTGTCAGAGCTTAGACTTATACACAGCGTGTTATACCTCCTTGAACACTGACTAGGGCAGTGGTCCCCAACCTCGGTCCTGGGGGCCCACTGTGTATGCTGGTTTTTGTTCCTGCTAGTCTTTTGATCAATTAAGGTTGTTGAAAACATCTGTGTAAGTTCTACCATTTTCTTCTTTGAACTTATTTTAACACAATGCAGGTTTGGCTCGTTGCAAATTGCTTTGTCAATGAATTCTTCATTTTCCACAAATGGTTTCTGTGACCAGCTGTTCACTTTAAAAAATAAGGCCCCCACTGATTTCACCTGTCTACAATTGAATCAATTAAAAGATGTAACCTGTTTGTAAAGGAATCATGTGTCATACAGTGCATTGCAGAAAATGAGAGCAATAGTGACTGATTAAATGTCCTGGGATGTGAACATGGGACATTTATTGTTCATGGCATGCATAGCTATTTCTGACATATGGTCTTAACAGTATGAAATCATGCTTTAATATAAATTAAGTGTCTAATTAAGAACAATTAACAGCTAGTTACAACAGAGAGGCTACAATTATGGTTGGAATGCAAACCAGCACACACAGTGGGCCCCCAGAACCGAGGTTGGGGACCACTGGACTAGGGGATCTGCTTGGGAGTGTGTATGCTTGGTCTCTTCATACTGTAGTTGTTGCCATTCTCATCAAGTTTGGTTTGGAGAGCATCTCCCCAACTGGGCTTTATCGAAATGTCTTTGAAGCAGCCCTTAGTTTCATGCAGGACCTGAAAGCGAAGTTTGATATTTGATACTCTGGTGGCTTGTTGCAATGGGTGCTGTATCAGACAGAATGTAACTAACAGATGTATCAATTTGTTTGATTCGCTGACTGAGGGCAATCATCTTGCAACCCCTGGCTGATCATGTATCTATCTACCTTAGACAGTTCTGCCTAATATGAGCATGGAAATTCAGCTGTCGGTTTTTGGTGCCTGGCCAGGGCAGTGTAGTAGGTCCACTGGGTCTTACTCATCAGTTTTTTTGGCCAGGATGTTTCATTTTCAATAAACTAGAAAAGTAAAATTTGCAGAAATTCTTGAAAAAGAAGGAATGGTGATTGATGACTGGAGAAAGGTTGCAATTAGAAAGGTTTGCTCTGGGGATACAATTGCAACGTGATTCTTGGAGCCAGAGAAAGCATACGCCATGCACTTTTCTAAATGTCACAGTCTGAACTGAACGAGCGTGTGTGAGGAAGGATTTGGAGGAGAGCTTTTGAAGAGGTGATGGGAGGCGGCCCTTAATCCCAGAAAACTCTGTCCTCTGACAATCCAATTCTGCCCCGTCTGATCGCATTCTGGGATTTGTCTCCCCGTGCGTGTCTTGCAACTGTAATGAACCATCACTGCTGAAAACCGCATCAAAGGACAACCCGGAACAGAACTCGGCATCATGAAAAAACCCTTCCGACCTGGCTATGGCAAGCATCAAAAAGGATGTGAGCGAACAAATGAATAAATGCCAGACAGACACAACAGCTCGTCACCCCTCTCCCGGTCCCCTCATCGACTGGTGCTTTACTCTGCTTTATTGGTTTTCAGATAGCTGACTGGGCTGGTCTTGTCCTATGCTCTCTGATCGTGGACATGGAGAGTAATTTTTTTTTTTGGCCGCAAAAATGAAGCAGTGAGAGTGAAGGTTTTGACCATTCTCTGATAAATAGAATCAAAAAGGACTGGGAACCTGAGAGAGAGAGGAAGGAAAAGGGAGGGATTGCATATGAGGGGGCATGTGCCTCCTGCCCTCCCTTAAATGTATTTTAGCCAATAATAACTTGCGGAAGATTGCAAGTGATTCCGCGGTCCTGACCGATTGCGGATGGTCATTCCAACACTGAGGGGTCAGGGCCAGAGAAGAGGCCACGAGGAGTAGCTGCCGGGTGCCCGGAGGGATGGGACAGTTAATTTGCCAGAGGAGGCGGAGGGGTCTGGTTGGGGTGTAGGATGTGACGAGTGTCTGGAGGTAAGGGGGAGCAGTTCCTCTAGTCACTTGAAAAGCAAGCACCAGTGCACCAGGAGAGTAGATGGGTGACATGGGTGAACTTAGGTTGATTGAACACCAGACGTGTAGCAGCATTCTGGACTAGTTGCAGTGGCTTGATGGCACAGGCCGGTAGGCCTGCCAGCAAGGAATTGCAGTAGTCCAGATGTGAGATCACCAGGGCCTGCACCAGGAGTTGTGTGGCCTCTTGGGTGAGGAACAGTCGGATCCTCCGGTTGTTGTGGAGGGAGAATCAGCAGGTTCGGGTGATCGCTGCGATGTGGCCCGAGAAGCTGGTCCTCCAGGGTCACTCCAAGACTCCTGGCAGACTGAGACGGAGACACTATGGAGTGATTGAAGCATAATAATCGGGGAGCCCTTCGCTGGGAGGAAGAGCAGCTCAATCTTCCGCAGGTTCAGCTTCAGGTGGCGGGTGGACATCCAAGCAGAAATGTCAGCCAGGCATGCAGAGATCCGTGCCGGGACCTGGGTCTCAGAAGGAGAGAAAGAGTTGAGTGTTGGTGGCATAACAGTGATGTGCACCAATGGTCTGGGTGAAAGGAAGGTGCTCACTGGAGGGGGTGCAGCATGTTAGTGTGGGACAGAGATTCATTCAGGTTAGCCCAGGGGTGGTCAAACTTTTTGACTCAGGGGCCACAATGGGTTTTAAAATTTACAGACGGGCCGGGCCAGTAGCAGATGGATGGAGAGTGTTTGTGTGAACTAATATAAATTACATGTAAAAGCCATTACATAAAAAGTTTCGCCATGCCATAGTTAAAGGGTAGCCATGTCAAGCCATGTCATGCAGACCTGCCAACCTTGGGAATTTTTTTTGAGTACAACCAGCGGCGTAGGTTTAGTTTGAACATCGGGGGCGACCAGTGGCGTAGCGTGTGGCGTAGCGTGTGGCGTAGTGTGCCAGCACCCGGTGCGAGGCACGTAACGGCGCCCCATGTTCTGTCGACGGGGGGGGTTACGCGAAAAATAGCTGCACGGGGGGTGCGCGAGGAAATAATTGCGCCCCTCGGAACTGGTCCGTGGTGCAAAAAAGGTTTTGTTTTTTTTACATTTTCTTAAATTTTGCGCCCCTCGGAATTTTTTCTTTTTTGGCGTAGTTTCAGCGGACATTTGCGTACATGCGTATTTTGACCAAGAATTGCGTGCTTTGTACGCAAAATGCGTACAGGTTGGTAGGTCTGTGTCATGTCAAGCGCCATCTAGTGAGATCAACTGAAACGCCGGGCATTGCAGGAAAAAGGCAAAATGAATGCGGTCTTTACTATAATTTGGTACTGATATTCGACGGGCCGGAGTAAAAAGCCCAACGGGCCGTATGTGGCCCGCGGGCCGTAGTTTGCCCATGCCTGGGTTAGCCTGTTCTTACTAGGTGTAACGTTTCGAGTCAGGGGGATGAGATTTTGCTTGAAAGGTACACCCTTTTTGGTCTGCTAAGTTCAGAAATTAGGTCAATGTGGGGTGATGACATGCATGACAGCATATATCCTGAGCACAGAGAACACTGCTGTCAGACATCTGAAGGTCCTGCTTGTTTTCAGAGGAAACGCTGACATGTTCTGTGCAGTTTAAAAGGAAACCAAGAGGTAATTCACCCTTTTTCTTATAAAAAAACAAAAAAATCTGCTATTCCACTCTTAAATTATTTGTGCAACTAAACAACTGTCCCAATTGAAGGAGGTTTAAGAACTCAATACATCGTTGCGAAATCTGTTGCGATAGATTAAGATCACATAGTGCGTGATCTGTTCTAGATGAAACGGAAAAGGAATGATTGTATCATGGCAGTGCATGTTGAGTGCAGTGCGGGCAGCAATGGGAGGGGTCCACACAACCTTCTGCAGAACAGTTCTGATATTATAATGTTAGACCTGACACAATGCACCTTGTCCCCCCCCCCTCATGGTTGACAGGGTGATGAATATGTAGCTCTGCTTGTGAGGGGCTAGGAACTAGGACTGTAGTAAGACGGTCAAATCAATTCAGTTCAACACATAACAACCTGCAATTGAATCAATACAATCCAACACACAACAACCTATAGGAGAAATCAATACAATCCGGTACGATACAATACTTCAGTTTGAATTTGGTGTGTGTGCTCCTCATAGTCAACAACATGTTGTAGTGCAATTCTCAACGTCACAAAAGTGAATTGTGCCACTTGGAGACATTAGGAGACACTTTGAGCTATCACATTAGTATTTATTTTGTGAGCAAAATACCAATCCATAATGGTTTGGGTGATAGAAACAGGCTTTATAGTCATCAAAACGTTTGAGTGTGTTTTCCAGTGTCACAGAAGTGAATTGAAATAATTGGGCCACCTTGGATAGGTTTTGGGACATTAATATAATATATGCCATTTAGCAGACGCTTTTATCCAAAGCGACTTACAGTAGTGAATGCATACATTTTTCAGTATATGTGGTCCCAGTGGGGATTGAACCCACAACCTAAGCGTTGCCAACGCCGTGCTCTACCAACTGAGCCACAGAGAACCACTTGGAGGCCACCGGTGACACCACTCACTAAAAGGCCTCTAGTTCATGAGTCCTGTATTTTTTCCACACAGACTTAGTTGACATATTGGACAAGGTATGCACAGAAATCCACAGGAATATCATGGAATTTGACTCATTTATTGCTTTTCAAACATGAGATTATACACAAGAAAACTATAAAAGCCTACTTTATTGTATGTTTGATCTTTGGTCCTTTGGGATGTTTTGTGTCCACATGCTATTTGCTATTTCACATGCCTATAAACTACAATGTTTCCTTTCAAAATGATACCACATGTAGGCATGTGGCCATCACAGTACTTAAGCTATGAACTGTTATATTTGGGCGTATTCCAAATAGGTGTGAATGCACAAAATAGGGGGTGACAGTTAAGGGGTTAAAGTATTGATACTGAATTTAAAAAAATTAAATCAATATGTATTGGTGTATTGATTTTTTTTTACCCAGCCCTACAATCCAATACAAAACAACCTCAGGACACATCAATACAATCCAATTTAACCAAGAGGCACACTTACAGGTCTCATTCTAATTCTTCCCCCATTATCACCCCTTTTTCTCCTTTCTCCCATTCATCACACCTCCTCCTCATTACCTCCATTACACCTTATCTTCATCACACCTTATTTTCATCACCTTCATCATACCCCCCCCTTCATCATCTTTATTACCCATCCTCCTCTTCTTCACCCCTTGTCCACTTAGTCACCTTTACCCTGTTTACTCTTCCTCTGTCATCTTAGTACAGAGTAGTCCTCCTGTCTCACCCTCTCTCCTGAGACATTCCCTGGCAGTGGTTGGTTCCTCGGTGATGGAAGGCCATTTACGAGTATTGAGTATAAATCAAAGGAGGTTATATTAATGTTATATAAGGCCTTAGTCAGACCTCACTTAAAGTACTGTGTGCAGTTCTGGGCACCACACTACAAGAAATGTATAGAAGCTCTTTAAAAAGTTCAAAAAAGGGCAACTAAATTGGTACCTGGTATGAAAGGTGAAAGTTATGAGAATAGACTTAAGGCACTCAATCTATTTAAGCTTAGCAAATGGAGACTTTGGGGGGATTTGATTGAGGTTTTTAAATTGCTAAAAGGGATTAACAAAGTGAACTACCAAAGATTTATTAAGATAAATTTGGTTAGTAAGAACAAGAGGCCACAAGTGGAAATTATTTAAAGGCAAATTCCGCACGGATATTAGGAAGTGTTTCCTTACACAGGGAGTTGTCAATGCCTGGAACAGCTTGTCAGGTCGGGTAGTAGAGGCAGAAACACTTAGACTATTCAAGTCCCGGCTAGATGCAGTACTAGATGCTCTTTAGATTAGGACATGACAAGCCTAGATGGGATGAACGGCTCGTTCTTGTCATTATGTATTCTTATGTTATGTATTTTGCTCCATCCATTTTCCCTTCTATCCTGACAAATGCCCCAGTCCCTGCTGACGAGAAACACCCCCATAACAGAATGCTGCAACTACCATGCTTTACAGGTGTGTTTTGGGTGTATTGGGTTTTTGTCAAACGTAACGTTTTGCATTTAGGCCGAAAATGTCTATCTTGATTTCATCTCACCACACTTTTTGCCACATGGCTTCAGAATCTTCAGAGTGTTCTTTTGCATACTTCGAACAGGACTGAATGTGGACTTTTTTGAGTAGTGGCTTCCTTCTTGCCACCCTACCATACAGACCAGAATTGTGAAGAGCTTTCTGCGTTGTTGACACATGCACACATTGACCAGTCTTTACCCCAGTCCTGTAGCTCCTTTATAGTTGCCATTGTCTTCTTGGTGGCCTTTCTGATCAGTCGCCTTCTTGCTCGGTTATTCAGCTTGGATGGTGGTGCCATGATTCTTCCACTTCTTAATTTTGGTCTTGACCATGCTCCAAGGGATATTTAAGGCCTTTGAAATCTTTCTATACCTATTTCTTGATATGTGCCTTACCACAAATGTATCCCTGAGTTCGTTTGAAAGCTCCTTGCTCAAGGTGATTCTGGTGATTCTTTCGGTTTGGAATCCTCTAGGAACAGCTGATTTTCTGAAGTAATCAGAATCACTACAATTGAACACAGGTGGAGGCCAATTAGCTTGGTGTGTGATCTGGAAGGTGATTGGTTACCCCTGAGCTAGTTTACAATTGGTATGATAAGTGGGATGTAGACTTATCAATCCAAGTTATTCTAGTTTTTAATTTTTAATTAATGTTCAGAAATTTTCAATTTTCACTTGGAAGTTGTGTGGTAAATGTAAATAAAGTTGAAAAAAGTCTGATGTAATGTTTTAATTTCAGGCTGTAAGGCAACAAAAGGTGCATTTTTTGAGACGGGCTGTAGACTTTTATAAAGGGGCACTAAAGGGATGTTAATTGTTGACCGTTTAAACTTTTAAATGATAGTTTTCCAAAATAGATACATTCTCTCACCCACATACATCTGTGGCTGAAATTAATACATAGACTTTACTATGTACTGTACCCGTAGCAAGCTTTGTTGTGTTGTATGGTGAACATCCCCCTTAATCAGCCATTGGATCATACGGATCATTTTTAGTGCATCACTGGGTCATCATAAGTTTCCTTTAATTTAGAAAATAAATGAGAAAATTCACAAAATGTATATTAATATGTTACTGTTATTTGAGTTTCCATTTTAATTGCTGTATTTTTACTGCATGACATTACAGAGATGCTGTACATCATTACCATTTATGAAATTTGACTTCATGGTGATTTGGGGAAGGCAGTTAGGTATGCTATATTTTTTTACCCCTATTTTCTCCCAATTTGGAATGGCCAGTTGTATTCGGAAGTTGGAGTTCTTCACTGCAACCCTCTCTATCAATTCGGGAGCACGTGTTCTCCCCCAAAACACGTGTTATCAGCCCCGGCTTCTTTTCACTCTTCAGTTCACCAGTTATGTTTCCACAGACATTGAGGCAGAAGAGGTCACTTCATATGTAGCTTGTGCAAGTATACTGTGGTTGCCTGATTGACCAGAGTAGGTAGCTGTTGTACACTGAGACATGGACATCCCACCTACTGAAATCCCCCCCGACCCCTGGAGACACTACGGCAAATTATTTGTTGCCCTGTGGGGCTGCAGGCTAGTCAGTCCTGGCACACTTCAGATTATATACCAGACAATGGGGCCCGTCCAAACGATAGAACAGTGCCTTAAAAGGATGGAGCCATCCAGCAGCCCAATTACATGTATTTTGAATGAAAGCTACATCAAGTCTTGAATGAGCTTCCTGAGTACAGGGCCTTAAATCATCCGTTTAAATGTTTAGTTCCATTTTTAACATCACTGTTTCTCCCTGCAGAGAAACTGATAGCTTACCAGCTGGAATTCCACGCCTTGAAAGAGCGCCTCCGTGTGGCAGAGCACCGGACCCTGCAGCGCTCCTCTGAACTTAACACCATCTTGGAGAACTTCAGGCGTGCCATTGCAGAGACTAATGGCAGCAAGGATGCGCTCACCAACTTCTCTGGTGAGTGAGCATACACTCACACCCATGACATGCATACACTCAGTGGCCACTTTATTAGGTATACCTTTCTAGTACTGGGTAGGACCCCCCTTTGCCCCCAGAACAGCCTGAATTCCTTGTGGCATGGATTCAACAAGGTGCTGGAAACATTCCTCAGAGATTCTGGTCCATGTTGACATGATAGCATCACACAGTTGCTGCAGATTTGTCGGCTGCACATTCATGTTGCGAATCTCCCGTTCCACCACATCCCAAAGGTGCTCTATTGGACTGAGAGCTGGTGACTGTGGAGGCCATTGGAGTACACTGAACGCATTGTCATAGTTTGTGGAATCAGCTTTAGATGACGTTTGCTTTGTGACATGGCGCATTATCCTGCTGGAAGTAGCCATTAGAATATGCGTAGACTTTTGCCAAAAAGGGATGCACATGGTCAGCAACAAGACTCAGGTAGGCTGTGGCATTTAAAAGATGCTCAATTGGTATTAAGTGGCCTAATGTGTGCCAAGAATACATTCCCCAGACCATTACACCACCACCACCACCACCACCAACCTGAACCGTTGACACAAGGCAGGATGGATGCATGGATTCATGTTGTTTACGCCAAATTCTGACCCTGCCATCTGCATGTCACAGCAGAAATCGAGATTTGTCAGACCAGGCTGATCTTCAACAGTCCAGTTTTGGTGAGCCTGTGTCCACTGTAGCCTCACTTTCCTATACTTAGCTGACAGGAGTGGAACCCAGTGTGGTCTTCTGCTGCTGTAGCCCATCTATTTCAAGGTCCAACGTGTTGTGTGTTCAGAGATGCTCTTCTGCATACCACTGTTGTAACGCGTGGTTATTTGAGTTACTGTCACCTTCCTGTCAGCTTGAACCAGTCTGGCCATTCTCCTCTGACCTCTCTCATTAACAAGGCGTTTTCGCCCACAGAACTGTTGCTCACTGTTTATTTTTATTTTTTTCACACCATTCTCTGTAAACTCTAGAGACTGTTGTGTGTGAAAGTGCTTGTTTAGTTTCTGTGAAATACAGTACAGTACCAATCAAAAGTTTAAAATGTACAGAGTATTATGCTTTCTGAGTAACTTGGCTTTTTTATGTTTAAAACGTTTTTGTTGAGATATCATATCTTTTTAAGCTGTGGCTTACATTAGAAATGAGGATATTAACACCATGTGTATGCATTTATAAGTGTAAAGACAATTGAATCATGACACATTTTTTAGGTATTTATTTGAACTATTCATGGTATCATGTATGCAGTCTTCAGCATAAGTTGTGATTTGACTGTATTCTTTTAAAGCAACCCATTTGCAACAACAGGGTTTGTCATTCAAAAACTGGGCAGACAATAGCACGAATAAATTATGATTCTTATATAAAAATATATGTTATATAAAAGCATATTTTTTAATAGTGTGTTTGATGCCAAATTATCACGTAAAATGGTGAAGACAGAAAAACAGGTAAGGATGACTGCATCTGGCAAATTTACAAATGTGTATAATACTGTATATTGATCTTGTAATGTAATAGAATAGAATGTGCATTCACTGTGTGACAGTGTGGCGTGAGAACACAGAGAATTTGTTGTGTGCTGCGAATGCTGAAGTTGTGTGAGAGTTGGTATACAGTCATATTGGCACAGATCATCTAACTTGAACAAATCTAATATGATAATGTTACAGAAGGTGATCCTTACTTACGGAGAATGTAGCTGGCAATTCTACAATTGTGGGCAAATTTATTGGCACCCTAGAATATTTTGCCATTTCTTCAAAAATAAAATGTAAATTTAAAGTTGAAATTTAAAAAACTTTTGGTGTTCACACTTTTATTCATTTGATTTACACCCATACTGAATATAAAAAATAAAATAAAAACTTTTGAAACTAAAGTTGAGCATGTTCCAAAAATGGCCTGGATAATATTATTTTCACCCAACAGCTAATACTTGGTTGCACAGCCTTTGGCAATGATAACTACACCTAAACACTTTAAGTAGCCATAAAAGAGGGTCCTGTGCATTTATACCAACAATTTGGCCCACTCTGCAAACCACTCTAATTATTTTATGTTTGAAGGGTTCCTTCGACAAGCTGCTTTTTTCAGATCTCGCTATAGGTTTTCATCAGGACTCATCGCTGGCCAGTCCAGAAATGTCCAGCTTTTCTTCCTGAACCATTCCTGGTTGTTTTTTTATTTATGGTTGGGATCATTGTCATCGGGAGATGTATTTATAGCCTTGGAAAAGTACATGTTTGGTGATAATATTTCGAATGACCACAGACCGAGGTGTGTTGGAGCAGAATGGGTTATCTTTTCACTTTAAAACTTATTGAATGGTACATTTTTTACCCTGTGGCCACCTGCAATCTGAGTTGAGATGCACTGGAAACAAGAATCAACTTCCTCCACCCAAATTAATTTAAATTCCTCTGAAGGGTGGCAATAATTCTGTCCAGGCCATTTTTTGTCATTTGCAAAAAAGCAAAAGTTTAGTAGAATTATTTTTGGTTGTGTGCGGTTGTAAATGAAACAAATAAGTGTGATGCCCCAAAAAATGTTTTTTTCTTTCAGAAGAAATGGTGAAAAATGCTAAATGCTAGGGTGCCAATAAATTTGACTGAAACTGTAGAGTAATGAAGATCCACACACTGTTGAATAGGTAAAATTCTAAATAGAGGTAACTGTATCCACATTACTTTGTGTTGTATTCCTTTGCATTAATTCAAATATTCATGCACTTTTAAAGTGAGCAACTGCAACGTCAGTAGGAAGCCATTCTAGCAGTAGATTGCTAGCTTGCTAACTGTAAATATTATGTCACTGGAAAGCTAGTGCGCTGTTGACTGTTGACTGAAGTTTGTGGGAGACCCTGAAAAGTGCCAAATTCTTGGTGCTGTATAGGTATGGGGTATATGCCCCACTAGGGGTGGGCGATATGAGCTAAAATTCATATCACGATGTTTTCCACTGTCCAGACGATATCGATATGATATCACGGTATATGAGAAAAAAAATCTGAATCACATTTGAATAGCCCTTCTTAGTTAAATGACATAAGTTAAGGCAAAATATGTATTTTAACCTCGTATAACCAGAAAGAGTTATTGCGAGTACCGGCAGCGAATGATGACTTGATTGATTGCTGAGTGGGAGTCTGGCTTGTCTTCGGGCGAGCTCCTGGGCTAACTGTTTCACGCATTCGGGTACATTACTCATATTCACGGACATGCATGGTTTTCAGGTGGGTAAACAGGTTGCTGGTGTTTCCACCTTTGGCTAAAACAACATGGCGACACAACTTGCATAGTATTGTTTGTTGGTCGAGGTCGGAGATTTTGAACCCAAACCAGTTCCAAACGACAGAGGAGCCCCCTTTCTTTTTAACCAATTCGTCATCATCCTGCTCTTGAGCAACATCACTTTCTGCGTGTTCGCTCATTTTCAATTCTTCACTTTTGCACTTGTAATAGGCTATAAATATGAGTACGTAGTCTGCCTGCTAACTGCAGCTGCCTGCACGCTTGTTTGTTGCTACATGCGCGCAACAAATGCATAAAACGTCCGCTCAAAAAATAGGTCAACATATTAACATGCTTCTTTTTCGTAGGAACCTGGAGGTTAGATTAAAATAAAAAATAGATGTAGCTACTAACTACTATCACTCAATTGAAATTTTGAACAAAACAATATGAATGCCAAATTAGAATTTATGAATATATAACGGTATCCACGGTATAGCAAAATCCATATCGTGGCGCAGCATAATACCGGTAGTCACTTTCATACCAGTATAGCGCCCACTCCTATGCCCCACCAATCTGTAACTTGTCAGATGGCATACCTGCCATCCCAATTGCGATGGATTGATTGACTTGTCATATAGGTTGTTATAATGTTCTGTTGAATTGCATTGATTTGTCTTATAGGTTGACATAAATACTCTTGTGTTGGATTGGTTTGTTTTGTATTGATGTGTCGTATTGTTTGTTATAATGTTGTATTCGACTGCATTCATTTGTCTGTTAGGCTGTTATAATGTATTAGACACCATTGGTTTGTCTTATAGGTTGTTGTGTTGTATTTGACTGTATTGGTTTGTCCTATAGGCTGTTCTAATTTTGCATTAGACTGCACTGGTGTTTCCAATAGGATAAAATAATGTTGTATTGGACTGCATTGTATTATAGGCTGGTGTAATATTGTGTTTGTCCACAGATGAGACTCAGAAGCTGCTGAAGGAGCTGGCCCACAGGAAACCTCTTCAGGTGCCAAATATCTACTACCACCTGCCCCACCTGCTCAACAAGGAGAAGAGCCTGCAGCCCGCAGTACAGGTGGGGCTTGGCAGAACGGGAGGTGAGCACTCCCCAAACCTAGCCCGCACCAAACCTTCCAGAACCTTCCACACACAGACATACAGAGGCCCAGCACACATTTCAGAAACACTCACAGATCAATATCGTGTGGGATGAGTCTACACAAAGACTACCAGACTCACTCCAAAAACACTGCTGAGTGGCTCAGTCAGTAAAGGCACTCACCTGGGTTTCAGCCTCATTCTATGTCACTAGTCGACTGCTACTGGGAGTCCACAGTAGTTTGACACAGCTGGCATTTACAGTCAGTTCAGTTGATATTCCTGAACACATGCAATGGTTCTCCAGAGAAAGAGCCCACACCGTGTACATATTCTGCACTGTCTACACCATCGCTGTCCATGGGAAAGAAAGATTGGCAGCAGGACTGGAGAGGTGTCACCATCATTGTGCCCCCAGCTCAAAAACACCAGCTCAAAAGCAGGTGGCCAGAGTCGAACATGAGAACAGTTCTCAAAAACATGATGTGGGCACCACCCAATACACCCAAAGCCCATGTCGGTTAAGGTCGGGGTCCCATGAAGTGAATTGGGTTAAGGCAGTCTGACTTCCTTTTGTGGAACCCGAGTCAAGTCTGTCTGGGGCCCCCAGGACTTTTGTCCTGCTCCATGCGGTATTACAGGGAAGATCAGGTTCCTCAAGAGGATTAAGCGTGGAGGTGATGCCAAAACAAGGAGGCAGACTGAAACAATGGCTTTTGTGCCTTTTGTCACATCAAAGGTCCTCTTACAATAGGGAGGGAAAAAAAAAAAAGAATAAAAATGATCACACTAACTTTGACTCTCGATGTGTTGATATGCTGGTGTGTATATATTACCCTGTCTATATAATCCTGTTATTGTGTGCCATTTTTAAAAGGACAGAAGGTAGATGGAAGCCGCCCGTCATATCATTTTACATTAATTACGTACTTGGAAGACCCCAGTTCCAAATCACTCGGAGCTCATACCATTTTTATGTGTTATCAATATATGCAGCTGGATATTTGCCTTTGCAGTTCAGGTTACTTTGTTCAGGTTTATGCCCCAACTGGGATTCAAACCTGCAAGACCTCCGCCTGGTTAGGTTTCTCAACCATCATCATTATGGCTGTAACATGTTCCTGGATTTCTGTCAGTCCTCTGGTGGGCGGACAGGAGACCTTTGTCTCCGACGAGGACGATTGAACTAAAAAAACGTTGTCATTTTTTCCCGTGGGCATTTACTGCCTATTAGGTTTCCCACACATTATCAGGATTGACTATCAGGAATGCAAGTTCTGGCGATTAATTTTGACCTGCCAGCACCTGTCGTCTCGCATACCCCTGTGGAAGCACAAAAGGATTGAGGAGGGTGGCCTTGGCTTCCTGGCCGTGTATCAGGCTCATCTGTTGATGACAGTGCTGGAAATCAAGATAATGTATTCAAAAGGCCAAGCAAAAGCTGTTTTGCACCCTCAATCAGAGCATGTTGAGGTAACTGCCAAAACAAAGGAAACACTTGAGTAAATGAGGGATACAAAGTATATTGAAAGAAGGTACATCCACACAGGTGTGGTTCCTGAGTTAATAAGCAATTAACATCCAATCATGCTTAGTCATGCATAAAAATGCTGGGCAGGCAGTCAGTTGACTGCAAACATCAATTTCAGGCGTGAGCAGGCAGTTTCATCAAGAACAGTCCGTCCAGAACTTCACAGAGAGGGATACTATGGTCGGGTTGCAGTGCATAAACCCCTTATTACACCTACAAATTCATGTTTGCGAGTAAAATGGTGCAAAGAACACAGGCAGTGGTCTACTGAACAGTGGAAAAAAAGTAATATGGTCAGATGAGTCCTTATCCTTCACCCTGTTTTCAACAAGCAGGCGGGTGCATGTGTAGGGCACGCCAAAAGAAAACTACAGGCCCGAGTTTCCCATGGTGAAGTGTTCTGTCGACTGTTATGGTGTGCGGTGCACTGTGCGAGTGATCACTTTAGTCTCTCTGTGTGATGGGAGTGGTCTCTTCCAGGAAGACAATGCCCCCATCCACATGGCAGCACGAGTGGTCATTGAATGGTTTGATGTGCATGAAAACAATGTAAACCATATGCCGTGGCTGTCTGTCACCAGATCTCAACCCAATTGAACATTTATGAGAGATTCTGGAGTGGCACCTGAGACAGCGTTTTCCACCACTATCAACAAAACACCAAATTATGGAATTTCTTGTGGAAGAATTGTGTTGCATCCCTCCAATAAAGTTTCAGACACTTGTAGAATCTTTCCCAAGGAGCATTAAAGCTGTTCCGGTGGCTTGTGGTGGGCCCAACACCCTATTAAGACACTTCATGTTCACTTTATTTTGGCAGTTACCTGTATTTTTTCATCATGAAAAGTCCATAACAACAATGTTCCACCAAGCAATTAGGGGGCAGTCCATGGGGCATATTCATATGGGGCGTATTCATCTCAAGCACGTGCACGTACGTGACCCAGAGCAACACACACAGCAAGCCTGACATGCAGCTGGTGTGCGGGAGGAATTCTCTTTCTCAGCACTCAGACAGATAAGCTTTGCTCTGGAGTGCAAGGGCAAAACTGGATGTCGCTCATATAGCCTTACAGACAGCAAGCACTTGTTTGAGGTCAAATGTCCATCATGGGTTAGGACTATTGCCAATGTAAATACCAGTCTCTGGTATACCCCCCCATCTCTCCTGTGTTTAAATAGAGAATGCACACGAGCACGTCCGTGGATAGTTTATTTTTAGACGTGGAAATTGGGACATCTTCTCTTATTTGAGCCCGTTTGCTCCCCCGGAACAAGGCTCTCATCCCTGCAGGGAGTTGGGGAATACCGAAACATCAGTATTGTAACATTTGTAGGGGGGCTGGGGTTTAGAGACAGAGGGTGGGCTAGAAAGGGGGGTGTTTGCAGAATATTTTGTTGTTGTAAATGTTTGTGCTTGTACAATATTTTGTTATGCCAATAAAGCTATTTGAATTAGAGAAGGTGTGGGGGTAGAGAGGGGGTGCTCTGAGAGGAGTAGACCGATAGAGAAGGGGCGGTTAAATAGAGAGGGAGTGGTTAGACAGAAGGGGTGGGGTTTTGAGAGGGGTGTTAGAGAGGGTATGGTTAGAGAGGGACTGGGGCTAGAGGGGGTTTAGACAGAGGGAGAAAAGTGAATAGGGTTAGAGGTAGGAGGAAATTGAGATGTAAGAGAGGAAGAAAGGGATACAAAGTGGGAGAGAGGTAGTTGATAGGAAGAGTTGGAGAGGGGATAAATAATGTGGAATTTTAGAGAGAGGAGAGAGAGAGTAGGAGTTGGAGAGGGAGTGATTGTGCTTCACATTCTGAGCTTTTAGAGCTTTGCAAGGAATATTTTTTTCCTCAAACATTACACATCTTTAAATCTGAGAAATAACAGATAAATTAAATGTGTTAGAGAAACTTGATTTGCATATACAGTGCACCCAGTCTTAATTTCACCTTTTGTTTCCCTACAGCCTGAAATTAATACATATTAAATCTGACTTTTTCCACATTTACTCTACAACTTCCAAGTGAAAAAAGAATTCTAAATTTTTGAACATTAAAAATAAAAATACTAGAATAACTTTGAGAAGTCTACACCCCACTGAGTTAGTACTTGGTAGAAGCACTCTTTGCTTGAATTACAGCCATGAGTCTGTTTTATATGTCTCTACCAACTTTGCACATCTAGATTGGGCATTGTCTGCCCATTCTTCCTTACAGAACTGTTCAAGCTCTGTCAGATTGCGTGGGGACCATTGATGGACTGCGCTCTTCAAGTCATTCCACAGGTTTTTAATAGGATATAGGTCAGGGCTCTGACTAGGCCACTCAAGAACATTCACTGTTGCTTTAGCTGTGTGCTTTGTGGTTGTCATACTGAAAGGTGAACCTCCTTTCAACTTTCTTGCAAAGGCCAGCAGGTTTTCCTTTTTCTGTATTTTGCTCCATCCATTTTCCCTTATATCCTGACTAAGTGCCCCAGTCCCTGTTGACGAGAAACACCCCCATAACAGAATGCTGCCACCACCATGCTTTACAGTAGGGATGGTGTTCTTTGGGTGTATTGGGTTTTTGTCAAACGTAAGTGTTGCATGCCACGTGACAATCCCGGAGTGGCAGAGGTGTGGGGTTTGCCGGTCTCCAGACTGGATCTTATTTTTCCGTCTCTCTCCCAGACAAGGAAGAGAGACACAGCGGGACAGCAGGTTAAGTAAAACAAACACAACACAAAGTCTTCACCCTACTTGCCGCAAAGCTTTCTGGCAAAAACAAACTAAAATAACAAACAAAATAAACAAACTGAATTAAAGTCTGTAAAGAGGTGGGAATCCCCTTCCGGGAAACAAACACGGACGCTCAGCGGCTTTCCAGACCACTTCCACATATTCACATTTAACAGGACACCGCTCCTGATACACTCTCTCCTTCTTTCCACACACACAGGAAGCACTCTACTTAGTCACTTAACAAACGCACACAGAACTCCACACACAGACTCTGCGTCCTCTGACGTGGAAACCCCCTTCCGGGGAACACTTCACTGATACGACACAACCCACATGAATGACACCACTTGCAATGAGTACGACACGCACAGATGAACGACAAGACCAAGGCTCATTACGATACGCACACATGAACAACAAGACCAACAAAGACTCACTGAATGCGCTGGTTGCCCCACCTGCACTTAAATAGACTTAATTACTGTCCGGCTCAGATGGGGCTCATGAGGCAATCACCCGATCTGCCGTTCACTCACATACTCACACACAAACACAATCAGTCAAGTGAATTCCTCACTTGACATCCACACCAATTAACACAGATTGAATAATTGTGACCTTTGGAACTAGCCTTCCGGGCACCTGCCAGCAATCTAGCTGCGAGATTGCCAAACCTGGCCCCGGAAAGTACAACTGTTCCAAAGGTCCTCCACAGCAATACTGTGGCAAAAGAGAGGCAACCCTGCAACTCCCCTGTTGCTGAGACCGATGCCCTCCACAGTAACGTTCTGCATTTAGGCCGAAAATCTCTGTCTTTGTTTCATCTCTCCACAACACTTTTTGCCACATCCTCTGGCCTCTCTGATCAGTCTCCTTCTTGCTCCTTCCAGCTTGGATGGACGGCCTGACCTAGGCATGGTCCTGGTGGTGCCATGCACCTTAATTATGGTCTTGACTGTGCTCCAAGGGATATTTAAGGCCTTTGAAATCTTTCTATACCCATTTCCTGATATGTACCTTTCCATAACTTTATCCCAGAGTCCTTGTTGCTCATGGTGGATTATTTACTCTGAAATGCACATGCACAATGCAAATTAGCTTGGTGTGTGATCTGGAAGGTGATTGGTTACCCCTGAGCTAGTTTACGGTTGGTATGATAAGCAGGGTGTAGACTTATCAATCCAAGTTATTCTAGTTTTTTTATTTTTATTAATGTTGAGAAATTTTGAGAATTTGTTTTCACTTGTAAGTTGTGGAAAAAGTCTTGATTTAATATATTTTAATCTCAGGTTGTAAGGCGACAAAAGGTGACGTTTTTGAGACGGGCTGTAGAATTTAAAGGGACACTGTATGTAACCAATAATGAAATTGTAGTTGCAGGAGAGACTCAAGGAAGATGCCTTCATTAACCTTGAATGTGGAGCCAACGCAACAAATCCGCAGCCAAGCATCATGGGCAAAAAAGAAATGGATAAATAAAAAAGCACACAGAAACTCATGTCTCTTGATCCCACATCAATACATTGGATGTTCTAGCCAACGGGATGAAAATGAATAAGTATGAACCATGCAGCCTTTAACGCAGGTAGAATCTCCAGCAGTGAGCTGGAATATTACTTCCCCCTCTGAGCCCCGAAAGCCTGACGTGTCGCCTGTTTCTGAAAGCGAGGGGGTTGGGGAATGACGACACCTTGAATATGATCACATTCGTCTTGCTGTTTCCTTTCACCCATTTCCTACTTTATAACGTTTTAACTATGTGGGGGAGCTTTGATGGTTGATGGAAGAAAGGATTCTTGGCACCATGGCAGATTTTGACAGTTCATGATTATAAAAGCTCACCGCCTTGCTCCTCTATAAGCCACTCCCCCAAAAATATGAGGCTCTTCACATGAGAACGTGGCCTTTGCAAGCACGGTGCCTATGTGCAGGGTGGCAGGTTTCTTTCCCATCTCTGGCCGTCTGCAGGGTGGTGGTTTCTCTCTTGTGGCCACTGGTTTCACATGCAGCGCTATGGGAAGTACCACTGTGGAGGGTTCCCGCCCTGAGCGTCAAGATTTTATTGCGGGCCCGATGTATCCCTGTTGCAAACAGGGACAGTTCCCACTGGTAGAGGTGGGTGGGGTGCTGGGGGATCGCAGGCGCCAGGAGCAGATTGTGCACCTTCCTGTCACTTGCAGCAATTCTTCCAAGGCGCTGGGCAGAATTTAGAATTGACTTTGGTCGGGTTTTTTTTGGACACGTTCACTTCTTAAGGGGCCTCTTATTTATTATTTGAGCATTTTCACACTCGACCTCTGGCACTGTTTCTTGCTATCACCTTCCATTTCATTCCATTTGCTAGAACTCACTAGAGTCCCTGTGCCATGTTAAATGTCCATGTCTGTACCCATGTGCCCTTATTCTTTCTTCTAGACCCTAATGACCAGGTCCCAAGCCAAACCGCACATCATTTTGTGCCTGTCCATAGAAGCCTTTTCTCACCTGCCCCCCCGCAGTAACTATGGTGATGGGGATCCCCACTGTGAAGAGGAAGGTTAAGTCATACCTGGCGGAGACACTTCATTCGCTCATCGACAAGCTTTCACCGGAGGAGAAGCTAGACTGCGTCATCATCGTCTTTGTTGGAGAGGTGAGCCCCCCCACACATGCTCACTAATGAGGGCGTCACAGAAAAATGTGCAATATTGAACAAATTAAGGTTGCTCATGTAAAAGACCAGTGGGATCCTGTGAATGTTGTCATGATAACGTTGTGTGACATAACATTGGGGTAAAATTTAAAAAAGTTATCCACCTTAGGAAGTTATCTAATGCATTGTCGGCCAAAGACAATGATGGAACAACATTTTCATTCAAAAGGTTCCAAAAGCAGTCCATATATTTTCATTTTGATTTATTCAGCAATGGCACTAAGCGATTCTTTCTTTTGAGACATGGCACTTCTCCCCGTCACGTCTCTTTAAATTTGAGTGCTGCGGTATGAGTTGGTTCTCCCTGTCATTTTTAGTAGAATTGATGGTCTGCTGTTGGAAGGCCAATGTCAATGTAGAGTCCCTGAGTCACACACACACACTCTCACACACACATACACATGCATGTACACATACGTGCACAGATGCACACCCACACGTACACCCACAGATAGCCTTCACATTACAAACAACAGAGTTTTTTTTACTAGTGTATTCAGCCAGAGGGACATTGCACGAAGTGCACAACAACAGTGTCCCATGATCCTCTGAGCAGAGTTCTGTCACCCTCCCTCCCTACAACTTGAGGACGCACCCCGGGGTCATGGAGGGGGAAGACTCTGTCCTCCCAATCCGATGCCGTTGAAACAAAAACATCCCCAGTGTTCGTTGCCGTGGGTGTTTGCATACGTTGCTTAAGAAAGGCAACGAAAGGAACTGTGTCGAAGAGGGTTTGGGGGTTGGGCAGTGTGTTTACACCCCTCCTTATCTTTCTCTCTCAGCTCTTCATCTGCGTGGAGAATTTAGGGAAGTATTTGTCATATAAGACAAAACAATTGCATAACTAAACAATGGGGTGGAGAATATATATACAGTATATATACATATTGACTTTCATAATATACATGGTATATATTGACACACACACACAGTGGGTATAAAAAGTATTCACCCCCATTTAAAAAAAATTTTTTTTTCTTACTTCATGGAATCAAAATGGATTTAATTGGGATGTGTGTGTGTGTGTGTGTGTTTCATTTACGCAGATGGACACAGACTATGTGCACACTGTCGTCGAGGGCCTGGAGAAAGAGTTGAGTCATTTATTCTTCTTTCACGCTGGACTGCATGTCTCCAATGTGCCTCTTAATTTGTATCCCTTTATGTTTTGTTGTGATTTGGGATTAGTCAACACCTCTTAATCAAATCCTAACATGTTTATGTTTATACAATTGACTCCTTATAATTGCATTTTGGTTCATTGCATGCCCTGATTTATCGCATAGTATGGAGCGTGTCCCATTCCAATCTCTCCGACTTTGCTGGCTTCTGTTATGTGCGTAGTTGAGTGTATATCATTTGGATAACTAAACCGTTTGAATAATTACATGTGAATAATATCCCAATATTCCAGAATGAAAATGGAGTCTTACCATAAGCAGTGTGTCACCAGCTGTGACAGTTTGCACAGCTGAGAGTATTTTTCTGCATTCTGTTGTCGTTTTTTATGATCCTTTCATATGATTTTACGTTTTGGTTAGTAACATGTTTTGTTGAAAATTCTCAGGGATCCACAGGACTGTTTTCATATTTCACCAGCATCTAAAGAATTACATTTCAAACATGTATCTGGGTCTGGTCAGTAGTAAAGGAGAGACAGCTGGGGTCGGTCCACGATTGTGGGCTGAACTCCATTGCAAGGTCATCATGCTGACTGCGTTCCTCCCCTCCCCCACAGGTTCCCCACAGAGTTGACCTCTGGCCTGCTGGAGGTCATCTCCCCTCTGGCCAGCTACTACCCCGACCTCAACAACCTGAAGGAGACCTTCGGGGACTCCAAGGAGAGGGTTAGGTGAGGCCAGAGTTGTGACATCACCGGCCTCTGTGACATCACAATGCAGTTTCCCAGGGAGTAGCTTTGTTACAGGGCTGGGATGTGGAGCAGGGGAGCTTGGGTGGGGGTGAGGCAGGAACAGTGCAGTTTTCCTGTTTTGGGGTCGAAACAGTGTCCCAAATGGACAGTGTTGCAATCTTTGCCATAGGATTTAGCAATCAGGCTTTAGATCAAATCACAGCACAGAAACGGCTCTAGTCAAAATAGTTAATGATCTTAGACTTGCTTCTGACTCGAATAAAGTGTCAATCCTCATCCTCTTAGATTTAAGCGCAGCCTTTGACACCATTGATCATAACATCCTAATCGACTGTCTTGAAAACTGGGTTGGTCTCTCAGAAAATGCTCTAAACTGGTTTCGAACCTATATAACTGGGAGAACATTTTTTGTTAGCCTGGGCGATCATGTATCTACAAAACATGAGCTACCCTTTGGCGTAGCTCAGGGAAGTTGTCTTGGTCCCCTGCTATTCTCACTGTATATGCTTCCATTAGGTCACATCATCAACCAGTGCAATGTACATTTTCATAGTTATGCAGATGACACCCAATTATACATTTCTGTTGAGCCAACGGAGCCCGACCCAGATGGCCTAAGCTCGCTGACTGCATGCTTGACTGCTATAAACAAACTTCCTAAAACTAAATGAGGATAAAACAGAGATACTTTTGCTAGGACCAAAATCTGAGAGAGAAACCCTTTTTGCTTTTTGCTTTTGCAACCCTTAAGCTTGGGGACCTTGCTCCCCATACCAAACCAGAAGTAAAAAGCCTAGATGTCATCTTAGATTCCGACTTAAACTTTAAGGCCCATATTAGCAAGGTGACCAAGACCGCTTTCTTCCACCTAAGAAATGTTGCCAAAGTACAGCCATTTTTAACACAAGCGGATGCAGAGAATTAGTTCACGCTTTTATTACTAGCAGATTAGACTACTGCAATGCCCTCTTCACCGGGCTGCCCAAAAAGTCAATAGAGAAACGCCAGCTCATTCAGAATTTGGCTGCTAGACTTTTAACAAAGACCAGAAAGAGAGAACATATCACTCCTGTCCTAACCACCCTGCACTGGCTCCCCGTTTCCTTTAGAATTGACTTCCAGGTACTTTTACTCACCTACAAAGCTCTAAATGGTACAGCACCCACGTACATTTCTGATTTCCTAATCTCATATCAGCCAACAAGATCCCTCCGGTCCTCAGGTGCTGACCTTTTAACCATTCTGAAAGTACTGCACAAAACGAGCGGGGAAGCCGCTTTTAGCTATTATGCCCCAAAACTGTGGAACACCCTACCCAGACACATCAGAGATATACGTTTTTAAAACTGCTCAAAACCTACCTGTTCGAACAGGCATTTAAATTAAATACTGGTTAAATTAATAGTGTGTGTTATTCCACGGTCTTTGTATTTTATGCAGTCATGTATTTTAAGAACATAAGAATACATAATGATGAGAACGGGCCGTTCGGCCCATCTAGGCTCATCATGTCCTAATCTAAAGAGTATCTAGTACTACATCTAGCCTGGACTTGAATAGCCCAAGCGTTTATGCCTCTACTACCTGACCTGGCAAGCTGTTCCAGGCATTGACAACTCTCTGTGTGAAGAAAAACTTCCTAATATCTGTGCAGAATTTGCCTTGAACTAATTTCCACCTGTGGCCTCTTGTTCTGCTGACCCCACTTATCTTAAAAAATCTTTGGTATTTTACTTTGTTAATCCCTTTTAGGAATTTAAAAACCTCAATCAAATCCCCCCTAAGTCTCCGTTTGCTAAGTTTAAATAGATTGAGTGCCTTAAGTCTATCATCATAACTTTTACCTTTCATACCAGGTATCAGTTTAGTTGCCCTTCTTTGGACTTTTTCAAGAGCTTCTAAATCTTTCTTGTAGTGCGGTGCCCAGAACTGCACACAGTATTCGAAGTGCGGTCTGACAAAGGCGTTATATAACATGAATATAACCTCCTTTGATTTATACTCAATACCTTTTGCTATGTATCCCAGCATCCTGTTGGCTTTTTTCACTGCTGTAGCACACTGCTTTGATGCAGATAGGCTTTGATCAACTACAATTCCTAAGTCCTTTTCAAATTGAACACCTACTAACTTTTCTCCTCAAATAAAATACTCCTGTCTAATGTTTTTATTTCCCACATGCATAACTTTACATTTAGCAATATTGAACGTCATCTGCCATGTATCTGCCCATTTTTGGATTTTGTTTAAATCATCTTGGATTACTTTAGTCGATTCCAAACTGTTTTCCAGACCCTCAAGTTTAGTATCATCTGCAAATTTAACTATTTTGCTACTACTGTCCATATCAAGATCATTTATGTAAATAAGGAAGAGCAGAGGTCCCAGCACCGATCCCTGCGGGACACCACTGCCCACAGCACCGAGGTCAGATTCGGCCCCACCTACTGTTACTCTTTGTATTCGCCCTTGCAGCCAATTATGAACCCACTGTGAAACTACTCCTGCAATTCCTACTGAATTCATTTTAGCAATGAGCCTCTCATGTGGTACCTTGTCAAATGCTTTCTGAAAGTCCAAATATATAATATCATAAGCCTGGTTCAGGTCAACACACTTTGTAGCCTCTTTGAAAAAGTCCAGGAGGTTTGTTAGGCATGACCTCCCTTTGAGAAATCCATGTTGGCTCTCCCTTAAAATACTATTATTTTTCAAGAATGATTCCAACTTATCCCTAATAATACATTCCAGCATTTTACATGCGATGCAAGTTAAACTAACAGGCCTATAGTTCCCTGGGTCAGTACGGTCCCCCTTCTTATATATTGGAATTATACTACCCTGCTTCCAGTCATCTGGTATTTCTCCAGTGATTATGGATTGAATGAAAATATCTGTCAATGGTTTATATATAATTTCCCCAAGTTCTTTGAATACTCTGGGATATATGCCATCCGGGCCTGCTGCCTTATTTGTCTTAAGTTTTTGTAGTTTTTGTAGTACTTCTACGTCCCTTATTTCAAAGTCCTCCAAAACATTCTGTACCTTGTCTATACATTTAGGCATATTTATAACCTCTTCTCTAGTAAAGCTCTCCACAAAGTAACTGTTTAGTGTGTTTGCAATATCCTTATTATTATAAACCAAAGTTCCTTCCTTATTCTTAATGCACTTAACCTCATCCTTAACTTTCCTTTTTCTACTACAATATTGAAAAAACTTCTTAGGATTACTTTTTGCATCTTGGGAAATTTTAATTTCAAACCGCCTTTTAGCTGATCTTATTTCCTTTTTAGCCTTAGCCCGCATATTACAATAATCTAACTTGTTTCTCTCTGAGTTATCCTTTTTATATACTCTGTACAGTCGTTTCTTTTGCCTCAAAATCACCCGTAAAGATTTAGTCATCCATTGTGGAGACTGTTTTTTCATCCTACTTTTCCTTACTTTGGGGATGAATTTACACTGTACATCTACAATATAACCCTTTTAAATATAGTCCATTTTTCATTCACAGTTCTCCAATCCAAGTTTTACCCAATCTATATTACTTAAATTCTCTCTCATTTTATTAAAGTCAGCTCGTCTAAAATTAAAAATTTGAGAGTTAGAGGAGGCTGTCTTAACTTGCCAAAAAATATCAAAAATAACTGCACTGTGGTCACTTGCCCCTATTGGTTCTCCTACCTCTGTGCTGCAAATTATCAGGATTGTTACACAAAACCAGATCCAGTATTGATCCAGATCCAGATCCTCTCGTAGCCTGTACCAAACTGTACAGACTGTACCAAAAAGCAGTCATTGACCATATCTAAAAACTCCTCTTCACATTTGCCCTGACCTGTCACTATCTCCCAATTAATAGAGGGGTAATTGTAGTCGCCCATTATTATTGTCTCTCCTTCAGCACAGATTTGTTTTATGTTACCAAAGAGCGTACTATTTATGTTACTGTCTGAAGCTGGAGGTCTATAGCATACTCCTATATTAAGGCCCTTCTCACGATCTCCCAATAATCTAATCCAGATGTCCTCACAAGAAACTAATGAGTTTATACCTGGAATTTCCTGCACATTTAGATTGTCTTTCACATAAAGGGCCACTCCCCCTCCTCTTTTATTAGTTCTATCCTTCCTAAACAATTTGTACCCCTCTACATTATATTCCTCCCCATCCGCTGCGCCAGCCATGTCTCAGTAATCCCAACAATGTCATAACCCCCATTCAACATGACAGCCTCCAGTTCCAAAAAATTTTTATGCTTCTCTCATTTAAACACATGAGCTTCAGAACCTTACTCACACTTACATTGTCCTTCCCCTCCACACCTGAGTGTGCCGAACCACCTCTATTCACATTATGATCTAAAAAATCTTTATTAATGATATCCTCAGATTTATTATACTCCGCCCTGGTATCTTCCATCTGGGCAGAATTGTATGTATCTTTTTAAAAAATTGTACTTATTTATTTTTATTTACTTATTTTTCTTTTCTTTTTTTTTTTTATGTCTACCTTGAATGCCTCTATCTATGCATTTTTTACCATCTTAATTTATCTCTGCTTTTTAATTCTATTTACAATTGAGAAGCACTTTGAGCTGCATATGATGTATGAAAGGTGCTATACAAATACAGTTTTTTATTTATTATTATTATTATTATTATTATTATTATTATTATTATTATTATTATTATTACATGTGCACTTCACCAAGCACAAAGATAATAAAACGCCTCATGTTATTGTCACCTATTTAAGACCAGGATGCTACTAACACTAACATGTAGATTTATAACAACTGACCACCCACAAGGATGGCGAATAACCAGATAAAAAATGAACTATGCATTCATGAATAATGAATAATAGGATGTTTGTATCAGCTTGCCAGGTGCACTTCCACTCACAGCACCGACCAAAGTTAAAACGCTTTTTTTTCTTCTTCTTCTCCGTGTGTCATCCATGTTATTGCATCTCGCTCGTCTTCTGACCAACGATTCAGTTCTCCTTCACCACACCAGGTGGTGGCGCAAGGATTCACCTAGGCTACATCTTCACACATAGCCTAGTTTATTTAACAAAATGGCTTTATCAGCAAAATAATAATAGCAATATACTGTATATGCAATTTAGCATACGCTCTTTTATCCAAAGCAACTTTTGTAGTGAATGCATACATTTTTCAGTATATGTGGTCCGAGTGGTAATTGAACCCACAACCTTTGCGTTGCCAACGCCTTGCTCTACCAACTAAGCTACACAGAACCATGCTCTACTGACAGTTAATAGTAATAATAATAACTGGAACTAGATTTACATTAACTCCTTTGTAAGTGTAGTTTGAGAGAGCTTAATTATAAGCATGCAACCTTTTCCTGTGCACCAAGCTTATCTTGTGCTTGGCTTAGGTGTGTGTGCACGTTACTCTTGCATCCTGTTGCAGTTTAGAGAACTGCAGTCAAGTTGATTTTGCTTTCTCTCAGAACGAATAAATGCCAGGCATGCAGCAGACTTGTCTGGTTACGGCACGGTGCGGATGTGTGAATTTTGAAGTCGGCCGGGTCCTATCTAAGCCAAACTCGCGTTGGTAATTACAGGATTAAATGGGGGTGTGTGATAGAAGCCCACTTTCACTTAGGCTTTAGCTGGGTTAGGTTTAAGATTATGTTCACACCTGTCCTAAGCAGAGTAGCAGTACAGTCCTGTGTTCACTGTGACACCGTGCTTGCAGGCTTTCATTAAATGTGCAGCATATGGTATTATAATACACATTCCCCTCGTCACTTTCATTATTTGCTGATAGGTGGCGTACGAAGCAGAATCTGGACTACTCATTCCTGATGATGTACGCCGTGAGCAAAGGGGTTTATTATGTCCAGGTGTGTATTGGCAGATTTCAGATGGGAAAGGTTTTTTTTTTGTGTTCTTTTTTAACCTTATTCTTTCTTTTTTTTTTAAATGAATTTGTTTCTCCCAATTTAGCAGACAATTACACCCTCTATTTTTCATGGCAATACCCCCTCGTATTGTGAGTTTGCTGCCGTAGCCCTGTGACCGGCAGTGACAAAGGCGAAGTATCGTCTCGCCAGGCTCTCGACCGTAACTCCGGTACTACAGAGCCACTCCTGTGTGCAGCGAACTTCCTGTCGGCTTCCCTCCCCCTCCCTGGGGCAGACAGCCAATCGCCGCCCCCTGTGGCACTCCCAGCCAGAGCCGACTCTGGCCCGGTCACAGTGGCCAGCGTCGAACATTGTAACCATCATACCAGCCGGGAGGCCCTTTTTTTTACCTTTTTCTTGTCAGTCCAAATCAGCTGTCCCCTTTATACATACACACAGACACACACACACACACACACACACACACACACACAAATACACTCTCACACACACTGTATGAAAAGGTGTGCCAGGCTCCAAACCGCTACTGGCACTGTATTACCTTGACATCAATTGAGCCTAAAAAAAGGTTTACATTTTTAAATATTTACATACTTCTTAAGAGATACTGTTCTTAAATTCTCGTGGCAGATGATCCTAGTTGCCATGGAGACATTAGAGGCGGTGAATGGTGTTTCTATTAGTTTAGGACATCGACATAGAGTCTGGAGTTTTTTTTTGTACAACTGTGTTCCAAATGTCTTGTGCTTTGACAGAGCCTGAGTTGGCTGAACAGGATTTTGTATGAAACTAGATTTGTGACTGACAGGGTTGGCGTCAATTCCAATTCATTTGAGTTAATTCATGAAATGAATTTAAATTTGGTTCATGAATTGAAAAATGTCCATAATGTTCTATGAGGATTTTTTAATGAACTATTTGAATTTCAGTTCATTTCCTGAGTTGATTGCATTGAAATTGAGTATACCCCAGTGTTGAGCATTATCTGCGTGGGATTACTATCCAAGGGAGCAGCCTAACCTCAAAATGAAAAACAAGCATCACGTACATTAGAGAGCGTGAGAGTGAGAGAGAGAGAGAGCTCCTCCTGCAAGGAATTTTCCAACTGTGAAGCCAAAAGAACACTACTTGTTTATTCATTTCTAATTTTAGTCACCTATTGGTTTGTTTCCTGCCTCAGTAAAAACAGTGCCTCTTTATCTGTTTTCTTCTTTCAAGGAGCATTCTGTTGTGTCCCTTCGGGGAAATATAACAAGCTCTTGACAGTGATAGTAGTGGTTGGAGTTAGAAGGCGTAGCCGTGTAAGGATCACATTTGTAGTATGTGTAGAGCATACACAGTCAAATCTGAGACTGTGTGAAAGAACATATTGACTTGTCCATGCCCATTTGTTGGCACTTTAACTCCCTGTCTCGTTACGCTGCCCCACAGCTAGAGGATGACATCGTTGCCAAACCGAATTACTTTGCCACCATGAAGAACTTCGCCCTGCAGCTTTCTTCTGAGGACTGGATGATCCTGGAATTCTCCCAGCTGGGGTTCATTGGTAAGGGGCCTCAATGAATCCTCTTAGCGAGGTAGCTAACAAGCACATGCAGAATCACTCACCGCATGCCACCACCTACCGATCCCGTGTCAGTATCCACCTTTCACACCAAGTGTTTATGTGTGGGATTTGAGGCAGGCAAGCTGATCGAGGATCTGTTTGGGGTTTGGGGGGGGGGTCACCTAGAGCAAGAACTCCAGGAGCAAAAGGTTTGCCGGCTCCGTATCAAGACATTTTCTGCACTGCGATGGTGTTCATGTAGCTCAGCGTTTTGTGTTTTTGAGTTGTAGATTGAGTGTTAAGGTTTTCCTATTTGAGATATCACAGAAACGGGCAGAGGGTAGATGGCAATCACTTAGGCACTGTTTACGACAGACGGCACTTGCTTTGTGAGAACATTATATCAAGGTGGTTGAGAAGTGTACTCCTGGACTCACTCCCTCTCCTTCTCTGTCCCTCCCCAGGAAAGATGTTCCAGGCTCCAGACCTGAACCTGATTGTGGAGTTCATCTTCATGTTCTACAAGGAGAAACCCATAGACTGGCTGCTGGATCACATCTTATGGGTCAAAGCCTGCAACCCTGAGAAAGATGCGGTATGTGCACACTCAACGGGTGTTTGTGTGTTTGAGGGAGAGGGAGAGGGACACTGTTTATCAGCCTATGTGTTTCCCTTTTCATTCTTTGTTATTATTATTTTTTATTTCTTTATTTTAAAAAATAAAATAAAAATTGTTTCAGATATTTTCCAGTTTTTTCCAATTATACCCTCTATTTCTTTCAATTTACCCTCCCCCATGAGCCTGCCGCTCATTCTTGGAGGCAAGCCAGTTTTTCCTGTACAGGGATGCCTTTTGCACTTCTTGTCCCGTGCCGACTCACCCTACCCCCTCCCTCTGGGGCGGTCAGCCAAGTGCCGCCCCGATGGGGCTCTCGGACAGGGCCGGGCTGGCGCAGCAGGGTTTCTAACCATGGCTGCAGTGGGAAATTTGCATTCCGGGCGAATGCTTTGACCGTGACGCCACCCGAGGCCCATTTAATTATTTATTTGTACTTATTTCTATTTCTGCAATGTTAATTCTGTTTGTCTTATGCCTTGTTTCATTGTTAATGACAATGTTGTTATATACAGTCATATTAATAATGGATTATTGAATTGAATTGAGAGGGGGAAAGAGAGAGGAGAGAGATGGAGGGAGGTAAATGTATTTCCTTTCCAAGAAGGGCAAAACCTTCCCCTGACCCACATGCACCGTCATAACTGACAGAGCCATCATGTTGAGAACAGGATTACCCCCAATCCAACTAATGTCTGTTCTATTTTTCATCGTTACTCTGCCATTTACTCTGACTGTGCGGTGTAATGAAGATACACTGGGAGCTGCATGTACCGCATGTCCTCTGTAATGATAATGGCGTTGTCTATGTGTGTGTGTGTGTGTGGGGGGGGGTCTCCGCTGTCATAGTGATAGCAATGAAACAGGGCTTCTCTGAGGCTAGAATACTGCTTAAAATCCTGAGTGAACATTGAGAGAAATTGGGTTCAATTATTTCATTCTGATTACTTTTATCTGCTTCTCCTTGACCTCCTTTCTTCTTTTCTGCCCTGTCCTTTATTTGTACTCTAACTTCTTTCCACCTCCCTTTTCCTCTGTGTTTTTTTCATCCCCCTCTCCTCTCCTTCCTCGTCTACCTCTCTCTCTCTCTCTCTCTCTCTCTCTATAAAAGGCTTAGGCGTGTGACAGGCTGATGGCAGTCAGCGGTGATATCATCATTGATCATGTGGTGAAAAAGGTTCAGCTGAAGACGTGACATCTCTCTCATTCTCTCTCTCCTTCTCTTTCTCCCCCCACCCCACCCCACCCCACCCCATCTCTCCCCACTTCCTCTTTCTTTATCTCTCACTCACTCTCTCTCTTCCCCTCTACATCTCTCCTCCCTCTCCCTCCCTTTTTCTCTCTCTCCATCTATCTTACTTGATCTCCCCCCTCTTTCTCTCGCTCTCTTTGTAGAAGCACTGTGAGAGGCAGAAATCCAGTTTGCGTGTGCGTTTCAGACCCTCTCTGTTCCAACACGTGGGACTGCACTCCTCTCTGGCAGGAAAGATTCAGAAGCTCACGGTAACAACCCCTCCTGCCACCTCTTTCGATGAATTATACCCCCCAGTGTTAACCCTGGCTCAGTGCCAGCTCTTCTCACATAATGGATAGGGTTAGCATTGAGTAAGATGCTCCTAGATTAGTTGTTGGATGCAGAAAAATATCCAGAGCCCACCCTCAGCCCTGTATCTCACTCTCCTGCTTTATGGATATAGCATTTCTGCGATGCATCATGGGAGTTGTAGTTGAGTCCCTAATGCTGATTAATGAGTTTCAGGGGATGTTTGTGACCTGAGGATGCTCCACTGTGTTCCTCTCACTGTCCCTGATGCTTATTGGCATGTTGGTGAAGTGGGATACTCACCTGCACACCCCTGAGTGAGTCATTCCGCAATTGTGTTCACTAGGACAAGGACTTCCTGAAGCCTCTGCTCCACAAGATCCATGTGAACCCACCAGCCGAGGTGTCCACCACAATGAAGGTGTACCAAGGCCACACACTGGAGAAGACGTACATGGGGGAGGACTTCTTCTGGGCCATCACCCCCACCACCAGCGACTATGTCCTCTTCAAGTTCGACCGGCCCATCAGCATCGAGAGGTGAGCAACAGCACTCAGAATTATTAGAGAGAGCAGAGCACAGGCCCTAGCCATGGAACTCAGACTGTCGCTATGGGGCTGTGTCCGATTGTGTGTATGTGAGTCTTTGTGTCTTAAGTGCGTGTGCGTCGGTACGTGTGTGTGTCCAAATTTGTGCATGTCTGATTGTGTGTCTTGTGTGCATGCCTGCGTGCATGTACGTATGGAAGAAATCTGCATAACATCAGGCGCCATGGAACTCCCCTAGCAAGCGAAAGATGAAGAGGCTACTGCTTCATTGACTTTAATGAGAAAAAGGTAAATATATTAACAAAATAATTCATTTGTAGTTCATCGGTGTCATGCAATTTTCTCAGGATGTTATACGAGTGTTTTGACAGTCTTTCAGGGGAGTCATTGGTAAGATACAGTCCCAAATGAAAAAAAGACTGGGCTTTCCAGTACATGTCCATACAGATTGTCCGTGGGACTGCCACTAATCCCAAGCATGGCCCCAACTTTTATATTCTGATGTTTCAGGATTCCCACGTAAGATACAGATTGTATATTTAGCGTGTACAGTGCCCCTTTAAAATCTACATCCCGTCTTAAAAATGTCACCTTTTGTTGCCTTACAGTCTAAAATTAAATTAAATTAAATCAGACTAAAAAAACATTCAATCAGACTTCTTCCACCTTAATTTACACATTATACCCTACAAATTCCAAGTGAAAAAAAAACCCTCAAAATTTCTGAACATTAGTTAAAAATAAAAACGAGAATAACTTCATAAATCTACACCCTGCTTATCATACCAATTGCAAACTAGCTCAGGGGTAACCAATCACCTTCCAGATCACACACCAAGCGAATTGGCCTCCACCTGTGTTCAATTGCAGTGATTCTGATTACTTCAGAATAAAATCAGCTGTTCCTACAGGATTTCACTGCTATGTAGTGCATTTCAGGGTAAAGAATCCTCCATGAGCAACAAGGAGCTTTCAAAATAACTCTGGGATAAAGTTGTGGAAAGGTACATATCAGGAAATGGGCCTAAAAAATACATTGGAGCCTAGTCAAGACCATAATTAAGAAGTGGAAGATGCATGGCACTACCAGGACCGTGCCTAGATCTGGCCATCCGTCCAAGCTGGATGACCAAGCAAGAAAGAGACTGATCAGAGAGGCCACCAAAAGGCCAATGGCAACTATGAAGGAGCTACAGAACTTTATGGAAATGAGTGGTCAATGTGTGCATGTGTCAACAATATAGATAGCTCTCCACAATTCTGGTCTGTATGGTAGGGTGGCAAGAAGGAAGCCACTACTTAAAACAAGTCCTACCTAGTTTGGTACGCCACAACTTTGTAAAGGATAAAGATTAGAAATGTGTGTCTTCTATTTTTAAATAAACCTAAAAGTAGAGATTATTACATGAATCTGCGTTTCACTTTCAGCGTTTCACTTTCAGACTTTTCTATCGGTAGACTGTTCTCCATCTTGTTAAGATATTTTGTGCTTCTCAATTGGACAGTGATTGGTTGGTCGCATTCCACGTAATCAAGAACAACAATGTAAAATAAGTAGAATTTGGGCGTGCCGAATGGCTATACGTACAACTTGTGCACTTCTGTGCATTTATCTCCATAATGAAGGGCAAGTAGCAATCGCAATTGTGCTTTCGGTCTGAAAGACCCAAAAGTGTCATGCAGGCAGCGAGGCTCCCTGCTTTCATATTAACGGCAACGCATCTCACCCTCCACTTAGGAAAATGCTAAATAATACACTAGTTTTTGAAAGTGACGTCAACAACAAGAAGGAAGCAGAAAATTTGCATAAGTCTGCCAGAACGCCGCCTTGGAAGAGCTTTTGCATCCTCCTCCAGAGAGTTACCAGGTCTACAGTCTGGTTCTGGTAGACTTTTTAATATTCCTCACTTACCACAGGATTGCTTCATAGCGTTAATGATCCTTAACTGGTGCTGCGGCTCTGGATTTTGGCATCCCCCGGATGGACTGTAAAGGATGCCCTCAGCCGTTAGGGAGGATCTTGGCAAAGGACTGTTAAGGGATACAGAGAAAACAACCAGGCCCCAGACCCGTCTAGCCACTCCCAGAACAGATGGTATTTGTGTTCTGACTCAGTGCATCCCTGTGATGAGATATAGGGCCCTATTTTCGTGCCGGCGCTAAGCGGCGTTATGACCTAGTGACCTCGCGCTGGCGAATTGCCAGTTTCGTCTGTCGCAAACTGAATATTTCCCGCCTCCGCCGAGTTTGGCAATTTTCGTGGTGCGCGATGAAGGCGTTTGCGTGATTATGGGTTGGCCAGCGCAATAGGGAGTCGGCGCTATGCAAGTTTGGTGTCAAATAATGAGTTTGCGTTAACGTCCAACTAGACCACCTCTTAACGCAAACGCTGCTGCTCTGTGCAATTTGGTGACTTTATTGATGCGCACATATTAAGATAAGGTTATCTGAAATCACATGAGAATGTTTTGTGAATATTGTGAATTTCCCCCCACGTTGAGGCAAATCGTCCAATCCATGGGTAACTTGCAAGCGTAGTCAATTAAGTTAAAAACTATTTCACCACTGCTTGTGGTTATTCAATGCACGGACATGAAAGACTGAAGCCAGGAGGCCATCCATCGCTACCGGTCAGTAAGATACACCTGTTAAATAAATATATGTTTGTATGCACATTGTTTTTCTTATGTGAAAGGGTTTTATTCTTTCCATTTGCACTACAGAAAATGGAGTACATAATTGGACGCCGAAGGCCATACCGTGACCAATACCCTGGGTTTGGTAGCCGGTGTTGGCCAGACGGCTATCAGTTCGGCTGTATGCAGTTTCCAGGTGGTTTGTGATGCACACTCCAGGGTGACGCATGTAGGTCTACTGCATGACGAACATAAATGAAACAGGCCTAGTTTTGCAGTTGTTAGTTTTTTATTTATTGCTTTCCATTTAACAATTACATTAAATTAGAAGAAAAGAAACATTGTTTTTTAAGTTGGAAAGCCTACGAATAAGGAAAAAAAGAGATGGTAAAATAAAACCCTTTCTTTCAACAATGTAGGTCTCAAAATATAAACTCAAATCATGAAAATAACAAATTAATGTGCGCCTTGTTTTCCCCCTCTGATTCGTGCGCCAACTTTTCCACACCTCCCACACAAGCAAATTGCTCTCCTCTTTTGAGAAGCGCTCCTGGCGCAGCTGCGCAAAACTGTCATTCATGTCAGGAAATTGCCAATTTGCTATAGCGTTTGTGCACTGGTATTTAAAGGGATAGAAAATAGGTGTTCTGATTGGCCATTATGAAACCAAACCCCCACCACACCCACGTGTATTTTTTTAAAGTTAATCCAACCTCTTTTACAACTGCGCTATCGTCCTAAGTCACGAAATTACAGAAATTGCGTTAGACATGCCCTAAAGTGCCACAGTCCTCACTTTGCGTCGGAGTTACTGACACCGTCCTGATTCACCAAATTATGGCCCATGGTCCCATTTGCCCTTAAAAAAGACATGATGTGTCTAAAGTGATATTTTAAAGTGACCCACTCCAGGTATCATCTTGAGAAGGAGATGGCCCGGATCCACATGCATCCTTTTCCAGGACCTTGCTGGCCTCGGACTTGTACCTGCCCAACCACGTTGCAACATCGTAGTCCTGCTTCATTGTAAAACTGTATAGTAACCACTTTGTTTTTGGTGTCAGACAGGGGCTCAATGTCAAAGTTGTTGAGGGGACTCCTGTCCTTCCCCTCTCTGTAGAGGTTCTAGAACCTCTCCAGGGCATTTGCATTTCTGAAACTGACTTTAAACATGTCAACAGCAGTGGGAACCTTCTCTGGGCAGTTTAGGTCACGCAGCCCAAAGCCCATACCTCGTTGGAGCACTACCCTGCTAAACTCCAGACGAGTCATACTGGTCACTCTCATTTAGTTGGTGGTTTGGTTGGGTGTGGCACCATTGTTGCTTCCTCCACCGGGCCATCCGGCAGTCGCTGGTCCAGTGGCGCCCCTCGTGGCTGTGTCATGGGTCCCCGTTTCAGCTATGGTGGCGGTTGTGGCGCCGCTTCCTTCTCCCTCACCTCGAACCCAGTTCAGATGGACGGCGTTGTGGCGGTCCCTGGTGTTGTTGTTGGACACCACTGGTACCTGCTTTGCCCCAAAAACGCTAGGTGGAGTCCAGCCTTGTCCACTGGCCTGGGGTTCAACTGAAGCCAAAGGTCAAGCCACTGGTACTTCAGTATCCCCACTAGGCCCTCAAGAACAGAGGGAAGGAGATAAGAGAGAAAGAAAAGGTGAGAGACAATAGAGAGGAGGGAGCGCGTTCTAAATAAATCCTCTCCCAAAAACCCTTAGTCTCACACTGAAGCCCAGTGCTCCATATCCAGCCTCTTCCTTCTTCTCTTTTGGTTCTCTTGTCTGACTTAGTATCATGTAAGATGTGCATTTCTATCATTTTTTACAATTCATATTGCAACTGGAAACACAAAAATCCTTTGCCTTCTCTATTTCCACTATAATGGAATTCCATGTTTTTTCCCCTTTGTTTCCATTGCTAAGGGGACCTAGCTGCCTGACGTCTTTCATATGCATTCATCTGTGCTTGTGCACAGGTTTACGTATGTGTCTGATTGCTGATTGTGTGTGACTTGTGTGCATGTGTATGTATGTGTGTGCATGTGCATGTGTGTCTGGGTGTGCACTGAAAGAAGGAAGCAGCATAAAGAGAGATCAGAAGGCTCCCTCGCTCTTGATTTTCAGCAGCGTGTATTTTTGTGTTTGCGTGTGCGCGTGTGTGCGTGTATTGGTTGCAGGCAGGAAGCTGTTGGTGTGGAGTTTTCTCTCCAGGGGCATAAATGTCTTATGGGCTTTACGTGGGTGGCAGAGTGTGAACAGACAGAATGAAAATCAGCAATTTGTGTACCTTGAGCCATTGGTCTATCAGCAGGCTTCCACCTCTTTCACACACAGAGCTTTTTATCCTACACTTTCTCTCTCACAGAGAGAAACTATAGGAGCTGTCTGACCTACACCACCTCTATCACAGAAATAAACCGTTTATTCTGCAAATCTCTGTCTTTACATCATACTGTTACAAGGCGGTCTCTCTGGGAGCAATCTCTGCTTCTGTGATAATGAGAAAGTGTTAAGAACATAAGAATACATAATGACGTTCGGCCCATCTAGGCTCGTCATGTCCTAATCTAAAGAGTATCTAGTACTATATCTAGCCTAGATTTGAATAGCCCAAGTGTTTCTGCCTCTACTACCTGACCTGGCAAGCTGTTCCAGGCATTGACAACTCTCTGTGTAAAGAAAAACTTCCTAATATCTGTGCGGAATTTGTCTTTAACTAATTTCCACCTGTGGCCTCTTGTTCTGCTGACCCCACTTATCTTTGGTATTTCACTTTGTTAATCCCTTTTAGGAATGTAAAAACCTCAATCAAATCCCCCCTAAGTCTCCGTTTGCTAAGCTTAAATAGATTGAGTGCCTTAAGTCTATCATCATAACTTTTACCTTTCATACCATGTATCAGTTTAGTTGCCCTTCTTTGGACTTTTTCAAGAGCTTCTATATCTTTCTTGTAGTACGGTGCCCAGAACTGCACACAGAATTCTAAGTGAGGTCTGACAAAGGCATTATATAACATGAATATAACCTCCTTTGATTTATACTCCATACTTTTTGCTATGTATCTCAGCATCCTGTTGGCTTTTTTCACTGCTGTAGCACACTGCTTTGATGCAGATAGGATTTGATCAACTACAATTCCTAAGTCTTTTTCAAATTGAACAGCTACTAACTTTTCTCCTCCCATAAAATACTCCTGTCTAATGTTTTTATTTCCCACATGCATAACTTTACATTTAGCAATATTGAATGTCATCTGCCATGTATCTGCCCATTTTAGGATTTTGTTTAAATCATCTTGGATTACTTTAGTCTATTCCAAACTGTTTGCCAAACCCCCTTAAAATAAGGTCTGATGCTTCCCCACTCCCACAGCCTGCGGCTTCACTAAACTCCACTGCAGCATGGAAACACTTGCGCAGCCAAAGCACAAGGAGCAGGGATGGAGATCACAGTTTGTCTGCACAGTCAGGAGAACAGGGGGCAGGGTTGGAGATTTCAGGTTGTCTGCGCAGACAGAGGGTTGCATAGATACGTGTGTGGTGCTGGTGTGAATGGTGAATGATTCAATGCAAGCGTAAAGTCTGCTGCATGGGCAGAAATCATTCACCTTTGAACTTGGGACTTCGCTTTCCGTTTTTTCCCCAGACCTCAGGAGTCAGACCTGGCACCATCTCTTAATCACAAACCAATTATGCCACATTTTTCTTGTTGGTGTCATTTGCGTCCTTGTTAGAGGCAATAAGGTAAATTGCTGTACAAGGTTCATATGCTTCATTCACCTGGTGCTCTGGGCAACACCACAGCAATGTGAAAGTGGCAATTCTGAGAGTGCGAGTAATGTAGGTTGCCATGGATATGGGCATGCGCCCCCACAAATGCAACATATACATTGGGCGATTGAAGCAGCTCCACTTTGCCTCTCAAGTCCTCTGTGCAGCATCACTCCGAGGCCGTCAGGCAGCAGCAGCAATAAGGAGGCAGCTCAAAATGCATTTCACCACGTAGGCTTCCAGACGGGTCTGGCACATATGTCTGTCTATATGGAGAACAGGCAACGATAACAAGATAAACCTCCTTCAATTTACTCAGTTGACATCATAGTTCTTATGGAGTTGACAAATTATGTCAGCCATTAAAAAATGTTCACTCTAGCAGTGGTAGGATTGCCATGTAATTGGGAATAATATGACACAAGCAGTAAGGACAGGTGTCACCTGGTGTCAGCCAGCATCTACCAATAATTCCAGGTATTCTACACGATAGGCCTACAGGTTATTAATCCTAAAGTATTAATTAATAATAATAATGGATTGAATAATGGATTTCACCTCATGATCTCAAAGCACTTTACAGTGGGAGGGAGAAATGTAGTATACAGTAGGTGTACACCAGCCAGTGCGTTCATACAGTTTGTATTTGATTGACAGGTACCTGTTCCGCAGTGGAAACCAGGAGCACCCTGGCGACAAGCTGGAGAACACCACTGTGGAGGTCCTACCCTTCTCGGTGAGGGGAAAAAAACATAGCCATAACATTCTAAGAATGTTCTAACAATATTCTGACAATGTAAAAGGAAGCCCCTGTCAACAATTAAATCTTGCACATATACAAACCCTGAATGCTGTCCTGAATGCTCTGTACCATCTATAGAGTACTGCCTTGTGAGTAGGCCACAGTGGGTACTGGGTCGAGTTAGGGATCTTTGTCTATGTGCGTGTGGTGGTAGCAGGGAATCCTGACCTCTTCCACCTCTTCCTAACCGTCATCACAGGGGCAATGCCCCTTTGTCCAGCACAGCCAATCACACGTCTGCCCACTGCCAGGTCTGCCCTCCCTGAGCTCATCTATGGACACATGACCTCATCAGTCACATTTACTATTTGCTTATTGATCGCCACACTCAGTCACTCACTCATTATCAAGGTTATCATTGAAGCTTGTTTGTAATCAGTCAATCTGCCACCACCAAAAAGCTTTGACCCATTAATCTCTAATTACAAATTTAGGACTGTTGGGCTTTCCTGTTGGACAAAAAATATTAATGAGTAAGTATACAATGTGCTTTAATTATTATTAGGTATTGTGTCCGATTCCACCCTAGTTGTTTAATCAGGAGTGTAAGAACATAAGAATACATAATGATGAGAATGGGCCGTTCGGCCCATCTAGGCTCATCATGTCCTAATCTAAAGAGTATCTAGTACTACATCTAGCCTGGACTTGAATAGCCCAAGCGTTTCTGCCTCTACTACCCGACCTGGCAAGCTGTTCCAGGCATTGACAACTCTCTGTGTAAAGAAAAACTTCCTAATATCTGTGCGGAATTTGCCTTTAACTAATTTCCACCTGTAGCCTCTTGTTCTGCTGACCCCACTTATCTTAAAAAATCTTTGGTATTTTACTTTGTTAATCCCTTTTAGGAATTTAAAAACCTCAATCAAATCCCCCCTAAATCTCCGTTTGGTAAGTTTAAGTAGACTTGAGTGCCTTAAGTCTATCATCATAACTTTTACCTTTCATACCAGGTATCAGTTTAGTTGCCCTTCTTTGGACTTTTTCAAGAGCTTCTATATCTTTCTTGTAGTGCGGTGCCCAGAACTGCACACACTATTCTAAGTGGGGTCTGACAAAGGCATTATATAACATTAATATAACCTCCTTTGATTTATACTCAATACTTTTTGCTATGTATCCCAGCATCCTGTTGGCTGTAGCAAACTGCTTTGATGCAGATAGGCTTTGATCAACTACAATTCCTTTTCAAATTGAACACCTACTAACTTTTCTCCTCCCATAAAATACTCCTGTCTAATGTTTCTATTTCTCACATGCATAACTTTACATTTAGCAATATTGAATGTCATCTGCCATGTAATAATGTGTAGTCCCGTATTTAATTGATACGCCTGTTCCCATTTGTGTGCAATTGTTTGGGGGTGAAGGGTGCATCAAATCCAACAAATTTAACTCTTTAGCTCTTTTACTTAAGAGCAGAAACTGTCACAAGGCTGCTTCACAGAGCACAATGGGGAAAATCCACTCAAAAATATAAACATAAACTGCAATAGAAAAGGAAGAGCATTGATAATACAATGACTAATCACATACTACACTGGTATTAAAAGAACAATTTAACATACAGAGGATAAACATGTAAAGACATGGGCATCTATTAAATTTTAAATCCCTACAGAGATGGTATTACAATAGACCGGTTTGCTGGATGCATAATAAGTTTTGTTAGTCTAGTTTGGTCTGATTAATGTTTGTAGGACATAAATAATCTGGTTTGAGGCGAAGTAAGTAAATTCATTGTATGTTGTCCAGATTGGTGCAGATTAACAAAATGCTTTCCATTGGAAATATATTGGATTAGCGACGGAATAGCAAGGTTCTCGTGAATCCCATAATGGGTGGAGCTACCATTTTCTGACCAGCATAGACCAAAGGAAAAATGCTCTCTGTAGGGTAACACTGTGATTTGTCCAGACCAGTGAGTCGCTGATGTCTTGGTTGCTCTGTCTATGTTGGGCCTTGTGAAGCCTCAATTCACTGTGACTGCCTAGGTTCTCCCCTGTGAGCAAGCCAGGGTTGAAAGTGGTGACGAAATTGTCCTTCAGAGGACACGGGAAGGACAACACTCAGGGTGAAGCGGTATCACTGGGCATGCCCACCCCCAGGGGCTGATAGCAGAGCAGCATTCTGTTCCTCTTCCACAGGAGATTGACTGAATATTCCTACGTTCACTGTAGATCCAGAGCTGACCAGGGCCCGTATTCATAAAGCATCTCAGAGTAGGAGTGGTGATCTAGAATCAGGTTTACCCTTTCATGAACTTATCTCATGAACTTATTATGAGCTAAAAGGCAAACGCTGATCTTAGGTCAGCACTCCTAGAAATGCTTTATGAATACGAGCCCAGGTCCTCTGTGTTGATGGGTGTTGATATGTCTTAGATGTGAGAGGGTAGCACCAGTATTCCCTTTGAGCTAGGCTAGGTGTACGTCAATTCTGCATGATTTTTCTCAGTGTCTCTCTGTTGTAGGATGCTGGCTTGCAGACCAAAGATAAGTACAAACAAATAGAGGATCGCTACTATAGGATCGGTGAGTTGGAAAAATAACTTTCCTGGATTTTGTTCCTTTTGCCACTCTTCTATTAAGGGCATAGCAAACCTTAAGCAATACAAACAAGGTGCTCTGCTTTCCCAGACTGCTTCAGCTCAGTGGGTACAACCAGGAAGCACTGCTGTCCCAGACTGCTACAGCTTAGAACATTCCATTCCATTATTGGCACTTGACAGATACTTTATTCCAGAAAAACACACAGAGTGGAAAACCTCAGTACTCCCATCAGGAATACAAAAATAAAGTAGTACCACACAGAAGCCACTGTAACCACTTTTATAACCAGTAACTGTGCAAAGTAGCCGATCAAACCAAAGATTAACATTGTTAACTAAAAAAAATACTATCATTACACTAGTATACTATTAATATAGCAACAGTGAGTACCAGGGTGCGCAGCTGTCTAAAACTGGAGTCGCATGTGCAGTTAAAGCAGGTAGAGGCGGAAGATGGTATCACATTCATGTTTGTGTTATAGTGTCCTCTTTACAGATAGGCCAACAGCACTCCCACACAGCACAGACAGGAATGCTGTCTGTCAGTCTCACTGCCTGATAGATTTGTGCTTTGGCTGTCATCAGTGGCCACTGAATTGCATGCATGTGTCACTGCAGGTCATTTTGAGAAGGGTGTGGCAGACGGGCTGATGGACCCCATCTTTAACCCTGTAGTGGCGCTGCGCCTCACCGTGCTCCAGGACTCCACTGTGTGGGCCATCCTGAGTGAGGTAAGCGTCACTGTCCAATTACACGCTGACTGTGTGTTACTGTCAAGTCACATACTGACTGTGTGTGTCACTGTCCAATTACATATTGACTGTATCTCACCGTCCAATAACAAGCTTACTGTGTGTTACTGTCCAATTACACATTGACTGGATGTTTCACTGTCCAGTCTGCTTGTGTCACGGTGTGTCACAAACAGTCTCTTATGTTTGTGAGCAATCAGCGGTCGATTGGCAGCCGATAGGGGTCACAATCCCCTAGTATTTTTATCTGAAAAGATAATATTATTCTTTTTCTATTTTTGAGCACTTAAATGTAAAGATTTGTATGTTCTCCATTATTATTTATGTCCAGGTTCGGTGGTGTGGGTTGAAGCTGCTCATGAGCATTAGTCTGAAGTCAGTTTCGTGTTTTCACGTGTTTCGCCGTTACTTCTGTGTCTCGCTGTTCATATTACACAGCCCACTGTGCTCACTCCAGAGCCCACTCTGTCTCTCAGACTGTACAGCTTTCATTAGATAATTTAATTACATTTTCTTTGTTATCTCTCTCCCTCTCTCCCTCCCTCCCTCTCTCCCTCTCTCTCTTTCTTTTTCTCCAGATCCACATCAAGAAAGTGGCAGGTTAACAGGTTCTAGCAGGACCATACAGTCAGGGGCCTCGCTCCCAGCCCTTCCCCGCACAGCACGGGCAATGGTGACGTGATGCAAGGCTCCGTCGTCATCCTCTTCTTTGTTCTACCTCGTGTGAATGTGGAAACTACTGTAAAAAAAAAAAAAAGAAGAGACTTTTGAGGGAGTGAAAAAAAAAAAAAAAATCGATTCATGAAAATAGTTGCCCCGATTTGCTAGGCGGGGATACACGTGTTGCAAAAGGGAGATGCTACAGGCACAGTGGGGTGTAGCGTTGTGTGATGCCACCTGGAGAGATGAACTGCATAGGCCTGCTGAAACCCTATTTTTTGAAACGCTGTTTTTGGCGCCTCCACTTGCACAGCAGCGCTATTGCACTGGAGCAGGAGCGAATGACGAGGGGGGTTGTCCTTAGGAAATTAATGCGTTTGATTGTGATTTTATGAAACTGAACAGAACTGGACAGACTTTGAGAGTTTGTCTTTGTGTCATTGTAACACTTTCAACAGAGTTACGTAAAAAGTACAAAACCGCAGCAACCAGGTTGTTTGTTTGGTCGTGTACTGGCATTCCAGGTCACTTTCGGCAAAAGCAAACCAAATTATTTACTCAGATCATGAGTAAATAATTTTTACAGCTTGTTGTTTAATCTTATTTTGTGCTTGTGTCAAAGTCCTTCTTCTGGACAGATCGATAGAATGGTCTGTACGTGCTTTCTCTCTGACTGCGCAGCCCTGTAGCTCAGTGTGCGTACTTGCGCAGAAGCGCAGTTGTGCATATCAGAAAGATGCACCATCTCCATAGTGTGAGCAAGACATGATTTTTGTCTCGTGTGTTGAATGCCATGTTTAGCCAGATATCTTATTTTGTTTCTTTAGATTACCAGTATTGCCACATACATAACTCCTACTTGGACATCCGTACAAGATGCAGCCTTTTGATCTAGATTGAAGGAGTAGGCTATATTATTATTGTGGGGTTAAATGAAGATGACTTAATTTATTGCAAAATAATTTGTACGAGTAGTGATATATTATATTTTTATTCTGTAGAGTTGAAAATGTCTACGTATTTCATCTAATTTTGTTTCTGTCTTAAACTGGATGAACTGTTGCCGTGGTCCCCTCCGAGACGTTGTCTGTCGCTGTGCAGTGTTGAGGAAGGCATGTCAATGCTGTGCACGTGTGCCTTAAACTCCCAAGACCCCAGGATTTGGACCAGGGTCTGGACAGCTGGAAGGAGTGTTTTATTGATTTAAAGTCGTGTAACAGGGCTCTTGTCCATACGCAGAGGTGGTGTTCTCCTGCTTGGCGGCGCGCTCTGATTTATTTAAATGATTTATCTGATTGATCGGCCCCAGTAGACTTGGCGGCTGCATTTTCATTTGTCTCATTATGGCCTGACTCGCTCAGTGCAGCTAAGTTTTCCCATGAAGGAAATAAAAAATAAATCAGTTTAACTGATGACATTTCAGCTTTAGATGCCCTGCACTGTGCCAGTAACCTGGGCAGCATCTATATTTTACTCATTTTTCGTCGCTTGAGTAAAATCAAATCTATGTAATTCTGAAATCCTCCATTCATGCCGTCACGTTTGATGTCGTCTCCACGACAACGGCGTTGTTAGTGGCCCCGGCCATTGATCCGTGTTGCTTTATTTTGTTCTTGGACGACTGTTTGTAAATTCTTGTAAATTGTAAAAAGCATCGTTGGGCTTTGTAAGGATAGGTTTGACAGGGAAAGAGGGTTCGATTTATACTTCTATGAAGAATGCTGTATTTCTGTCAAAAGCGTTTAGCTAAACAGGAATTCCTCTTGTAAATATTGTGCATTACATGATTGAAATTTAAATGATATTTCAATTCTAGATACTCTGAATGCCCACTCAGAATTGACTTTTTTTCAGTGACCATTAACGGTTTGCAAAGAGATTGAAGAATTTGAACACATGCCATTTATGGACTTGATATGGAGGGGATGGGTTTGATTAGGGGAGCTTGATTTGAGTGATGTACTTACTGTTTGCTCACACACACACACACACACACAGGTTTATGCACCAGACCTGGTTCAAATACACATTTAAAATACTTGAAAGTATTTGAAAACACATCTGCAAATCCCTAAGAATTTTCAAAGAAAACTGTTACTAACCAAAACGTACAATCATATGAGGTAATAATTTTGTCCTGCCTATTTTTTAGAATGTGTTTCCTTTAAAATGTCAGTAATCTGCAGGGGTTTTACTGGTGTATAAAGGGTTCAATTATATCAAAATATGTATTTGACCCAGGTCTGGTATGCACAATCACACATACACACATGTACAATAGCACACAAACACAAATGCATCCAAAAAAGCTTTATTTTCCTCATCACTGTTCTCCAAACACTTTCCTTCATACACTGAAGCTCACTGGATGCTCAGCTACCCCTCACCCCTCAGGTACAACACCTGTCAGAGTGCCACGCCCAGTACATTCCCCAGTCAAACCTCCCCTCCCACACCTGTAGTCCGCTAGCCTGACCCCGTCATGTGCCTTTGTTGTGTGTCTATGTGCCTCAGAATCAACATGACATTGCTGAAATAAACCGGTTAACCACGTGAGCTCAGAATGTTTCTTTATTTTCATCCTTACTGTGATTAAGAACCCTGTCTTTTTTCCTCCAGCCTTTATGATATGCACTCTGTGTTATCATTCCACCATGACCATGTAAGTCACTCTGATTCAGATGACTCTTCCAAATTAATTATAATTAATAAAATAATAATAGTACATTATTATTAAGGTATAACTAACACCATCAAAGGTGTAGGAGCAATTGTTGCAATTTCCTCTCCGAGGATCTGACGATTGCTGATATGCTGCTTTGTCAGAGCTTCATTGAGTCTTAATTTTCATTCAACAATTTGTATGAGTGAAAATGCTTAATGTTAATGCTTTTGGCTTACCCACAGCCCTTTCCAGTCAGTAATAAATGTGTTCAACTGATCTCCTCCCACTAAGGTTTTCCCCCCTTGTCAAGCAAGTTAGGTGGCACCCTTGCTGTGTGTTTGCCAGGTTGAGCTCTTATTGACCCCTAGTGGTTACTACTGTGTATGACAATGGCTCAAGCCCTTGCACAAGTGAAAAATTATTTTCTTGGATAAAATACTGTTAGAGATCATCTTACTTTCATTTTGGTGTCTATATTTGGTCACACCTTCTCACAGGTACTGTGTTTAGGCCTAATCTCTCCCCAGTTTTGCACTCTTTCACAGGCACTGTATCTCTCACGCAGGTACTGTATTCTCACTCATGTTTTTCACAGATCTTGTAATCAAACACCTATGGTCTATCACAGGTGCTATATTTAAAACCCCCCCTCATATTACAATCACTTCTGGGGACATCTGGTAAAATAAAAAGGTGCTCTGACAGAATTAGGAATGTACACACAGAGCGAATCTCCTGCACCAAATCAACATTTCCATCTGAATCTCCATGTATATCCACTCCCCTCTCTATTAAACTGAGAAATTCAAAGCATTGGTCATATCAAAAAGATTGAAAAACAAAACAAAAAAAAAGTCAATATACTGTATGAACAATCCACAGCTTTCATATCTACAGTGTAATGTTATGTACAAGCTTTACACAAAAAAACCCTTCCCAGCCTTCTCCAAATAGAATGAAAAAAACAAACAAACAAACAGGTGCAGTCCTCTGGACCACAGTTCTGTTCAAGAGTCCAGTCCATCAGCGAGTGCTTCCGGTGGTGCTTTACCGGACGCGGAACTTGTAGAACCAGCACAGGCCACGCGTGAAATTCCACCCCAGGCAGAGAGAGAGGATGTAGAGCAGGCCCAACACTGCGAATGGGTACAGCAGCACTACTGTGTTCTTCAAGAAGGGCAGCGCTAGGAGGCAGGCATGGAGAGAGACAGGGTCACAGAGAGGACCGCAACAGATTCAAACCAGCAAATGGCAGGCATATCCAATGAGGTGTTCAGTAGGCACAGCACCACAAAATATTTCCTAACGGGGCCATATATATTTTAAATATACAGTGGTGAGAAAGTTTGTGAACCCATTGCATTTCTGCATAAAGTTGACCTAAAATATGATCAGATCGTCATCCAAGTCCTTCTAAAAGATAAAGAGAAGCCGATTAAACAAACACAAAAAATTGCCTTTTTAAAATGTATTTGCTGAGCAAAATGACACATCTAAATTCTTTGTTGGAAAAAGTATGTGAACCTCTAGAATTATCAGTTCAATTAAGTCAGGTGTTTCAATCAATGGGATGACCATCAGGAGTGAGTTTGGGTGGCCCTGCCCTATCTTTTATTAAAAAAAACAAAAAAAAACCTGGGTCTTCACTATCAAAGTCTGGTCTTCACCACAGAGGTTTGTGCCATGCCTCGATCAAAGGAGATTTCTGAGGACCTCAGAAAGAGTTGTTGATGCTCATCACGCTGGAAAAGGTTACAAAACCATATCGAAAGAATTTGGGCTCCACCAATCCACTGTCAGGCAGTGGATGGAGAAAATTCAACACCAATGTTACTCTCCCCAGGAGTAGTCGTCCAACAAAAATCACTCCAAGAGCAAGGCGTACAATATGCAAGGTCACAAAGAACCCCAGGGTAACGTCTAAGGATCTGCAGGCCTCTCTTGCATTGGCTAATGTCAGTGTTCATGAGTCCACCATCAAGGAAGCACTGAACAAGAATGGTGTGCATGGGAGGATAGCAAGGAGGAAGCCACTACTCTCCAAAAAGAACATTTGCTAAAGATCACCTGGATGCGCCAGAAAACAATTGGAAGAATGTTATGTGGACGGATGAATCGAAAATATAACTTTTTGGCTTAAATGACAAACTATATGTTTAGTGAAAACCAAACACTGCATTCCAACATAAGAACCTTATCCCAACCGTGAAACACGGTGGTGGCAGTATCATGGTTTGGGGCTGCTTTGCTGCCTCTGGACCAGGATGGCTTGCCATCATTGACGGAACTATGAATTCTGGATTGTACAAGCAAATTCTACAGGAGAATGTCAAGGTATCCGTCCGTGAACAGAAGCTCAACAGAAGGTGGGTCATGCAGCAAGACAACAACCCTAAACACACAAGTTCTTCCAAAGAATGGCTGAAGCAGAATACATTTTGTGTTTTGGAATGGCCAATGTCCAATAGAAATGTTGTAATAATAATAATATATGCCATTTAGCAGACGCTTTTATCCAAAGCGACTTACAGTAGTGAATGCATACATTTTTCAGTATATGTGGTTCCAGTGGGAAATGAACCCACAACCTAAGCGTTGCCAATGCCACGCGCTACCTACTGAGCCACACAGAACCACACAGTTGTGGCAGGACCTGAAGCGAGGAGTTCATGCCAGGAAGCCCACTAACATAACTGAGATTAAGCAGTTCTCTAAGGAGGAATGGGCTAAAATACCTCCAAGCCGATGTGCGGGACTGATCAACAGTCACCGGAAACATTTGATTGAAGTCATTGCTGCTCAAGGGGGTCAGACCAGTTACTGAAAGCAAAGGTTCACATACTTTTTCTAACAAAGACATTTAATGTTGGATCATTTTGTTCAATAAATAAATGAAAAAGTAGCATGGTTTGTGTGCTATTTGTTTAACTGGGTTGTAGGACTTGTATTTGTAGGATGAAGATCTGATCACATTTTACATCAAATTTATGCAGAAACGCAGAAAATTCTAAAGGGTTCACAAACTTTTTATCGCCACTGTACTTTACATAAAACATCTAGCTCTGGATGTTTGCCTCTCATTACCAGCTTTACAGAAATCTTTGCAGAGCCCAGATCATTGAACTTATCCTCGATCTCCTGGATAGCTATATTTTTGCTATTTTAATGCTTCTCTTAGCAATGATCGGCTGAAGCGGTTTATGTTCATTAATGCTCTTACAACCCGTGGTAAGAAAACACAATTTATAATTGTAATTGTTGGTTTGAAAATAAATCGTAAGGTGGGATTTTTTTGTGGGATCCTCATTGTGCGAATGGTAGTTCATTCTCAAGGGACTCGGGGGGTCATGATGGTTTTTCCCAGGCCTCACCGTTGTAGCCCAGGAAGGTGATGTAGACGTAGTAGCCGATGGCCGTCAGCCACAGTGTGTTCCCCACAAAGTACCCCAGGAACCACTCTGTCTCAGTGACCACTATGTCTGCAACACAGGGAGAGACAGGAGTCAAGACAAGTACATTCCATAGAAAAGTGTAATACCCAACTGACTTGTCTCTGTCTGTCAATATACTTGCATGTCTGCCTGTCTACCTGCCCATCTTCTTGTCTGTCTGTCTTTTCTGTCTGTCTGTCCACATGCTTGTCTGACTAGATGCTAGCCGGTCTACATGCCTGACTGCCTGCTTTCTGTCTTAATATCTGTCAGTCAGTGTGTGTGCATATATATGTATTTAGTGGTGTGTGTGTGTGTGTGGTGCTCCAGTGCTGGACTAACGGTTGATGAAGAAGAGCTGCAGGAAGTGCAGGATGACCAGGAGGGGGTAGAAGGCGTTGAGGTGCACGTCGAAGGCATAGCCCCACTCCACATCATAGTCCTTGCTCGGGTGCTTCATCAGGTATTTATTTGTGACCCCCCTGAAGGCAGGAGAAAAGGACAGATAAAAGGCATGCTGTAGAAAAGCTTCAGTGTCACCTCGGTACAGATACGGCAGCCAATCTGGAGAGGTCCTTCGAATGAAAAGAAACGTTTTACACCTCCAGTTCTAAAGTACAAAAAAAAGCTGAATGAGTTCTGAGGCAGAAATATTTTAAACCCTTTTAGACTGAATATTTTGGTACTGAAGTCATCACGCAATACATTATGTTACACAATGACATGTGGAAAACAGTGAAAAGGTGCATTGCTTTTCCTCACCACATGAGGGTGGAGATGAGCAGCCCCACCCCAATGCAATCGATGAACACCACCCAGAGCAGCAGCTTCAGCGTCTCCAACAGACCCATGTCCAGCACGAAGCCAAAACCCACTGTTGACACTGTGGAGAGAGCAAGAGGGCACAGCTTTCACTGCACACACCCTTTTAAAATGACACAGCACACGTAGCACAGCAGAAGTGCCAGAGCTTCAATGGAGGTCCGAATACTGGACACAGTCGTAATTGGCATCATGCACTCGTAATCGAAAAAGGCTGGCAGTACAACACTGATGACACAGAGAGGATTCAAAGCAAGGCTTTGAACTGCTGTGTGCTGTAAACAGAAGAAGGCCAATACTGGCTAAATTATTTTGGTACAGCTTCACTTCCAGCAGGGAAGAGGGGGGAGGCAGCGGTCTAGACTATAGGGCTCAGACCTTTTATGGGCTGAAATACTTTGGGGCCTCACATTCCCAAAACGCTTAAAACCATTTGTACACCAAGGACACAATTTCTGAGGCTGCACATTATCCATGTCCCTGAGTCAGTCACTGGGCATGCCTACATCTTTGGTTCATTTTCAAGGCTCAGTGAAGCAAGACACTTAAGGAGGAGGAATTGTTTTGGCATGATGACTTGCAGGCCCTCCAAGGGTGGTGCATGCCCTTGTGTTCATGGTCACATCCCATTTGAGTTTATCACGACACTCAATGATATTCATGTCATGTGTGGACTTTCTCACCTACGTCGTATCCGTCCCCCGGTCTGTCTATGGACTGAATCGCTATCTGTCTGCACAGGCTCCATGTACAGAACCTAGGAGACCATTCTATGTGGGGGAAATGCACCCATGGAAGGCAAAGGGCACATAGCTTACCACACAGCCAAATGCTGAGCAGCACCAGGAACGCGGGGTCATCGCGAGCCCACTGGTCCTTGGTCTGTTTCCTGTAATGGAAATTTCGGTAGACCCTCTGCGGAGAGGTGAACAGGTAGAGCATCTGCCAACTAGCAAACTCGAAATCCATCTGTCTGAAGCGAAAGAGTCGCCGCAGGTACTTGTAGCGCTTAGCACCTGCCGTGTGTCGTGCCGCGTCCCTGGCGCTCAGGCTGCCATTGTCCTGGCTCAGGGGGGAGTAGGACCTGGTCGGCAACATTGTGCTGCAAAAGATAAAAAGTAAGGAAACAAGTTGTCGTGAATTAGTCCAATGATATTATATCACAAATGAGCAGCGGATTATAAGGACGCAGCTTTTGGCAGCGTTAAACTGTGCACAATATTTTTTCTGTAATGATTCACCTCTTACCTGACACCAGTGCTGAATTTTAAATATGTGAATTATTACACACCAGCGATACATGGACTATAATCATATCTCTAGACCCTATATTTCTAGACCGTTCGGACTAATGGTCATTTTTGACAGCTGAGATAATGCTGAAATCCAGTCCAATAAAACAGCTTTATTTGTTCCTAGGTACTGTGGTGTCCCTTGGGGTTGGTCGACACTCACGGACCTTGCAGAGGGTGTAGGCAAATTAAATAACCAGGAGGAGGCAGTATTACAAACAAAATGACATTTTATTCAATTAATCTTGACAAACACAAAAAGAAGGGCAGGGTATTTGGGGGGTACCAGATTTCCCCGACAAAAACACAAAGTCCACAATCCTTACTCGTCGTTGTTATCCGTAATCCAGTCCAATCCCAATCCAGTCCAATCCCAATCCAGTTCCTCAATCCAGTCCAAACGTCCGTACACAAAGCGAGGTCCTCAAACAATCCAATTTAACACACAGGCAGCAATCCAAAACACTTCTCTTCAAAACACTCTTCACAACCACCAACCTACTCCGTCCCAGTGTGACAGGAGTCAGTCCTTTAAATAGGCCTCCAAATAGCCTTCAGCTGTCCGTAGTCCCAATCGCTTGACTTCGTTCAGGTGTGGGATTGTGGGCTGCTGGGAAATGTAGTTTTTCAGGCTCCAGTGGCTCCAATGTGTTGAAGGGCCAGGCAGCAATTTCCTTGGGCTGCCACACACCCTCCTCCTCAGCTCTGACCTAGGGAGCCCCCTTCTCCAGGTCCACTCAGGAAGTGTCCCCCCTGGATCAAACGTCCGGATTCCATCATCTCCATTCACTGCCTGAAAAAGCATCTGCAAGACGTTAGCGAATGACGCAAATTGCTCACCTTAACCGCCACCAACCGGCCATATGTGGGTAATGCATCTGGGCTCCATGGATCGAACAACCACCCCTCGGGCTCTGGGCTTCACCAACGTTCCATGGCTCCGCCAGTGCACTTTGTGCCGTTTCTGAATCCGGTGACCTTGTGGTAGCCTTTTCCGCCACTTCCACTCTGCTTCCTGGTGGTCAGGTTCAGCAACTGGGGAAAACATGCTCCTCAACACACAGTTCATTTCATTCTTGGATTTCTTTTCCACATTTGTCTTCAAATCGCCTTTCCATAAACCTTTACTACAGTCATTCCATTTAAACATCCACCTGTTCCGTTCCCCGTTTCTCGTCAGACGAGAATTTCTAAACTCCATTTTTCTTCTCCGTCTTTTTAACTTTAGCGGAAGAGACGGACTCACATCAGGAGAGGGTCAGGTGTTCCACCAGGCCTCAGCCATAGTTAAAAGGCTTTCTTCCACACTGTAGTCCCACCATAGCTCATCCCCAGCATGCTGTCCCTCCAGTTCACCTCCAAGGTCTGGCCGGCTGAGTGGGACTGAGGACCATCGCTCCCACTTCGATTCCCCCATCTGGTCATTATCTCCTGTCAGCTCTACTGGCAAGATCTCCACCTGCGTGCTAGAATCTTTTACAATGGGCATAAGGGGCACACATTCCAATTCCTCACTCACCCTATCCAGTTTATCCTGCAGGTAAATCAGTTTCAGTTTGGATTTTCAAGGTGTCCACAAAGGAGGTTACTGTGGCCTGGTGCTAGGCTTCTTTTTGATCCAGTCTCTTACTCAAGACATGAAGTTTCTCTCGCAGGACAGGGAGTTCTTCATTCTGCCTTTGTTTGGCCAGGAGGGCTGCAAAGGTGGTTCGGTGAAATTACTGCAAAGCCAGAATATTTTCTTCTTGCTTTACAGAATGGTTCTGCAGATTCAATAACCCCATTTTGACTCCCTCCAACTGTCCAAGCTGCCGTGCTTAGTTGGATCCTCACCTCGTCCAGCTGCGCCTCCAGCTCCCGCCTTCCCTCACGCTCTTGCTCCGCTCGGCTCTGGAGTTGCTCTGCCTCAGACACGTGTCTCCGCTGCTTTCCTCAGCTCCGCCTCCTCCTGAGCGAGGTTGGTCTGTACCTCCTGCAACACCCTGGTATATTCCTCTTTAGCCTGGTCCTGAGGTTTCTGGATATCCAGACACTGCAGATGCTTTCCCTTCAAAATCTGTGTTAGGTTTCTCACCTCTTATTCCAATTCCAGGCTGTGTGCCTCCACACATCTCACCTCAGTTTCAAGAGATACCTTTTCATTCTCCAGCTGCACAGCCATGTTCCCCAGCTTCCCCAGGGAGTCAATGTGTTCCTCCCGCAATTTCCCCACGGCCACCAGGTGGCGCTCCCACGAGGTCCCCAACTGAACCGTCGTCCTGTACAGCTCCGTCTGGGCACTCTGCAGCTGTTGGACCTCCTGGAGGGTGACTCGCCATCGGTCCTCAACCATGACCACCCGTTCTTCACCAGGTTTGCTTTCTGGTGTTTCTGGATCACTTCCTCTTTGTCCTTGATCACAGCTATTGCCTCTCCTGACTCTGCTTCCAACCCGCAAACTTCTTAGCCATTTTGGATTCCCTCTGCTGTGTTTGTGGCTTACTTGGGTTCTTTTTGCCCTTTTCTCCCCTAGGGGGCACCACAGAGTAGGAGTGGCCATTTTCCTTTTGGACTTGTCTGTCCTTTGGGTCCTCTCAGCCAACTTCTCCCTTCCAGTCGCACTCACTGGGTTGGTGCCCACATCCCAGGCAGCATAGGCATTTGTGGATTTCCCTTTGTGCCAGCTGGGCCTGCTCCTTGTCCCGAGCCTGCTGATGCATCGTCCTCACAACTTCAGACACGGTCGCCAGGCTTGTCATCAGGAAATGCCCGTCTTTGGGTGTGCTCTGGCATCCGTAGGAAATCCGCAATCACCTCTTGTTGATCGGGTGACAGGTGTCTTTTCCCATCTCTCTCTAGCCAGGAGATCTTCTGGGTTCAAAAGCTCCATTTTAATTTTTTTAGTTGTACTACCTCCTCATGCCTATATGTGATGCCCTCTGCCCACATTCTCCACCATATTGTGGTGTCCCTTGGGGTTGGGAGACACTCACAGACCTTGCAGAGGGCGTAGGCAAGTTAAATAACCCGGAGGAGGCAGTATTACAAACAAAATTACACTTTATTAAATTAATCTTGACAAACACAAAAAGCAGGGCAGGGTATTTGGGGGGGAATCCAAAAGCACAAAGTCCACATTCCTTACTACTTGTTGTTATCCGTAATCCAGTCCAATCCCAATCCAGTTCCTCAATCCAGTCCAAACGTCAGTATACAAAGCGGGGTCCTCAAACAATCCAATTTAACACACAGGCAGCAATCCAAAACACTTCTCTTCAAAACACTTTTCCAGCACTCTTCACAAACACCAACCTACTCCTTCCCAGTGTGACAGGAGTCAGTCCTATAAATAGACCTCTGAATGACTTTCAGCTGTCCGTAGTCCCAATCGCTTGACTTCGTTCAGGTGTGGTACTGCAGACTGCTGGGAAATGTAGTTTTTCAGGCTCCAGTGGCTCCAATGTGTTGAAGGTCCAGGCAGCCATTTCCTTGGGCTACCACAGTACGTTCTCGTTTTTCCACATAATTTGTGTCATTGTGGTAATGTCCCAATGGTATTGAATGTGTCAAATGGAATATATTGTCAAGGTGAACGCCATGGAATCAAGAGTCGAGAGACTTTGCTTTTCCATTACAGTGCTCTTCTTTATTATAATAAAGCGTGAGGCACAGGGAAGTACCCCTTTTGCATTTCTGTCTAAACGCATTCACACTCAATGACGGTGGACGACATGAAATATGCTCATACAAACATTCATACGAGGGGAAAAGGGGCTTTCACTCAAACAACATAGCAATTTCCACATTTGAACTATGTGAATATAGCTAGCTAGACATTTACAGGTTTAACCGGCCGCAAGGGCCCCTGGGACATAAGGTAGCTTTGTAGCCTGCGGCTACCTAGCTTAGCCACCTTGGATGCTACAAAAAAACAAGATAGCGGGCAGCTAGCATTCCTGTGGCTAGGCTAGCCGCCCACCGTTACACTACCACCCGGTTTTTAAAATGAGCAACACCCCTGCTGCATATGGCCCAGTCCACCTGAACAAAGTTCGTGAACCACGCCGGTGGTCTCCAATGCCTCCCACCCTGTCATCGAGGTGGCGATGTTTGGCTGGGCTCAGGCGATGATGATGTCGGCGGTCGGGACCCGGCGGCAGGGTGGCGGTGAGTCACTGGGGAGCGGAGGTAGGTCCACAGCAGGCTAAGAGTCACTGGGGGGCGAGGATAGCCCTGTGGCAGGTGGTCGAGGGGCATTCTTCAGCACCCAGGTATGGTGAGTCGATCGCGGTGTAGCACCACTACTCGTCGCCGTTGGTGAAGTCGGAGTTTGTAGACCATCTCTGACAGCCATTCCAGGACAGGACAGGGGCCTTCCCAGTCGTTGTCTAGTTTTGGCGACCGACCCTTTCTTCTGCGGGGGTTAGAGACCCCCACCCGTTCGCCTGCTTGGAACTCACAGCCTGTGCAGTGTGCACCATAGTTCATTTTCTGTCATTGCTCCGCCCCCTGCTGATGGTCGTGAGCTAGCTGGTGTACGTGATTGAGGCGGTCTTGCAGCTGGTGGGCATGCTCGAGCCCAGGCTGGCGGGACAGTTCCTGGAGCTGTGGAGACCTTGCGTAAGCGGTCGAAGGCATCTTGGTTAACAGAAGACCATTTAAACCGCTGTCCCTTTTCAGTCAGCTGATGCAGGGGGCGGGCGATGTTAGCAAACCCTGCAATGAACCTCGCAAGATGAAGCCTTGTTTGCCGCAGTAGGAGCAGGAGGTGTTGGAGTGTGCTACTACCCTAGCTGGCTCAGTTTCGTCATCGCTTTCTGCCTCTCCGCTGGCTGCGCGGACCGCCGGTGTGCAGGTGTTTCCTCATCTAGGATTACCTCCAATTCCTCCGCCTTAGCCAAGGCCTCGTTCAAGTTGGTGGGCCAAGTGATCCGGACTTGTTGCCTGAGGCTCGCTGGTCTTAATCCCCTCAGGAAGGTGTTGAGAGCCAGGCTGTTGCGGACTTCTGCTGGATGTTGGGGGTAGGATCGCTGGGCCAGGCGCTGAACGTTGGCAGCGAAGAGTCCAATGCTTTCTCCGCTTCGTCTCTCTCTCTGGTGCAGCTCTTCCTTGAGTGCGAGGAGTAGTGTCATTTTGCGCCTTAACAGTGTTGTGCAGAGGAGTTGGTAGGTGGGCTTGGTGTTGGGACCCAAGTCCAAGAGTGCTTTGAGAGCTTCTCCCTCCAGGGCCGCTGCCAGCCTTATGCCTTTCTCCGCTTCGCTCCACCGCTTCCGCTATGAAGCGAAACTGGGTTGTGTATGCCTCCCAGTCACCTTTCCCGTCATAGTGGCTCTGTCGAGCTGCTCAGGGGAAGCGATCGTTCGCCCGAACTAGGACCAGTTGGCGCGGGTGCTACCAAGTCGACAACTGCGAGAAAGCCCTGTGCCTTGCGACCGCTATCTCCGGCTGCCGACAGGAAAGCGCCGACTGTCGGGCAGGTAGTAGCGTGGCGACCGCTCGCCCTGGGCTCACTACCCGTGGCTACTTTGCTGGCAGTCAAGCGGCCTCCCACTCTGACCTCGCTAGCTGACGTTAGCATGTCATCCATGTAGCCAAGTTCCCCCATCTGCAGCAGGAACTCCCTCAGCAACCCCAGGAGTGAAGTCTTCCTTTTTCGCCCAATAGTCTTCTTTTCTGGACGTCTCTCTTCTTCCATTCTTCTTATTTTGGCATCGTTCATTCATCTTCTGACACCAGTGTAGCGGTGAACGCCACAGAATCAAGAATCGAGACTTTGCTTTTCCATTATAGTGCTCCTTCTTTTTATTATAATAAAGCGTGAGGCACAGGGAAGTACCCCTTTTGTATTTCTTTCATACAGGAGTCATTGGGTGGCTAGATTAGCTGCCCACCGTTACAATATCCATGATTCTTCTGTTCTCAACCAGACATAGGCTATTACCAACGATTCGATTTTCACACATGTAGCTTTCATATTTACATCCATGAGGTTATTACGTTCTCTTCTGTGTTTAAGTATGTCGCAATAATATTAGATTTTGTATTTGTATTTATAATTAATGTCTCGTGTTTTTAAATCATATATAATGTATAATAATAGTATAGGTTCAATATCCATTACAGATTAACTATTGTTGTTGGTGTCATGCGACTTGTCTAATGCCTTAAAACGTGAGATAGATGCGTTAACGATATTTATTCGTCTCGTGAAAGTAACACTAGCAGCACAGCAAAGCCTAACAATACGGTCCTAATTAATCTTTCTAGAGAAGATTAGTTATAGAACCAAAACATGCACAACCACATGTCGGTCTTAGCTAGCTACGAGTACAAGATAGCTAGCTACTGTACAGCTATTTAGCTAGCTTTAGCACTGTACAGTACCTACTTAGCTAACTAGCAGGTGGTATTGTTCAGTTTTCAGGTTATGACAGCTAGCTAGCGTTAGGTTGCAAATCATGCATTGGCGTTTTGTGGTTTTTCGACAACAAGATACATAATATGATATAACACATCGAATCAAAAAGCTAACTAGCTAATCAGTTATTTTAGGGCCACCATGTACCCTAGCTACCTTTATTAGCTAGCTAACGTTACACCCTTTGAACCCGACTGCTTTGTTACCATTTCATTAGCTAGCACATACCGACCTTGTTGTGCATACAAAACCCAGAAACATCGCTTTGAAACTTACCTGCAAATATAGCAGAACCACCGAACTTCCCAGAGTGCGTTTTTAGTACTGAAAACTCCAGACCTGCTGCTTCTTGCTGCTGTGTTCCTGTCACAAACTGAACACGTAGGCAACGACGTGTTTGCGTCAGCGTCCTGCATTCTGGGAACTGTAGTTACAACGTCACATTATGGAAAATAACGAGTTTTTTTTATAAGAAAATGGGCTATATTGACCAATTGTTCTCAAATGCACTAATACGTGATCTTTTTTCATTTATTCACATGATTGTTGTGGTAAGGATTTGAATTAACAACAAAGCAAAATGTACCCGGATCCACATACACATACACTTCCTCGATCCCATAATGCTTTGAGAACTGACTGTTCATGACTCTACTTTCATAATAAGCAATTTAGCTAGCGAGCTAATGTTAGCTATTTTGTCATAAAGCTACGTAAAAGGATTATTATCATATTTGAAAAGTTTGTTCGTTTATAAAAATGCCCAAATATTACGAGGAGAAGGAAGAAGATAACAGAGCATGTTCGGGAATAAGGGAGGACTTCAAATCGTGTCTCCTTCAACACGATTGCGTCGTTAAGGTAGCGAGCAAGCTATAATACTCTTATAGTACTCTTTACAATTATTATTATTATCTGCTAAATATGAGAATACAATCGTGTCGTTTTAGCTAGCTACTTATTTAAAGGGAAATGGGGCGTCATTTGCTATCTACGCTAACGTCCATGTTTACTCCGACTTTTAGTCTCTTGTGATGTTGTCTGTTCTCAGGAGGGAAAAAGGCCGAGTGAATGTTTGAAGGAAGGTCACTGCAAAGGTTTGCAAGTGTCGTTTTTCGAGTGCAAGAGATCAATGGTAAGTACACGGACCATTTCCAACATTCCTTCACTGGAATTTATTTCACCACAAGAGGGCGGCAAAAGATTCTCTATAGAAGGGCGCATCGTTTCATGTGACCCAGACAAAAATATATAATGTTCATATGAATGTTCAGATCAACACCTCTGTACGTATGATAACGTATAATTTAATCAAACCATTCATTTGTATTGAATGTTAAATGAGTGTGTGCATATATCAATTATATTACAGTTGGCCAATTGTTATATTATTATGGCAGTGTATTAGGGTTAGGGAACTGGACTTCAAAGGTTGAGGGTGCCACTCCCAGATGGGGCACTGCCTTTGTTCTCTTGAACAAGGTACTTAACCTGAATTGCTTCAGTAAATATCCAGCTGTATAAATGGATTGTGTGTTAAAAAAATTTACCGTGTAAGTTGCTTTGGATAAGAGCACCTGCTCAATGCCTAAAATGTAAAATATCTCAAATGTACTACAGTATCAAAAATTTGCCATGTAGAAATTTCGGGCAGCGCATTGTGGATTAAGCACAGTACGCTTGTTCTGAGGTGATTATGGGCTGCGGTCTCAAACCGCTTTTTTAAATCCGCCTGTGTGACCTACTTTGCCTCAATTTCACCGGTAAAGAATTGCGTCAATATAAATGAAGCACTTTTGCTGAACAAGCAATCCGTACCACGGCATCGCATATTGGCTGCCTCAAAGTTTTGAAACGTTTCAACCAACTGCTTAAGAATTAACCTTTAAAGTGCACTGCAGGGTGGCTGGGATCTGGGTCGATAGCTCTGTAACCATTTCATATCTTCACGAAAGTTGACACAGCCCGAGGCAACATTTCAAATTCATTTCTTGGGTCATTCATTATATGTGGTTATCTCTGGCATTATCAGTTAACATTTAAGCCCCTGTATTAGCTTACATTCAATCTTCTGGTTCACCCATTTTTCAGATCGATACAAGATCACGATTTCGAGGACGAAAAGGATATTGACTGATACCAATGGAGGCACCTGCACAAAGGAGTGGCCCGGATACTGGTTGCACATAATTTATTGATGCAGTCAAATTAGTTTTGTGTCAACTGAACTGTTTATTTTCCCAAAAATGTATTTCTGCCATGTAGATGCAAGATTATTTTCTCGCTTGAGTGATATTGCTGGTTCAAATTTGAATACCAAAACATGAATATGCCATAGAAAAGGAGCTGACCAACAATTTATTATTTTCTAGAAAAACAATGCCCCTCTCGACAACAAAGCCAGCATTGCAGGACATAATTCCTTTGAAGGAACCCCTCCCGAATCTGAAGGGAGTGGTCTGTATCTGGCGGTGTCCAGAAAATTCTGCTGTGGAGAATTCCACAGAATGCAGGCTAACTGGTTGGTTGACTGGACCAAGCAGCACTGAAAATACTCTCAAATCCTTAATTAAAAGTCTTTTTTCCAAACAAGCAAAGGGTTTCCTTTTGTCAAGGTGGCAGAAGGCTGAAGTAGCACTATAGCTGTTTTGATTTTTGGTAGAATCCAGGGGCTTTTACCTCCATGTAAAATATTTGTACAAATGTGAAAGATTTCGATCTAGAATAATAAAAGGTGTTACAAAAGTAAAGTGGTCTGTCTTATCAAGTATATTTCAAATGCATTAAAAAAAAGCAAAAACAATTACTTGGAAAATAATATAATATACGCCATTTAGCAGACGCTTTTATCCAAAGCGACTTACAGTAGTGAATGCATACATTTTCAGTATATGTGGCCCCAGTGGGGATTGAACCCACAACCTAAGCGTTGCCAACGCTGTGCTCTACCAACTGAGCCACAGAGAACCACCAAAGAAATGACCTTCACAGACATTGATGTTAGTCTTGTTATTTATTCAATAAACTTTAACCGTTTCATACTTCTCACAATATATAGTGTCAAATTGAATGAAAAAGGCTACATTCAGGAATTTCCTTAAACTTGTCAGATGATGTCAGACCATGTCCCTGCCCGATATGAGAATACCTGCACACTGCTATTATGCTCCCAGATGTTTATTTGCATTCATCTGTGAGCAGTTTCAAGCATTGCATCTTTGTGAGATAAAATAAGTTTACAATGGTGGAAACATTGTCCCTGCTCAGGGATTAATGCAAATAAAAACACTTGGGAAAAACACTTTCCTTACTTTAGATTATCATTTTTTCACCAAGCAAACTGTAAAAGTCTTCTTAATAATGCTGCCATGAAAAGCCAAGATCACTGTCCCCCGAGACATAAAACTGCATATTGCATTACATACATCAAATCTTCAAAATATCAAAAACATTTCACTCATGGTTCAATTCTTTAGATTTTGAAACACTTTCACAGTGTAGGAAGAGAAACTTTAGCCAAGTACACTTATTTGAACATGTTAGTCTTGATACATCTTCATTTGATACATGACGATTGTTAAACTGAGGATTTGGTACAGTTCGTCACTAAATCAGGAAGTTAGTTGCACACAATGAACTTGATTAGATACCAATTTAAATCAAACATTTTGAGAACATACAGTACCAGTCAAAAGTTTGGACTTCCATCTGGACTACGGCACTCCTTCATTCTCGAGCAAGATAACTTGAAACACACCTTGATGTTGTGCCAGAGCTATCTGGTGAAGGAGGAACATGAAGGACAACTCAAACTAATGACCTGGCCTGCCCAGTGTCCAGAACTTGTATGGGAATAACTGGACAGAAGAGTCAAAGCAACACACAAGTGTCTCTGGGAATTGCTGCAGTAGAGCTGGGAAGACATGTCGGGTGATTTCCTGCTGAAACGTAATAACCAAATGGCCCGTGTTTGTGAGGCTGTTATCACGGCGAAGGGTGGCTATTTTGAGGAATCCAAGATTACATTTTCAATTAAAATTTCTTTAACTTTGTTTTGGTGTGCCTTTTTCTTATTGGTACATGTATTTTTTGTCATTTACAGAAACGTATACGGTGTAAAACATCACCAATTATGACATAAACCTAGTTTACAGCAGGTGTGTCCAAACTTTTGACTGGTACTGTAAATCTTTCTGAAAAAGTTACTCAGATAGTTTAATGAAGACCCAATGCTATTTTTGTGTCTTAGCAATGAGTTACATTCCATACGGACTTTGATTCAACCATTCTTGTTTGGTCAGGATGTGACACCAGCTTTAGCTTGAGGCCTTCGTGGGGCCCCACATGACCTCATTTCAGGGCGGCCATCATCAAGGCCTTGAACTTCTCCAGGTCCACCTTCTTCATGACAAAGGCTTTGTGTTCCTTTTTCATCATGTCCAAAGTGTCCAGGACCATCATCCCACGGGTATATGACCCTGTCAGCTCTACGCTGACTGCCACCCGCTCACACTCTGTTACGAAGGAGTCATCAACGGCAGCCGCCATGGCGTAGGAGTCGCAGGACACAAAGCCCATGCCGTCCACCATCTCCTTTTGTGACCGCTCGCTGCTGGACGCCTCTATGCTGTGCTGGAAGATCCGCTTCATAAACCGGGCTTTGTCTGAGTCCTGGGCGAGCCAGGCGTCACAGAATTCCTGTGGGACGGCACAAAGGGGCGACGGGGAAGTGTGAGACATCGCAGGCCTCGGTTTCATGATATTTCAGGTAAACAACACAACCTCTTAGTTGACATCTGCCACAGTTTTGTCCCATTTCCCTTTTATACAGACCCCCCTCCTAACACAAATAAATTATTCACATTAAAAAAAGATGATCATGAACATATACGGTTTGTATTCTTCTCCTTTGGCTGAGGTAAAGTAAGCCCTCTGGATATTTAAACTTACCCAGGGCAGTTTGCTGCGACAGGTGAATTCCCAGCATGCAATGTAGGTTGGACACTGGAAGTCCTTCAGTACGATGTAAGCTGCCTCTGGGTCAGCAGCAAAGTTGAACTCGGCGCACATTGTGGTGTTTCCTCGAGCTGCGCACATGCAAAAACACACCATCCTCAACTAAGCATGGTCTTGAAACAGCAGAAACCATGGGCAATAATCATGTTAACTGATTTACATGATTGATGGGAAGAGTGAGACATCATGAAACACATGGTGTGGAGCCACCATGTGCTGTCAATTACAGACTTGTTTGAACCAATAAAAAGGAATTGTTCTTAACAATACAAAATCTCCAAGTCACTGACAGTATGACAGTTCCACCCATTTTGGGCCTCATTCTCCCATCAAGCACATGGACGCAAAATACAAAGAGCATATACAGTGGCCACCATGGTAAACTGATAGTCAACATCATCAGTCCTATGACATAGCTTTTGACATAGAAAGCATAACCCGTATCAGAAGAGTAAGTAATATTGGCCATGAGTCTCCTTAAATGTTATTTTATGTTGAACTGGTTTATAGATGATGGAAAGTGGTGTTTCACAACCTATAATTTACATCTCCGCAAGACATTTATATTAGAGACAGCCATCTGGTTTGCATTAGCATGACAGTGTGTGATTAAAGTAGGTTACTGTGTGTGGACCATATTGGATTGTACTGCAAACTATAAAGACACACACTGCAACATTTCTTGGTATTTGCAATGCCTTGCTTTGCTTTGACCAGTGTACTTGAATTGTGATAATCATTCACTCTTCAATAAATCACACTTTGATTGGAAGCTCTGAACATGATGGAAGTATAAAGATCTTACAGTCGGTGTTCCCTCCCATGATATATAGCCCCTTGAGTTTCTGCGGGAAGGTGGGGTCCATCCTCGTGGCCAGGGCCAGGTTCGTCAGAGGAGCAGTGGCCACTAAGGACACCTGCCATCGGGACAGGAAAACAAACATGTCCCCATATTTATAGACAAACCCTTTGTCACGGTCTTTACAGAAAAGGCTGAGCCTGGTGGATTTAACAAAGATAGGGACCACACACACACACACACACACACACACACACACACACACATAATTGACTGAAGTACACCAAGGAGGGTCTTTCAACGCAATGATTTCAGCCCACAAAAGATTTTTGGAATACAGGCAGTCCCCGGGTTACGAACGAGATCCGTTCTTAAGTCTGTCTTTAAGTCGAATTTGTATGTAAGTCGGAACAGGTACATACAGTTCTTATTAATCATCACTTAGTCAAATGTTTGTCTTAGTATAGTATTTATTTTACCTTTCTGTGCATATAAAAAACTTCCAAATACAATAAAACATCTTAAACATAACATGCAGTACATAATACTATAATAATAAAAGTAACTGTACATAGAGTACTGTAAAAAAACATTAAAGAAAGGCTTCAAGCCTTTTCTTGCACTAAAGAAAGGCTAATATTACGCTGATTTTGGTCTTCTATCCAAATTATCAATAGCCTTTCCATATCAATAATTAAACCACTGCGTTGCTTGGTAATAATCGCGGCATTCATCGGGGCATGGCCTTTCACATGCTCCATTATTCTCCCTTTGTCTTTTTAAATTGTTCCGATCGTTGTAGCTTAATGCTTTCCCAATGGCTGATGGCGTTTCACCTCTCTCCAACTCTTTATTATTTCAACTTCACTTTCCATGGTGATTGTTTTCCTTTTCTTTGATGCATCACCAGCACTTGCATCGGATTTACGCTTTGGAGGCATCGTTGTAAGGGTAAGAGAAAGAGAAAAACGGGACCGTGATCTGACTTAAAATAACGGACGGCGACGAACCGCTGAAACCGCGCAATGTGCATCACAAAGTAGTGCGTGCGTTCGTTATTACGAACCATTGTATTTAACTAACATTTTTTAACATAATAGGCTTTATGGCAGTCCATTCATAAGTACGAGTTGTCCGTAAGCCGGATGTTCGTAACCCGGGGACTGCCTGTATTGTATTAATATATGAATAAGCATTGCCTCAACAGTTGAAGCAAAAGCAACAACACAAAGAGATAGCTCAAACTTCTTGAGTAAATACCCCAGGCCAAGATCAAAACAAAAATCCTGTCCAGCTGGTTTGAAGGAACATTCTGTATTCTGACTCGCTCGTCATAGATCACTGATAACATACTGCCACACGAGTAATGAATAACCAAGCTTTCACATCACAGTAATGCTGCGCATGCTGGGAGTGTTTTACACAACGGATCTGAGGGCCAGTGGAAATTTAGCAACACAGTTTCTAGCTGCCATGTACCTCCCCGGCGTGCTCGCTGACGATTCGGATCATGGCTGCCACCGCCCCCTCCTTCTGGACCATTTCCAGGCTGGGGGCATCAGGGTCCGGGGCGTCTCCTAGGCCGTCATGTCCGTGGAAGTGTCCAGCGCTCAGGGTTTTTCCCAAAATGGGTTTGGAGGCACCACGGAACACTGGAATCTGGAACACGGAACCCCAGAGACATTAGAACACATTCAGCCTTGTCAAACATCTCCCAGACCAAAGGCCATGAGCTGGTCTGTGGGGTTTCTGAATTAATTACCACCCTGGAGGGATACAACTCACCAAGCTATAGGCCGGATCACATTGCAAAGAGAAATCTGCCTTGCGGCGTGGAAGACAGTGGAATGTGGCTGGATTTCATTTTATTGTTTTAAAACCATGCGAAACCATTGTGGAAAAAGAATGTCGTTCAACATTCTAAAAAAAAAACAAGAATAAACTCCACTTGAATCCACCTGATCAGTCTTATTTCAGGGAAGGGAGCAGTCCTATCATTTATGTGTGCAGAGGCCTAATCAGATTAGTCCTTAACCCCCTGGCCCAACCCCCCAAATGGAGAGATCTGTCTCAGCAAGACTCATGTGCTGGACTTTTATGTATTTATTTTACACAAATTCTCATGCAGTGAGAGAAACGGACAGATGAGAACATTGCTTTGTGTCTTCATTTCATGTCATGTGATTTTTTCCCATTTCCAACAGAAGATTCTGCATTCACATGCTTCGAGTTAAACAGTATTTATTTACTTGCTTGTTTATTTGTTTGTTTCGGACAGCACAAAGCATTGTGTCAATGTAAAAAAAACGAGGATCAGATGCATTGCATTAAGCGTTAAACCCAAAGGCTAATTTCCAACATCTGTCCACAATAAACCACAGAAAGTACTTATCAAAAAACAAATCACATGCACAACTACACTAGGAAAAAGTACATCAATTTTTTAACAACCTTTAATCATTATTACTTTGAAACCCAAATAATTTTAAACATCCTTGACATTGCATTCATTATTAAATTAATAATACTGTGATGAATCCTTACAAGATATTTTTTTTGGTAGGATGAATAACCAATCTTGTTTTGAGTTGTGAAGATGGTGGCCACATCTTCACGAAATTGAACTTATTAGAATTTGTTACATTTGTAACCCTCTTTGTCTTGGGTTACTCAAATCACGGTCCTTGTGGGATAAGTACTGCTGTTTTTTTTCCACCCTCCCTTTACCTGGGAGTCAGGTGTGAAGACACGCAAATCAATTGCACTAATTGTTCAATTACCTACCTGAGAGAAAGAAAACCAGAACCAAATTTGGATTCATGAGGCAGTACCCTCCATTTCTTCAATTCTCCCTCTCCCATGAGCCCGCCGCCCACATCTACGGGACAAGCCGCTACCCCAAGGCCGGCAATGAAACAATTCCTGCAAGACGGAACTATTCGCCTATTCATTTTGCCCACAGGGAAGCCCTCAACACTCCTCGGCAAGCTCGTGCTGGCTCTCCCTCCCCCCTGCCCCTGGGGCGGTCAGCAAATCGCCACCCCAAACAGGGCTCCTGGCCAGAGCCGGGCTGGCACAGCCGGGGATCTAACCTCAGAGTACATGAACAGACTGAAACGATATCTGATCAGTTAAGAGTAATATCAAGCACTTAAGAATACGGTCTGTCACCAACCTGAGCTACCTGCAGAGATGGAGTGAGGGAGAGATTGAACAAACGATTAAGCCATCGACACAGACAGACCAACGGAGAAGCAGGAACTGGTCTGGTCTGGTCATGAAACGGGATGGTTGACAAGAATGAACTGAAGATAACGTAGAAGTAGTATTAATAGTTCTAATTTGAACCCTTCGATGCTTCTGATCCGTCTTATCCTTAGTTGTCTTTTCTTCTTGAAACTTTCAAAACATAAGTTTTGATCAAACTTAAAGTCACGTATGCTTCAAAAGTTTGTCGCCTTGCTTGGTACGCAATTAACGTTTGAGGATTTTTGAAACATACGCGACTATGCTGCTGCGCTACAATGCGCTCCAGAAAAAGCTGATTGATTCTATTTGATTACAAAACTTGGTCAATGTGCAACTTTATGGGGGGGACAATTTCAGACATGAAAATGTCTGAGACACTGAGACATACGTCAGTGTTAGTTATTCAAACTAAGTTAAATATAGTTAGTATCTTGCAATTGATCTACATTTTAAAGTGTTTGTAAAGAGATAAGCAGCAGTGGCTTTATTGCAGTGTCTCCAGCTTGAGACCAACTTGTTATGCAGTATGCAATGTGAGAGAAAAAAAAATCAATAAATTCAGTTTCTAGAATTATTGTCCAACTTCAGAACATGCAAGACTCTAAAGTAACCATAAACTAGTTGGAGAAAAAAAACAAGATGTCTGATCAAACCCAAACCCAAGTCTGGTTCGGTCACAACAAGTCCTCCTGATCTTTGCTCACTTTATTTTTCAGTTTATTCATTTAATTTCAGAAATATGCATGGTAGATGCATCCATTTAATCTATTTCTTATGCATGGGTGGTGTGCAGATAGTTTAGAGTTATTGTATTTTAGAACCATAAGCTTTCATGTGTCCAGGAGGATACATAGGACTTTGGTGCACCCATATAGTACGTCTTGTAACCTCCAGCGTGAAAGAAGCACAGTGTCACTAAAAACATGAGGAACATACAGAAATACAGTATTGTCATTTTTTCCTACCTCAAGTCGCTGGCAGGCCTTGAGCACACGTAGGGTGTTCTTGCACACATTCTCTACGGTGGTATTTCCGTGCACACAGGTGATGCCCAGAACCTCCACGTCAGGGGCAGCCAGTGCCAACATAATGGCCTGGGCATCATCCACCCCGCAGTCTACATCCACCAGCAGCTTCTTCACCATGGTGGACCCTGGTCATCCACGCCACCGGAGTGTGTGGGGTGGGGGTGGGGGTGGGGGTGGGGGTGGGGGTAGGGGGAACACATTATAGAAAACACATTATAGAAACCCATGCAGAGTACACGAGTAACGCCTTGCACTGCGTCTTATTAATTTCGTAGCAGCTTATATTGTATGCACCGAAGTAATACCCACATTCGAGCTACATGGTAAAAATCAAGAAACCCATAACCTATGATTTATAGTAATGTAACTCAAGCAGTGCTGAGACTCACGTGTTCACTCCTAACGCCCGAGATTTTTAAAAAATGCAGTAACCTACACTTCGCACATTCAATAATTAGGCCTCCAGTTAAGTTAACTTCAAACCGAACCTCGTGCTGAATGTAAAAAAAAAAGAAAAAAGAAAAAAAAAGTAAATGCTGATAGTGCGCGTTTTAAATGTTATCTAATCAATCTGCTAACAATGTCTGGCGTGTCTAAAATAGCCCTTACGGTTCTTCCGACTAAAATAATAGAACTAACACTAATATCGTTCATTAAAAAAAACTTACCTGAATTAGAACAAGACCGAGCTCGGCAGCTAAGTAATCCGGTGTAGATCCCCTGATATCTACTTCGGGCTGTCAATGAACTGTAACACGCTTCCGCAAACCTTTAAACCGGGTAGTAGAAAGGGGGAGGGCCCCAGGTTAATTCACCATGAATTTTACATGGATGTAAATGGTTACTTGTTTACATTTAAATTCTGCCTGAACCCTGGACATGGAATCAGTTTATACAATAAGCGGACGAAGTGGTATATTGCCTGCATTGTGTTGCTAAGGTCGCCTTAGTTTATTGAGGGAATTAACCCTTTTGCGTATTGCCGTCAGGTCAAATTAAAAAACATGGTCAAATCCGGGAGTAAAAAACTTTAACGACAGAGGCGTTGCTGTAAAATACATAAAAGTTCAATTATGCATTTCAGAAGTATACTGGTACTTTTTTATAGCGTATACAGTTATACGATCTCCCACATGCAGCAAAATGATGCATTCGAGACGGCTCCGCAGTTTCGATATCATGGCTAGGACGTTTTATTTTCCTTTCAGCACATAATTAAAATATCACTTACATTTGAGTGTGCAAGTTCTTCAGAAAGGGTACGTTTGGGCTTTAAGACGCCATTTTGCGCAAGGCTTAGCTTATAGTTCACCTCGTATATTGCCAAACGGATCTAGCATATTCTCATAGTTTTTACGTTTCCAGGAAGCCTAGCTAGTTTGTTTTACAATTATTTTACATTACAGGCTGCCGAAATATCAAATCTAGCTAGAGGGTAAACATTTCCTAAACACCATAATTCATTGCTGCTCACCTCCAGGTTCTTGGCGTTAAGTGACATTCCACTGACTTCCATAGTCGTGTTCCGTAGTATCTCAGTGCCATTTCACATTTGTGCTTGCAGCACACGATCAGGCGCTCATTTGGAAATTACATTACATTACATTACATTACATTACAGGCATTTAGCAGACGCTCTTATCCAGAGCGACTTACAGTTGACATTTCTTTACAATCCATTTATACAGATGGATATTAACTGAAGCAATTCAGGTTAAGTAGCTTGCTCAAGGGTACAACGGCAGTGTCCCACCTGGGGATTGAACCTGCAACCTTAACGTTACAAGCCCAGTTCCCTAACCATTATACCACACTGCCTGCCTGAAATCCTGAATTTATACTCCAGTTGTAAACTGATGTGTCTTCTACACGTGCACTCTCAAGTATTACAATGTTTCAACAGTCTGGTTACAGTTCATCTGAAGACTTTGCCTATGCCAATAAAAGGTCCTAAATGTTTACCTGTAAAAAAAAAGGTTTCAATTCGTCTGAAAACTGTCAAGGTTAATTTGTATGCCATATTTTTACTCCTGCTTTTAATTATTTATTTTATCTTTCTTATTTGACTCTTTTTATTTGACTATGATAGCCAGATTTGATGTTTTACAGTTTTGAATTATTGTTGTTTTAGTACTTTTGTGTGTACTCTTATTTGATCAATAAACTGCTCAATTTATTTAGTTTTAATGTATAGCGCATTGAGTTGCATCCATTGTATGAAATGTGCTATACAAAAAATATTGTAACGGTGGGCAGCTAGCCTAGCCACAGAAATGCTAGCTGCCCTCCATCGTTAGTATAACAGTAGCCTACTAAACTATAACATGTCCCAGGGGCCCTTGCGGCCAGCTAGGCGTAAGATTGCTAGCTAGTTATGTTCATAATGGTGTAAATGTTCTAATATGAGGAACCACATGATTGGAATGAAAGCCCCTTTTCCCCTGTTGCGAATGATGTTTGGATGTGTATATGTGATCAATCAATCAATCAATCTTTATTTTTGTATAGCGCCATTTACAAACAGGTTGTCACACAGCGCTTCACAATTGGCATTTTCCAGAGGGAATCAAAAAACCAGAAAACCATTGGAGCCAATGTAGGAAACTGGAAAATTATTCCCTGACCCCTTAAAAGGCGGTCGAGATGAACTCCTGGAAAATTGTGGGATACAGAGAAAACAACACAAATAGTCCTTGAGGCTCATGCGGTTTAACAGACCACTGGAAGGGCATTCTAAGTGTAGGAGTGGGGTGGACCTCATCCCTCCAGATACCAGGGCAGGGCGGGGGATGGAACCAGCAGCTAGGGTCTGGGCCAGCGGCATCCAGCTAACACATGGCAGGGTGGGGGGTTGACTCTGGGGCAGGTGAGCTCCGGGCAGGTGCCCACGGCCGGGAGAAAAGAGGAAAGGTGCAATTATGACTATGATAAATATCACGCCGGATCAGGGGGAAGAGTAGTGATAACACTTTTGCACCAGCAGAAGTAATCTAGGGCAGCATAACTAATTAGGTGAGTGGCACAGGGAGCACGCAGCCATGAGGGCACTCAGAGACCATCCCACCACATCATCAGCAGTCCTGATAGGGGCGGATCATCACTTATGATTGGTGACAGTAAGGATAGCTCATTGCACCAGAAGGCTCTATTGCTACGCCCCCTCCACATCTGCACCTAATGACTATAAGAGAGACTAAAGAGATGCGTTTTTAACCTAGACTTGAAAATTGAGACCGTGTCTGACTCCTTCACAGAGATGGGTAGACTGTTCCACAGTAAAGGAGCTCTATAGGAGAAAGCTCTGCCACCTGCTGTATTTTTGATATTCTAGGGACTACCAAGTTGCCTGCATCTTGTGAGCGAAGTGAACGTGGGGATTGTACGGATGAAGTAGATCCGTCAAGTAAGAGGGTGCAAGTCCATGCAACACCTTATAAGTTAAGAGGAGTACCTTATAGTCTACACGATAGTTTATAGGAAGCCAGTGAAGTGACGCTAACACAGGACTAATGTGCTCATATTTCTTTGTTCTAGTCAGGATCCTTGCAGCAGCATTCTGTACGAGTTGTAGGCTCCTGAGTGAGGCATTGGAACAGCCAGACAGTAATGCATTGCAATAATCTAATCTAGATGTAACAAAGGCATGTACCAATTTTTCTGCATCTATTAATGACAGGAAGCCCCTAATTTTGGCAATATTCCTCAGGTGAAAAAAGGCTACTCTGGAAATGTTTTTGATGTGACTATCAAATGAGAGACCAGGATCTATAGTAACACCAAGGTCTTTTACCGCCAAACTTGCAGCAACAGAGCAACCATCCAGATTAAGAGATAAATCAGATAACCCTCTTCTGAGGTTTTTGGGCCCCAAGACCAACATCTCTGTTTTATCAGTATTCAGCAATAGAAAATTATCTGACATCCAGTCTTTTATGTCTTTAAAACAGGCCTCCAACTGTTCGAATTGTCCTTCGCCAGGTTTCATTGATAGGTATAATTGTGTGTCATCTGCGTAGCAGTGAAAATGTACGCCATGTTTACGAATGACATCACCAAGTGGCAACATGTAAAGGGAGAACAATAATGGCCCCAAAACAGAACCTTGAGGGATACCATATTCCACCTTGATGAGAGCAGAGGGCTCGTCATTTAACTGCACAAATTGATATCTATCTGATAGGTAGGATTTAAACCAGGAGAGTGCCTGTCCACGCAGTCCAACTAGGTTTTCAAGTCTGCTCAGAAGAGTTTGGTGGTCTATTGTGTCAAACGCAGCACTTAAGTCCAAAAGCACAAGAATAGAGACACATCCACAGTCAGCTGATATCAGTAAGTCATTGACAACTTTAATAAGAGCAGTCTCAGTGCTATGGTGTTGCCTAAATCCTGACTGAAAAGTTTCATAGATGTCATTTGATGTCAGGAACGAAGTCAGTCTCTGAGCTACAGCTTTCTAGAATTTTTGAGAGAAAAGAAAGATTAGAAATTGGCCTGTAGTTACTGAGATTTTCTGGGTCAAGGTTTGGTTTCTTTAAAAGTGGCTTAATTACTGCCACTTTTTGAGAATTTGGCATATAGCCTGATGAAAGAGACAGATTAATAATGTCTAGCATGGATTGCCCCATAACAGGAAGAAGTTCTTTAACAAGTTTTGTTGGGATTGGGTCTAATTGACAAGTAGATGGTTTGGAGGACATAACCAATTTAGAAAATTCAGTCCACTCCAGAGCACTAAAAACTCAAGAGTAGCCATAGGACCCCTGTCCTGGTAAGCCTGTGCTTTCTGATCAGTGTCCGCTACAGCAGAAGGTGCCATTTTAGAAATTTCATCTCTAATTTTCTCAATCTTCTCAGAGAAAAGTTCATGAAATCATTACTATTATGGGCTGCGGGAGGCTTAGCATTGGTTTCAGTCTGGTTCTTTGTCAGTTTGGCCACTGTATCAAAAAGAAATTTTGGATTATTCTTATTACGCTCAATCAGATCAGACAAATAGGTTGACCTTGCGGAGGAGAGAGCATATTTGTACTGTACCAGACTGTCTTTCCAGGCAGAATAAAATACTTCTAATTTAGTGGATCGCCACTTACGATCCAACTTGCGAGAAGCTTGTTTAAGAGCACGTGTGTGGTCAGTATACCATGGTGCAAGCTTCTTTTGGCTAGTTTTTTTTTTTTGAGAGGCGCAACAGCATCAAGTGTGTTGCGCAGGGTGTAATTTAGATTGTCAGTCAGCTGATCAATAGATTGTAGACTAGTGGGATCCTGATTAACAGTAAATGATTCTTGGAACAGGCTGACAAAGTTAGGTATGGTAGAGGAATTTAGGGAGCGACTAAAGTAGAACACTGGTTTTGATCTAATAGCAGTGGTAGCATGAATTTCAAACGTAATAAGGAAATGGTCAGAGAGCACAGGATTATGAGGAGAGACAACTAGATTGCTAATGCTAATACCATAGGATAAAGCTAAGTCCAGTGTATGTGATGCCCAACAGTTATTGTGTGTGTATGCCTTGAGGATGGCCCCCATGTGTTTCTTATGCATGACTGGTACTTACCCTGTGCTACAGGCTTTATTATAATAAAGAAGTAGCACTGAAATGGAAAAGTAAAGTCTCTTGATTCCGTGGCGTCCACCGCTAAAATATTATATGAGGCCTTTTTTCCGCCATCGCTTACCTAAAACGCGCACAGCAGTATTATAAACGTTAGGAGGTAAAATAAACAAATTCATTCACCTAGGCTTTGCTCTGCCCCTTTGAGTATGAGTTCAAGGAACAGTTCATTACCCTCCCATGTTCTTGTTGAATCGCTCATCACTTCTGTCTCTACTAGGTGTAGCTGTTGTAAACTCCATTTAACGTGAATTTAGATTGGAGTGCTATTTGGATTTTTAAAATCCTCATCTTAGATTAAATTAATCATTTTAAATGTGTACATAAGTTTGTTGTGGATCTGCTTTCCCTGTTAATGTGTGTGGCTATGCCCATGTACCTGAAGTTGCCCCTTTTTGGGGATGACCCCCACACATTCAATTTAACTTACATGGACATATTTTATTGCAAGCTTTAAAGACTTCTAAGAAATCAATTCTGAAGGGCTGGTTTGAGCCCACCATTAAATTGAAATCAGTTTGGTTACGTTTTGAAGAGGTCAACAGTGAGGTTGCATGGAGCCAGTTGTACCTATTTGAGTTGAAGCACCTTGTAAGTACAAGAAAACATATTGTAAGTCGCTCAGGATAAGTCTGCTAAATGCTTAAACTGTAAAATGTAAATTGAGTTGTCCGTCTGATGCAGTGCACTTCGTCATTGACTTTATTCATACTATGCGGCTGATTTGGACAAAAGATGGGGCAACGACTAAACATTAATATAGTGTGGCAAAGGGAAAGTAGACAGAGAGGATGTGACATCACTTCATCCCAACACTGTGTGTGTGCAGGTCTGACACAGGATTTTCTGGGACGTCCCTGCCTTCCAAGGAGGGGCTTAAAGATGCAATAAAATAGAATGAAATGAAATAACGTCACAGATTTCTGTACTCTCTGGTTAACGATTTTCATCTCTGCTTGAACACAGACTACAATTCTGTTTCATTTGGCAAGGTCTGAGAGAAGGAAGGTGACCCAGAACAACAACAAAAAATTAAATACATCAAAAACAAGGAAACAGATCATCTTGGATTTTTTAATAGCTTGAATATAGAGGAGAGTATTGGGGAGGGGGAAGCACATTTTACAACAAAACTAAAATCTTTCAAGATATCGATATCTTATCCTGCTGTGAGTATAACAAAACACAGAACAAAGAAATACACAAAATGCAATGCATATACCTTGGCAGATGCCCCCCTGACAGCATATGTATTAAATTAAACAGTGCTTATATATAAAGAACAAAAAAGCAAAAATACATGTGATCTAAAAATAACAAAAAAAAATGGTTTAAATAATTTACAATAAAATATGTATAGAAATGAAAACAGGAGACACTAATGTGTACACAGTACAGTAATGCACAAATTGCATTTCACAGCTGCTGTTATTGACAGGACCATTTTTATGCAGTGCACTGGTACCTCTACTTAAAGTACACTTGTATGTGAAGCTCTGCTACATGCACTTAAAGTTGACACTTTCTTTTTGTCCCATTCAAAATAAATACAAAACCGTAATCTATCACCTGATATTCTGTCAGGGGTATTTCAAACATTTCACAAACATTTCACCATTACATCATACTCTTGAGATTCCAATATCAATAAGATTACTCTAAATGCTGGTTCATTCTGAGGGAATAGTAGTCAAACATGTTTAAGCTTCAGCCAGGTCAATTAGAGACAGAAAAAGCTATTCCAATTGAGCAAAAAACTCCAGTCATTTGCACATTTGGGTCAGTAAATTGTAAATTTCAACATAAATTTAAACATGAAGTGGTCTGGTGGGATAACTGTACTGTAAATCTAACACCGTATGCATACTTTGATTACAGTTGCACTCTACAAGGACATAATGATAGCTTTGGAAATGATGTAAATAACATGTATTGATATTTTACTCATGTCTCAAGGGCAATTGACTTTGTATGAAGAGTAAAAGCAATTGCCTCCATTAAATGTCTGCCACGGAATTCCTCTGTCCTTTATTAAAATGAAGAAAGGCCGTATCCTTTTAAATAGTTTTAGAATGCCATTGAACAGTCTACAGCAGGGGTGGGCAATCTTACCCTGTGTGGGCCGGTGTGGGTGCAGGCTTTTGTTCCACCCGAGCAGTAGCTCACCTGATTTGACTAATCAGCTAATCAAAGTCTTCAATCAGGGCTTTGATTAGTGGAATCAGTTGTGTCACTGTTCAGTTGGAACAAAAGCCTGCACCCACACCGGCCCACACAGGGTAAGATTGCCCACCCCTGGTCTACAGCCACTACTGACTAGACTACATATTTACAAAACTAAAATAACACGAGTCTTCCAAGAGGTTGCCCAATTGTCTACATCTGATGGATATTCCGTTCAAAGAACAATATGGTTGCCGGTTCCCTGCAACGTTTGGATTTTGACCGCGACATTCATTTACGCAGTCGCTGCTTGGCAGTGTGCGTTTTCTGCTTGAAATGCAAACCGTTTAGGAAATTCCCAGTGATTGCAGGTCTTTTTATTTTTAAACCATAACAAAATAAGTGGTTACATCTTTACCATCTATCAAAAAGTAATACCTGTGGTCACACAAACAACATAATAGACAAACTGTAAACACTGGCGTGGTTGTGTGGCTTGTTGAGGATACCTTTAAGGCAATTTCTGTTATTTTTGGTCTGATATTCAGGTCTGTAGGGTTTGCTATGATATCAGAGCAGACTACAATACCCTGAAACCGTCCACAACAGCTGCATCAGTGCTTTTTCAAAGATAACACACTCACATTCTTTTCCACACCCCTCCCTCTACTCCCTCTATGTAAAATAAAAAGTACACATGTATATCCGCTGTACTGTCCATATGTTGTGATGCCTGAATTGCATTTTTTGTTTAGTATGACCAGTCTTTATTTTCCCCACCAATGTGCATCTCAGAGTTAAGATCTGCCCACAGCCTGCCTCCCACACTGGCATTTCACAGCTTTTCTTTACCAGGGCTGGAATATTAAGACATTTTGGGCACAGAGTATTGCAGGCAGCACTGATCTGTCTGCTTACATTTGAGATTAATAGCCGCTGGGGAACACTGAGGGCTAACATCCTTGCCAACTTCCTGTTTCTTGCAGTCAATGCATTCCATGAATGGGCATAAATAGGAAAATGGGCGAATGGGCGAATGGGCGAATTAGATAAACCAACAGAATGCACGGGGTGCTGCGAGAGACCTGATTGGTTGGCTGGCTGGCAGTGGGAATCCTTGCTGAAGTGGTTGGGTTCCAGGAGCTACCGGAACTTGCATCGGTTCAGTAGCCTCAGTCTGCCCAGGACCAGCTTGGATTGGACTGGAGTGAGTATATGGGCAGATATGCAGCCCATATGCACACAAAGGCGACTAAAATACATACAAGTAGGCCAAGAACAGCAACAGACATGTCAGCCGATACTGTACAGCTGTGCACAAGATAAGCTTAAAGTTGTGCAGTATCACTTATGAAAGATATTACTGGCCAAATATGAATTTCCAGGGGAACATACAAACTGCATCAGAACAATTCCCAGGTCAGTTTTTCCCACTTCCCACCATGTGGAGGTACCTTTCCACGCCGCATAATCATAGTTGCCTGCACTTTACCAGTGGAGCTTTTTCAGTGCTCATTCATGAACAACACCCACATTATTACTGGCTGTAGTAATGACCACTTTATGCAAGTTTACAATTTAGAGAATGGACATCATAGTATTATTCTGTAAGAAAAATGTCCTACGTGACTACAGAAGATGATATTCTTGTAAAAGCTGGCCAAAAATATATTTAAGGTTAATGTGCATTTACCATAACCATATTTACAGGTTAGATTTGTACCCAGTAGTATGGGATAATCATCTAAATGTTGCTAAAGCAGTGCCATTCAGACAATCACAGACTGTCTCTATACTAACTAGATGGCCAGCTCTGTATTTCTAACATTGAATGTTCTGTCTCTGCCATTATTGAAGTGTTTTGATGCCTCATGATGAATGTTAATGACTGAGTCTGGTCAAAGACACAGATGTATATACAGCATCTGTGGTTCAAACTAATGACATTCTGTTGATCGTGTTAGGCCACACTGCTAAAGAACATGGTGGGACAGTCGATCCATACACATTGGGTTTCAGCCTCAACGATCCTCCACACCAGATTAGAAAACAGCCCTGGCATCTGTTTCACAGCCATCAAAGACCAGGAGATAGGTAGTCAACTCCTCCATGAAAACCAATACCAGTCATTGTGGCAGTGGTGTTTGTGCATCACTGTGTTTTTCTCCTTGCTGCTCCATTACAGTTAGTTCTCTACCACAGTGCAAAACATGCAGTGGCAATTGCAAGAACCTGCTATCATTACACATCTAATCTAGTCAAAAGTTTGACTATTGTCCCTATGTGTGTGCGTCTTTGAGTGAGAAAGAAGCTATCTACAGAGAAGTAGTGACTTCAGTGAATAATGGAAAAAATGTCAAACAAAAAAAGGTATGTAAAAAAACGAACAAAAAAACTAACAATTCCTACAGCAGGCTTGCTGATATTCCTTTGGTTTGATCTAATGTTACTGGTGATTTTATGTGTTTCTATTTCATATATACAAACATTTCTAGAACCTGTAATTATGTTTGAATTTAGGATACATATAATCTATCACAGAACTTCTATTGTATTAATAGTGATTTTGAACTTAGACAATGGGGCATTTCGTTTTTTTGTGTGTTGCTTCTTTTTTTTTTTTCTTCTTCTTCTCCTGTCTCTATTGGTTAGGTCCGGAGCCTGGCTGTGCTATCAGGTCTCGACTTTCCCAAAAGTCCCTTCCGGGGGCCTGTAATGTTTGGGGAAGGCCTTCAGCTGTAGACAGTTAAAAGCATACTTGCGACATCCCACATTCTTCATGGTGTTCTCCCGTCGACAACCCTCGCTGGGGTGGCAGGGCGGGGTGGCAAGAATAGAGACGATGATCGCAAGTGAAGAAACAAAACAAAAACAAAAAAGGGCTGTGTTAAAGACAATGAGCAAAAAACAACCAGACAACTGTCAAAGAAACATAGTGGCGTACTTAAACCATAGAGACAGGGGTCTCTGGAAATCCACAGGTTGAGTTGGCAGATAAGGACATGATTCTGGTCAGAATCAGAAGATTCTGGAACAGAAGATTCCAGCGGGTTTATTGGGAAAAGTAGTTTATTTGTAATCTGTGTATGTATGCGTGTGTGTGTGTGGTCTGAAAAGGAAATAATAAAGGGAAATAATAAAGGATTACAAATGTCCCAAATAATATTAGCAAGCAGTAACTATAGTGATAACACATATTACCATATATGCTCTCCATGCATGAAGATAACAAGCAGGACATCACTCGCTAGCATTAGCTGTAGCTTCAACATGGAAAGACCTATTAGCTTGTGTACACCTAATATCAATAAGGCATATATCATTTCACCAACAGAATATACAATAATAGTATACATAAGTAAAGGTCTTTCCGTTGTTCACTCACAAATAATAATGTTTGAAAGCAATGAAAATGTGAAATATTTATTATATATAAATATAGGCAATGAAATATAGACAGACTAGCCAGGTACCACATAACTAGGAATCTAGCTAACTAAAGGAAAATTAGCTGCTGGATGAAACAAGCAAACTTCAGTCGCCTTGTAAGGAATCAATTAAACTACCCTTATAAACTGCATTGTATAAACGTCAGTTTCTGGACAAATCTATCGTTAAACAATAACTAATCAATACATACAGTTGAGCAAAATAAGCATTTACATCGTATTCATTCACGCACATTGCTAAATACAAACGGAATGAGATAGGAAAGTTTCTACGGAATATGAACTATAACAGTCTCGCGTGGCTAATCAATGACCACAAACAGACATAATGTCGCAATTGACGATCTAAAAGCGCAAGCACTCTTTCTCACAATACTGTCCAAGCAAACAGTCACGTGAATGGGGATGGCCAATGGGAGTGGGGGTGGGGGTTGCGGAGGGGCACAGCAGTCTGCCAATACTGTACCATCACATGGACATTGTTCAGAAACGGCTTTACACACAGAAATCATTGCAGATTTGTTTCTTGGTTTAGTTGGAAACCCAATGTCACCACCAGGTAAAAGGTCTCATCTTGAACACCAAAGTGCATGTCGCTGAATCAGCAACTTTGCCACAACCTAGCATAAAGTGACTACCACCTGAAGAACATTTTCATATTCACAATCTAATCTACCTGCAAAGTGCATAATAATATAAATGTATCTTTTATATTAAATGTTTTTAACGAAAACTGGTCTCTGTTCCTGAGGAAAAAGGACAACAGAACTGAAACAAGAACACCTACCGATTGGGGGTTAATTTGTACATTGCTGATAATATGTCATAATTATTTGATCATGAAACAAATACCCAGAGTTTTTGGAGTAGCGGATCAGAGCGGTTCAAAAGGAATTAAATTAATGAAAGGAAGTCACCTCCTTTCTCTTATATTTGGGCCAGCGTTTCAGCTCGAAAGCTGAGCGTCGTCAGGGTAACCCCAGTTCAGTTGGCAGCTTCTATTAGCTGACTGTGCCCATCAGGCACAATGTGTTCAGTGCAGCCTTCTCTCCACTGCACAAATGGAGGCCGGAGGATTCACCCCATTGGCTGTCAGTAGGAAGGAAGGAGAAAAAACCGAGAAAAAAACGAAAAAAAAAAAAAAAAAAAACCTGTTGAAATCCAGTAGTATGGGATTCAAATGGGCTTTCCCGTGGGAGCCTTGGATCAGAACTAAAGCTGACCACAGAGAACACTGACCACAAGTGTACATTCACTTCCTTAACAAACAAACAGCTATCAACATCTTTTTACAATCCAAGTAGAGGAAGACACTTTCTGTAAAGCATCCTACATGAGAGCTACATAAAGCCTTGATATGCACAACATAAACATTAATCATAACTCACGCCAACCGGGATAGCCTGCCATAGGATGTGCTATGCCATTATTCATGTCCTAAGTGACATGACTATGTCATTTTTAGTTAGTATTTTTGACATAAGTTGTGACACAGAACAGAGTTTATGTATGCTTATGCAGTGTTTGACTAGACCAAATTAGCCAAGTCTGACAAGCTTCCAAGTCTGTCTCATACCATGAACCTGAATGGGCTCTTGCAATATCCAATAATAGAAGAGGTAAAACATTAGAAGACTTAATCATAACAGTAATAATAAACAAACTTTTTATTCCATATGGCAAAACAAAACAAATACAGAAAAATATTACTTCATAAAGTAATTGGTAACATTTTATGTAATTCATATTAATTCATAACAAGAAATCCTCTAACTTGACAGGATATAACAATTCCTTTTCCACAGCAATGGCCCCTAGCCACAGTACCCTACCTTAGGATGCATAGTCAAACCCAGATACAACTTCCATTTAGTAATGTAATGAGAGAACTGTTATTATTCAGGATTTTCTGTGATACGCTTCACCCCCAGGACACTGAATCAAACCAATAGAGGGCCCTCTACTCAGGCATGATGCAAGGGAACTCTCGCTATTCATATTCATCAATGGGCTAAATACGAGGAAACTAATTTGACTAACTAATTTAACTAAGTGCATGCGTGGATAGCCTCCATTTAAAGACAACCCATTATTTTTGTGTATGCCAGCTGTGACTAGTGATGAAGGGTGGTACTTCAATACTGCTACAGAATATGTGGTACTTAAAACAACAGAAATGACTAATGAGAATCTTGTATGGATTTCACTGTGGTTTTAGCATGTGTGGCATAAACAATATGGGCGGACCTGGATCCTCTGTGCACTCAAATTACTGTTACAATTATGGTACATTTGTAATCGTGGTAACAATAACGAGGGATCGGCAGAAAGCCCTTTTTGGTGTCAGAATGGAATCCTCTCCACCCATTCCCTGTTTCAGAGAAGCAGATTGCCTCAACTACGTGGGCTATATTTAGCTCCAATTTCACCTGACCCAATGACCTGAGGGAGGATTTCTATTATGACTGAGTCCGTATGAATGGCCATACAAATGTTCCTCTTGGTTTACGTCTACAGCAATTCAATCTCTTTCCCGCTTACCTCACCGTTTCCATACATTGCAACATATTTTACCGCTTTTCCTTCACAACATGAAATATGTGAAATAAATGTTTGCATCAAACGTCTTTTCAACACTTTCTGAAAGCTCAAACAGAATTACCATAGAAGGCTCATACAGATACAGATACAGAAACAGTAATCCTGAAAATTAAATATATGCTGCATACTTAAGCACTTTCTCCTGAAATACAATAAACCCTAAGCCAAAAAAAGGTACTTTAATGTATATTAACTCATAGATCAATGCGAATCTCTGCAATGGCAAGTTTAGCTATTGCTTGTAAAGTAGAAATGGAATAAAACTGAATTTCAATAAAATACCTTACTGAAAGCAGATAGTCTTCCCTGCTGAAAGAGTAGGAAAATTGAGCCAAAAGAACCATTATCACAACACTGCCATTGCCTAAATAAAGTCTCAGCCATTCAAAAACCAGCCCTAACCTTGGAAGTGCATTCACTGTACCAAATTAGGTAGACTGTTTGTTTGTCAAATTAGGGAGACTACACGGGGAAGACAAAAAAATCAAGCAAGACCGCTACAAACAACTTAAAAACAGTAAGACCGGCCTCCTGTGTGGTCCATTGGTTACAACGTTCAACGCTGGCCACGGCGACCGGGGTTCGATTCCCCGTCGCGCCAGAGTCGGTAACGTCTCCTCCGAGACGGCACTTGGCATGCTGTCGACTGTAACTCCAGAAACCCAGAGCGCAGCGAACATCCTGTCGGCTTCCCTCCCCCCTCCCTGGGGCAGACAGCCAATTGCCGGAATCGAATCCCGGTCGCCGTGGCCAGCGTCGGACGTTGAAACCACTAGACCACGTGGGAGGCCTGCTGAATAACTTTCTTGAAAATAAAAGTAAGGCATAATGTACGGTAAGTGGCAGTCATTGTAGATCTTTAAATCAAGACCATCCCCCATCCCTTTCAATAAACAAAAAGTGCAACCGGGAAGTACCACATAGACTATTGGGTAGACAGACTAACAGACCAAGAACCAGGCCGACCTCAAGATCAAAAGCGCCAGTAAGGGGAGGGAGCAGAGGAGGCTGGGGTCTAGGCTGAAATCATGGATGGGCAACTGGCCACTCGGGTTCTTCCGGATGATACCCTCCCTGGTCAGAGTAGGGTATTAAAGTCAACATAAAATGAGCTCAAATCAATTCAAATTAACCCCAAAGAATGGATATACAAATGCAGGTAACAAACACAAACCAAGCAAAAACGGAAAAAAAACAAAAAACAAAACGCAAAACAAAACAAACCGAGGTGAAAAACAAACATAAACAGAGTGAGAGGGTAAAAAGAAGAGAAAATTAAAGATAAACTTTTTGGTATTTTTTAGAAAGAAAAGAAAAAACAGGTAAGAAGAAACTGCGATGGTTCTCTATGTTAGACGGATGAGGGAGTAAGGGGAGCAGGGGGGTCAGTCAGTGGCCACGTAGCACATTCATGCATCTTCCCAGCATGCATCAGGCAATGAGCCACACTGGGCAGAAAGGCAGCGTGGGCTATAACCATGTCAGCCATCCCCTTAATTCCGTTCCACTCGTCCACAGATTAATACCAATACTCTCTCAATGCTCTTGTTTAAAGAAATGTATTGTCTTGTTATTATATAACTGGTAACATACATTGGGGGAGATTTCAAGCTAAAGTTGAAGATGGAGGAGAAAGGGTGAATGAAGAATAGAGAGAGAATGGAACATGAGGTGAGGCGTGAAGAGCACCTTCAGGCACCCTTTCGATTGGTTGAGGGGGAGTGGAATGAAGAACGGCAATTATTTTGCCAGCTTCTTAAGGGGATTTAGCGGCCAAAAATATGTTGGCAGAAATTATTATTATTATTAAAATATTAGTATGCGAATGAAGAAAATAAACTGTTTAAGTCAAAGTAATTTCAAATTATATGAGGTTGTACATGAAAACACAATCAAGTTCTCTCAATCAAGCAGCTGTGCTGTTTCTGAGCGAAGGTCTATTCCATGTCTATTCCAAGGTGGAAAGAGACGGAAGTGTGTTCAAAATAATATCAAACTGTGACCCTATACAAACATTTGGAAAGGCTTCATGAACCCCCAAAATATGTGAATCTCTCACACTATCAATGACTCACTCACCAATCATATATATTTTTTTGGAGTACAAAGCCTTTTGAACCAGATCTTGGTTCATACGAGTCAGTGATTAATGGCACATGGTTATGGGGTTGACAAAGCCTCACTCTCCCGTCACTACCAACTTGACCAAGGCATGACTCATGCCTATAAAATGGGACAATTCCACAAAACTACAAGGCCTCAGGACTCAGCCAGGATGATGGCAGTCTGTGTCCTGACATTGCATTTGTCCACTCCACTATCCCCTACACAACCCGACCAGCTGTGCTTCTCGGGCCACATCGCAGCGATCACCCGGACCTGCCAATTCTCCCTCCATAACATCCGAAGAATTCGACCGCTCCTCTCCCAAGAGAGTGCTGGCATATCAGGCCACAAGGGGAACTGCTCCCTCTTACCTCCAGGCACTCATCACACCCTACACGCCAGCCAGACACCTCTGCTCTGCCTCCTCTGGCAAATTGACTGTTACATCCCTTCGGGCGACCGGCAGCCGATCCTCGCGGTCTTGCCTCTTCTCTGTCCTGGGTCATGACCGTGGAATCACTTCCGCCAGAGACTAAAACCCACCTCTTCAGACTCCACTACCACTGATCCTCTACATTAATTAACTGCCACCACCGTTTACATGTTTAAAATGTGACCCCCCCAAAAAAAAACCCCACAAACCTTTCTTTCCCTGTGTTATAGATACGATGTTTGTTGCAGTGTTACTACAATGATCTCTTGCACTAACTTTGATTAATCTTACCATGTTTGAATGCACTTTTTGTAAGTCGCTCTGGATAAGAGCGTCTGCTAAATTCCGTAAATGTAAATGTAAATGTAAATTCCAATCATGTCATTTCCACAGCTTTCTATACTGTACCCCCTCTCTCTCCCCCCAGAATTGTCATCCTCCAACTAGTAAAAAGAAATTGTACTTTACAGCATCTTAGCCTATCATCAAAAAAAAAAATGTCATGCATGAATTGTGAATACTGTTTATGTTTCTCTGTTGACATTCTGGTGGCTGTTTTCATTGATAGTTCTATTTTACATAGTTTTGCTGTTTGGCTGAAACTGCAATGTCAGGCAATAAAAACGATACATTACGGTGGTGTCTGCCGCCGGGGGCAATGTAGAGTTTTTCTCATTTACAATTAGTCTTCACAAATATCTCCCAACACACGCAACTTAAAAACAGTACAGGAATTACTGCAGTCAGGAAATCATTTGTCAGGCACTGGGGTTTTACCCAAATGCTCAAGTTTAGAGCGTTCTTGCTAGAGACTGAAATACTAAAACATTAACACTGAAATGTGGAAAATAAAGACACTGATGTCACTGCTATCAGAAAAAAACTACAATTAAATTAAAAGCCTATTCTTGTGTCTCAATTGTGCAGGGCGGACAGAAAGGGGAATTGTTTCAGTCCAGTTCCTGTTCCGTTATTTTCCCCCCTCAATTTTCACTAAGCCCATAGCCAGAAGGGGAGGGGGAGGGGGGGTGGGGTGGCTGTGGTGGGAGTGAGCGGTGCCCCCTGTAGTTGGCACTGTCCCGGTATGGGGGCGGCATGGGGGAGAGAGTTACCTGCGCATACAGTCCAGAGCCTGGGAGAAGACCTGTGGGGCCATGCCGTGCTCGTGCTGCAGGATCAGGCACTGCTCCAGGGTGATGGACATGGCCGTGCGGTCCTTTGCGCTCTTGCAGCTGGTAAAGCGCACACCATTCAACCGCCGACAGATCTGGAACGACAGAGAGAATGCACGGGGCCAATCAGTGCGCTTCTTTTACATGACGTTACAGCAGCAGGTGGCTCTCAAGCCCCCCCTGCTTATGAACTGTTCATAATTCTCATTCAGAAATATACTTTTTCTTTGTCGCCTTTAATGTTATCTTGAAGGTTTCAGATAGGATTCTTGGGAGGCTTGGGATTCTATCTGACCATTCTGCTCTGAATTGTGTGTCCTCTGTTACAGTTAAGTCTTGGAGGTTTAATACCTCTGTACTAGGAAATCCAGGGTTCACTGACTTTATTAACAAGCATTTGGATATCTTCTCAGACGTTCATAGAGACACTATTATTGTTTGGGAAAGCCTAGAATTCTCTTCTGCTCTTAAGAAGAAAACTAGAAATGATTTACAGTGTATTGAAAATTAGATCAGAGAATTTGAGAAGCTTATCCAAATGCGCAGCCAGTTAGGTGAAATGGGAATGAAATAGAACATCATGAATGCCCACACAATGGTCTTTAGAAAACACAAAAATATGTTGAGCATACTGAAGCCGTAGCCCAGTGTTACAGGTATGGTACGCAGCTGCCTGCAGTGATGTCTATCGATGTATTACTGCACTGATCTCTTGCGCAAACTATGATTGTTCCTACCATGTATTTCTGCACATCTTGTAAGTTGCTCTGGATAAGAGCGTGTGCTAAATGCTTAAAATGTAAATGTAATGTAAATGTAGGTAAACTACTGGCCTGGGAAATAAAGAAAGAGGCAGAGGAAAAATCTATTTTAAAGATCAAGAAACAGGATGGTCGTATTACTATGGACCCAACTCAAATTAATTATGAATTTATGTTATGTTACAAGGACCTCTACAATTCTACAGACCAAGTTCCCTTTTGACTGCAGATTATAAATTGCCTGCTAAAATACTAACCCAGCGTTTAGAGCGTGTCTTCTTATTCATGCTGACCAAACTGGGTTTATCAAGGATTGCCTGTCCTCCGACAATCTACGCAGATATTTTGTCATCCCCTATCATACTAGTGAACTTGATAGCCGAAATGCGGTAATCTCCCTTGATGCTGAAAAAGTATTCGACAGAGTCGAATGGAACTGGCTCTCGGCTGCGTTGTCAAGGTTTAATTTTGGTCCGAACTTTATTTCCTGGATCCAAACTCTCTATAGTTCTCCCAAGGCAATAGTCAAAACTAATATTCAGCACTCCTGTGCTTTTCTTGGGGGACAAGAGTGAAAAGACAAGGGTGTCCAATTTCTCCTTCATTGTTTGCTATGGTGGAAGAAGCCCTCGTCGAATTGATTAGATCGCACGCATACATTCAAGGAACTGATGCGGGAGGTGAACGTCATCTCTCTCTTTGCAGATGGCATTTTAATTTTACCTTCAAAATCCGTTGATTTCAATCCCTATGCTATTGAGACTGTTAAATGACTTTGGGAGTTCAATTTGGTTGAATGAACCTTCAAGCTATATTCCCCTTGATAATATTTATTACAACAACAAGAATAGTCATCAACTTTGTACCCATCTGGTCACCCCACATGGACCTTATGGCATCTAGATTGTGTACAACAACAGTGAGCCCAATGTTTTTTGTGTGTGTGTGTGTGTGTGTGTGTGTGTGTGTGTGTGTGTGTGTGTGTGTGTGTGTGTGTGTGTGTGTGTGTGTGTGTGTGTGTGTGTGTGTGTGTGTGTGTGTGTGTGTGTGTGTGTGTGTTCTATGTGTGTGGCTAGGTGGGGATGGGTAGTGAAAATTTTGGAATGTGCAATTGGTGTGCATATGCTCAGACAGGCATATGCATATGAACGAACACACCCACGTGTGCAGGCACGCACGCATGCACTCCCATCTGTGACAGCAATTATGACACTGAATATTTCATCATTTTCAAGCTGAAAAATGTAAATCCGCCACTTTCATTTCTAGACCTCTGCTTCTTAAGACTACGAGGCGAATAGTTTTAAGCCGTGTGGTCCCAAATGGGGACAAAGGGATGGGTGTCACCCCTACCTCCGCCGCCTGCCACAGGATGTCCACGTTCTTGTTCTTCCGGGCGTGGACGTTTTGCCCCAGAAACCTCAGCAGCTCAGGCAAACAGGTCTGACTGCGGGAACGAGGTAGACCTGGGGAAACAGGGAGAGAGACAGAGTTTCCTCATCCACGCGGCTCTTAAGGGGCTTTTCTTTGAAATAAATGAACACAGGACAATCCTGTCTTACATTCTCTCCCCTTATTATTGTCCCCAATTCGGAACCGCCAATTGTGCTTCGAACCGCGGTCACTCGCACTTGCGCGAGGAGCACTGCAGCTGCATCCTCCAGTGCACTCACCTGTGATTATTTTACACACTACAGGCTACGCAGCACTACAGGAGAGCTAGCGGCGATCGGATAAGAGCTGTATCTCTCGCTGACGACAACTGGTAGCTTGTGGGCACAGGGCAGTTGAAGGGAGTTGACGAATTCAGAGTCATTAAGGAAGCCTGAATGACTTTAACCCCACCCAACCCATGGCAGGATGAAGCCAACTGTGTCCCACCACTGTGGACTCACAGCCATAGGCAGCTAACGACATGGCCCACACTCAAACTGGAGATGTCCAGGCTGTAGGGCCTAGCTTGTCCTAGTGGAGCCAGCTTTTATCGACTTGAGCCACCTCGAAGACAAGAGCACGCTGAACATAGCTGCTTCGACAGAATGAGATAAGTGCATTCCTCCCAGACAAGTTTCTAGGCAACAGAAATGAAAGGCTGTGTGCGACTCACAATCTTCAGGTAAAACCTCTTTGAACTGCTCGAAGTAGGAGTTCAGGCGAGCCAGGCTCTCCATGTTGACGACTTCCTGTAACGATGTGTCTCCAAACCTTTGGGGAATAATATAAAATAATATAAAAAAACACTTGTACTACTCAAAGCTCAAAAAAGAAAGCCAGGCAAAGAGGGTGAAGTCAATGAGCTCGTCACAGTCAAACAAACTGCACTGCAGGACTCTATAGACCCTGTTCCAAGAAGACCATAAAGGGGTTTCCTTAACATGCCATTATCCACCTGTAAACTCATGACTCCTACATAAACAACTCAAAGGGTACAGTGAGTAGACCTGTCACACAACCCAAGGAAAACGTTTTGTTCGACAAATCAAGCATTTACTGCTCGGCCTCACCCCGGCTGTGTTATGATGCCATGTCCTGCAAGAAACTAAAGCTCAAGGAAACCACTAGATTTGCCACACAAAAGATTTACATCCACGTTTTGTGTAGTAACCAAAATGTGCTCTTTACTATTCTCTTCGTTCCCTAGTAGTAGCAGGGTTGACCCTTGCGGTCCCAAAGCCCCACCTCACCCGCCAAGCCCCGCCCCCGGCCCCAAGCCCCACCCCGCTCGTCGCCGCTCGTACTTCTCGGCCAGCGTCTGCTGCTCGTTAATGCCGACGTTGAAGAGGACGGGCTGGACGCGCAGCAGCATGCCGTTCTGGATCTCCCGCGGCAGCGCGTCAAACATGGTCCCCGGCAACGGGACGCGCACGTTGAAGCCGTCCCGGTTGCCGGTGATGACGGGCAACATGTCGGGGGCGGAGCTGGAGGTGGCCTGCGTCACCTTGAAGGTCACATTCCTCAGGTCCATGATGCCCACGCTCATGTCCTCCAACATGGCCAGCTCCTCTCCTGAAACACAAACGCAGTACTGAGCGAACACGCACACACCCGTGTTCGTACACAGTGACACACACTCTTATATCCTTCAGAAATGCCAGCACCTGCTCTGAAGGTAGTACAGTCAGTGTGCATGGGGGTTGTGTACAGCAGCGCTTTGAACTCTCACACACAGCACCAGCGGGCTGATATTGTTTTGTACAACAACGTTTAAGTCATATTCAGCACCGTGTGTATATGTGTTTACCGTAGGTGCTCAGCAGACTCTCATACTGTGCCAGAAGGCCGATGGTGTAGAGCTGTCTCAGGAAGCCGTCGTCACGGAGACAGTTCCTCAGTTTGATGATGAAACCACAGATCAGGGCTGTCAGCTAAAGGAGACAAAGCACATCACTCATCACTACAACAGCAACACATCTTTACTTATGGCTATATCAACATGTCTCTTCTTGATCCCTCACTAAACAATAATGTCTATTCTTTATTGATCTTCAACTATAATGGCATCCACGTACAGGCAGTGGCCAAAACGGTGGAAACACCAATATGAAGTCACTTATTAGGGTGTTGGTATCCTGCTGTAGCAGCCTTCGAGTAGCCAAATAAGCCCCCACGGGGAAAATCGGGCAAAGTTTTGATTCGCATGTCCAAATAAAATCCAGTCCAAAAGACATGTATGTGACATGACATGAGTATGGTGAATAAACGTAAAATATGAATTTATTTTTTGAACAAAATGGTACCGAAACAGGTACAGTTTTACATTTAAACGTCCAAAGCAATCCAAAATCCACATGTAGTGTAGTGTGTTGTGTTGTGGTGGTTCAAAACAATGTATGCCGCCATTAGTTTCCGCCTTGACCTTGGGTGACTTCATCTATATCAGCTGATGGTGGCCACACCACTGTGCCATAGCAATACATTGGGCAAAAAAGGGGTGCTTACCTACAAAACCACATTTCCTTAAATAGACCAAAATAATGCATCAATATTATCTGTAAACAAAATGAACCTCAAACATATTCATTTCATATCTAATAACAATTATATATATAATTGACAACAACATAAATGAACAAAAATGGCTCCAACGCCTGCTCTCTACAGTTCTTGATGGACTGTCCTTGATGAAACTGCCTGCTCACACCCTAGATTGAAGTCAACAGTCAATTAGAGTTGTTCGTGTGTTTAGGCTTGCATCTCAAACTAGTGCACGGACATCACAATCAAGGAGTATCTGTAACTGTATCCTACACTTTGCTGTTACTACACGATTACTATACAATAGCATGGTCTGTGCATAGAATTGCCTGCCTGCGACTATCTGAATTAGCCTACTATAGCACTAGTAGCTGTTACTGTACTGTCTATTCTTTTTTTCTCTTGAGGTTCTGTTATTTCTGACGCAGGATTGTCACTTTTTGTAACCACTGGCCAACACTGTTGCCGGCGTAGCAGCCCTGTCAATTGAAAGGATGAGGTAATTTATTTTTGCATGAGGTTGAAGCGAACTTGGGGCTTGGCTGGGTTTATTGACTTGTTTATGGGCTTATGCTTGTGATTATCGACTGGGGTAGTCAGTTGCTGATTTCAGCCTGAAGGCAGAGCCATCCAATCTCTGTACTATTTGTCCATGGACATTAGGTTAGCCTAGCCATGGATTGCCCCCTAGTGTTCTGACCGGTACCGGTTGGTGTTCGTTTTTATGCATCTTTGTGTTTGTTTTCTTTGTTTTCTGCTTTTGTAGCACTTTGACATTTACTTACAATGAAAAGTGCATTATAAATACAATTTATCATTATTATTATTAAGAATATGACTCGGCACAAATCCATAATGCATACATTCATATAGCATTCTATGAGCGCCATTTTGCGGTCAAAGCCTGCAGTACACTTATATCGATATAGTGTTTACAAATATGAATATTATCCACATGAAACCGCAGTAAGAAGAGTGTGCATTTTGTACTCTGGGCAACGATAGGTTCAACTACATGTCGATTCAGCTAATCCCTGAGGCGTAATCCTTTGAAATAGTACCTAATTTGTCTATGTTTGGTGTGCTTTGGTTCAGCAGACACAGTCACACTCACACTCGCCTGCAGTGCGCGGACACTGGTACAGACACTCTTAAAGAAACAGGCGAGAATTCATGGAAAACACACAGAAAGCATTACAGGCCTTATAGAATTTGAATGCTTTAATATATCTGCACCAATTTGCTGCACATGTGGTATACATGTTGGGGATGAGAAAGGTACAGTAAGTACATTATGAAACAATAACTTTTTTTTTACATTTTCATGTACTTTAAGTGTATACCATGAATATTTGGTACACTTGTGCCCTTCAGATCCTGAAATCAACCATGTTTCTGCAGTGTTTTATTGCAAAGTTATAAGGCTTTATATACGAGTAGTGCAAAACAGGTAGAAATACCTTTTTTAATTGCTCGATGGCATAGGGCTATTAGTGTAGGCCCTACATAGACCTCTTTATCTTTTGTCTTGCAGGGGAAATTTTCATGGTCGCACATGAAAGCAATGGATTTTTTTTTTTGATCGCACTGCAAACATTTTAGTCGCATAAGTGAACAAATTGGTCACAGTCTGGAGCCCTTCTTTGTATCCCTTGGTTACCAAAGTGTTTCCAACCTTTTGGCAACTACCTGTATCTCTCTTTGATTGATTACACCATAGGCGCCGATCCCGTGGGTGCTCCGGGACCCGAGCACCCACGGAGAAGGCCGAGCACCCACGGGGAAAATTATGCACGGAGCCAAATTTACATTGATTTGATAGCAAACTCCACCTAGCATACGCTGCGCGGCACCCACGGGCAGAAACATAAATCGGCGCCTATGGATTACACCCTAAACAAAAACAGTGACTCGTAAACATGTCCACACTAGCTGAAACATTTCTCACACTATAATAACAAATCTGGTGCGTGACAATGTGCGTGTGTTTGTGTGTGTGAGTGGAAGTATGTGTGTGTATGTGTCTATGTATATACGCACTCAGTGCACTTACTGTCTGGCAGAAGACCACGTCTCGGCGGTACTGCAGGGTGAGGTACATAGCGATGGTGGGGGCGCTGTCCTGCATCAGCAAGAACACCATGGACTTCTTGGCCTTGTCACTCATCATAGCCACACACTCCGTCAGCGTGGTGAGCAGTGGGTACAGAGCTTCACTCCATTCACCTGGGGGAGAGGAGAGGGGTCACACACACTCACAAACACACTATACACTCACTCACAAACACACACACTCATACTCACTCACACACACACAAATACACTCTTGCACACAAACACATTCATTCACTATACTCATTCACACACACACACACACACACGCACACGCACACGCACGCGCACGCACACGCACACGCACACATACATACATACACAGACATGCACGCATACACAACCACACTGTAAGTACCACACAGTGGAGCGTGCGGTGAGGTCGTGTGTTTGGGGGCTTCACACCTCAGGAGCTTGCTACTCACTCGTTCACACACGAATACACCCGTTGCACACAAACACACTCATTTACACACTCTCTCTCCCATGCAGACATGCTCTAACACATACACTATAATATGTTCATAAACAAATTGTGAGATGTTTTCCAATCAAAAACTGTAGGTTCAATTACTCTATACACACCTTCAACCTAAAATGTGAGTACAATTGCTCCTCTTTCACACTGCTTAATATGAATTGAAGTAATCTGTTAAATAACTACAAACCAAAATAGACCAGAACCACAGAGACAAATAAACATAAATAAGTGGTGGCTGAACAAAAAGCAGAATAATTCAGCAGCAGCTCATCCTGTGGGCCTGCCAGAGCAAAAGTAGAGTTAGTGAAGCACTGTGCTGTAGCTGCAACAGGGTGGGGTTTGGGGCAGGATTAGGGGCGGATGGAGAGAGCTCTTACCTGGGGAGATGTCCTCGGCACTCGGACTGTCATCTAGACGGGGATGGAGGTGCGACATGCATGGTTAGGAAGCGGCTGACGGCTACCCCACACCAAAGCCATCAGAGCACAGGGAGTAAACAAGCCCACCAACCAGCCAGGCCGCAAATACACAGAAACACAAACACATGGACGCTAACAAACACACAGACGCACACACACACACACACACACACACACACACACACACACACACACACACACACACACACACACACACACACACACACACACACACACACACACACACACACACACACACACACACACACACACACACACACACACACACACACACACACACACACACACACACACACACACACACACACACACAAACAAACAATAACCACGCTCACAGACACAGACAGATAGACACTAGTCTGGGCCTACTGGGAGAGCAGCAAACAACAAGAGTTCAATTATTAGGGGACACTGAATCGAGAGCACAGGAGAGGGCAACAGAGCCGTGGAACATTGTGGAGCCGCTCTAAGACCTGCTCTCCCTCTGGCCCCTGTCTGCACTTTTCAAATTGAGCTCCACACTCACCCCTCTCACTCAAGCAGCCGGCTCTGAGCAAGTGAGCCAGGAGCCCCAGGAGAGAGAGGACAGCACTCAGCTATAAGGCCCAACTGTGCATGTGGAGAGGGAGGGGGGTCTGTGCTTCCTTTCAGAGAGGTGTCACGAAAGGGAACACACGTCAGGGGGGACAGAAGCCCGGTGCGTTCAAGAATCACACAGCGCAGCCAGTTAAGAGAGCAGCGAACGGAGAACGAGGTGCCCGTCTGTGTGACCGCTGCAACAGCGGTTGATGTTTCCGGGCTTCGGTCAGGCTTTCTGGGTCCCGATGCAGCACACCAGCCCCAGTTCAGCCAGGAACCAAAAACACGTCCTACTGAGATCCGAATGCTGAGCGGCGGAGGACAACACCACTCCCAGAATACTTCACTTTCAGTGGACTCTGGTCTGTGATTTGCAAGGTTCTGGAACTTAAATTTGAACATCCTTGCAGAATCTCTGCACAACAAATGGCTCTCTATACTGTATTATACATTTGTGGAAGGCGTCGGTCGAGGCGGGGGGAATCGGGGGGATTAACGACCACGCCTACTGGCAAGGCAGCTAGAGCACACAGCTGGGCAGCATTAACCAATTGTACCTGTGTGCTTAAAACTGCTCTGTTTTCTTAGTAGGTGGCTGGAACACAGGAGGAGAGGGCTGTGTGAGAGAAAACCCTCAGGCCGCGCTTGAAAAGCGAAACCGAAAAGTCGCAATTGTCTGTGTGCAGTATTGTGTTCGTTATAGTGTTCGACCGAAAGGTACTTATTATTTCGTTTGTTATTTTAATTTATTGTTTTTAGCCAGAACCCGTGAGGGGGATGGCTGTAGACTATTTGTGTTCATTTGTATTGTGCGTGTTCCCTCTCACTCTCACTCTCCCTCTCCCTGCGGGAGAAATAAAGAAAGAATAAAAATCCGGTCCGCAGACCGATGACGCCATTCCCTGCGTCCTGCTGTTCCGTTCTAATCCTGGTTGTGTCACACGGCGTGTGACAACATTATTAGCATCGTACACCAAAGACCCGAGGCAATATTTTCCGCTAGGTTATAAAGACAGCTACTGACAGGCATATGTCCCTATGAAAGAACTGTCACAATGCAGAAAAAACTCTGGCAGGAGATGACAAAGAAACATTTCAAATTCAAAAAACTAAAAACATAACAACAAAGAGCAGTGGCTCTCAACCTCAGTCTTGGAGTACCCCTGTGTAGGCTAGCATTTGTTCCAACCGTAATTGCAACGCCTGAAGTATAATGAGCTGTTCGTTGTTTTTAACGAGACACTTTTATTTGTCTTATGAGGGATGATTTAACGTCATCCTCTCAATGCCACATTATGTCAGAAACAGATATCCATGTTACGAAGAATTAATATTCTATTTCATCTGGGGTCTTTTAATCAGCCAGATCACTTTGTAATGTGCTGTGGCAAATTATTCCTTTTGGGGAAGGTTACATTTTTCATAGATTTACTGATAGACCAAGACTACAGCTGAAATCAGTGAAGTCCTAAATGCTTAAAATCTGGACACCTGGTCGTTGAAACGATTTGTGTGAAACTAATAGTTCAAAGACAAAGCAAATGGCACAGACCAGTCCTGCATTGTGTTAAAATATAAGGGGAAAAGTATGGAACCTAAACACGTGTTTTGAACAACATTAATTATACAAGAGATTGGTTGTAATGAAAACTAGCATACACAGGGGGACCCCCGGACTGAGTTTGAGAACCACTGATTTAGAGGAAAGTCACATGGTCTAAAATATCTTGAAAAATTCCCTGTGTTATCCAAATGCTGATATGTACATTCAAAAATATAACTTGTGATATAATATAACGTGAAAATAAAATGTTTCTCTAGAACATTATACCAGTGTATCAAATCAATGATGCTTTATGTATATACAAAAAAAATACTACACAGCAAGGCACCACAGGAAACCAGAACCTAAAGAGCAGCAACTGTGCAGACAAAGCAAACGAAAGAAGGGAAGGAAATATTAAAAACAAACAAACATGCATATAGTTTCAGGATAAAGGGCGCATGCGTTGGCAACCCAAATTTCAGCAGAGAACAGAAACATGGTGTTATATGCTTTCCCGGTCATGCTTTGAATCCGGAATCAGGTAGAATGTATGGTGCACGTCTAAATGGGTACGGAGGGTAGATGAGAGATGCTTTAGTTTACTCACACCAGACCGGACTGACAGACCGTGAGTCTACGATAACATGTATGGGGTCCAGTCATTTCGTAAGTGCTTAGTTCTCATTGCGCGCTTGCCTCCGCTTTCACTGATTGGTCCGGAGGGATGATGTCGACACGTTCAATGAGGAAAAACAAGCCGCCCCAACGTCTAACAGTGACCACAAGGACGCTTCTTGTTTGTCGAATGTGTTGACGATGGCAACCGACAGAGCAACACGAGCAGGCTGTTTTGATTGCACGGCTGGACACACGGACATACATGGACACGCACGGACTCCGAGACCGAGGGCCGGGCATTGCGTGAATTCCAATAATAAGACCATGCTGTGATCGATTCATTACACCACGCCTCATGAACTCTCGGCTGGCTGAGGCACTGTGTTTCCAAACCCGCTACACACCCAGCGTGCCATAATTGCTAAACATAATCTTTGCTAATAATGTGGAATTCAGTTCTTCACATAATTTTTTCAAGATTTCTCTTCCCCCCCTCTGATTTACGAGTTTACTGCATCCTCTGGAAAATGGGACAACTGAACTTGCATCAACCATTTTGTTACTCTTTAAAGAGCGAACGCTATTACGACTAGGGAGGGAAGCTCAATTGGTTCAGTAAACACAATGACTTGTATCTTGAGGAGAATTCTTCTCACTCACCGAACAGGGCACAATGTGCCCCGAAACAGCAATGCCACTAAACAGGAAAAAGGGTGATATTGGAAGGGCTCTATACCTGTGTATATGGAAGTGTGTGTGTGTGCCCAGAGAAAGAATGCCTTGCTACTCAGTATTTACTGTATGGTTGATATTTACTCGAAACCCTCAATACTGAATGTAACTACACTTGTGCTACAGAGAATACTTTTGTTCTGAATATTTGTGAGATATTTCCTTTAAAGTTGTCAGTAACCTGCAGGAGATTTACTGGTGTCTAAAGGGTTAAACATACAAAAATAAAAATAAAAGATTTGTCCCAGGTCTGGTGTGCTTACATAAAGCTTACGTGTCATTTTACGGGTCCAAGGCCACTTTAATGCAAAGCGTGACCAAAAAGAGAGACACGGAGAGAACATGAGGCAAAGTAAAATAAGGAAAGAAAGTGATAAATAACAAAAGGAAAAAAGAAAACCTACAGGAGCTGGGCTGGCATGCAGTGGTCAGGGCAGGCAGTGATGATGATGACGACGATGATGATGGTGATGGAGGAGACGGTGAGGATGACTGCGCCGAGGGCGCGGTGGTCGGGGCGGACTCGTCCATGCTCTCTGGGTTTATCCAGAACACGCGGGTCCTCTGGTTACCTTTCTTGCTGGTGCCGCCCTGCTGGTCGCACAGAAAAACGTCCTCGCTGCTGTCGCTCTGTAGCCGCTCCCTCTGCAGAAGCTTGTCCACGCGCTGGATGATGCACTCCAGGCTCTTGTCCACGTTCAGCCACACTTTCTCCTGAGGGATCATGGGAAAGGGACATGACGTGACTTCGGAACATGTATTTTAAGGTGCTGGTCCTCCTATGCTTTGATTGTGTTAAGGTCAACTTTTGTGTCCACACTGGAGTTTGTCTAATGTTATCACATGAATTATTTTGTGAGTCGCTCTAGATAAATGTAAATGTGCTACTGAGAAAGTGTCATTGCTGAGCAACACAAAACTCCTCTATGCTGAAGATAACATTAACCGCTAGGGTTGTGGTCGATTCCATTTCTATTCAGTCAATTCCGGAAATTAGCTGAAACTTAATTTACAATAGACATTTTTATTCATACCCTTGATAAAGATGAACAAAAGAGATTGTATAAAATAAACTATATAAGCAATGAGGTATATTTTATGCTAAAAAAATTCAGAAAATTCCAAACCTACATTACTAATACAATTGTTCAGAAAAACATATTTTGTTTTATTAATAATATTTTTTCCCCAGAAAACATCTGGATCACAATTATTCACACCCCTAAGTATTCTTTTAAATTTAATCCAACAAAAACATCTTCATAAATGTACAACTTATTTTAAGTTCATTGGAAGGTTATGGAACTATGGTTCTAGGTTGTGGCCAACAATGGTTTCCTATTTCCCTAGGGTATAAAAGAGAGGGAACACACGTTTGAAATACTGTGGTCAGCCATCATCATGGTGAAAGGCAAACAACTCCCTGAAAGCATCAGACAAAAGGTTATTGACCTCTACAGATTTTGGTTACAAAAATAAATCACAAAAAGTTAACGATACCGCTTTCCACTGTCGTGTCAATTATTAGGAAGTTTAGGGCCACTGGAACAGTGGCTAACCTGCCAGGTAGAGGATGCAAGTCTATCTTGCCCCCACGTGTAGTGAAGCGGATGGTTCCAGAGGCAAAAATAAGGCCAAGGGGCACAGTTCAAGATCTCCAAAACAACCTGGCATCTTGGGGTTACAAGGTGTCTAAAGCTACCATTTGACAATGCCTACATGACAATGGCCTTTGGCAGAGTTGCAAGAAGGCGTCTTGAATTCGCCAAACCACATCTGAACTACAATTGGAACGCTAATTTGTGGTCAGATCAAACTAAAATCGAGCTTTTTGGACATGC